>JARYSX010000003.1:0-678967 GCA_031081795.1 Debaryomyces singareniensis
ACATCAGTACACCCACACATCAGTACACCCACACATCAGTACACCCACACATCAGTACACCCACACATCAGTACACTGCTGCTTATAAAACTATTCGTGATGCATCCTTGATCAGTATACACCAATATGGCAGACAATAAGAGAGGGTTATGCTCTATTATTTGAAAAAAATAGCATTTTTTACTTTTTTACTACCTTTTCAAGATCTCTTGATGCATAAAAATACATTCATTTTAATTTAATTGTGGGGTGGAAATCCTCCCAGATGTACTGCTTTCTAACAGTTTGCTAATGATTAAATCAAAAATACGCAAGTTCCCTACAAAAAATTAAGGAAGGAATAAATAATGCAAAAATCAGCCCTTTAAACAGTTTAGTGTAAAAATAAAGATGCAGCTTCAAATTGCAAGATTTTTTTTTATCTACCCTGAAGACTTGAAGCTTCTTGAAAAAACAAGTGATGAAATACATAAGACAGCAAGTCATTTTTATAGAACGCTTTAGACAAACTTGCGAGCTAGTTATTCCAATTAAAGTCTGAAGCCTGATCAAGGTTGCAACGTTTTATGTCATCTTTCTTGTTGTCAAAATAGAAAGATTTGACATTTACAACATCAAAAATTCAATCAATTTTCTGTTTCTTTTTAGTGTTCAAGCAAATTAGCCAACCTAGTTATTTGAAGGCTTAAAATCTTTGGTATTTTGCACACATCCTAAAATTTCAATATTCTTTTCGAATTATGTAAAAAAACCTAATTACTCACTATCAAAAATTCCTTGATAGCTTTTGCTGGATGATAGAAAAACATGTAACTTTAGCTAAAGCCAAACCGAGGGCAATACTATCGAAGACAAGGAAACAAATGAAAAAAATAAGCATATATAGCAAGTGCTATAATGGTGAAAATTTTTGCATAGAGCTCATGAAAGACATATCTCTAAAACTCCAAGCAATAATAGATTAATCAATACACAGATATTAACGAATGATATAACTTATTAATATAATCGATGAGTAAGGAAATTCAAACTCTTTATTAAGATGTTATTTTTCACTCTTTAAAATAATTCAATCTATTTTCTTAGATAGAGCCAAATTATGGATGATACTTTGGATGCCTATTTGGTCGTTTACCAAGAATTCAAAGAAGTCATATGATGTGCTTATGACGATACAGATAGTAAAACGATTTTTAGAGACCTTCAAGATGGAAAAATATATGTGACTGACCACCTTGAAAGTAATTTAGCAAGTAGCTTATGCGATAAAGCCGAAGGACTTACTGGTGATAATTGAGCTGCGGCACATTCAAATTGATAATTTCCCCTAAAGTTTCTAGATTACATTTTTTGGGAGAAATTAGAGTTTGCTGAAGTTGATATCCTACAAAGCGCTAGCTTCTAAAATAAATAAGCGCTTGAAGTTTTTCATTCATGTCCCAGACTTTACAGCGAATTTTTTTCGATTTTAATAGATTGTGTCCACTATTTAAGTAGTAATTGAGAGTTAAAAATACTTAAAAGTAGAGGATATATAGGAATCAGAGATTTAATTTTTACTTCAGTAGTTTAAATCAAAAATAATGAGTATATAACATAAATATCAAGTTTGGATATTCGTAGATTCATGCCCCCAGCTTCTTTTGTTTAATAGTTTTTAAGTGCGACAATAGTTCGCTCATCTTATTGCTTACACAATCAAGATTGGTATACACCTGCACATTATTTTATGTCCTAAGGAAATAAGAATGTCATTTTATATAATTGAAAATTACACAAAGGCCATGATTTAAATCCGATATCTCTGGAGTATATAACGCATGTTAGCGCAATGTGATATCAACTAAACTATAAGTTAAAATTATATAAAACATGAAAGTATTTATCACAGGAGGCTCAGGATTTATTGGTACAGCCGTCGTAAAAGATTTATTGAAGAATGGACATGAAATCATAGCAATTGCTAGATCTGATAGTTCAGCTACCAAATTATCTAACCTTAGTTCAAAAGTTGAGGTCATTAAGGGAGACCTTGAGGATTTAGATGTCCTCAAGAAAGGAGCTTCAGAGGCAGATGGTGTTATTCATTTAGGGTTCGTCCATGGTTTCACTGACTTCGAAGGATATGAAAAAAGTTGCGAAGTGGATAAAAATGCCACTGAAGCTATGTTAAGTGCCATTGAAGGAACTAATAAGCCATTCATATACACCTCAGGATTATCACCAAATGATGGAACCAAACTAGGTGTTGAAACTGATCCTATCGCTACTCAAATTGCTCGTGGTAGAACCCAAGTTCATGCGTTATCTGCAAAGGATAGAGGCATTAGAGTTATGAGTATTGGTCTTCCTCCCACTGTTCACGGCGAGGGTGACAAAGGATTTGTTCCAACTTTAATGAAAATATCAAAGGAAAAGGGCAAAGCTCTTTATATTGGAGAAGGAAAGAATGCATGGGCAGCAGTACACAGAGATGATGCAGCAGTTCTCTACACGTTAGCCCTTACTCACGGTAAAGCTGGAAGTGCATACCACTGTGTTGGGGAGGAGAAGATTGAAACCAAAACTATGGTAACCGCATACGCAAAGAAGGTTGGTGTTCCTGCAGAATCTAGTGACCCTCCACAAGTGATGGGAATGTACGGTTTCATTGGATTTATGTTGACAATAAATGTTGCTAGCTCTAGTAAGTTGACGCAAGAAGAACTTGGCTGGAAACCGGTTCACCCCACTCTTATAGAAGATATTGAAAAGTACTACTGAATAACATAAACTTGTGTTTGGCATGTTAATAAGAAAGGTTCATCTTCAGACGTGGGAATGCCGTCTTAGGGAGCCTCAAATATTATGCCTCACTTAAAGTAATTGATTTGGCCAGCAAAGAAGTAAACTAGACGAGGTATTCGATAGTATCAGTATGTATGGAGATATGTAAGAAGCAGTTAAAGTAATATGCAACCTGTATTTATGACTTCGAATGAAAAACAAAAAAAAAAGATTTCCAATGTAACTTCAACTTATTTTAGCTGATATTCACGTAATGAAAATTATAATATTCAGCTACATATAGCAACCACTTAAAATGGTGGTTTAAATTTGATAAACTTAATTCCACTTACCCACAAAATTTCCGTATTTTAATGGGATGAAAAACTTCATAAGATAAATTATGATAATTTGATTAATATATGTAAGACTTCAAGTTCGATTTCAAATTCGAATTATTTGAGCCTTATCGGCTATCAAAATAAATGAGCGTAAAACAGACACAAATTATATTTGGATACAATATCGACTTGATGCAGAGCGTAATTGTACAGAGAACCAAGGATGGAGGCAGATTGTAATTTTTTTAAAGTGAGGGCTTATGTTGAAGCAAAATTTGCATTCATCAGAATTTTCAGACTCAGATAGGCGAATAAAGTACTACATAAAGAGCTAGCTATTCTTAGATATACTATATAGTGGACCAGAATTCAACATGTACGCAAAAGGTGCAGAATAAATCGCCAGGGATAAATAGCTACTGAGCGGGGTGTGGATATAGTTATCGAGAGGATTCCCAAGAATGCTAATCAACTAGCCTCAAAGTACCAAATATCCTCCGAAATTCATCAAAAGCAGATTCAGTGAAGTAATATACCATTGGAAATCTTCATATAGTATTTAGTTTTTGGAGGTGCACCATTGGCGCTCACTTATGCTAATTAATGTGAAGTATTTGCTGCAAGTACAAGGCAAGCTTTCAAATAAATAATATCTCTAAAAACTGAGCTTTCAAACAGAAACTGCGATTCTGGTTAGTTGCCTAAAGAACAAAATATTCTGAAAGTGGCCTTCTATATTAATCATATCCTTCTGTTTTGTGAGCCTATATATAATCCTCACATTTCTTATTGGAACTTTATTTCATATATATGATTTTCGTATATTAATCGATCTTATAAGCAATCCATCGTTCCATGATATTCTCCATTATAGTATAATTCATGTAGATATATTCTTAGACCTATTATGGGTGATTAACGTCTAAAATGACATACTCAGAAAAATATGCACTTCATACATATTATGCGCATCATATGCCCGCTATTGCCCAATTTTAAGCAAATCGATAAACTCTTGATAACCTATTATTAGGGATGCAAAAATTATGCCGAAAATCCGATTAATCATCATCAGAAGTCAATATAACTAACCTCAATTAAAGAAGCTTCAAGAGAGAATTTAGATCATAGCAAAATATCCGAGCTCCTACATAAACCATCATAAACATGACGCAAGTTAGTAAACTCTCATAAACTTTTATATACTGTATCGTTTTACGTATGCATCCTTGAAACAGCAACCTCTACTCCACTGGAATAAAGGTGACCCTATACACTAAATTGTAACCATAAGTCTTCAATACCCACCTGTGTACGCTATAAATAAATATTACTTTGTCTGACGTAATAAAGTGATAAACAAGAATGAAATGCATAGTCCACAAGTCCGATTTTGTCGGATATGATTACTGACCAGATTTCATCCTAGAAAATACTGCCGCGTAATTATCAAAATTTGAAGGTAATTCCAGTGTATAGGAACCCCCCAAAGAACTAAGAATAAGCGTTAGTTTACTATTTTCAAACGAATAAACTGTTGCATTGGCTTAATCGTATAACAAATTGGATATGGTCAGTTTGTCTTTTTTTCTGCAGATTTTGCCTTAACTTTACCAAATGTGTCAAATTTAAATTCCTGAAGAGGAATAGAAATAGCTATGTCTTACCAATCTGCAATTTTAGAAATAGTTGCTCTTCGTATATCAAAATAATCAAAATTGAAGCATTGAATTTATAATGTTTGAGAAGAAAGTGAAATCTCAGGAACTTATTGAATTTATGACACTGCTAATTATTTACATATTTAGAAACAAAAATTTTTGACAGACGTAATCTGTGTGTTCTATACATATTTTTGAATCAAGATCCTAAATAGCGCTTTTTTACCAACATGGTCGAAAAAGGAACATGGGATATATCCCAAAATTCCTAGGGGGGGCGTGCTTGAAAAGGAAAAGATAAGAATAACGGCAGTTTTTCTCCGCATTATAGAAATTAGAAGTATAAATAGAGGATATGTATGATCAGAAAGAGATATATTGAGCAAAAGAGTAAGTGATCTGATCTACAATATGACAACTATACAGCTCAAAGGAACTTTAGAGGAACGTGAAGCTGCGGCTGATGCAGTCTATAGGGTCGTTAGCGCATTTGATAATAATGACGAGAGTATGTTATATTCTGCTATTGAAGCCGGTTCAACTTTTGAAATGGCAGGAACTGAATTCAATGTAGATCAATTCAAGAAACTAATTTTTGATTCTGTTGGACCAATGGACACCACTCATACACTTAGTAATGTTCGCGTAAATATTAACGATGATAAGATTACAGCATCTTTAACTGCAACAGCTGTTGCCCAACATTGCCCCACTGGCACAGGGTTGGATGTGTCTGGTAGAAAGTTTTTGGCTGGATCGATATATAACGCTGATTTGTTCAAAGATGAAAAAGATGAATTATGGAAGATTCAGAAGCTTGTCTTGAGGATACTTTGGAGAGAAGGAGATGAAACTGTTCTTGGAAGATAATATATATTTCTGTTATCTAACATAAATTATTTAAATTTTGCCGGTTCTTGCTAAATATGTTATTATGAATGCTCTATATTATATATTATAAGAAAATCTCAATTCATATAAAACAAACTAGGTTGTAAAAAGCATTATTCATTTATAATGTTTATGGTAATACTAAAGGGCCAAACAAACATTCAAGAATGATACCAATGTGCACAGTCCTCAAATGGAAACTAATTGGATCAAAACACGTCGGAAATTCTTCGTTTTACTTCAAAGACAATCTCATGCATGATATTAGCTATTCGATGTTCCACTGATGCAGCTCAGACAAGAAAACGCATAACAGATATTCTACACTAAATCACGTTTACACAAAATTACACTAAGAGCAAAAAGTTTCTTACAATTTTACCATAAAAACTTAGAGGATTCTTCATTCCTACCAGACGCAAGTTAAGTGACTTCAATTATGTGCTAGATTTTATCTAACTATATTCAAGTAGGTTACAAAAGTACTCATGCTGATCCAAGCGTACTTTCTGAAATAGGTTCTGGTAACACTAACTTCTCTGCACTCTCCTCACCGGAATATTCTTCACCGTAGTTTGGAAATGTAGAATAATTCCAGTTGTATTGGGTATAAAAGTCACCACGTTGGTATTCTCTTAGTGGATACCCCTTCTTTAATCTAAAGACCAAATCAGGATTGGAAGTATAATATTTTGCAAACCCTAGCAATGTTCTATCATCATCTACATCTTTCAAAGATTGCTCAAAATCAGGAAAATCATAGGAATAGTTGCCACCTCTTAAAACAACACCTTGCCAAATCAGGTATACAAACAGGTTACTATTTTTTGACTGTTGCAACTTCTCGAAGCCTACAGAATGTGCTGCTTCTTCTCCAAATGCAAATTGGAACCTAGGCTCCACTACTGAAACATATGCAAGCCCATTCCCTTGATCAGCTCTTTTCTGAAGTTCACTAAACAAGTAGCCAAATGTTACCATAGGGTGTACATCTTCCTGGTCACCTTTCATTCCCAGGAACTGCGCCCATGGAGACACCCTAATACCAAGCCTTTTAGCGCCAACAACTTCTATAAGCTTGTCTACAACCTCGAGGATAAATCTGGCTCTATTTTCTATACTTCCACCATATTCGTCATTCCTTTTATTAGCACTTGGTTGGAGAAATTGGTCAAGCAAATAGCCATGAGCAGCATGTATTTCAATATAATCAAAATCAGCTTCTAATGCTTTTCTAGCCGCATTTGGATATTTCACGTTAACAAACTCTTTAATTTCTTCCACAGTTAATGGCCTCAATAAATTACCTGCGGCTTCAGCATCCGCCTTCGACTTCTCATCTGCGTATACATCAGAAGAAGATACGAAATCATAACCTTTTTGCTTCATTAACAAGGGATTGTTTTGTCTGCCAACATTCCATAATTGCATAGAGCTAAATGAACCATTCGAATGAATTTTACTGTTAATTTTTTTCCATGCCTTCGACTGGGAGTCGTTCCAAATTCCTGGTACATGAGGATACAATGCAGCATCCTCAGAAAGAGCAGTTGCTTCCGTAATAAGTAACGAGCCAGGATATTGAGAACGTTGGTCATAGTATCTTAATTGCAACTGTGAGGGAACATGATCCTCCTGTGCACGAAATCTGGTGGTTGGTAAGAAAACAATACGATTCGAAAGTACATTATCTCCGACTTTAATTTTCTCGAAAACTTTAGTGCCCTCTAAGGCTCTAGCATTCACAATCGATACCATCTTTCAAAGTATAAGCTGTTGCAAATTACAGATAGCAATAATTGAAAACTATGCTGAAATATATGTCAAAAGATAGGTTTCTGCTGAGTAATGGTCAAATACTGCAATAGGTAATGGGCGCGAATTTTGCTGCACCGTAAATACGTACTATAGCCGAAAGGTCAATGATGTTAGTAATAACTCAAAAAAGAAGCATCTGGTCACTAGCTTACATACAAGGAAACAGACGCTGCTGACATTTATGAATATAAGATTTACAAGTATGGGATAGAACATACGTTTGCTTATTGATACCAGTTTTAAGCGTGCAGCAACATTTTACAAGGCTGTTTTTTTTTTTCTTTTGCAATATTACACGTCAGTTGTCGCAAATAATTGACCACTATCTTTTCAGATAACTATTCAGTAAGCTACAATCTTACAGCTTTTTTATACGACAAGTTCACGTCCAAAACCGCAAAATCTAATTTTTCTTTAACTCACTTGCCATGAAGAGTTCTAAGATTCGGTAATTAATTCTATCTTCTCAAATCTGCCTTTTGATAAGCCCCCTATTAGACAAAAGCCCCGGAATAGGTTTTAAAGCTTGACTAAGAAACTAAATTTCAATTAAATTGAAGTTCTATTACATCACGTAAATAAAAAGTTCCTGAAGCCGAAATCAATAGAATGAGAATATTTGACAGGATTCTTCTAGTGCGACAGTTATCAGTTTAGCACCCAAAATTGATTCATGTTCTCGATGAAATCGATAATTTTGAAAACGAAAACTTTAGTAGCTTAGCTTGCGCAACTGCTACTATCTCAATGCATTTTAGTAATCAGTATTCCTACTTATTGAGTATTTTGGTGTGTTGAGATTTTGTGATATATTTGCTTGAATTGTTCTCGATTAAAGATTGCATCGCAATTAAAGAAAAAGCCGATAATCAACTTATTTGGACATTGTTTACTAATTGTTGCATTTCAGGAAGCAGCTATTAGCTTTATTGCCACCGGGCGTAGTATTTAAGGAAGAGTTTAGCGAGGTTTTATCTTTTTCCTATAAGAAAGTTTCACCGCAAAGTTTTAGGTTTACAATGAGTTCACGAAGCATTGATATCTCAACTTCCATAGAAGTTAGCAAAACTACAAAATACAATTTAAATAATGGCAAAAAAATTCCTGTTATTGGATATGGTTGTTATCTAGTCTCTGAGAATTCGACGGCAAATTCTGTTTATGAAGCTTTGAAAGCTGGATATAGACATATTGACAGTGCTGCATATTATCAAAACGAAAGAGAAGCAGCACAAGGTATTGCTAAGTTTTTGAAAGAGGAGCCTAGCGTGTCGAGATCTGATATTTGGTATACAACAAAGATTCTCCAACATGGATACGAAGAAAGCAAAAAGGCTGTCACCGAATGTGGAAACAAAGTGAAGGACTTGATTGATTACATTGATTTAGTTTTAATTCATTCCCCAACCGCAAATAAAGAAGAAAGGGTTGAAACTTGGAAGATCTTTCAGGAGATTGTGCTGGATGCTCGAGTTGCCGGAGTAAAAGTTGGTTCGATTGGTGTCTCAAATTATGGAATCCGCCACCTCGAAGAGATTTACAATATGGAAGGATTCTCAGTTGCCCCAGTTGTTAATCAAGTTGAATTACACCCTTGGTTGCCTCGTAATGAGCTCAGAGATTATTGTGCGAAGAAAGGAATCCTAATGGAAGCTTATTCCCCATTGACACAGGGTCAAAAATTGAATGATCCAAAGCTTTTGGAGATATCTAAGGACACTGGTCTAAGCCCTGCAGAAATTTTGCTTAAATGGTCTTTCATCCAGGGTTTCATTGTGTTGGTTAAATCTGAAAAAGTTTCCAGAATAAAAAGTAATTTTGATATCTTACCTGATTCTGGAAAAATTGAATTGGATAAGAAGACAGTGGAACAGCTCCATATGCCAGAATCAAATGAAGTGATAACTTGGAATCATATCGATTTGCTTTACTATCCCTGATTCCTTGCAGTGGTATTACCATTATCCTTTGAGGTCCCTCAGTACGTAAAGCGAAAAACAAAACGGAATTCGTTTTCTCTATACAAATATATATGTGTATATGTTGACACCTCTTAGCTATATAACTCATATTCAGGGGTTCTAATTTTCCATACTAAATTAATCAACAACGTGAGCAAGATCCTCATAAGGAATTGGAAATGATAGTGGAGGATAAGGCATATCATCCAGTCTCGAAATGTTTCCAAATGTTTCCTAAATAACTCTCAATATCATGACTTAAATTAATAGTCTCGATCTGGTCAAATTTTGACCCTTCATCATCCATCTTATGATTTAAATATTGAGGTTAGATCTTGTAATTCAAAAGAGGTGAGTCGTCGACGGCCTTTTCGAAAGTGCAACAGAGGAATCAAATTTGTCCAAGTCTGTGGGCACAAAAGAGAAAATCAAAGATACCCTATCAAAAATTATTTAAAGGCTTGGCGTCTGTATGGTTAACGAATTTACCTT
The DNA here is from genome assembly GCA_031081795.1 of Debaryomyces singareniensis. Lineage (NCBI taxonomy): Eukaryota > Fungi > Ascomycota > Pichiomycetes > Serinales > Debaryomycetaceae > Debaryomyces > Debaryomyces singareniensis. The sequence goes on from JARYSX010000003.1 coordinate 9,931, forward strand.
GAAGCAAAGAGGCAGAGCCCTTCTTAGGCTCCTTGATTCTCACGATCTCTTCATTTCCATTCTTTAAGCATGTTTCACGGCCTATCATTTTTTCAGAAGCCTCGAGCATTAAAATACACACAAAGGAAACGCTATTATAGTACCAATGAACGAACTTGAATTTCTTCTATATTTTGGTCTTGCTTTGATGTAGACGCAGAATCAACAAAGCTTTTTTTACCTGGCTCTAGCTCTTTGTTCAGCAAAGATGCGTTTACATGACCCATGCTATAGACAATGGTACTCCTAGCTCAACACCTGCTACTTGACATATTATACTTAAAGTTTCAGGATGCATAATAGCACCTTTTGTGAAGGCGCGTGATCTGCAAATCCAGATGTTGGCAAATCTCTGTTCTTCCCATCTTTTGCATAATTGACTTGTGTACCAAAAGGCTTTATTAAATCCGGATTCAGAAATACTTCCCATTTCATGATGTTAATAGCCTCCTCGCTTAATAAAGGAAACAGTTCAAAGCTGCTATTTCAGTAATTGCTTCACAACGAATGCGCTCAATTCCAAGACCACTAAGGGTAAGTCTCTTAATAGCTTCCGCATTTTCTTTTTTGTAGATATATGAATATAGGGATCAAATCTTATTTCAGGCAGGAATCCTTCTATTTTCTTCAAATTAACGTGAAATCATCAATTTTAAGTTTGGGAGTCCTTAGTGACCATGGTTATCTGAACTCGTTCCTTATCTTTATACAAGGAATTCTCGAAAATTCTCAAAATTCGCAAAATTTACTGGGACCTGTGGGGTACCTTAAGCAAAAGATAAGCAATGATATGGAATCTATAGGGATTTTAGAGGACTTTTCAAACTGGGTTTTAATCTATAAACTGAGCCTTACATTCTATAATGATTTATGGGATGATGTACATTGTGTGCGTGATTTTATGAAACTTTTCTAAATGATGATTCCAGAATAACAAAACCAACAAAAAAGTCTTCAATCTAACCACTTAATAAAATAGTGAAAACATTATTTTAATATAATACTAGAGTAATGTATATCATTAATTGAATAAGGGATGATATTGCTTTCAAACTAAATTCATCATAGCAGCAGCTAACACTGCGAATGAAGGACCAAACATACCGGAGCCATTAGCACTTTCATGTGTGGTAATACTTGCCATACTGGATGTTGTGCTAGAATTGGAAGTGTTTCCTGCTAATTTGATGTCACCATAGGCAAATCCAAAAGCCGCAGTCAAATGGTCATAATTGAAAACCTCGCTTGTGGGTACTGCAGCCCTCTTATAATTAGATTCATAATAATCATCTGTTAAAGTAGCCATTTGGGAGTATGATTTTTTCAACTCCTTGGCAACCTTGCAAATTTCCTTTTTAAACCTCTTAGGTGACTTGATCACTTTATAATCCTTTTTAGAGATACACTTTGTACAATCATAGTACTCCTTCCAAAATTTCATATTGCTTGAGCAAAGACAGCTATAGAATTCTACCGTATCCTGCGAATATCCCTCACTTGAGGCATATGCGACCATACATTTGTTTTTGTAGACTTTTTTACAGTCCTTATTTTTTTTAGCACAATGTTCAAGATGCGTTGAACTGACTCCCTCGGAGTCGTCGCCGTCACTTCGCTTGTAATAGTTACCACTGCTAGAAACCAGCTCAATGCTAACTGCAAAACATACAAGTAAAGTTATAAAATATTTTAGAATCATCTTCTTCCCAATGAGAAATGTCTTGTGGGGGGGTGCTTAATTTATACCTTATATTTAACATCATTTTGCGACCCAACGATATCTATGTTAAAAATTCACGAAACGCTCTGTTTGAGTTGAACCAAATCCGCAAATTGAGAACATATATGCAACGCATACATTACATGATGTACACTACATGAACAGGGACTTTATAATTCTTATTGGACCTTATTCTGAACTGGCTACGAAGTCTGTGCGCTTATTTAATCAATTTGGCTTATTTTTTAGCGGCGCCGCATGATGATTTCATCCATGCAGTTCGTATTTAATCAGAGATGTAATTTACGAGCTTTATATCAGCTTTATATCAAAGCGTGCAGAAATATTCTCTATAAGGGAGAGGTACTGCAAAAATAGGTTACATGGCTAGAGATTTCTTGGCAGCATTATCATTGCGTTTGGTCATATACAATTAAACACTGACAAGGTTACAGGACTCCTAAAAATTTGACTATGTTGCAGCTTTTTTACATCTTGCGTTTAGAGTTTATATTATTACATTTGGAATAGATTGTGTTTGTCTTAGTGAGAAAATTCATTCAGGTTCTACATATTTGAGAGTAACAGGGTGGATAAGGAACAATCGATTCACTAAATATTCACGATGTATTCAAAACAATGTAAACTGCATTTGTCTTGTACAATTCAATAAGCTAAGATATTGCAATACGCTATGAGTTACTGCTAAAAGATAATTGAATTTCTATATACCCGCGAAACGCACCTTCGACATACAATGTTCTTTACTTCTATCTCCTCATAAGAATATATATTTTTCTACTTTACGATCTTTTATAAAGTTGGAGAACATTCAGCTAATTTATACAAATGCTCATAATAAATAGAACCCAATTAAGTCCGAGTTCACAGAAGACTCCTTGAATCTGTTACAAATCATTGAAGCGGTGTTTAGACCGAACTTTCTAAAAAACAAAAGGACCAAATGATTAGCAAAAGGACTAGTTGAAAAGTCCCGGGATGTTGAATTTTCCCATCTTCTGAAGATGATCAAATGTTTTTCAACCTTTCAATCTCTTCTTTCCTAGAATATTTATGCTGAACAATCTTGATCAATTCGTATATTGTAGTGATCATTGGGACAGGCACTTTATTTTCGGATGCAATACGGCAAACATTACCAAGTATAACTTCAGATTCAAGATCTCGACCCTTTTCGACATCTACAAGCATGGAAGGTTTATACCACACGTCAGATCCTATCTCAAGCATATGCTTTTTGATGCTTTCGTTCAACTCAAGTCCTTCAGACCTGGCTACATTAAAGATTTCTTCCATGATCCCTTCCACAAGAACATTATCACCACCGAAAATCCTCAAGCTCGTTCTATCTATCCCTAAAATTGCACAGACTGGATTAAACGAGGCATTATATACCAATTTATTCCATCGAGAAAGTCTGACATTTTCATCATACTTACAAGTGTTTCGACCATTGTTGTACAATCCAATGAACTGGACAGCTTTTTCTTTTTGCATTGTATCTTCAAGATTTTCATTCTTGAAATAACCTATTAGCAAATTATCATGGCCCTTGTGCAGAACATCACCTTTATTATTGGTTGAGCCAATAGTTGAAACACCGCTTAATATAATATTTTGAGGATACGCTGAAATTAGGGGCTTTTCAATGTCTATGCCATTTTGTACCAAAACAACAGTAGTGAATGCCTCAGTCAAAACAGGGCGTACCAATTCTTCTATGGGATAAACACCGGGGATATTTTTTGTCGAAACAAGAATGTAATCGAAAGGACCATAATTGGCTGCATCTTTGACGTCCTTTACAACATGGAGAGGTTTATAAGATTCAATATTACCATAATCTATTGAATCAATCTTATACCCTCGTTTTGTAACCCTATCGTAATCTGATCTGATTACCGTGGTAACTTCAACCTGTCCGCCATATTCTAAACCATATGCCAGCACAACGCCAACCCCACCAGAACCAATAAGTAAAACTTTTGGTTTCATTTTGAGAAAAGAACTTAGTTCGTTTTTTCAATCTTGCCTTTTTTATATCATCATAGTCCCATGAGTCACTTTCGCGACCCCAGCAATTTGAAATACTTGGAAAGCAGAGTGATGATGGATAGAAATATATGAGTGAAATGAATATGGTTATCTAAACAGTCCATTGCTGAAATCTACTAATATTATAAGTTATGGGTGCAAGATGCTGATTGCAGATTTAAATCTGTCCAAAACCTAGACTAAACTGTGAATGATATCTAGAACCCAATATCGTGTATTATGTCCACAGATTAAGTTTTATGCTTGTTGAATTGAAAATGTGTGCTTCATTCAAGTCAACTATTGGGGAATTATCTAATCCATAATTATGAAAGGTCAGCTGAATAGTATATCCTTTAGTTTCTATTATGAAAATGGTCGAACCATTAAACAATAAGAATGTTCAACTTGCTTGCCATATTTGATCAAACCTATTCAAGATCTCAATCAGAAAGGATTTAATCTACTGTGCTTCGGTTATTGTTTCTAAGTCGCCTTCAACTTCGTTTGTTCTTACAGTCTTATATACAACCTATTATAAAATTTAAGTAAAAATCACAGTAGCACAGAGGAAAACGAAATATGATTTTAAAATATGGACTGGAACTATCATGATCATCAGAAAACTTGTTTAGTACAGGCAGAAAAAGTTGTCTTTCACTAGATTTTAGAGCCTTTCTCTGGCAAAGAGGCACTTTCTCACTAACTGCAGGAGTCAAGAAAAGTTAGACCCTTTTTGGAAGATCGTAACAAGATACTCAAGAAAAAACCAAATGATCACTAATCACTACCGTCAACGATTCGAACATATATATAACTATTTATATGGAATTATTCAAGTTTGATTACATCACATAAATTAGAATGTTTATAGGTCGTAAGATTGTTTTACTAAGCATATTATGTCTTGTTTCTAATGTGCTTGCAAAATCTCGCCTGGAAGCAAAAGCTAGTAGTCAGTCAAAATGGGTGCCCAAGATCGCATCCACATGGGATTATCATTTGAAGTCTGCTATAAAAAGCATGGACAATGTGTCAAAAGATATTGATATATATGGTCTTGATTTATTTGACAATTCAAAGACTACAATAAAGAAGTTGCATGATGAAGGAAAGAAGGTTGTATGTTACTTTTCGGCGGGTTCATATGAAAACTGGAGGCCTGATAAAAAAAAGTTTCCAAAAGCCGACCTTGGTAAGCCCCTTGATGGATGGGAAGGTGAGAGGTGGGTAAATGTAAGCTCTCCTGATATAAGAAGCATTATGGAAGACAGGATCAAGTTAGCCTATGAAAAAGACTGTGATGCGATCGACCCTGATAATATGGATGGTTACGATAACAAAAATGGCCTAGGGCTTACAAAAGAAGATGCATTAGATTATGTTAAGTACTTGTCGAATATTTCCAATTTCTATAATCTTTCAATGAGTTTGAAAAATGCGGATGCGATAGTTAAGAAGGCTCTCCCTTATGTTGACTTTTCTGTACAAGAACAATGTGTGGAGTATGACAGCTGTAATTACTTCCAACCATTCATAAAAGCTGGAAAAGCAGTTTTACATGTCGAATATCCAAAAGGAGATAAAAACAACAATGATAAGGTTTCTGCCTCACAGTTTAAAAAATACTGTAAAGCAAAGGCAGAGAAAAACTTCTCTTCTATCTTGAAAAACCTCAATTTAGATAACTGGATAGAGTTGTGCTAAACATTGAATAAAAACCAGGCACATTAGATTACAAAGTGGAAGAATACTGTCGATTTTTGTTCCGCTAAAACTTTTGACATTCTTCTTGACGGTATTCATATTACGAACTATATGCTAAATAGAAATTAGGAATTCTGATTATATGCCAAACCAATCAAGTAGATCGCTAAAATATGATAAGATGTATATGAGAATGCTATGCACGAATGATGGCGCAAAAGAAACCACAGTTTAATTCATATAAAAAAAACTGTCTTCTTAGTGATGCAAAAAATGAATTTATTAGGTTAAAGGAATTTTATCATGTTAGCGAACTTAGATGAATATATCGAGAAGGCAAGACAACAGAGAAAAGCTGCTTCTTTTGAAGGTAGAATACCAATCTTGGATCTCAATTTAGCAATCAATGAGGATACAAGGTCTTCTTTCTTAGAGAAATTGAAGGAAGCTTTGTTAAATATTGGATTTTTTTACATAGTCAATCCTCCTTTCTTGGAATGTTCTACTTTGGGTGCAATAACAGAAGAAGGGTGGAAGTTTTTCGATCTTCCCAAAGAAGAAAAGTTGAAAATAGAGATGGCTAATTCAAAGCATTTCCTCGGATACAATGATATGGGAGATGAATTGACGGCAAAGCATCTTGATTGGAGGGAACAGATAGATTTAGCAACAGAATTACCATCCCCTAATATAAAAAATGAGGATGAAATTTGGAAAAATCTTGAAGGTCCAAATTTATGGCCCGATGAAAAACTTGTACCAAACTTTCGCCCTGTGGTGGAGTCTTATATTGCACAGTTAACTTTATTATCTAAGTTGTTAGTTGGATTAATAGGGGATGCTTTGGGGTTAAACGCAGAAGCATTAAAACCTTATTTCAAAGAGAATCAACAATGCAAAATGAAAATTATCCGTTATCCGGACCTCTCACAACATAAAGATAATGTTAATTTAATCGAAGAAAAATTTCTGAATTCATTAGTTGATTTTAGTCAAGGTGTGGGAGAGCATAGAGACAATGACTTTTTAACAATTATTTACCAAGCATCGAACCAAACAGCTCTACAGGTTCAAGATTTTAATGGAAATTGGATTGATATTCCTCCACTTCTGGATACATTAGTGGTAAATGTAGGCCAGACTCTAGAATACATAACCAATGGGACATGTGTTGCAACAATTCATAGGGTATTGACTCCCCTTCCTGGTGATGGTGATAGACTATCCATAGCATTTTTCCAGAATGTAGATATTTCATCTTACAAATCTAAAGTGTCTATACCAAAAGACATAAAAGATGAAGTAGAAGCTAGAGACAAATGGAGGACTCAAAATGAAATCAGCTTTCAGTTTCCTCATTTGGAATCAAAACCAATTGGTCATTCCGTGTTTTTGAACAGAATAAAATCTCATCCAAAAGTGGGAGAAAGATGGTATCCCGAAATACTCAAAAGTGTAAGAGAAACGCAAAGATGACCTATGTATTCTTTTTTGATTAATTCCAAGCTAAACTTCGTGCCAATATTAAGAGCTAGAATTTATTTCAGCGTGATGAGGATAAGTGGGCTTTGCCGCGTACATTAAAAGTATCAGCAAGTTGATCTAATATAAATATATAAAAAGATCTATAAATAATAGGAATATATCTTATTTACGCAACATCTATTGTTTTAATGCATATTGAACATCATAAACGTTCATAATTTACAAATCAAGTCTTTATCCTCTTTTATCCAACGTATTTCGGAAATATCAAGATTTTTTGAATCAATTCGCCATGATAAATTTTTTGAGTTAAATTTTGTGGATGAATGCTTCCACCTCCATTTATGAGCAAATTCTTGAGGCAAATTTCCCTCTAATCTTTTCATGATATATCTTCCGATATTTGGTAGAAATTTGAAAGCATGCCCACTGTCCCCTGTTGCAACAAACATATTAAGTGTACCAGGTACGCCATCTATTATAAAATGAGAGTCCGAGGTATCTGCTATCCAGCATGGTTTGCTGTTATAGAATTCATGATAAGCAAGTTCTGGCAAGAATTTAGCTAGCATCTTTCTTGCTTGAATAATCGAATCATGAGGTACAGTCAAACTTGTATTATCATCCTTATACACCGGCAAGGATTGTTTTTGCTCAGAATTAAAAGGGTCTTTTGTTATATTAGAAGTACCAGAACCTGGTAATGCTATTTTCAACAAATGTGTTTTGGGATCAGGAGGAAAGAAGTAACCTTGCTCTGCATCAAAAACGACAGGCATCTTTTCATATTTTTTAAATTCTTTACCAGTTAACCTAATGTGGGTTACGAATAAACCAGTTGCGGATACCTGTCCATCCAAGTCAACTAAATACCCAGTTGCAGCTCCACTACTTATTAAAACCTTGTCTGCAGTTCTTTTTTCTCCGTCACTGGCAATCACATACGCTTTACCGCCAACATTCTTGATTTGCGATACTTGTCCGGCTTTGCCAAATATGAATTTAACGCCTAAACTTTTAGCTTCTCTATAAACGGCTGCTAATGCATTTCCGGAATGAGCCAACCCTGATTCAGGGTTCCATTTTACTTCGGCCATGTCGCCAATAGAGTTATATAAAAGTGTTGGGAATTTCTTCCTCAATTCTTCTGAACCATAAAATGTCTTGATGGTATGTCCTTCATTAATCTTATGTAAGTTATCTATTCCCATCTGTTCAAACTCTTTTCTTCCAGCGTGATTAGGAGTAATTAAAATTCTTCCACACTCATTGTATATACCCTTAAACTTTGGATCACTCCTCCACATTTTTAAGGCTTCAATAGACATTTTAGTATACATAATATCATCATATTCGGTCCTTATAATTTTATTTATATCAGTGGAAGCAGACCAAGGAGAGGGACATTCATGTGCATCCATAGCAGTAACCTTGTATCCAGCTTTTGCCATTTCAACGGCAGTTGATAGTCCCATGACACCACACCCTACTATTAAAACTGTTTCATTCATATCTGCTTGAATCTTTAAATTTGATACAAAATTTATCTTAACTTTATAATATATCTCGAATATAAATGAACTATTTTTCTAATCATTCTGATTTAATATAAACCTCATGGCGCCTACAATAAACCAAATTAAGGCATACTAGCGAACTAGCCTAGTCTAAGGACATTCTAAATCGGGATGCGCGCCCTTTATGTAATGGCGGTTAACTGAGCAATTCTAATGAACGACGGAAAAATAAAGATAAGTAGTCCCTGCGCGCTATGCGGTTACCCTAGAACGGTAGACATTAAGATTGTTAAGCTATAATATAATTGAACTCGGTTTTCTTAATCTGAAAGTAAATATCGAAGAATTACAATTTGCGAGTAAAATATTCAAGTGCTTCAAATAATGCTTATGATAACATGGAGAGTGAATGTATTTAATGAATCTAGTAGTTATCATCTAACTGAAAAGATGATAAAAATATGCTATATATTACACTCGAAAGGTAGGACATCATATTATAATCATGAATTTGTATGCTGAGCTTATGCTTTGATGTAAAACTTATTCTCAGTTTAATCAAGTTCGGAGGTATGTGAATAGATGATTTACCTGAAATCTCCTATTCACATCTGCATGCCTGAAGAATAGAAGATCAAATTACAAGTTATACCTTGTAGTTACTAACCTCATAGGATTGTAGGTATTTCCAAAAACCATCCCTCTTCCTGAGTAATTCGTTTGCCTAAATCATTATAGTAATCCCAAGGATCCTTTCTGAATATTGGCAAATCATTTATGCTTCCTAAACTATTATCAAAGTCGAAATCAACAGATTCAAATTTAGTATGCGTGTCTGCCGATTGGCGAACGATTTTATATTCGTCTTGAATTACCTTGCTCCTACAAGCACCTTTAAATGTGAGGGCTGTTTTCTCAACGTCCGCAAATCTGTTTCTTTTAGGACCAAACTTACAAATATTGTCAGGCACCCACAACATAATGTCCTTCTGATAATTATGACCAGAATAATGCCTTTTAGAAGTATACGACTCTTTACCGTACTTTCTTGTAAGAATTCTTGTTACGTTCTTTGGAATATATGCGCTTCCTCCTTCAAATAATGTGTGCCTGAGTGGGAAAATTTCATCTACTGTGTGCCAGTTCCAATTCTTGCAATGAATCGGCATAGACTTGAGTTTCTCTTCTTTGCTTAGGCCATCAAATAAATCTCTTGGCGGCTCAAAGCTTGTATGCGATAAGGCTGAAATATCTATATATAAACCAGAATTGATATCGATGAATCTAGCGTCAATGAAATTCTTACCATTTCCCTGTCTAACATATGTGGGTGCAACCTCTAGGTAATACTTGGCGTTACCATATCTAGGGTTCTCAACAATAAGTGACTCATTAAATTCTCTTGCTAGTCTTACTAGCTGGACAATGGGAACCTGGATATCCACATCAGGATCCCATGGCATATTCACACCGTTGAATGACCAACCTAATAGGGAACCATAGTTGAGCCAACTTACTATTCCAATGGATTCGGCAAATTGAAACCATGCTCTTGTCATATGGTGTACTATGCTTTGTCTCTCTCTATTGCTTACGTACCTCTTAAAAAAGGGATATGCTATGTGGTGGGAATGCTGCAGAATAATGTCTGTGATAATCCAAGGATACTTGAAGTACGTATCAGTGTGATCAACCAAGTGGTTTGAATATTCCAAAAATTCTAAATATTTATGATCAGATGGAGATAACGTCCCATCTTGCAATTTGCTTTTTAACTTGAATATTTCATCATCTGGATTAAATATGAAATCTTCATAATTTGCTTCTACAGTGTTTTGCAATGGTTTTCTCGGCCAGGAATTGAACCTTTGATTTTCAGTACTTTCAATTTTTTTCATCTCCTGGATAAGCAGACTCTTTCCAATATCACCAAGCATATTGGTCAAACCGAGCCTTTTTTTGCTTGCAACTGGAACCTGGATATACGAATTGTCCCCGACTAAAATAACATTTTCCGGAACCTTCTTCATGCAATATAAATTTGTCATTCCTCTTGCTACTTTTCTTGAATATGTCTCAAGAAAAAACCCACTCACATCAGCGAAGCTTTCGACATTTCTCCCACAATGTCCCTCTAAATTTTCTGAACGGAATTTATTTAGAATATCATTAGCAGGATACATATCAATCCAATCGTCCCAATGAAAAAAAAGCTCTCCATACTCATTTCCAAACAGTGAAGTCGAATCCCTAAAATTACCCTTATTATATGTATTTACAAACGAATAAATAGCGTACGTGCTTCGTCGAGGATTAAACAGGGATTTTTTCGTCAAATGTAGAGCATTGCTCTCTAATACTTCTTCACTAACATGATCACATAAAAGGCTATTGAGCATCAAAAACAAGCACACAAACAATAGAATTAATCTTACAGCGGTTCGGTGGATCTTTCTTATCATCATACCAAAATCGCAATATCCTCTAATCAATCTGTCTACTAAAAAACTGAAGGTTGAAGTCAAGATAGAATTATCTAATATATTCGGATATACAATTTGATTATTGTATGCACGCCGAAACCTCACACGAAAGTAGCTTGCAAGGCTATGTAGTTAAGGAATTTTTCCTCAAGAAAAAGGATCATGCCGCGGCGAAATGTTATAATGCAGAGGCGGATTTTTTTTGTCGTGGAGTTGCAATGGGTAGCAATATGTTAAAGAATGCAATTCTTGCAAATACCGGTTTCAATGTGTATGCTTCTAATGAAGTGCTACTACGTGGATTCGTTCATTAAAGTGACTTACTTAATGTCATACTTTACGAAAGTTTCTACTTTTAGAATAGAGTCAGTACTGAGTATGTTCTCAAATTTTCAGGAACAGACGCAAGTAAACAATTATTTTCAATTACTCAATTGCTGCTTGAAGCCATACAGAGACAGACGGCACTGCATATATATATAATAAGATACACGAATTGCCTAAACTAGATCGATAACTGACAAAAGTAACCAAAAGCCCCGAAGAACAGCTTTCCACTAAAACTATTGTTGTTCAGGTGTTCTAGTCAATGATCAATATCGTACTTAGGAATAAATCTTAGGTGAACTATGGACAGGTTATCTATGTTAGTTTTATCATCCTGATGTAACATTTCATTTTTTGGAACTACACGAACGTAATCATATTGTATTTTCTCGATGAGCGTCATGTCCTTTTTGTGCTACTTGCTTTTACAGCTAATGAAATGTTTTGTATTAGTGTACTGAGGATTGCTATTTACCGCCGTGATTATCTATCTGGCGTCGATTGCCAAATATGATCCAAAATAGACCAAGAAGTGTCCTGAAATGACTTTGTCTACTGATTTTGCATCTCAGTTTAGAATTCTATCTTGAATGTGAGTTCAATTTTTAGAAGGCACTTTTATAGTAGATTTTATTGTAGAAACTCAACTATTCACACATCCTGCACATAAATGTTTACCGACCTGGTCCCGAGAAAAAAGCGCTACCCCAGACTAAAATAAAATCACATATATGTTTATTCATCGCATTAAGCAATTGCTGATCACTTAAGGTAACCAAGACTAGTATGACAAAGAAACTTAGTCCAACCGAAAAGAGAAGCCGAAAGCCGATTCAAAGGGCTTGTGTGTTTTGTCACAAGAAGCACTTACAATGCTCTAATGAGAGACCTTGTAAGAACTGCATTAAGAGAAACGTTGCAGATCAGTGTCGAGACGTGGTTCGAAAGAGGGCCAAATATCTTAGCACTAACTTAAAGGCAGATGAAGGTACACTGGAAAATGTAATGCAGGAAGGACTGCGAAATGAATCATTCACTAGCAGAGATACTGCAACGAAAAGGTTGGATGATTTGAATCTTAATATAGAGATTGGTAGTACAAAAATGGAAGAAGATAATGGAACAGGGATACCTGGTACTGGAATTGAAGGTATGCCTGCGAATAGTAAGAGTGAAGCATTTTTTCAGAAAGTTGATTCCAGAGAAGGCAAGTTGAATGACAACAAATCTACAGAGAAAGACAACACCATGCATAATACCACAAATGATGTTTTAAACAAATTGTTGGATAACTATAACGTTAACATGGCTTCCGTGAACATAAGTGAATCCTTATCTCAAGACGATAATATTGCCGACGACAAAATACATCATGCTTTCAATTCGAACTACCTAAATCAAGAATACTTGATGTTAGGTGATATAATACTAAAGTCGAGGCCTACTAGTCCTTCTCCTTCAAATACGAGTGCTTCAGATTACTACGATGTATTTGCTAACACATCTCTTAATGCAGCAGAGCTCAATACATTCAGAAGTAGGGATAATAGGTTGAAAGATTCGAGACCATTCATTGCATTAGGATTTTCGAATCAACCTCATGAACTTGATAAACTAGAATCTAATACAGATCTCTCTAACTTGGATGCATCAATAGAAAATTCAATACCATCTATAGAAAGTGCTCAAATACTAGGTAAGACTCCAGAATATAAATCTCCATTTGCAGAACAACCTATTTATAAAGCCATTCTTGACATTTATCTAGAACCAGTGGAGAACTTCAATTACCCTAATTCATATCATCTGCTTACGAACTTCTTGAAAAATAGATTTCTGGGGGGCGGCCTAACTGAAGAGAAAAAGCAGAAAAAGAGAGATAATCTTCTTATTATATTGAAACTTATTGCAAGTTATCGGCCAACCTTTATATCTGCACATAAGAACTTACTAAGACCTAACGATCTCCTTTTTTTGGAAATGTCATTTCAAAGGTCTCTAATTGATTGCAAGACCCTTCTGCAACTAAACTCTTCTCCAACGGTAATATGGAGGCGGACTGGAGAGATCGTTTTTATCTCAGATGAATTGTTGAGCATCTTAGGTTTAAATGCAAAGCAATTACTATCTAAGAAAACATTCATCATGGAATTAATGTATGATGATGAGTCTATAATCAATTATTTTCGTAGATTTAAGTCCATTGCTGTGGGAAATCTACATCTGTCAATTGTTACCAAATGCAAATTATCCAGGTATTTTACGAAAGGTGGTTCTACTGATTTAGGCTTATCCGGCTTAAAAAATGATGATTATGTGGAATTTTCTTCAGTTTGGACAGTAAAACGTGATTTATTTGATCTCCCTATGTTGATTGTGGGCCAATTTTTGCCTATATTATTGAGCGGAGAAGGTGTGCGAAAATATTAGAGGAAGTTACAATTTCGCAATTTTAGAAATGGGGTGATGCTTGTCATGCAACTTATAATTATGATTTCATAATTTATCACTTACAAAAGGTATTGTATACAAAGCAAAGTATATAAGGATGTAATTTTTTAGTTCTCTCTACTGTGTTGCAGGTATCATTTATTTGTAAATAATTACGATTCAAAGATTTATTCGAATTAAAAATGTTAAGAAAGTTGAGTGGACCAACGAAAATTATGATGGCAGGTGGACTTTTATGGGGATGCGGTGCATTCTACATGAGTCAGTACTACTACAAAAGATCCCCTTTCAGGAAGATTTTTGTTGAAAAAGATGCAAACTACGCTACAGTCTTGGGCTAGTTAAGTCTCTGAAAAATGAATTTAATGAAGAGCGATGATCTTGATGATTATCTTCTATTTGTATTTATATACTGAATACGTTGCTTAATTTTGATATATCAAATAAATATGCATGTTTACTTCAAATGTTTGATGGTGTAGGAGAGTTCGAAAAAGAGTTACCTGAAGCAAGTGAATTCGATTCTGTGAATTGAGTTCCTTGTGCTTTGTTGTACATAGGGCATCCTTTATTGGTTTTATTATGACCAAATGCTCCGCATGCAGCGCACCTCCGTAGCTTACTCTTTCCTTTGCCAATACCTTTTCCCCCGATTGCATATGATCCATCTGGAAGTAGCACAGTATTTGCATCTATAATGGTACCACCAGCAGCGGCAGCAGCTGCATGAAGCGTGTCTTTATGACTTTTTCGACCTCTTCCCAGCTTTGCCTTTCTCTCTAAGGATGCAAGCTTTTCTTCTAAAGCCTTACGACGCAACTTATTTAGTTCTTTATCATTAGTAGGAATAATATCATTTACTTCAGCATTTTTTAACATCTCGTCCTCGATTTGCTTCTTACTCCTGATATAGGCTCCAATAAGTCGGTAATCACTTATCGTTTCAATTTTTCTTTGAACTACGCCGTTTTCATCTCTTACCCTTCTTGTTATGCGTAAGACTCGCTTTCCTCGTTCATCAGATTGATTGTCGAAAACAGGGTCTTTTTCTCTCTTGATTTTGTTTTTTATGGTACGATAGTGATCTGCGGGTTTGTACTCATCGTAAATGGCTTTTAACTCATTGGGATCTAGAGCATCAACAGTTAATGATCTTCGCTGAGAATACCAAATACGAGAGATTTCTTCCTCATATAATTTCTGCTGATAGGCTGCAGTGCTATTTTTTGGTACAGTTTCCTTTGGAGGTGGAAATAAAGGTGTGAAAACATTTTTCTGGGACGCTCTCAAAAGAGAGAAACCCAATCCGATACCAGTAGGATCACCTTCTCCATTGAGTTGTAGCATAGATTTTGATTGGGTTGCATTAATGAAATTTCGTGTCAAAGTCCAGGGAGCCAAGGATTCTTCATTATCATCTTCCATATCCTTCTCCTTGAGTTCCTTATCTTTGCCCTTTAACTTTGTTTTCTCTTCTTCCTTACTATCCTTCAAACCTTGCTCTTCTTTGTTTTTCTTATACTCTTTTTTTTCATTTTTGCTTAAGTCCAGACCAAATAATAGAGCAGAATCCTCGAGCATCTGTTGGCCATGTTGCATTGAGTCCAAAATAACTACATCTTCAGGTGTTACCATGGCTTTAATATCTTCTTCTGGTGGAACTACATCACTATTTTTAATCTTCCAAAAACCTTGATCTTCACCATGCCTTTGATATTCCATGAATTCCTTCAAACGTTGCCGATTTTGCATATCATTTTGATCAGGGAAATGATGAGAAATGTCTTTTACAGAAACCTTACTTTCTTCATTTGAATTCATGGCACGAAAAACAATCATTTTTAGCCTATTCTTTGATGTATTTGTGACTTTCCTCGAGTGTGGAGCTGGTATTTCTATTGCTGGGAAAACGTTACCAACAGCAAAAAAATGATTTATTGGCCTCAAGTAGTATTTCTGATAGCTTCCCGCCCCATGTGATCTTAGAAGAAGAAAGTCAGTCAGCTTTGTTTCCTGCTGGAAGACGGGAGCCCTGATAAAGTTATTGTACAAAGTTGGAACAAAGTCACCCTTTGCAACATACCCAAAATTCCAGAAAGGGGATCGATCTTCGACGCCTAGAACGTGGGTTTCACCCAAAGCTGCTTTTGGTCTTGAGGAATCATTTTCTTTCTCTTTTCTATAATAATTTATCAACTTTGAACCCATACCAAAATTTGAGAGCAATAAAGGGTATTCTTCAGAATATTCCATTCCAATAATTTTTGCAGAATCTGCCAAGGTAAGATCCGAAGATTTGGCAAATAATTCTTGAGCCGATTTACCCTTGTCACTTTTCTTCTTCCGTTGTTTTAGTTTAGAGAAGCTTATGAGAGTTCCCAGTCTAAAATTAATTGATGGTCTATGGTAATATCTAGATTCTTGAGGATTAAGCTTGACTTTGTAATATGGGGTTTGAAGTCTCAATGCTGGCAAGGAATGCTCTATGTTCAAATTACTTAATTGACTTCTAACCTTAGATTCATAATTTCCTTTAAGGGTTTCATATTTAGAGTCATTTGACACATCAAATTTTTGGTCCCAAAGTTTATTTTGCTTAGAAACGACCAGGGATTTAAGCCTTTCAGATTGAGGATTTTTCGGGAGGAATAATAGATTTGGATCGTTCATGTCAAGGTTCAATTTCTGTACTATCTGCCCTTCGAATATTCCGTCCCCATAAATAAAATCAAAATCTGGCCCAACCAACTCTTCTACACTATTTTTACCTTCTTTTGAGATGTCCAATTCACCATCAATAATTAATCTATCATCCCAGTCTGCTGTTGTTAATATTAAATCTTTAGAGAACTCACTGAATCTATCTGTATCTGCGCCGTCTCTGTTCAAGAAATCAATAATTTTCGGCACATTTTTCGTCAGATATGCTTCCTTCTTAATCATTTCCACTATTTCATCAGATTCTTCTTTAATGTCAATGCAATGCTCACTCTGGGGCTTACCAGTATAACGACTTAGAAGTCTTGATCTAAAAAGTACCAGCAGGTCATCTTCAACTTCTAATGTAACCTTCCTTGGAATTAGAGGTTTTGGATGTGATTTTAAGCTTATAGCTGGAACCTTATATGAATAATATTTAGGAGGAAGTAGGAAAAGCAAATGATTATTATAAGATTTAGAATTAGAAAAAGAAGGGAAGTAGTGAGCAAGCTGTTTTTGTATCCGCTTTTTCTCGAGTTTCTTGACAGCCTGTTCAAGCTTTGCTCTTTTATTTATCCTCCTCTGTTCTCTTTCTTGTAAATTAAGGCTTCGTTTTCTGTTATTAACACGAGTATTATCCAACAGTTCATCAAATGCTCCGAAGTCAAGGT
The DNA here is from genome assembly GCA_031081795.1 of Debaryomyces singareniensis. NCBI lineage: Eukaryota > Fungi > Ascomycota > Pichiomycetes > Serinales > Debaryomycetaceae > Debaryomyces > Debaryomyces singareniensis. The sequence goes on from JARYSX010000003.1 coordinate 27,086, forward strand.
CATTAAAATCATGCTCATCATACTGCAAACCGGCACTATCTAAATCACCAAATAACCTATCATTAGTTACTAACCCATTACCAGTCCCCAATAATTCTTCATTATTTTCCCCAAATATATCGTCGAACTCCAAGTCTGCTTCTGTTTCAAGTTGTTTTTCGACGTCTAGTGAAGTACCCGTGGGTTCATCCTTGCTATTCATGATATTTTCTGAGTTAAAAGAAGGTGCTTCATCTTCTAAGAGTTCGTCATCATCTGCTAATTCATCTATATCTTCGTAATCTATAGCATCGGCGGCATGCTTAGTAGCATGTTGCTGGAATATTTCATCTATCAATTGCTCATTTGGGACTGTTGCGTTTTCACCTAGAAAATCGTCTATGTTCTTATCCTTCTTCAGATCAGTTGGTTCAACAACGTTCTGAAAAGGATTCATACTGCCTATTAAAATTATTTGTACTCGCTACAACTTTGAATTTGGCTACTTCTTACTCGCATTGAGGAACGGTTGGTTTCGTGACACAAAGTTTTACAAAACTACTATACTAATTTGTTACTTTACTTTTAAATGAACGAAGATCACCCCAACGGGATTCAAAAGCATCACATTGGTACCGAATTAGCTATCATTATAATACCAGACGGGAATCCAGAGATTAAATACATAAAAATTGGCTCAATAAATGCCTATGTCGTTTCAAACTTGAAATTGTTCAATCAATTCTTGATGAAAAAGATTCATGCCAGCCTACAACTTGATTTGACTATAATTGTTGTATATGATGGGATAAAGGAATATATGGAATGCTTGAAATTTTTAAGCAAATTTGGAACGCCGAAAGGAAAAAGGAAGAATAACGATGAGCTTTACAAGAGTGAACTTGTAAATCAAAGTTTACCAGATAAGAGATCTGAGAATGAGCACGAAGTAGAAAACTCGGATTTAATTAGCCATTTTCTGTTTTCTTTCGATGTTGTGACTCTAATTGATGCGCAGGTTTTTCTACCTTATCACCTACACCCCATGAAGATCTCGTTGCAGCAAACTTTAAGGTTTTTGAGTTTTAAGCATGGTTGCTCATTGGCGTGTTGTTACGATGTCGATGATATAATAAACAAGGAGCAGGGTTTATTAGATTTTTTGCATGATATACAATTATCAAACAAAGCAGCAGATCTCGATAGCGAAGCGGAATGCCTTTTACTATTTCAAGATAAACATGTTGATAGCTCGAGCCCCATACATTTCGCACTTCGTATACCTAAAGGGTATGATTCTTGTGATAAAATAAAGATCTTAGCCAAGCCGTTAACTATAGAAAACGAAGAAAGAATCAGGATATTACATCATATAAGAGATTTTGAAGATTTCGATCATCTTTATCTGAGATACGTAGAACTGAGCGAAAAAGAAGATCCTACAGCAAATGAAGAATTATTAAAGTATTTATACATACTTAGAGATACCACTTTACCTTCTTTAGACATATCCCCTCCGATAACGTGGGATGCTTTTAAGGAATTGGTTGATGTAAAGTCCCCCGATTGAACAAGTAAATATACCTGCATATAAGACACAAGGGTTTTCATCGTCGAGAAAGTTCATCTACCTCATCGGATCTTTCTATGGAGGCATGAATGGTGGTAAAGTGGACGAAAACTTGTACAAAAACACTGCCAGGCTTTCTATTTTAATGGAAGATGATGATTTAAACAGTCGTAATAGTATCAAGGAGCAACTAGGTGGGGCTGGCTTGGACGGAAATGAGTCGGTTATTTCTTCAAGTTCTTTAGATCACGATTTTGAAGTAGTGCTAGATAATTCGAATACAATAGACATCATGAAGCATACCTCTGAAAGTAAAAGAAGAAGATCCTCGGTACAATCGGATCTTACAGAAAACAAAAAGTCCCATATCGATGAAGCCAGAAAGATTCATAAGAAAAAGGCGAAGAAGGCCCAACAGATACCTTTGGCTAAGATTACCACAGAGGAGAACTCAGTAAAGAAGCATCCATATTCACACAAAAAATTAGGGGTTCAGAACCTACGGGAGCTTATTCTACATATATATAGCCGCGAAAGGAATCCTCTTTCATGGATTCAGCTACAGGCAGCAGAACGCATCCCAAAAGTTCTTTTCTGCTTTATACTGGGGTTGCTGGTCGATGAGGTGGTGGGAAGGGCTGAGTTGAAGGACAAAAAATATATTTTAATGCCTGAGATCCAGGGCACCAACGCGTTACCCTTTTTCAAGGATAAGTTTGAATATGTATTACAAACTACTGTTCCAGGAAATAAGGATTCCATATATCTGCCATTTCATGCGCTAACTCACGTCCCTCTCACAAAAAAAGAGAAGACGGACATTGAAAATATGCTGAAAGGAAAGAAAATCACAATTTGGGATCTTTTATTGAGTGTCAATGACTTAAGAGATAATAATTATCCTATACATACGTCAACCACAGAAGGGTTAGATACTGAACTGTTGGCACTAAATGAACTGTTAATACTGAATGAACTGTCAGATAATTGGGTGGAGACCATAAAGTTTGATCATACAGGCTCCCGAACGTTTGCATTGGATTGTGAGTTTTGTAAAGCTCAAGATTCTAAGGTTCTAACCAGAATTTCAATCGTTAACTTTGATAACGAAGTAATATTAGATTCTTTCGTTAAGCCTGCAGAAGAAATTACAGATTACTTAACCAAATACTCTGGCATCACTAAGGAAAAACTAGATGGCATTGAAACCACTCTTCAAGACATACAAAATAAAATTCTAGGCTTGATCTCCAGTGAAGATGTATTAATTGGTCACTCATTAGATTCAGATTTAAACGTCTTGAAATTAAAACACCCGAGAGTAATAGATACTGCATTATGTTATGAACATTATCGTGGCCCGCCCCTGAAACCATCTTTAAAATGGCTTGCTCAAACATATTTGAAAGAGCTGATTCAACAAGGAGAAAATACAAATGAAGGTCATTCTTCCGTTGAAGATGCTAATGCATGCATGAACCTTGTTAAATTAAAAATTCAGAATGGACTACACTTCGGTATGAATTTGAAAGATGTCCCAATTTTCGAAAAAATAAACAATACCCGTAGAGCGTACAGTGTGAAGAAGGGGGTAACTTTCGAACCGGTTAGATCCACAGTAATAGATTACTCTTACTTTGATGTGGAGCTAAATAGCAGCAGAAGCTATGCTAATAAGCTCCAATCAACGAATGATGACGAGGCTGTCAATTTAACCAAGCTCTCATTAAAAAGCTCTGATCTTATCATTTTGAAATTAAGAGAGCTTGAATTTTTAAGAGGTTGGAACACGGCACCAAAAACATATTCTGGAAATTCAACGAATTTAAGCGCCCATGAAGAAGACGAAAAGCAGCTAGCTAATTTGAATTCAAGGCTTGATCGAATATATGAAATGCTCCCACAGTTCAGCATGCTAGTTATAACCACAACCACAGGAGACCCAACAGATATGATAAGATTGCAAAAAATCAAGAGAAATTTTCAATTTTTAGAAAGACAAGGTAGAGATTTAAAGTCAATTCCTAAAGAAGAAATGTGGGATTTTGAAAAGCAATTAAAATTACAAGAAGCGGTGAACGAAACTAGACGTACATTAGCCATGATATGTATCAAGCAAGAAGCATAAATAATCACATCACTTCATATATTAAAAAAATCCTCATTCACTAATTTGTAGGCGTCCAAAAAACCTGGATTTAGATGATATTCGTTTCATTATCTGATTCATCCTTTGTTAAGGAAACCAGACTTGTGTTCGTATGATCGGGAAGTTCTACGAAGCTGTGGTATCTACAGCTATTCAAATCGATCACGTCTTCAGAACTAAACTTGGATATGGAGTTTCTTTGATTTACTCCCTTCTTTTGCCACCCAAGTAGTTTGATATTCTGAGTTCGGGTACTGTCCTCTGGCGAATACCAATCCTTTACCCAAGTTGTATTGTAGTTATTTGATGCAAAATTCATCCCTGTTAATTCTCTCTTATTTTAGTGTTCCTGTTTCCGTTAAAATTACAATTACAATTATTTATAGGCCAAGAGCAAATTAGGAGGGAGATGGAGGACATATGGGATTCGTGTATTGAATTAATTACAATGCACTTAATATACATCTTCCATGTGACCTTCAGTCTATTCAACCCTCAGTTAGGGCTTTACTATATGCAGTTATATACAGTTTTGAAATACAATTCTTGTATAGTGTGGTTCTTCATCTAGGGAAGTATCAATGCTAAATATATCACTGTGGGGATTAAATATATGTTATAATGACAGGTCTTCCTCTCTTTCGTGATTGAAGTTGGTATTTTTGCTTTGCATAGCTTTGTTGTGCTTCTCTTGAATTTCTTTTTGTTTCTTCAACGCTCTCAGTTTTGCTTCTTTTAGCTTGTTTTTTAATTGCAACCTCTTTCTATCTTCTGCTCTCACTTTCTCATCATACATGCTAATTAGGTGACGTGGCTTAGTTCCATATATAAGTTCGTACTCACAAAGCAAACAGCAATTGTTCTGCTCTTTACTCTCAAACCTGAAATTAGCCTCTGAGTGATCTAACGTTGATCTTTGAGTTCCTGACTTCTTCTTCTTCTTCTTCTTCTTCCTGTTTTTTTTATCTAGGTCGCCTAAATCCAGATCTATCTCCCTGTTAATCAGATGTAAACCAGCTGAAGAAATGTCCTTATGAGACATGGCAACCATTTTGCTACTATTCCCACCATTTCCAATCGATTTTTTTTGCTCATATGGCTTGCTATTTGATGATATCAAATTACCCATTTCGTCGCATTCAAACGTGAGTTCACAAGAAGCTTCTTCGTTCAAAGCCCCATCCATGCTACCTGTAGTATCTAGCAGAAAATACGAACCTGAATTGCCTGCGATCTCCAAGTTTGCACCATTTTCAGCAATGGCATTTATTTCAACTTCTATATGATGTGTATTTGAATCTTTCAGGAAATCCCCATCTATTTCATTTATATCGTAATCATCTTGCGATGCGTGATTCAATTGAGAGCAGTGCTGATCTTTCTTTATCGATATACCAGAAATGTTGATTCCATTTGAATCAAGACCATTTAGGAAAGAGAAGCTTCTTGATTTTACAACTTGCGAGATTGTTTTCTTCAAATATTCGATTTCAGATTTTCTCAAGGTAACATCTCCAAATTCTTCCCGAACTTCAACATCTGGAGGTGATTCAACATCGCTTCTTTGCGAAATCTCAATACTATTCAGTTTTGACAAACTGAAGCTTTGGCTTTCATTGGTATTCAAGCTTATTTTTTCGAGCGCATCTAGCAAAACTCCATCAAAAATGGGCTCCTTGCTTTCATCACTCTCAGATTCAACAATATGCTGCAAGTCAGAAAACCGCTTCTTATTTCCATTTTTATTGATTACATGCTGCCAAGACTCATAATTTTTAGTAACAGCCTCAAACAACTCTCTTGATGTGAGTCTTTTGGATATTGACTCACGGGCTTCTTGTGATACGCCCTCATTTATCACAACATCCTTCGAAATAGAGCTATCTTCCTTAGTGGCATTATACACCTTAGGAGAGGTCATTCTTATGCTACTATATAGTCATTAAATTAAAATTGCAAACTCTACAGAGTATTAGTCGTAACATACATGAACTAAGTAGTAAAAAATACTGTTGGTTACACAAACTGAAATTGTTTTTAAGTTAAATGACCTAATCTTTTTTCAAGGTTCGCTGCTTTTCAGCGTTTTTAACTACCTTTTCATCTACAAACAAACCCTTTCGCCTCCTTATTTGATTCATATATTTTCTAGCAATATTTTCCCGTTCAGCAAACTCACCTAGTTCCTCCAACTCTTCTTCCGTTCTTGGTACCCAGAATGGATCTATGTCTAATAAATCGTATCCATCAAATACCAATTGCGGAGTAGCAGCACCAGAGGTTTTCTTCCTTATATCCTCAGAAAAACCAAAAGCTTCTACAACTGGAACCCTGGCTATAATGGTAAAAAAAGGAGTGCCTTCTTTCATTTCTTCACTAATGATCGCACCTCCTCTTCTTTGAACGACAGCATACACTTTTCCTAGAACTTCCGACGATGCCTGGATTTCGCATGTGTACATAGCAAGGTATAAATGTGCACCACGGGATAATAATGCCCTATGAATGAGATCCTTAGTGTATCTTAAAATCTTACTATGCATATTGGAAGAGTTTATCTCATCATCGACGATTGTTAGTTCGCAAGTAGTTAAGTACACCAAGACGCCCTGCATTGGCTCTGCAGCTAAAGGTCCTTCATTTGTAGCGAGCTGGAATCCATTTACGATACTCCTTTCAAATGCAAACTTTACTGCTTCCGTCTTTTCGGATCCGAAAAAAGTTGTAAATTGTTCTTTAAGATGAGGAGATACAACCAAGATATTTGACCCTACACTTTTGGGGCCAAAGCAAATTATACGTCCTATGAATTCATCCAAGCTTGTGCTGTTTGTTATAGAGAGCAATCCAGGAGTGCATTCCAACTGATCTAAACGTTGTTTGAGACTCACTCTGGTCAGTTCCAATAGCTCCACAAATTCTTCAGATTTAGAATTTAATGATAAAAGACTGGATAATTTGTTCTCCATTTTAATAAAAAAATTTACAATTTCAGAGGGAATCTTGATAGCTTCAAAATTTAACTTGACACTGTCCATAATATACTCTTTCAGTATAGATTCAGGAACAACGTCAGGAAAAGAATCTGCCAAACCTTCCCGAAATGGAATTACGGGCTCTTTTACAAGAACTTCACAACCTTTGGCAAAACGGTCCTCAAGATCCTTCAAGCTTCTCTCTAGATGAAGTTCTCCTGCGACGCATAATAGTATTTCACCTGAATCATCATCAATGTACCATTCCAAAACAGGATCAGCTTTAGCTAAAAGGTCTAAGCCACGTTCCAATCTTTCAAGGTGAACAGGGTTACTGGGTTCTATTGCTATTTTCATTATGGGTCTATTATGAATTAAGGTGGAAGTCGCCGCAAAATTCAAATAGGGCCCTTCTTGTGAATTTGAGTATAAGGTTGCATTTTTTAAAACAACGTCACTCAACCCTTCTATGGCGACAATATTTCCAGCGGGAACCTTGCTAATTTTAATGAACTCTTTTCCCATCATCAAATACAAACCTGTCACAACTACATCTTTAAGCACATATTCAGCGTTTGAAGGACTATCAACCGGCAATTGCATATTGTACTTTGGAGTTACCACAGTTAATTTATCATTTTCACTTATTTCACCAGCATAAACTCTCGTTACAGCCAAAATCTTTTCTGGCTCAATTTCTTCTAATTTAAAATTTTCAAAACTATCACAAATTTCAAAATCTTCCTCGTATTCAAAATCAAATGGGTTAGAAGCGTTGGTAGAGACATTAAGGAAATCATCCTTTTCCTTAGTACTTTGTAATGCAGCAACCTTGTCGGAGGATATCCTTGCTAATTCTCTGGCTTTTCGTCCTCTTTCTAAAATTTCTTCGGCTGTTAAGGGACCCTTAGTATCACGTTTCGGAAGATGCTCTTCAGGAACAGAAATTAATTTTGAAACATAAGCTACTGTACAATCTGTTGCTGTTTTATCACAGGATCTTAACGCGCTTAGGAGTCTTTTATCTAGCAAAGATTTATCAAACACTTCCTGCGAATTATCATATAAATACTCTTCTAAAACTTTTTCCATTCTTACAGGTTGTGCAACCACAGGGCTTGGTAAATAATCAATTACAGCACTGAGCAATGGGCTACTTAATGGCAACCATTGTGACATGATAGAATTGAGTAACTTTTTCGGTTCATTGGAACGCATATCTCTTTGATTGATCGTGAGATGTAATCTAGAAATCACTTTTTCAATTTTTTCGTTGTCTCTTTCTAAATAGCAACAACCGTAAATAGCCCAAATTTGTTCTAAGATTAAACTCACAAATAGAGGCTTTTGAAGTAAACTCTTTTCGTTGGAACTTTTTATTGCTAATATTTTTTTTGTCTTCATATCTAAGTAATAATTACCCCATAAAGTTTTGTTTAGAACAGCTTTAGAAAAACCCAACTCAACATTGTAAATCTTAGAAAAAGTATTGATAGAAAATGACCAACCATCAATTGCTGAAGCAAATATGACATTATTTCTCTGGGGGTCAAAGTAAAGGTCTTCATCATCTCTTTCGACAAATTCTCCTACCCCACCTTCATCTCTCCATCTCATGTCATCTTCCATTCTGTCAACAGCATACAAAGACCCAATTACTGAATTAACTTGTTCGATTAAACGGAGAAGATGTTGATATGCTTCAAGAGGCGTAAGCTGCCACTGAGAAATAAGTCTATCAATCTTGTTGAGAACCAAAATTGGCTTCAACGAATCTGCCCAGCATTGACGTAAGACATTTACACTTTGAGAACACACACCCTCTATTACGTCCACAAGTACTATGGCAGCATCACATAAACGTGATGCCGTAGATACCTCGGAAGAAAAATCAATGTGACCAGGCGAGTCTATTAAGTTGATCAAGTATTCTCTGATATCGCTTTCTTCAGTGTTTTCTTGATTATTTCCTTTCTTAAGATGCAAGGCTTTGAAATACAATGATATAACAGAAGATTCCATAGTGATTCCTCTAAGCTGTTCATCCTGTCTTGAATCCAAATACCTTACTTTTCCAGCCATCTTTTGAGAGATAATTCCATTTGTAGCTAGAAGAGAGTCACTCAATGTTGTTTTACCATGATCTACATGTGCCATGATACATATATTACGTATCCTAGATGGGTCAGACTGTAACTCCTGAACCTTATCTGCTGTTAACCTCATTCTGCTATGCTCTTTCTATATAAGAAAAATCTGTATTTGAGAAAAGCGCAATAGTTATATGGTGAGAAAACAAACGTAATTAAAAAGTTTCAACAAAGTATTAATGTTTATGGACATGGACTTGTCTAAACTAGTATAAAGAGCTTAAACTATTCAGTAGAAGGTTTATGAAAATATTTTCTCTATTAATTTACATGATTAAGTCTTGTAAATTTGAGCCATAGACAAAAAATTCAGCCAACTCATGGATACATAGAACCAGTATCTTAACTTGAATAATTGGGTTCCTTTCATATATATTAGGAAATCTACGTAGCATTGTATCTTGGGATTTCCTTGTGTCTTCCGATGATTAGTACAAACATCGTTACCGGGTAACAGAAGTCGTGCACCTAAGAAACAATTGAAGTCGAAGAAAGCATGTCAAGTTTGAAGTCATTTTATCAAGTACTCTAAAGATATATTATAGTAATACAACTCAAGTTATCTGATAATATATAAACATTGATTTAGATAATACAAATAACGCAAGTTCTGCTTTTTTAAATATTGCATTCACTAGAACAACAAAAAGTTTCATTATCACAGTCCTGAAGAGTTAAATTCGATAAAGATTAAACGAGTATAAGCGATAACAGATGACCGAAGAGTAAGTATCATTTGGAATTCAGGTTTAAGCCAAGGTGAAATATTTACTAACATGTGGAGAAACTGGAAGGAAAAATTGGATATTCCAGAGAGGGATACAAGACCTCAAACAGAAGATGTTTTAAATACCAAGGGGACTTCCTTCGAAGATTTAAACTTGAAGAGGGAACTTTTGATGGGTATATTTGAAGCTGGCTTTGAAAAGCCATCACCTGTGCAAGAAGAATCAATTCCTATAGCTCTAACCGGGAGAGATATATTAGCAAGAGCAAAGAACGGAACAGGTAAAACTGCGTCGTTCGTCATTCCTTGCTTGCAAATGGTTAAGCCAAAGGTTGATAAAATTCAAGCTTTGATTTTAGTTCCTACTAGAGAACTTGCATTACAAACCTCGCAGGTTGTTAGAACACTAGGAAAACATTTAGGAATTCAATGTATGGTCACAACAGGAGGTACATCTTTAAGAGATGATATTTTAAGATTAAATGAACCTGTACATGTTTTAGTCGGCACACCAGGAAGGGTATTGGATCTTGCTGCTCGTAAGATTGCAGACTTATCAGATTGTCAATTATTTGTGATGGATGAAGCTGATAAAATGTTATCCAGGGAATTTAGAAACATTATTGAACAAATATTGGCTTTTTTTCCAGATTCTAGACAGTCTTTGTTATTCTCGGCTACTTTCCCGTTAGCGGTTAAATCCTTTATGGACAAACACTTGAAGAAGCCATATGAAATAAATTTAATGGATGAATTGACCTTGAGAGGTATTTCTCAATTTTATGCTTTTGTCGAAGAGAAGCAAAAGCTTCATTGTCTCAACACTTTATTCAGCAAATTGCAGATCAACCAAGCTATTATTTTTTGTAATTCCACTAATAGAGTTGAACTTTTAGCCAAGAAAATCACCGAGCTTGGTTATTCTTGTTATTATTCACATGCTAAGATGCCGCAGAATGCCAGAAATAAAGTTTTCCACGAATTTAGACAAGGTAAAGTTAGGGTATTAGTTTGTTCAGATTTGTTGACCAGAGGTATTGATATTCAAGCTGTGAATGTTGTTATCAACTTTGATTTCCCCAAGACTGCCGAGACTTACTTGCACAGAATCGGTCGTTCAGGAAGATTTGGACATTTAGGTTTGGCAATAAACCTTATGAGTTGGAATGATAGATATAATTTGTATAAAATTGAACAAGAATTGGGCACTGAAATCAAACCTATTCCTGCAACAATCGATAAGGCATTGTATGTTGCTGAAAACAGCGATGCAGTTCCTCGCCCCTTCAAGATCGAGGAACTTCCAAAAGGAAAAGAAACGACAGGCAAAAGAGGGGGCTATCAATACCAAGGACAGCCTGAAGTTAAGGCCATTAATGAGCCCAGTGCTTACACTGTTCAACAAGGAGTGTCATTGGCAAGTAACGTAACTCAACCACAGGGCCAGTATCCACAGATTCCTGTTGCTCAAGCGGTTCCAAATCCTAACATGTCACAAGCTCCTTACCCAGTCGGGAAACCTCAACAATTTCCTCCTCAAGGCTATCCTGGATACCCACCTCAATTTCAGCAACAAGGACCTCCTGCTCAGTTCAACGGTTACCCACCACAGGCTCAGTTCATGGGCCAATACCAACAGCAAACCCAATTTAACTAAAGAGCATAAATCCCTGTGAAGATTCTACAACGGTATACTACTATTTTGAATTATTGCCATGCATTTGACTTAATATGTACAGTTGGGATATTATATACATTTGCGATTGTGGCTCTGTAGCTGTGATAATTTACCGGGCAACCAATGTGTTAGTATACTCTAGTTATTTCTAATGTAGCGGTCTTGAAGGGAATTACATGTCTAAGGGCACACTGTGGTACTCATTTGTTTTTTTTCCAAAATTTTATTATACATCAAGGTGATAAATGTTGAAAGATGCTGCTGTGGAATAATACTTACAGATCTACAATATATTTGTATAAATAATCATCTCTACTGTTGTACTTAAGCCTTAGTATATAAATATATAGCTTTCCTATTTTTTTTTTTGCCTAGAAGTATTTCTCTTGTGTGAGAAAATCAATGAGGGAGGCTTTTTATATTATATACTGCGGAACTTAATATATATTCTTCAAAGGAATTTAATCAAGACGGTTTATTATGTTTAGTTAATCTACAGGAGGCTCTTCGAGGGAAATGCTTAGCGAATCCGCATCAGGATGGACCTTGTGCGCGCGATGAATTTTTTTTCAATTTTCTACAATAATTATGATGACTCTGAAATTCTTACTGAGCAGAGCTCATAGTTTGATTTTAAGCTAGCATCAGATTACTGAATTAATTCCGAATTAATAGGAAGTACCTGAATCACTTTTTTTTTGAAGTGCATAGTGAATAATGTGTGGAATATTGGGGGTTGTTTTAGCCGATGAACGCTATAATGTGGCATCAGATCTTTTTGAGGGAGCCATGTTTTTGCAACATAGAGGTCAAGATGCAGCAGGTATTGTTACATGTGGTTCAAGAGGTAGATTTTACCAATGTAAGGGTAATGGAATGGCAAGGGATGTTTTCACTCAACAAAGAATGAGCAAATTAGTAGGAAATATGGGAATTGCCCACTTACGTTATCCAACGGCTGGTTCTAGTGCCGGAAGTGAAGCCCAGCCTTTCTATGTCAACTCACCATATGGTATAGCACTTTCTCACAACGGTAATCTTGTTAATTCTATAGAATTAAAAAAATACTTGGATGAAGAAGTTCATCGTCACATTAATACTGGATCTGACTCTGAAATTTTGATAAACATTTTCGCCTCAGAATTACAAAAGTTTAATAAGTCTAGGATTAATAATGAGGACGTCTTCACAGCTTTGAGTGGAACATATAGTTTAATCAGAGGGGCATTTGCATGTGTTGCAATGATTGCCGGTTTTGGTTTAATTGGTTTCAGGGATTCTAATGGTATAAGACCTTTATTATTTGGAGAGAGGAAAAATAAGGATGGCTCAAAGGACTATATTGTGGCTTCAGAGTCTGTTGCGTTGAAAGCACAAGGATATAACACTTTTAGGGATTTGAAGCCTGGTGAGGCAGTAATTATTCCCAAGGATGGAACAGAACCTGAATTCAGACAAGTTGCTGAACCTAAGAAGTTCTCTCCAGACATTTTTGAATATGTTTATTTTGCAAGACCTGATTCTGTTTTGGATGGAATTTCTGTTTACAGATCTAGAATCGAAATGGGAAACAAATTAGCTGCTAAGATTGGATCTCAATTCAAACAATCCAGTGTCGCTGATGAAATTGATGTAGTTATCCCGGTTCCTGATACAGCTCGTACCTCAGCGATCCAATGTGCTGTTTCTTTGAATATTCCCTACCGGGAGGGTTTCGTTAAGAACAGATATATCGGCAGAACTTTTATCATGCCAAACCAACAAGAGAGACGTTCATCTGTCAGAAGAAAGTTGAATGCGATGGAGTCCGAGTTTAAAGGACGTAATGTTCTTTTAGTTGATGATTCTATAGTCAGAGGAACTACTTCCAAAGAGATTGTTCAAATGGCTAGAGAGGCTGGAGCAAAAAATGTTTATTTCGCATCATGTGCTCCTCCTATAAGATTCAATCATATTTATGGTATAGATCTCGCAGATACGAAGGCATTGGTAGGTTTTAATAGAAATGAGGAACAGATTGCCCAGGCGATAGGCGCTGATAAGGTTTTCTATCAAGAACTTCAAGACCTTATTGATTGTTGTACTAGCGAGGCGGTCAAGGACTTTGAGGTGGGTGTATTTACAGGAGAATATGTCACTGGTGTAGAAGACAATTATTTGGAAGAATTGGAAAAAATCAGAGCCCAAAACCAACGATTAAGAGAGATGCAAGAACAAGGTTTGTCTGTTGAAGGTTGCTACGATGATAATTCAGTTGTGGATGTAAAGGCTGAAGTTGATCCTGGAATGTACAATGGCGCTGACCATCATTAGTTTGAATGACTTGAATTTATTTATTATATCTTGTTCTCACATAATTGTTTCGTGCTTGATATGACAATTGATTGTCCAAGGAACAACTAAGAACTAAGTCAATTATACAACTAGAATACTTAAAGTTTAATCAGGCAAAAAAAAAAAAAATCATGAATAATTGTTCGTATAAAATTTACGTCAAGCAATAGTATACATTGATTTAATGTACGTAATCTCATAACGTCAACTAGAAACTCCATGGCCATGCACCTCACAAATCAGCCACGAGTTCGTTCCCCTGAATTCTAAAGTTGGAATTCTAGTTGTTGATGTAGATCATACTAATCAAGTATATCTTTATTACTAATAAATAAAAGTTAGTTCAAATCATAAATTTAATAGCCTTGCATCAGTAGCGTGATTTCATCTTAGTATGATACATGCCGGCCTTAACAAGAATAGTAGCCGTATCTTCTATAAGCTAAACACTACTCTGCATCTTGATGGCGAAGCCATACAGTTTCCTGCAAAATTCCGCTATCAGATAATTTTTGCTCTATTTGACTATTCTTCATAGCCTATGCAGAAATTACTGCGGTTTGAAGCATCCAGTGCAAAAGAACTTTATTTAAGTGCTAAATTTTTTTACTACAAATCTACCCAAATAATTAATTTATTTTATTCAACATAGGAAATAATTATTCCTATTTCAATGTGTAGTGAAGTAGGTTTTGTACGCCTATTATCTCTTGTTTAGATCGTAAGTATTGTTCAATTGATGCAATATATGTGAGACAATAACCGCAATACCAGATTAGACAAATCAGAGCACGAAAAGAGGCGGGTAATATTTTCTATTCAAATGATTACACAAAAACACGAAATTGTTCCTGGCGAGAAAAACTCGCTTAAACTTATTTATGGGACTATTAGTAGCTTATATTGTCGGTCAGCTAATATATTTATTAAGGAAATCAAGAAATACAAGCAGCTTTAATATGGAGAAGTCAGTATATTCAACTGCATCATCTATCACAAATAATGGACCTGTGTCCATCGCTTGTTACTGTTTCTCATCTATTTTGATGACTTTAACAAACAAGTTTGTTTTATCAGCTTATGAGTTTAACTTGAATTTTTTCTTATTAGCTGTTCAATCTATTGTTTGTATTGTGACTATTTCAACCTTGAAGAGCATGAATATAATTTCTTACGCTCAATTTAATAAGGATGAAGCAAGAAAATGGTCACCTATCGCATTCTTGTTAGTGCTTATGATCTATACTTCTTCGAAGGCAATCCAGTTGTTGAGTGTCCCAGTTTACACTATTTTTAAGAACTTGACCATTATTTTGATTGCATATGGTGAGGTTTTGTGGTTCGGAGGAAAGGTCACTACCATGGCTTTAGCTTCCTTCATGTTGATGGTAACCTCAAGTCTTACCGCATACTATGGTGACACATCTGCTGCAAAGTCTTTAGATGACACTATTTCCTTGTATATGGGATACTTTTGGATGTGCACAAACTGTTTTGCTAGTGCTGCATTTGTTTTATACATGAGGAAGAGAATTAAGCTTACAAACTTTAAGGATTTTGATACTATGTACTATAATAACCTTTTGTCAATTCCAATCTTGCTTGTTTTAAGTTTCCTTTTCGAAGATTGGTCTTCAAAAAATGTAGGAATCAACTTCAAGGAAGGGAACAGAACTGCAACCATTATGGCCATGATTCTTAGCGGTGTTTCATCTGTTGCTATTTCGTACTGCTCTGCCTGGTGTGTTAGAGTGACTTCTTCTACTACTTATTCAATGGTTGGTGCATTAAATAAGTTACCCATTGCTTTATCAGGATTAGTTTTCTTCGACGCAAATGTGAATTTTTGGTCTATTTCTTCCATTTTTATCGGTTTTGGTGCTGGTTTAGTTTACGCTGTAGCAAAGCAAAAGCAGCAGCAACCAAAGCAACCTTCCTTGCCTAAGTAGTTGGTTTAGAAAGGAATACCCAGTTATAGATTCAATCCCAATCCGGCTCATGGCTGGAATCTTTTTTATATCTACTTTCGTTTGAAGAATATACATTTTTGTAATATAGCAGCATGTAGAATATGTTTCGCTAAGAATAAAAGAGAGCTCTACGCAAATGAAAAATCATAAAACTTTTGAATTTTAACTTGAATTTGATAAAATTACGTAAAAATTTACAACATTGAAGGTCTAAAAAAGCACTAGCGAAGGACAAGGAAGATAAATCAAAAAGATACACATTTATAATTACTTTAAACCATAGGTTCCTTCAATCATTTTTACATTAGCTTGTATTATATTTAAAAAGTGTGCTTCAAGCACTTATCAAAGTTACACAAAACCGAATGATGTATAGCTTTTTGAAAATTTTGATTTGTATCGCTTAAATTCTATCTTAGCATATTTGATATAAATATGGCAGAAAACTCATTGGAATCCATTGCTAAATACTTAGAAAGATCTCTCGTACCGCTGGAATCTGCTGATGCAGAGAGGAAGCTTAAGGGTATTGAAAGTGAGCCTGGCTTTTATGTTACATTGTTACATGTTATTGCTTCAAGCAACTTAAACTTAAGTGTAAGATTAGCTGCAGCATTATTCTTCAAGAATTTAGTTAAAAGGAAATGGGTCAATGAAGAAGGAGCATACATGATACCTATAGAGGATACTAAATACATCAAGGCTGAGATACTTATCATTATGACAGGACTTCCTTCTCAATTGCAGGTTCAAGTTGGTGAGGCCGTTTCTATTATAGCTGAATCGGACTTCCCCCATAATTGGGAGAACTTAATTGATGATATTGTTTCCAAGCTCTCTTTAACAGACTTTGCGCTGAATAAAGGTATACTAATCGTTGCGCATTCAATATTTAAAAGATGGAGGCCATTATTCAGATCAGATGAGCTATTCTTGGAGATCAAACATGTATTAGAGAAATTTTGCACCCCGTTTTTGCTGATTTTGAAAAAAGTAGACGAGTTAATAATAGACGCTGAAAAGAATCAAGATAAGGCATCTTTATGCATATATTTGGATAATCTTCTTTTATTAGTTCAAATCTATTATGATTTAAATTGTCAAGACATTCCTGAATTCTTTGAAGATAACCTAATGGCTGGAATGGAGATTATGTACAAATACTTGAATTTTGATTCTGCCTTAATAACAGATAAATCGTCCGATGACGAAGTTGATAGTTTGATCAAAATTAAGACTGCTATCATCGAACTTGTATTATTATACATAACTAGATACGCAGATATTTTTGAGCCCTTGATAGAGACATTTATTACTGCAGTCTGGAAATTGATAAACGATTACATCACACAACAGCAAAAGTTTGATTTATTAGTTGCAAGGGTCTTATCTTTTTTAAGTGTCGTTACTAAAATGCAGAACTATCAGCACCTTTTCAATAGTGAAGAATCTATCCGACAAATAATTGAAACAATCATCTTACCGAACGTGTATTTCAGAGAAGTCGATGAAGAGCAATTCGAAGATGAGCCTATCGCCTACGTAAGATCCGATTTGGAAGGTTCTGACTTTGACTCAAGAAGAAAATCAGCTACCGATTTTTTGAGGGAATTGAAAGAAGTTAATACAGGACTTTTGACAAGTATTGTAATGGAATATATTAAGAATTTTTTGAATGGAGACCTTTCGGATTGGAGAAGAAAAGATGTAGCGATATATCTTTTTAGCTCACTTGCTGCCAAGGGAAGTGTTACAAATGCAGGGGTGACTTCAACTAATGTACTTGTTGATGTGGTGAGTTTCTTTGTAGAAAACATTGCTAGTGATTTGACTAATGATACCAATCAAAATCCTATCTTAAAGACCGATGCAATAAAATACATTCTTACTTTTAGAAATCAGTTAACAAAGGAACAATTATTGACAACGTTTCCCATGTTAATATCTAATTTACTGAATAATAATGCTGTTGTGCATACATATGCTGCCATCACGATCGAGAAGCTTTTATCCATGCATGATTTATCCGATCCAAATCATCCTTCAGTGTTTTTGAAAGAAGATATATACCAATATACAGATGGTGTACTAAAAGAGTTGTTCAATTTGATTATCAAAGATGGTAGCCTTGGACCTGAAAAATTAGCAGAAAATGAGTTTTTAATGAAAGCCATTATGCGTATGTTGAGTTGCGTAGAAGACAAAATTTCAAATGAATACAGAACATCCTTACTTCAGCAGTTATTGAATATTTTGATAATAATTTCAAAGAATCTTTCTAATCCGAAGTTTTCTCACTATTTGTTTGAGAGCTTAGGATTCATATTGAAATTTGGCATCGCTAATCACGAGAACATAGAATCATACATTAATGATTTAGCACCTGCGCTCATTCAATTATTAACGGAGGATGTCCAAGAATTTATTCCTTACACGCTTCAACTTTTGTCATATCTTTTAGAAAAGTTTCCAAAAAACAATGGGTTGCCCCAATCTTACACCAATTTAATCAAACCCTTACTTTCACCTACCGTTTGGGAATTTAGAGGGAATATTCCAGCAATTGTTAGACTTTTAATTGCAATTTTAGAGCATGAACCAGAAGTATTTCAATCTAGTCAAGAGAGTTTGACACCTTTACTAGGTGTGTTTCAAAAATTAATTTCTTCGAAGACTAATGATATTTACGGGTTCGATTTGCTCGAATCTATTCTATTAAATATCTCATTAAATCTTTTGGAGCCATCTTTAAAGGAGATCGCCTTCATGCTTTTGTCTAGGTTGAAGAATTCCAGAACAGAGAAGTATTTAAAAAAGTTTGTGGTGTTTATAAACTCCTTAGCATGCATTCCTCTTAATGCAGACTTGAATCAAAAGACCCATTCGCAAATTAACGCTGACTTTGCCATCAGTTTAATTGAATTGGTGCAAGATGGCGTCTTCGGTCAAATTTTTAATAGCTTTATCTTGCCAGCATCTGGAAATATTAACAATCTTTTGGACAAGAAAATAGTTAATTTGGGGATTCTGCAGTTCATCTTGTCCAAAAATTTTACATCAGGGAAGTATACAAATCTACTTCTACCATCCATTGACCAACTCGCTATTAACATGTCAACTTTTGGTGGAGTTCTGAAGGGAATGGAAGTCTCTGCATCACACGGAATTACTCCAGGTTCAGCACCTATTATGATTGATGATTTAGATTTTGAAAGTTTATCTTACGGGTCGCAATTTTCAAGATTGATATCCATTCAAGTTCCAGTCTTCGATCCTGTTAGCCAGATAAAAAATAACGATGAAAATGCTATAACCACATTGATACTTTCAAATATAAGGAGCCTTAGTAGTCTTGGTGTTTTAGCTAGCTTGAGTAGTGACACAGAGGAAAAGCTCAAAAAGCTAAGTAGTTGAATTGTATTTGTATTTTAAAATCTACATTCTATAAACCCTGTTATAAATAGATGACTACTAGGAGCGTTTAATTTGAAAAAGTACAGAAGTTTGTAAAAATTGTCAGTATAAAAGTTTTTAGTCTAAATTTAAGAAACACGACAGCTATTCTAGCTGATAAAAAAATAATATTAACGTAACACATTAAAAAAAAATGGGACAAAAAAGGAAAAGTATCACTGAGATATCGCAAGTCTCGAGATGATGACCAAATAAACTAAGCTGATGAATTGCGGAGGTCTTCATTTTCCTCATTGTTTTCCATTAATTTCTCAAATCATGTTCTTCACCTTCTCCTGGAATAGGTTTGCGTAGTTTATCACTCGCTTGATCAATCACGTCTACAGATACATTGCCTTTATTGACTTCTGCATCTTCTTGAGATTCAGTTTCACTCTTTTCCTTATCCTCTAAGGCTTTTAATTTTTCCAACCTATCCTTCTCTGCAATTTCAGCAGCGGTTAAAAATCTCCCTCCTTGACCTCTTGGCCTTCTCATGGCATGCTTGTGACGTGATTCATGCAAATATGGCTTTCTTGTTCTTGCAATCTTTAGAGTTTCTTCCAATTTAGCTCTCGCTATACGTCTCTTCAAAATTCGATGATACTGCTTAGCATTAACATAAAATGGTTGTTCATTAACAGCAGGCAATACTGATGCTGTACCTGCCACAGTTTGTGAAGGATTCGAAGATGCATGCGAGATACTTGCCTGTGGATAGTACTCTTTTTGATTTATTCCCTGATTTTGGGATATTTGATAACTGGTGCCCTCGGCATTTGCATGATTTTGCAAATCTGACAGATAATATTGTCCTGAGTTAGAACTATTTACATTGCTTTCATTGTCAATTATCTGGTTTGGGATGTTTGGGATGTTTGGATGTCCATTGTAGTAACTCGATGACGCTATTTGTTCTTGGTAATAACCGGAATTCTCAGAAACAGGGTTATGCAACGATGTCATAATACTACGTATTTCGAGGTCCGAGCAGCGAACTTATAATAATAAAAGGCGATAGCAATAAACTCGTCGTTATTTGGATAAGATCTGGAGCACGAAAAGATTTTTGAAAATTTTTCTTCAAGTGGTCTTTATTAAACAAAGATGTTGTACAAAAAGTTACCAAGCTGTAATATATAACACTCCACAGAAAAGGGATTCCAGTTGCGGTATAGCCTTAAATGTTAAGATTATGGTCAGACTAATGATTAGTACAAAGTATACAACTTCTTCGTGACTCCGACTCGAACTAATAATATCCACACACGTGACTGAGTTTCTTGAGAGACATGAAAAGCTGGGAACATTCCTAACTTTACAGAGATAAAAATCATGGCTTCATTTTAATTAGAGGCTGAATAAGTAATCTAGAATGTCATCCCAGAAAATAAGTACTTTATTATTAGGACTTTCTATATCTAACCAAACAGGCCCAGGTGTCACGAAATATTGTAACCTAGAGCTTACAAGTTACATTAAATCTGAAACTTGACCTCTTTGGATTCTAAAACACAGTCCTGCTGTAATGCTATCTTTTCAATTATTTTTTTTCTAGCTCCATCTGTTCTCCCCTCGTAAGATATAGCAACCGGGGACTTTTCATGCATATCCCTATTTTCAAGACTGATATCTTCAAAAAATTGTTCAGGAAACATGTTTTGAGCTTCAATACTGTTAGATTGATATGGGATGAACTTCTTTTTCTGGATAGCAGAAGTTTCTGTGATATCTATAACATTCGAGGTTAGGCTATTTTGAGCAAGATATATGAATTCCCTCAGATTTATGCCGATTTCAGGCTTTGAATTGAATTCTTCATTCCCGATATACCTAACTTTTTTCATTTTCTTGTGATATTCAAAAGCTTTGGAGGTCCATTTGCATTTGAGGCCCTTTGACTCACAATTCTTACAAACGGGAAACAGTTTTTCGTCACATCTTATCCTTCGTTTTCGGCAGCTGTTGCATCCAGTACGAGACCTGGTAGTTACCCTTGCTCCTCTATCCATAATTCTAGAGTGATTTCTAAAGTAAGATAAGGAAATATGATACTTCAAGATCTCTTTATATCAATGTCTTAATTGAGTAATTAAAATTGGCTTAGGCGCGCTTGCAGCCACTAGAAATTAACTATGAAATCTAGTTAAGGAGCACGCCCTGTTCGCTTAGGCTCGAAATGGGACCCAGAGATGGCCAAAAAAAAAAAAAAAAATCCTACAAGATAAAGCAGTTCACGGAAAAATTTTAATACTATTACCCTTAATCTCCGCTAATGGCTGTGAACAGTGTAAACTAAAAAAGCATATACAATTCTAGACTTTAAGCTTTCATATTCTACCATTTTATACTATAATAACAATTGCAGATCATATATTACAAGTGATATTCACATTGTGATAACTGCAACTACATTTTTCATACTGCTCCAAGACTAGCCGTGGTATTTTATTTATATTTTTTAGTGCTTTTAGTACGTACATGGAGATTCATATCATCTCTCTTAGCATTAAATCACGTGAAATTTGAATTTGAATTACTAATAAAAGCACCAATAAGAGAAACTGTACTCTCGAGAATAAATCAGATCAAGGTCCAGTAAAAAGAAAGTGGTCCCGTATAAGGTAATATAGTTTGGTAACTCCCATATAATTTTAAGGCAATTCGTTTTCATTTAACTCTGGATTGTTCATCTAATTTCTTCAACGAGTACCTCCATAGAATTTAAAGCCAAACTGACTACCTTAGCATTATAAACCTCTGAAGCTACGTTATAGAATAATTGATTGAATATCGGTATGGGTTTGTTATCTTTAGGTACTCCGTTAGATTGGCACGATTCAAAAAAGTTCAATGAGCATGTGAGAGATAATGCTATATCTCAGCTTGTTAATATATTTGATCAAAGCGCAACTAGAGATGGTGATACTTTTTACTGGGGTGATGAAGTAGAATATATGTTGATAGAAATGGATAGCCTCAAGAAAACGGCTAAGTTGTCGCTTGATCTGGACTATATTCTAAATGACTTCAATGACAAAGAGAAGCCCGCATATCAGAAAGCTGTTTCTAATGGCATTGTCTTTCATCCCGAATACGGCAGGTTTATGGTCGAAGCAACTCCATTAGTCCCGTACGGTGATAAGTTAGAGGACTACCTTTACGTAGAAAAGAATATGTCGAAAAGAAGAGAGACGTGCGAGGCTGAATTACCCAGCAATATTAGGCCTTTTACGTTAACTTCGTTTTTTAGAATGGGCTGTGATGATTTTACGTCACCTGCTACTGTACCAAATGGACCTGTTTCTCAATCGTTGTTTTTATCGGATGAAATAATTAATAGACATGTTCGGTTTCCAACGTTGACAGCTAATATAAGAAAAAGAAAAGGTAGCAAGGTAAGTATAAACCTCCCAATGTATCCTGATGTCAAAACAAAATTAGTTGACGATTCTATACCATTCGACCGCAGAATATTTGATTCAGATATAGAGGCACTGATTGGGGCTTCTCGTCCAGGTCATGTTTACATGGACGCTATGGGATTTGGAATGGGCTCTTCATGCTTGCAAGTTACTATGCAGGCTAAAAACATAAGTCAAGCAAGATACTTGTATGATTCTTTAATACCGTTAGCCCCGCTAATGTTAAGTTTAAGTGGAGCGGCACCAATATTTAAAGGATATTTAGTTAATCAAGATGTACGTTGGAATGTTATCAGCGGAGCAGTCGATGATAGGACTTTCATTGAGAGAGATGTTAAGCCATATAAAGGATATGACATCTTTGGTGGACTAGATGTTAGTCTTACTGTTAAGAACTTGTTTAAAAAATTGGGAGGTGGAATTGGTCTTGATGGAGATCATGTCGTAAACCACTGTGGAGATACTGCGATCACGACTGTGGATGGGAAGCCAATTCAAAAAGTGAATAAATCGAGGTATGATTCAGTTTGTATTTACTTGGGAGATCAGTTCTACACCGAAAAAGAATCATATTTTGCCGAATCCTACAATAATGTTTATTTCCCACTTAACAACAAAGTTTATAAGAGATTAGTCGACACCAAGTTATTTGACCCATCTTTGGCAAAGCATTTTGCATATTTGTTCGTTCGTGATCCTTTAGTATTATTTTCCGAAAGGATTAAC
Source organism: Debaryomyces singareniensis (assembly GCA_031081795.1). Lineage (NCBI taxonomy): Eukaryota > Fungi > Ascomycota > Pichiomycetes > Serinales > Debaryomycetaceae > Debaryomyces > Debaryomyces singareniensis. The sequence continues at coordinate 50,222 of JARYSX010000003.1, forward strand.
CAGAATAATGAGTTGGAAAATGATCACTTTGAAAATATCCAATCTACTAATTGGCAAACATTACGATTTAAGCCTCCAGCTCTATATGAATCTCACTTAACTTCCGAGGAATTAAGTAAAAAGCCAGGTTGGCGTGTCGAATTCAGACCAATGGAGATCCAGTTGACTGATTTCGAGAATGCTGCGTACTCAATTTTCATCACCTTATTATCGAAAGCTATATTGCATTTCAAGCCTGACTTCTATATTAATATTCTGTGTGTAGAGGAAAATATGAAAACTGCTCATATAGTTGATTCAGTGCTCAATGAAAAATTTTGGTTTAAGAATGTTGAGGCATGGAATATCGACCCAGAAGAATTTTTAGGTTATGATTTATCTTGGTTTGATCAGTTTTTGCAGAATGGAAAAACTAACCACAGGGATTCGGGGGTTACCGCTTCTTATAATGGTAAGCCATGCTGTGATGCATCTTGCAACGAATGCAGATATTCGATGGATCAGATAATAAATGGAACTAAAACAACTCCCGGTCTTATTCACTTGATAGTAAAGTATGTTGCATTATACCTCACTGAAACTCCTCTTAGCGAAAATCAAGCTTCAGAAGAAGCTGCTACCAAGATGTTAAAGATTCATAGTTATTTGCATTTAATATCACAGAGAGCATCGGGAAATATTCCGACAATTGCTCACTGGATAAGAGAGAGAGCATTAACAAGTTCTTTATATAAACAAGATTCCAAAATATCTGCAGAATTGGCTTATTCCATCATTTCAGATTGTGATTCGATCGCTAAGTTAGATTTTGAAAGACGCGATTTATTATCTACATATTTTGATTCTTATCTATTGGAGTTTTTGAGTACTGAACCCTAAATTCCTAATTACAGTATATCTTTTCCTTATTTTTGCACCTATTGCTACACATACTACAATATATGAGCATATGCATCTCGTAAGAGGTGGCTTATTTATTTACCTTAAAAAGATTTTGACATTCGATTCTTCAACTAGTCAACATGTAAAATACTGCGTATAAGCATATATTTTTCTAGACGTGATCATCACAGTTTAATAATTCATGGCAACTTCGATTTTAGTTTTTTTTAAAGTCAGTATAGATTAAAATGGGAGTTCTAGACAATATTAAGTCATTCTTTCACTCTATATCAACCGATGATCATTACGCGTCATATGATTCTCCGTATAGAAATTCTGCTATAAATAGCAATGGAACTGCGGGAAGTACTTCGAGTGCAAGGTTGCTGGAGTTAAATAGATTGACTTCGAATAATAATTCTAGTCAATCTTTGGCAGATAATCAAGATGCTTCGGGGCAGATGAATTCACGTAATCTGTCTTCAGTAGCTGTTGGCTACAGGCCTGGCTTAAGATCAAGTCATACAACATCAGATATCCAATTACAAAATTTTAGTAATAGTGGACAGCCTCCATTACCTACCATAGATTCATTATGGGATAGGATAGAAGCATGGTTAGATGAAGAGTATCCGGAATTGGAAGACAGTTTGAACTCAGGTGTAACCACTGCTGATTTGAATGAGTTTGAAAATGATATTGGGGCTGGATCGTTCCCTACTGATTTCAGACAGTTCTACAAAAGACATGATGGTCAGTTTAGAGGTGGAAAGCCCACAGGTCTTTTCATGGGGTTGACTTTGTTGGATCTTGAGAGCATCGGAGAAGAATATGCAATCTGGGCAAAAGTTTCAGAGCGTTTAGAAAAACAACAATACCTTGTTCATCACAAACAAATGCTTTCTGATAAACATGATCCATCTGAGGAATCTTCGAAATCAAATACACTGCCTAATAGTAAGCCCAGCTTGAACACCTTTATTGCAAATCAGAAATCTATTCCGAAGAACGCCATTCAATTGTACTATGCTCACCGTGGCTGGATACCATTTGCAAAGGATTTTTGTGGTAATCAATTAGCCATTGATCTTTCACCAGGACCTCAAGGACAATGGGGTCAAGTTATTGTATTTGGTAGGGATTTCGATATTAAGTTGGTTATTTCAAGTTCATTGCAAGAATTTCTTTTCATGTTTGTATCTGACTTAGAGGCTGGAAATTACCAGATTGATCAGCTGACTGACAGAGAAAGATATGGTTACTTAGAAAGTACCAGATATGATGATGACTTCATTGGGGATGAGGAAGAAGATGAAGGTGATTTATCCTTTTTCGACAAGGACAAAGAATTCGGAAGGATGTTCCAAGGTAAAGGTAAAATTGGATACTTGGAAGTTTTGAAAGCCAGAACATTACGAAAATACAGAGTCCAAAATATTGAGAAATTTAACACTTCCTTTGTACCCCTTCCAGAGGAGAGGAAGGCAACCGAGAGCAAACTGACAACTCCTGCAAAAATGCAGACATTTAAACCAGAATCATCTGTTTCGATTATTAAATTAGAAAGTACTAGTCAAGTAGACTTACCCAAGGAAACATTGATCGGCGAGCCTCATGCAAAGAATGCTGAAGCAAATGATGAAGAAGATACCAAGAAAGATGCGACCTTAGTTGAAGCTATTCATGACAAAATCAATTCAGATGAAGAGAAAAACACAGAGAAGAACGCTTCTAACACAAAAGAAGAGATATTACCGGCTGAGAATGACATTTTAACAACAGAGCTTGATGAGCAAGTTGAGACTGCTTCAAATAAATTAAACAATGATTTTAATGAAGATAATTCGAAAGCAGTAGCTAAAGAAGAAGACTTGGTAGAAGAAATGAAAGAGGTTGCCTTATAAGAAGAAATTCCCAAATAAAAATTGTATGCTGTCCTTCATTTTTTTACTTGATTATAATTCTAGGATTCGTATAACTAGTAAGTAAATTATTATATTTTATCACTTATTGTGCACTTCGTATTCTTTATTATTGTACCATTTGCGCGCACATCATATCATTAAAGTGTATAATTTTGATGAACTTCTAACATGTCACGTCATAATTATCATGCTTCTGGCTATTTAAATGAAGGTCTGGATGATTCAGAAACCAGAATTAATACTTCGGTAAATGCTATGGCCTCATCACTGTATCAAGGTAATTATGGATCAGTAGAATCAAGCACAGCTGATCATGTCATTGATTCAGCAATATCTGCTAGTTCAGGTGATTATTATAATGAGTTATATGGAGAAGATTTGCAAGAAGAAGATATACAGGAAGAAGATATACAGGATGACATGGGGGTTGGGGCAGATTCTCATGGAGAAGAGCAGGCGAGTGTTGAACAACTTCAAAAAACGTACTATGAGAGAGGCATCAAATTATTGGAGAATTTGCAGTTGCTTGACCTATCTCCATTGGCTAATTGGAAACTTTCGTCATTTAAGCAAGAATATGGACTATCACAACTAAGAGCAGATTCAGCGAATGCATATTGGCAGTCGGATGGTAGTAATGGACCGAACTCACAATCTAATAACAATAATAATCAATTAGCCAATCCGCATTCAATTACCATTCAGTTTTCAAAGAAAGTTTCCTTGGAGAGAATTTCTATATTCACTAACTATTCTGCAGATGAATCTTATACACCATCTAAGATTCAAATATTGGCTGGCAATTCCGACAGTTGGGATCTAAGCGAAGTCTGTGTAGTAAATTTTAATAAACCAATTGGGTGGTCTCATATAATATTTAACGCTATAAGGAAAGATGGAGTTTTGAAATGTTTTGTGGTGAAGATTGTGATATTGGCCAATCATCAAGATGGAAAGGATACTAGGATTAGGGCAATCAGGTGTTATGGTAAGAAAAATGCCGCCACAAAATTGAAATCTTGGGCAGGTACATCTACATCTTCTGATATTTTGAAAGACTTGTCGATATCAGGACTTGAATCCCACAATAGTACGCACATAAACCATTTAGATCTGTTCAATTACAGTGAAGATTGTTTCTATGATGAACAACAAGATTTACCAATACAAAAAGGACTTGCGGAAGAGTCTGCCAATAGTAATCCAATAGACAAGGAAACACTGAAAATTCTTGACAATGTTGCTCAAGTCATAGCATTCAATTCTGGATTTCGCAGTTTAAATCTATCTAGTGTATCTTCTATTCGATAGCACGTTCCTATAAACCTAATTAGCATTTATTTTGAGAGAATAATCCACTATCCCGCATCCCTGGTGTATAGAAGAAGTAGAGTAAATATCGACATCATTGCATAGAAATTCTTTTAAATTATTCAAAGTTAAGCCACCAGAACATTCGATAAGAAACCCACCTTTACCTTTGAAAGCATCCTTCAAGTTCTTTGCCACGATTTGCAATTCATTGCCTTTAAAATTGTCCAACATGATAACATCAGCTCCTGCTTCTATGGCCTCTCTCGCATCTTTCTCAGAGCTCACCTCAACTTCCACCTTTATGGCAAAGCCGCAAACTCTTTTCGCCTCTTCTACAGCTCGGGTAATATTCCCCTTAGACATAATATGGTTATCCTTTAACATAACCATGGAACTCAAATCGTATCTGTGGGTGTCGACGCCACCTACAAGCATCGAATACTTTTCTAAGCACCGTAAGCCCGGAGTGGTCTTACGAGTGCCTGCTATAATACCGGTATATCCTACCTCATTCGCTAACTTTTTAGTTATGTAAGATTGAGTAGCAATACCAGAAGCTCTAGCCATTAAATTTAAAGCTGTCCTCTCTGCTAGCAAAATTTTGTTTGCAGGCCCTTTGACTAGAGCAATTAAAATTTTATTGTTGGCTTTAGCTAATTCGAGTGTACTGACATATTCACCTTCCTCTCTTTTCCAGTCTACATCTAGTTGACACTGTGCGAATACTTCCAGGGCAAAGGGAATTCCGCAAATAACTCCTTCCTGCTTCATATACAAAGAAGCCGATTCTTCTTTTGTTCCAACAACAAAACCTCCGAAATCAAAGGAGGGAACATCTTCGTATAAATATTCGCTTATATCACGCTTCCACTTTCCATTGGTAGGTAATAAATCAGAGTAATTCGGTGTCATATTGGTTTTTGATTATAAAACTCTTTAATCTTGACATGAAAAATAAAATGTGGAGTGAGACAACGTTATTGGATTCACGCGCAACTCGTCCGCATACTAAGGCCACATAGAACACTCCTTTTAGCAGATGACAAAGACAGTTGCTAATCTGATTTCAAGTAAGAATGTTGTATCAGGAAAAAAGCAGGTTAATAAGAAATGGACTGAAAAGAGAAAAATACAATCTATATTCTTGGTAGATGGTTCTACTCATGCTACTACTTGTGAACAATGCAAGATGTCTTACTTCAAGTTCATAGACAAGGACCTTCAAATGCACAAACAATACCATGAAAAGTATACTAGCGGAGTTAAATGGCCTCCGTCATTCAAAGCTAAAACAGTATATTGCTCTTCGATCTTTTTGAACACAAGCGGAATCAAAAAGACAGGAAACATACGCAAACAAATAGAGATTCTGATAATTGATAACAGAAATATAAATCAAGTGAAGAAAGTAGATGAAATCTTGGAGATCGCAAATTCTGAATTAAATGCTCCCAAATGCAATGACTTATGGAAAAAAGCCGAACAGAATGGTGTTGGATCTAGAGCATTTATAGCAACGATTGAAAGTCATGTCGTAGGTATTTGTATTACTGAGTCTATTCAAGATATAAATAAGCAAGCCCGATGGCTACTATATGAAACTCAGGTAGTTGTACCAAGTCAAGTAAATAATGACTTGAAATTAGGGATTTCAAGGATATGGGTGGCCCCAAAGTGGAGAAGATTGGGAATAGCGATTAAGTTATTGAAATGTGTGTCAGAGAATAGCATATATGGAATTAGACTAGGAAAAAATGAAATCGGGTTCAGCCAACCTAGTGAAGCTGGCGGTCAGTTAGCAAAAAGATTTAATAGCAGCAAACACAAAAACGGCAAGATTTTGATACCCATTTATTTGGAGCTATAGCGAAAAATTACCCAACGTTGAAATCAATCCAGAAGAAAGACTTCTTGCTTGTTTACAAAAAATACTATCTTTTCAACCATGTCATAAACAGATGCAGTTAAACTACTACTTATCACAACTTTAAAATAGCGTGGAATAGATCCTTTCCATAATGATTTGAAGCCTTGTTGCATAAACAACTGATATGCAGTTGACAAGGAATCTTTGTATATAAATTTACCATTTTTCAGTTGGATGTGGCTTTTGATTACATCCAAAGGTTGTGTAACAGCGATTACTGCAAAGGATGACAATAAGTTGAGACCTATTAATTGAATTGGGGTTTGGCTATTTCCAAAAAAACTGGATTCATATGACTGGTTCAGAGGATTCAAAAGTTGCCTAGTAGCGTTATAGGTCGATAACCACACACCGGTTATCCCGACCTGACGGACCATTGTTATAAAAGATCCCGCTGTGAAACCCCATATTCCTTTAATCTGGTAAATTTCATTTATTGCACCAGTAAAGGTGCTGCTTGGCTGCTGATTGTACTTTATTTTCAAAGTATCAATTGGAATTAGAGCCTTTGATACGTGGAACCTAGTAGGAATCTTGCCAAACTTATATTGCGCCAAAACTTCTGAAGTATAGTATGCATGTGGGGAGATATATTGATGCTGGAAAACATTTCTAGCAGGCTTTCGATTTTTCATTGTAGAATGTACCAGGGAACCAGTAATATCCATATTTTTACCTTCTCTTTCTAGCCTTATTTTTTCATTAATAATTGTCATATTTTGTATCATAGTAATTTTAATATTTTCAAAAGGAATAATCCATAAGGTTTCTATTAAAGAGCTCATCATACCAGCTATGACCATTCTAGGGGCCGTTGATTTCCTAGTTGCTTTTCCAGAACTATCAACAGTTTCAATTGACATAAACTTCGTAGCCCAATTGTACAGAATTAGCCTAGCAGAATTTTTAATCAAGTTTCCTGCAACCAAAGCACTGCATCCTTTATACATCTGTGAAACAGACCCTGGATAAGAACTTGGCACATTATATTTCTTCATAAGAGAAGAATTATTAAGTTCCTGCTGAGTTTTGACACAATCAAAAGGAAAAGTTACTAGGGAACTGACAAGAGCTGCAGTAGAACCTGAAACCAAGGCAACCAATAAACTATCACTGGCTTCAGATTTTTCTTTATCCATTTTCACTGATATTTACGGTATAGATGTTGTAGGGAAGAGATTAGATTTCGCGAATTAAAATTAAAATTATTTACTATGTTTTGATACTTTTTGGATTGGAACATTTGACTATAAGACAGAAATGAATGAGAGAAAACCTCAGTTTTATGCCGGGAGTCGGACCCAACCATCTACCCCGGAAAGGAACCAGGGCCGAATTTCACAACTGGTTGGAGGAACTTTGCGTCGTACAAATGAATCAAGATTTTCTGAGATAGGGTTACCTCCCCACGAGCTTGGAACTATAACACAGAAGCTCAGTCAGGAGGCAATGTCAGCACCTGGGTCGCTGCGTCGAATAAGACGGAATAATAGAAGGCCTTTGCAGTCAGTTGGGGTTATTGAAATATTTCAACAAAAACCTGGTTTTCAAGATTTAGGTGAAAGGTCAACGAAAAGACGATTTACAGAGGAGAGGGCACATGTCAAAAACATACGCACAGAAGCTGATAGGAAAAGACGTAGACTGTCTTTTATTATCACACAGACGGGAGATCGAGTATTTGACGTAAACTATGTTGGCCCTATAACTATTGATTTCTTGCGATTTTTTTGCAAAATTCTGAAGGAGGAAGAAAAAGAGCAGGAGCTGGAAAGAAATAACTTGCATGGTGAAAAAGGTCTCAATTCAATTCCCGATACAGTCTCATATAGAAGGGAAAGCTATCTCACGTTAAGTGATGAGAATAAATCCCAAAAAGACACCAGTGCAGTTCCCGATGATTTTGGTCATTCGCTTCTTTTGCCTGATTCTTCAGAAGATCCCCTCGATATAAGTGAGTCCAACAATAATAATGAATCACCCAATAGATCTTTGAGGTTGACAATAAATTTTGATAAGAAGAAACCGCTGTCAGGCACTTCTAGTAAGAAATTTTCTTATCTAGAGCGAATTTTAGCTGTCGAAGCTCAGAAAGAAAGAGGAGAAGAAATTGAAATACAGAATATTACGCATGAAATGCAAAATCAAACTCTGGCTGGTACAGAGGACATTGAATCAACTAGTAAAGATATAAACTTTGACGGAAGAAATGAACATTCGAAGCAGATAATAGGTCTGGAACATGTTGATCCTAATGCGAGAGGAGAATCATCGAGTGGTATAGAAGAAGACCGGTATCGGATCTTGGATGGTGATGCCGAGTTCACAAGTATCGATAAAGATATAGGGCAGTCTGAGGAACCCCTAATCACCACTGAAATTGCTGATGATCTCTACAATAATAAAAATGAGAATATGTTAATTCATGAAGACTTTGATGAACATATCCTCGAAAATTTCATTGAAGATGCAGTTGAAATTCAGCAAGGGGAATTGGAATTGGATCTAAGTAATTGCAATACCGATGATGTGGGAGACATTTCACCAGAGTCAGGATCCATAGATAAGGTTAGTGTGGTTCCAATTCATGGCTTGAATCTTATGAAAAAAGATCCACCGAGATTTCCACAATCATCTACATCGATTCCCGTAAATATGATAAAAAATCTTGTGAAAAGCATTAGGAGTTCATTAAATCTGGATTTACAACCAAAGAATAAAAGGAAGAAGTTGAAAAACATAGGAAGTGAAGTTTACAGCATAATTCAAGAAAGGTCAGAAGAATTTTTAAGCCAGGTGATGAATGACATAACAGAGTATTCAAAGCATAGGACAAATTCAAGAGGAAAGAGTATCACAATAAAAGATGTTTTACTTTACTTAAAACGTGTGAGAATCATAGACCAAAAAGATTCAATACAATCGAATATAGAAACTCTTGAAAATATGGCACATAATTTATTACCGTTAGAAGTAATGCTAGCGTTGGGAAATAGTTTGGAAGAGTATGGAGCTGAACAAGACAATTATGAAAATACACTGGATGAAGAATAGTTTACTATACATGCAATAGCAGCTGATGCAGCATTCTTATATATACAATTAATGAAATCTCCGATATTTACAATGTCAATATATACTAGCAGTACACTATTCCTTTACCTGTAACGAAGACTGTCCCTTTTTAACCAATTTATACAACTCAAATATTGCAGCAGGAGTAACACCTTGTATTCTTCTTGCTTGTCCTATAGTTGTAGGTTGAATCGTGTTCAACAAATGGCATACTTCATGAGATATCTTCAATTTACCCTCATTAGTGTAAATATAATTCTCAGGCAAGATGAGATTCTCATCAGCTTGATAAGCTTTCAAGTGCGCTTCCTCCTTTTTCAACCAAGGCTCATAGGAGCTTTCAACATTAATTTTGTGAGCGAGTCGTCTACTTATAGAGGAAAAGTAGTCTGGAACCTTCCCATTTACGCATAGATGACTCAAATTAGGTACAATGGACTGCAAAGTAACGTCCTTGTAAGACAAAAGCTTCCATCCATCTAGAACTGTCTTCCTATTTACATCTTGTGCTGCCCCACTGAGGCATGGTGCCCACTTTGCTCCTGAATGCACAAGAGACCTCAAGTACTCTCTAATGGAGTTGAACTGCTCTAATTCAGACTTAAACTTGGAATATCTTTCTTCAGATATGACACCACAATTGTAACCTTTTTGAGTTAATCTAGTATCGGCATTATCAGATCTAATTGATACTCTGAATTCTGATCTTGAAGTGAACATTCTGTAGGGTTCTTCGACCCCCTTTGTTATCAAATCATCAATCAACACCCCAATATATCCATCAGAACGATCAAGCTCTAGTAAGGGTTTTCTTTGTGAAGATAACCCTGCATTTATACCTGCAATACACCCCTGTGAAGCAGCTTCTTCATAGCCAGTAGTTCCATTGATCTGTCCGGCTAAAAAAAGTCCATTCACAAGCTTTGTTTGTAAACTCCTGCCAAGTTCTCTAGGGTCAATATAATCATACTGCACTCCATATCCAGGCTGAAGCATTTTCACATTCTCACATCCCGGCATCATCTTGACAATCTCTTCCTGAATTTCCTCAGGCATTGTACAAGAAATCCCATTCGGGTATATTATATCGGTATCCAAACCTTCAGGTTCCAACCATACGGTATGTGAAGTCTTTTGAGGAAATTTAATGACTTTGGATTCTATGGAGGGGCAATATCTAGGACCTTTGACGGTTTCTCTTATATGAATGGAGCGATGCAAGTTTTTAGAAATCACATCATGAAATTCAGGTGTGGTGGATGTCATATAACAGTTAACCAAACTATCCTTCAAAGCGACCTCATCATTCATGAATGACATGGGCTGAGGTGGGTAATCAGAGGGTTGCACTGACAAATTCTTAAAATCTATGGTTTTCGCAGAAAGTCTAGGTGGAGTACCAGTTTTCAAACGTCCTAAACGAAAACCTGCATCAGCAAATGTTTTTGACAATCCGAAAGTGGCATCTTCTCCAATTCTTCCTGAAGGATAACTAGTAAGTCCAATATGAATCTCTGCGCTCAAAAATGTTCCAGTAGTCACCACAACATGTGAACTTTTTAGTATTCTTCCATCACCTAAGATGACACCTCGAACACACCCAGAACTTCTAGCAGAATTAAAATCACCATTAAGCTGATGCAAGGGTTCAATAATTATATCTTCTACCAGGGCTTCCAACAAATCAAGGTTAGGATAATTTGATATCTCACGTTGCATTTCCTCTAGATATATTTTTCTATCAATCTGCGCTCTGGGTCCATGGACAGCAGGCCCCTTTGATGCGTTGAGAATTTTGAAGTGTATTCCAGCTTTATCCGTAATCCTAGGTGAGACACCATCTAATGCGTCAACTTCACGAAGCAAAGTTCCTTTTCCAACGCCACCCATAGAAGGATTACATGAGGCTGTACCTATCTTGTTCACATGTGGTGTTATTAATGTAGTTTTAGCTCCTGTACGTGCAGACCCGGTAGCTGCTTCACACCCAGCATGTCCGCCTCCAATAATGATGACCGGATAGTTAGAGGATTTTTCAAGCTTTTCTCTTAAATCAGAATTTATAAATATATTTCTCTCTTGACATATATGGATACGGAATAAGTTTAATCGGCAAGAAGTCTTTAATTTTGTTCCAAAAACCATTGTTTAATAGTTTTATTTAAGTGGGCCATTTTTTGATTCTCATCGCATCTGAAATTTTGAGGTTAAATTTTGATGAATTTTGTTTTGCTTTACAAATCTTTAAATGTCAGATAACCCAACAGAGATTGCAGTAGGTGATGACCTTAGCGATGGGCTTGATTACGTAGTTGATTTTCTGAGTGGTGAAGAGGATGGAGAACAAAATAGCCCTCAGTTTTCAGATGATTCTATCGCAAGGTCTTTGCAAGAGACACCAAGTACAGAAACATATAAGGAGTCACCAATTCCTAAGAAGAGGAAAATTAAATCTTCAAAATTACATGAGAAAAAGCGTTTGAAGATGGAGATTGATATGGAACAAAAAAAGAATCTAGCGATTGAAGAATCCACAGAAGCAATCATTGATTACATAAATGCCAAGATTAGAGAGAAGAATCCATCATTGTCTAGCCTTGAATTGTCCCAACTCTACGTTGATAAGTCTGATGTCAGGTCAACTGGAAGCTTCACAAAAGCTCGTAATTTGGAGAACCTTAGCGGATTCCTTGAAGAAAAATTTGAAAATATGTTACCTAGCTTAAAGCTGAAAAAGCAGAATAACAAAAATGCAAGCAAGGAACCACAAAGAAAGTTCATTGCGATAATATCCCTGTCGGCTATAAGAGCTTGTGATTTGCATAGGGCTACGAGGGATTTGAAAGGGTCTCTGTTGAAGTTAATTAATAAGAATAAATTACTGCAAGATTTAAAGATTTTAGGAACTACCCGATCCCGAATATTATGCTGCACGCCTAGTAGGCTAATTAAAGTGTTAAAAAGTGAAAATAGCAGCATCAAAAAAGAAGAAATAAAAATTGTCATACTCAACAGCTCTTACCTCGATCAAAAGGCGCAGAATGTGTTTGATAGCCGTGAAACTTTGGACTTGATCAAGGAACTAAAAGGTGAAAATGGTTCAAAACTTTATTTGTATTAATTCCCGGAATATACATTCTAGTTTACTATCAGAAGTGGAATATATAGTAACTTATTACTCTTGTAAAAATCTTGTGACACTTTTAATAACTCCTCAAATTTAGATTCATCCAAATTGAATGTTTTTAAAGAATCAATAAACTGCACAATAGTGGGCGTATTTATGTGTATACTCGAATCTGTGAATTGTTGTAAATATGCAAGTTGTAAGAAATAACAGTAAATGATGTCCTCAAAACCTTCATTCTTTTGTGGGATGCGTTCATCTTGGACCGAATCTTCTGCATTGTCTAAATTAAGCCGGTAAGCATTAAATTGAGCAAAAAATCCCTCTTCGATTATGTTTTCTTGGAACCATGTTTTTTTTATACTTACGAAATGTTTTTTTGTCATACCTGAACAAAAAATATTATTCTGAATTTCAATATTGCATAGCATCTCAGAGAATGGGTTGACAATAAATTTTGACAAGGCTGTCATCAAATATGACAATTTCAAAGAGGGTCTTGATAAATTAATATTCTTCGTAAGATGCTCAGCTTCAAGACATCCGATAAACTCTGACATAAATTTTTTTCCATTTGAGAAAGTTCTTGATAAAGTAGATTGAAGCACTAATTGAATATATTTCCTTGCGATTCGGTTGCATTCATTCAAAATTTGTAAATCCAAAGTGACCATGGAACTTAATCGGGTAAAATTAGATTCGAAAGTAATAATTACCATAAGCAATCCATATATATCCTGGAGGCTGTCATCAGCTATCATGGCTTGTAGCTTTGCTTCAAGTGTTTCAATAAAAGAAAGTAGCTCTTTATCTAAAATCTCAGTTGTTTTCTGCATCATTATTGTACCCCATTCAATTATATACTTCGTTATATCTTTGTAGAATATCAGACCTTTGATAAGTAACATCTCTCTTTCATCTGCTATAGTTCCAAACGGAATTGAGCCTTCTTTAGCATCTTTTGTATCAAATCTCAATGTTTTAAACAAACTCAGGGTTGTAAAGAACCATTTATTCAACTCAAGAAAAGATTTTTGGTTAAAATCGTACAAAGAGTTTGCTGCAAATTGTGAAATGGAAGTCACATAGCTGTCCAAATTGCTAATAGTCAAGTTGCTGTTATTTTGTACTAAGAGATAATTCAGATTATCATTTTGAGGGTTGGCATTTATTATCGAAAAGGATCTAATTTGATCCCACTCCTTCAATATTTCTGGGACAATATTTGCACACAAAGTATTAATATGTGAAGTAATAATAGCCCTTTCTCTTTCAAAGGTACATCTGAAGAGAGATATCAACTTTTCAGGATTCGTATTAATATAAGAGAGCAACTGAGAAGGTTCAGGTGTGTTATTGGATAATGATACATCTATAATAGATCTTAGAACCTGAGAACAGTTGTTGTTTATCAAATTGATTTTTTCTGTAACATTCAAACCTGAAATTAACTCTAATTGTTCCAAACAAATAATACTTGAATTTATTATTAACTCAGGAAAATAGTTTAATCCTATGTTCTCATATGTTTCAGTAACAAAAAATCCTTCAGAAGGGACCTTTGTAAACTGTATTTTTTGGTTTGGAAGAAACCGCAGAGATTTAATAATTTCATGTGACCCCCAGACTCCGAGCTGACCTAGTGCTTTCGCTAAAGATCCCCCTCCATCTTTAAAAAATCGCTTAACTATAAGACAAGTGCACTCATAGTATCTGATGAGTGCTGGATAATTAATCTTAAAATTGGGAAAGTCCCTTATTTTGGAAAGCAGCGTCAGAATAAGTTCATTGAAATAAGCTATTCGTAGCTCTAAAAAAAAATTAATCAAGCTGGCGCCACATACCAGAGAGCTATCATTTAATAGCAAAAAAGCAACCAAGAGATTAACTATAGGGAATTCAGAGCAAGTGAACAGGTCTTCGCTAAAGATACGCCCGATCCCATTTTGATCAGAAAAATCCTCAAACAGAACGATCGCAAAACTTTCCGAATAATTCATATCGTTCAATTTTTTTTCAATATCAATTAGTACGGCATCAAGTGTCAAATGACCTCTAGAATAAAAAATACTATCGTCGTTACCCTCCATTTCGGAAAAAATATATGCCGATAATTCTGACTTTAAAGTTCCTAATAGCCTCATTTTGACATCATCAAACTGTTTCTTCAAAAACACATCATACTGAAGTACTTCTTTGAATGTAGATGCAACCGTGAAAAAGTAACGACCATAATACAAGTAAAAAGAGGTAGGCCAACGTAACAGCTGGTTTCCCTTAATCAGTAACTCTATATCCAAGGGTAAAAAAACTTCATTGAATAAACCTCTTAGAATCTTGATATTATATTCCATGCTATTCTTACCAACTACCTTCTCTTGTAAATTGTCGTATTTATTCGACGTATTACGTGAACCAAAATTTATAAATCTTGAACGTCTGTAAGACAATTGTGTAATTTGGTCATTATTTAAAGTTACCTCATTATGTATTTTGTTTATGTCTTCTGCTATCTTGATTAAGCTTCTGTATTTACTTCCCACTAATTGCTCAAGGCTGTTTTTCGAATCATGATTTAGCTTTTTCAATTTCAAATCTATTTTACGGATATCCCTTACTGTATATTTTTCGAATATCTTTGAAACAGGATCCCCAGATTTTTCATCACTCAATGACAGCACATAGTCATCAAGATAGTCTTCTATAACTGACATGATAAGGCATCTTATGGATCAACTTCGAACTTCATCAACGGATGTCGCCAAGGCACGACATTTTCATAAACATTTACTGCCAAAATTTTTAGTAACATATTTTTAATCAGAGTTAAACCAGTATCTTGAATAACTTTGAGTTCAAATCCTAATTTATTGGTCTTGGACCATAACATAAGATTTAGTGCTGAATTTAGTGTGAGGTATCTGATCTAAAGTAAGTTTGGAAGGCTATGAAATTTTTATCTCTTTTTTTCGGGGCAATCATATGTACAGCATTTTTCAATGCTATTCTATCTAAAGATATCAACAATGAAGATACTAAGAGCATCCTACCAATTCAAGTTAATGAATATAGTGGCAACGGGTCACTTACTAGATCATATTTATCGAAAAGAGATTTAGTTCCTTGGAGCTTACAGGATATCATAGTCGTATGTGATATTGATGGAAATTTGCATGGGGTCGGTAGAAATGATGGTGCATTGTTTTGGACCCTTCCAATAGACGAACCACTTATAAAAGTATCAGAGCATACTAAATATACATACCTGGGTCACGGAGAAAAGAAAAAGGAAAATGTTGAATGGTTTGTAGAACCATCAGATGGTGGAATCTTATATTATTTTACATTAAAATATGGGCTAAATAGAGTTCCCACTACAATTAGAGATCTAGTGCTTGAATCTCCATTTTCGTTGAGCGGAGATGATAAAATCTATACTGGAACGAGAAAGACATCATTATATACTATTGACCTTCAAACAGGTAAGGTCGTGAGTATATTTGGCAGCAATGAGGGATGTCCAGCTTCAAATATGTACATGAACATTGCCAGCTTTAATAAATATGGCACTATAATGCTTGGGAAAACAACATACGAGCTTTCAATTCATTCAAAGAATGATGAACAGGTCATTTGGAATGTGACATACTCAGAGTGGGGTCCTGGTAATTTTATTTCCGAGCTAAATGAAATTCAAATTAGTAATATTGATGACTTGTATTTCAGTATCTTTTACGATAAATCACTTTTGGCTATAGACAGGTCTAGCAGCCAACCAGCATGGATAACAAAATTGCCTCTGTTGGCAGTTGGAATGTTTGATGTAGTATTAAATCAGAGACTGAATGAAAGGGCGATCTTGCCCCATACTTTCAGAAACGAAAATTCAGATTTGGGTCGAAATAATATTCTTAATCGACAATTGTGTTTCCTCAATCGTACCTCAAACGGTAAAGACTGGTTTGCAATGAGTTATGAAAATTTTCCAACTTTGATAAAAACATCGCCAGTCTCAACGTATCAGGTAATGCTTCAGAAATTTCAATCAGGTGAGGATTCTGAATTGCTAAAACTTGAAGTGGAGAATTTACAAAAGTTGGATGAAAATAATATTGATAAAAACGATTTGTCAGATTTAATTTGTGGAATTAATAACTTTTATGAGCTAAATGAAAAAGAATCATATAGACCGCTCCATAGGATGAAATTTCCGGGGCAGGAATTTGTGAAACAAATCGGAACTGTAAATTATGACGAAAATGAGAGTTCCTCAAAGTTGCCAAGTCTCATTGATGGTCTTAAATTTTCTGTTCCGAATGCAGAATATCAAATTACTTTTCCCAGAAATAATCAGAATGAATACTTGCCGGACATAAAGAATGAAAATGGTTTGTCGTCTTATAATTATGAATCAGAAAAAAAAAACCCAAGCAAATCATCTATTTATAATTTTGCTTGGAGAGTCGCAGAAGATAGTATTTTGGTGTTTTTGATCATTGGTGTTCTATATGGATTAGTCAGGAATGGTTACATTAATCAAGTGCAGCTAACAAATGTAACGAAAGGGCAAAGCATTGTATTAGAAGAAGATTCAAAATTGAATCTAAAGAATGACGTAGTTGAAAATGATTACGCCTACCACGAGGCACAAGAGGAAATGAAGGAGAAAGAAGCAATCATTGAATTTCTGGAAGATTCTTCAGTAGAACAAGCAATAAGTGAGCAGGAAAATCAAATTATTGAAATTAGAGATGAAGAAGACCGTTTTGCCACCAAAAAGAAAAGGAAGCGTGGAAATAGAGGCGGGAAGAGAGGCAATAAAAACAAGAAACCTATAGAACAATTTGGGCAGGAAAATTTAGAAATAAACCCTAATGTTGATATCAATGCAGCTATCGTAGAAACAAAGGGATTGCTCAATTTTCAACCACAGGGTAATATTAATAAAAATCTCGAAATCGAGAAAAACTTATCTATATCTGATAAGATATTAGGTTATGGCTCTCATGGTACTGTAGTTTACCAGGGAACATTTGAGAATAGGCCAGTTGCAGTGAAACGTATGCTTTTAGAATTCTACGACATAGCGAAGCACGAAGTTCAACTCTTACAGCAGAGTGATGATCACCCCAATGTAATACGCTATTTTTGCTCACAGCTGAGTTCTTCTGAAAAGTTTTTGTATATTGCTCTAGAGTTGTGCTTGTGCAGTTTGGATGATTTATGTGAGAAAGCTTCTTTTAGGAAGAGAGGTCTTTTTAAAGATATTGATAAAATGTCAGCATTAAGGCAGCTAGTAAATGGATTGGACTATTTGCATAGGTTGCAAATTGTTCATAGAGATTTAAAGCCTCAGAATATATTAATAAACGAAGTTATGAAAACTTCAGGCTCTAATATAAAAGATTCGCTTAGACTTTTAATTTCGGACTTTGGTTTGTGCAAGAAATTAGATATAGGACAGACTTCGTTCAACTATACAACTCATAATATAGCACTGGGAACAAGTGGATGGAGAGCACCCGAATTATTGCTATCTGATTCTCTGGGACTAATTGAGGCTGATAATATTATCGAAGGTCAGAAAAAATTAACAAAAGCGATAGATATTTTCTCTTTAGGATGTATATTTTACTACGTTTTGACAGAGGGCGGACATCCGTTTGGGGATCGATACGTCAGAGAAGGAAATATCATCAAAGGAAACTACAACCTCGAGGAACTCAAACTTAAAGATCTTGAAAGTTACGTAGAGGCACTGGATTTGATTTCTCTGATGATAGATAAAGATCCAAAAAAGAGGCCACATACACCCGTTATTTTGAGTCACCCATACTTTTGGTCTGCAGGTAAAAAATTAGAATTCCTATTAAAGGCAAGTGATCGGTTTGAAATAGAAAGACGTGAACCTCCAACTGATTTATTAATAAAATTGGAATCCAGAGCTTCTGTTATACACGGAGGTGATTGGTGCTCAAAATTCGATAATATATTTATGGATAATTTGGGAAAATACAGAAAGTATGAAAGAACAAAAGTTTTAGACTTGTTAAGGGCATTAAGAAATAAATATCACCATTTTAATGATTTACCAATGGATCTTCAGACACAAATGAAACCCTTACCGACCAAGTTTTATAAATATTTTCTGGAGAGGTTTCCGAATTTGCTTCTCGAAATCTATCACGTTGTTCAAGATAATATAAGGAGCGATCATGTTTTTGATGAATTCAATTTAACTTAAAAGAGTTGACACGTTGTAAACATTTTTAGGTAATATACAAACTAGTACCAAAATCTAGTATGACATGAAATATTGAAAAATTCAACTATTTATTCTTTGTAGTCCTATTTTTCCTTACATGATAAGTTTTCTTCAATTTTGGATCTCTATTAATAATTACTTTTGAAGAAGGGCCCTCTTCAGACCTTGCCCCTCCTCTCGTTTCATCTAAGAATTTTGTATGCTTACTTTTGAAGTTAGACAGACTAATCGAAGGTGATTTCATAGATTCTGGAACAGAATGATTAGTTACTGATTTTAAGCCTAAGGTGTTCTTCAAAAATTCTTTAGACTCCTCTAATGAGCGATCTTTATTATCTTCAGATGCGATAGATTTTTTAGTTTCTTCTGTTTTAGCCATAAACTGCTTTACTCTTTGGAGTTCATTTTTAACTGGATGATCATTAACATTCACACCAACACTTTTCAAGTATGCATAGAGTAAAGAAATAATGACGTATGCATACCCATTATATATTTTTGCCCTTTCGATGGAGTTTTCTTCGCTTGCTGCAATTTCATCCATTTTTTTGTCCAATAGCGGGAGTAATGAGGACTCTAGATCTTCGATAGAAGCATCGAAGCTATCTATGAATTTATTTAATATTTCTATGTTTTCCATTAGTTTAGCTTAGCTCATAAATTTCAGTTCCTGCCCAGTATTAATATGGAAATAATTTTGGATATCGATGCGATGATTAGTGCGACAGTTATTTTCATTCACGAAACGTTTAAACTATTGATATTCAAGCTTTGTTGTACATACTGGATATTTTAATGATTAGATAAAAGAATATGTCTTCAATAAGAAAAAACAGGGAAATATTAACTGGAGGTAAAAAATATGCCAATAAAAGAGCAAAAGCGCATGCTGTTGAAGAAGTCTTATTCGACAAAGAATCTAGAAAAGAATACTTGACTGGGTTTCATAAAAGGAAGTTGCAACGTAAGAAAAAAGCTGAAGAATTTTATAAGGAACAGGCTAGACTTGAGAGGATTGAAGAAAGGAAGCAAATGAGAGAAGAAAGACAAAGAGAACTTGAACAGAAGATCAGTGAGTTTAACCTGTCCATGAGAAGAATAACAGATTTCGATGAAGAAAGCTATAACTCTGACGAGAACAAAAGTAATAAAAAAGCGCTTGTGTCTGAACATTGGGAGGGGTTTGATAAAGCCTCTTCTGATATAAACGAGGAGGAAGGATCTGAAGAACATGAAATCCAGACTCATGGACCTCTCAAGGGAATTTTACAAAAGAAAGAAGTTTATCATGTAGAAAGGGAGAAATTTATGCCTGATACTGTTGTGGATGAGGAGACAACGGTTACTGTAGAGACCTTGGATAACCCAATGCTAGCAGGAATCCAAGATGCTCTAGAGATTGCTGCCAGAAGTAATAATGTAAATTTGAACAAGTCAGAGGAGATTCTTGAGGAATCTATCAAAAAAGCAAAAAATTATGCTGTTTTATGTGGTGTAGCTGAGCCAAAAAAGAGTAGAAAGAAATTTAGATATCTTACCAAGGCCGAAAGGAGAGAGAATTTAAGAAAAGAAAAGTCGAAAAAGTATTCAAAAAAGCAGTAACTAGTTATAAGTGCATCCTCTAGACAGAGTAAAATTAATGAACCATATATGCTGAGTTAGTACAGTAGTCAATAAAGCCTACATACAAAATTAAGTGTTGCGGGTAATCCGATGGGCAAGTACAAAAAAGCGTCCACAAATATTTTTTTTTTGTAATAATAATATTATTCATCTTATAGAAAAGTAAGTAGAAGACTAAAATGCTAGCTGCATATTATTGTGATGACACGTTGTCGCCCCAAACAGAGGCCCTCTTCAGGGCTATGATGGATTCGATTCATATGCCAAACACACTGAAAATTCTGACAATAAAATTGCAGTCTAGGTCTTTTTCTAAAACAGAAAACTAACAATGCAGAAATAGTGAATATACGATTCAACCACATTCGAACATACTGAGTAACCTCATTTCTCTATAGTCTTCACAATTTGTTAAATCTCTCACGTTTGATTTCCTAGATTATGGCACATATGTAACCTTATTTCTTACATATACGTTTTAATGTGTTGGAACCTTCAGTAGGACAACCATGCCAAACTAATGATGTTTCCATGCTAATCATGATACACTTGATTACGAAATTTAAATCGCAACTCACAACAGTGATTGCGTCTGAAGTTTAGCATGAATAAACACCTTTGATAGGCTGACACATCCGCACATTAGCTAGTTTTCTCGAGTAAAGTTTATAAGCAAGTAGAGGAATCTTAGATCCTATTGAACCCAAAACCCTGCGCTCACGTATTGTTTAAAATATAATCACGTGTAAGATTCTTTAACGGCTGTACCTACGTTTTCAAGTTGGCTCATCACAGACGAAGAGTCCTAGGAATGAAAGAAACATCCAAACTTGAATATTTACAATTCGATGATATCATTCCCGTCCTGTCAAGGATTTTGGTCGCCCTAAATGTAGGGATTTTGGGCTGGTATGCTATTGTTTTTTATTGCACATCAAAAACTCGGCTAAATATTTTGCTGTTGTTGTCATTATCTTACAATAGCCACAAATATGATAGACTTGATTCAAAATTTATAGTGACTGGAGAACATGCTACTGTGATCGGCGCTGATTTCGCTGAGAACTCTTTACTTGCTACTGGCATATTTTCAAAATTGAAGAAAACATTCATTTTTAGCATTTGTGTCTACACTGCCCAATTGATACTATTTCTTCATTATTATTCCATGGGAGAAGGATACAGTCATAAATCATTGAGTAATTTCTTAGGTACTGTGGCTATTTTACGTGTTCTTCATATTTTCTTCTATAAACCCATGAAAAATTCACCCTCAGTTGGTGAGTATAGAGCTTTTTCGACATTGAAAAGAATATCACTTGGTAAAATCAATGCATTTACAATGAGAACAAACGATATATTAATATCAGATACCCTTATTTCGTACGGCAGAGTTATTTCGGATTTTAGTGTTGCCTTGTGGTCTTTATTTTTCCTGTCCACTTTGGATCCAAAGATAGAATTAATAGTGTTGTTGGTCCCCGTAACTATAAGGCTAAAGCAGTGTTGGTTCGAGTGGAGAAAAACTGAACATGTTCTGCATTTACTAAACTTCATCAAATATTCCACAAATATTATACCGCTCGTTATAAACATGATATACAAAGGAATATCTCGAAGACTTGAAACTGGAACGGAAGAATCCGAAATCAGAGTTTTGCTTCAAAATAGATTACCTCATTTACAAAACTACTGGTACTTCTGTTCATTTATAAATTCTACGTATTCATTCATTTGGGATGTCAAAATGGATTGGGGATTAGGGATTTTGAATTTCCTATTTTATAAAAGTTCATTTGGCATTGCTCCAGACAGACCTCAGCTTGAATTTGGCAAGAAATCATTTTATTTGTTCATTATTGTTTTGAATTTTTGTTTGCGATTCATATGGGTTATGAAGTATCTATTCTTCATGTCAAATAGCATCTTCACACCTTTGACAATATTTCTATATGGCGGGAATGTCCTTAGTGCTGGATATTTTTGTCTCGAGATGTTAGAAATATTTAGAAGATGGTTATGGATATTTTTGAAACTAGAGAACGACCATGCCAAAAATGTCAAAAAACAGTCAGAAGACATTGAAATGGCAGGTCTTTGATTATCAATCAATTTTAATAGTAATATAGAATTTAACATAGTTTATAGAGATCCTTATAAAATAGGCTATTATATTCGACTTATTTTTGTATTATACTAAAACTTGTTCAATGAACAACTAATGCAACGAATTATAAAATATATGGGAGATATGTGTATCAGAATAGCAAAAGCAGATAAAACTGGCGTGATACATACACAAAGGATTGATTACTCTTGATTGTCCAACCATTTTTGAGAAGCTTGTCTCCATGCTAAATCAGCTTTTGGTGTAATTCTATTTTCGCTTGCCCATTTATATTTTAAAGGAGATTTTATACCAGCATAAATTACCACAACAGATGCCATAGTAGCCATAGCTGCAAAACTTAATTTAACATGATGTTCCATTTCGTAATTTCTTTGAATATTGTTTTAATGTTAATCATTTTATTTTAACGAGCCATTGGTTGGACAGTAGACTGGTTCATGCACTACCACAATATACTTTGTACTGCACACGAGCTAACTGGTGTGATTTGCATCCAATGCAATCCTGATAATATTTAAGATAAAACTTTTAAACGGTTTAGGAAATGATTATATTTGCAGAGAAGTTAATCAGTATGTAGAAACTTAGTCAATTAGAGCCTATAATTTCACCTAATGTAGTCAGGATAGATAGCAGATTCCATAGTGCTTTTGGTAGAAGTCAATACACTTTAGCATAAGGCACACTAAAATATTGCCTTTCAAATTCAGGGAGCCCATAGAGGTTCCCCTTCGATTCAACGAAGTGGATCATAGCTTTGATACTGTATTCAAGTGATGGTTCAAAAATCTGAAAACAGCATTTATGATTAAGCTCATAAGTATCACGTGACACACTCAATATTTTACTGAATTTTTCAATGGAAAAATTTGAAGAAGCTCAAGAATAAAGAGAATATTACTATGTATAAGATCACGACGAAAGCTTCGTTTCAGTCTGGAATAACCATCAGTAGGCTTTCCGCATCAAGGTATCACGTAGCTCATTTTGATAAAGCTTTGGGAACAGAGTACGATTCGATCAAGGATTATGGAAGTTACAGAAATACAATTTTCACACATAGATTACCGGAATCTACTGCGCAGCAATCACCTGCCTTGGTTGCTTTACATTCCAGACTTGAATTACCTGCTACTTACTCGTTGTCTACGTTGTCTCAAGCTTTGAATTTAATGAAACATGAAGGATTAGTAAACAACTACGGGTTGAATATTCTTGGTAAATCTTTATTATCATATTATGTATCAGAGGAATTGTTAATGAAGTACCCTAGATTACCAATGCCGGTACATAATTCAGCTGTGGATGCATATATGGGAGTCAAAACTTTAAACGAGATTGGAATTTCATGGGGTATTGAAATTGATAGAACTACGAAACTTGAGAAATATTTGGCTCAGGAACCAGATTTTTTGAGATATGGAAAATTAAGGTTTATTTCAGAAGAGGAAAAAAAACAAGACACAGTAACCGGGGTAGTCCCTGTTGATGAGAAAGAGTTTCAATCTTGGAATCCCAGGACCAACACATTCATAACAAAAGAAGAAGAAGCTTAT
Source organism: Debaryomyces singareniensis (assembly GCA_031081795.1). Lineage (NCBI taxonomy): Eukaryota > Fungi > Ascomycota > Pichiomycetes > Serinales > Debaryomycetaceae > Debaryomyces > Debaryomyces singareniensis. Next base: position 74,047 of record JARYSX010000003.1, read on the forward strand.
GCTTCAAGTGTCAGGTCAATTATTGGAGGCGTTTATACTCATTGTGGTGAGGATTATGCGAAAGAGTTTATTAAAGCACACATATTATCGAGAAAATTGCCATTAGAAGAGATGTTTCAATTCAGTAAACCTACTAGAGAATTGGTGAGATTGTGTGAAAAGTTAGAGTTCAAGGAACCGCTTCAAATAAGACTTTTAGCGGAAAGTGGTAGACTTTCAAGCCATGCTATGTATGTTGCTGGTGCGTTCACAGGTACTGAAAAGCTCGGAGAAGGAATAGGATCTTCCATACAAGAAGCAAAGACTAGGGCAATTGTTAACGCGTTAATGTCCTACTATTTGTATTCTCCAGTTTCATCTGAAGGTTCGACGATATCTTTACCAAGTGACCAAGATTACAAGAATGAAAGTATTATTGGTCTGGGTGACGTTACAATTTAATTGCATGCAACATATTTGTAAATAGTATTTTGATTTATTGTAGTATGTATCTGTTATATATTATATAATATTACCTATAGGTTAAATCTTAACAAGTTTACATGCTTGTATCTTCAAGGTAATTCATTTTCAAGTCCGAGTCAGAACAAAATATATTCACGTGCCTCACTAATTTTTTTTAGGATAGTCATCTTCAATATACCATCTCTTCTTGTCTAGTTTATAATATTTTTAAAACTTTTGAACTTATTTGAAATCAATTAATGGTTATGTCCTGCAGTGGAGATTTGAATGTTCTTATCATTGGAAATGGTGGTAGAGAGCATGCAATTACTTGGAGATTAGAGCAATCTCCAAGAGTCAAGAAAATCTTTGTTGCACCTGGCAATGGCGGTACTTCTTTATGTCTGAAAGTTGAAAATGTTCCTCATTTGTCTGGATCACCTAAGGATTTTAAGGAATTGCAAGAGTTTGCTATTCAGAAGGAAATTGATTTAGTAGTTCCTGGCCCCGAACAACCATTGGTTGATGGAATAACTAGCATTTTTACCAAGGTAGGCATTCCAGTTTTTGGGCCATCTGCCAAGGCTGCCGTTATGGAAGGATCTAAAGCTTTTTCAAAGGTTTTCATGGAAAAGCATCATATACCAACAGCAAGATTCAAGAACTTTACTTCCTACGAAGAAGCAAAGAAGCACATTCAATCGATCGATTACAAGATGGTTTTGAAAGCTGATGGGATTGCTGCAGGTAAGGGAGTTCTTATTCCTGAAACAAAAGAGGAAGCATTAAAGGGTTTGGATGAAATAATGGTTTCCAAAAACTTTGGTTCTGCAGGTGATGAGATTGTGATTGAAGAATACCTCGAAGGTGATGAATTATCTATTTTAACTATCACCGATGGATATAGTTTTTTCAACCTACCAGCAGCTCAAGACCATAAAAGAATTGGCGATGGAGATAAAGGATTAAACACTGGAGGTATGGGTGCTTATGCTCCTGCTCCAATTGCTACACCAGCAATTTTAAAGAAAATTGATGAAACCATAGTAAAGCCTACTATTGATGGCATGAGAAAGGATGGATTTCCCATGTGTGGTGTTCTTTTTATCGGAATTATGTTATCTCCAGATAAAGTACCAAAGGTATTAGAATATAATGTAAGATTTGGGGATCCAGAAACTCAAACAGTTTTGCCTTTGTTGTCCGCAGACACTGACTTTGCTGAAGTTATGTTAGCATGTGCTGAACATAAATTGGATTCTGTTACAATAGGTGTTCAGCCCAATACTTTTTCTACTACTGTTGTTATGGCAGCAGGAGGATACCCTAATGCCTACAAGAAAGGTGATGAAATTGTTGTGGACAAGGACATCCCAAGTAACTCTTTTATTTTCCATGCCGGAACAACCGAGATTGATGGGAAAATAGTCACATCTGGTGGTCGTGTTATTGCAGCTACTGCTATTGCTCCAACCTTAAGAGAATCCGTCGATAAGGCGTACAAAGGCGTTGAATCTGTAGACTTCAAAAATAAGTATAACCGTAAAGATATTGCACACAGAGCATTTCGTGCTGCTGAAAAAAGCAACAAAGGGCCCACCAGTTATGCTGAGGCCGGTGTTTCTATCGATAACGGAAATCTATTAGTTGATCAGATCAAGGCTAAGGTAAGGTCTACAGCAAGGAAAGGCGCTGACTCTGAGATTGGGGGTTTCGGTGGTGTTTTTGATTTGAAGGCAGCAGGGTATGATTCTGCGGATACAATTTTAGTCTCTGCAACAGATGGTGTAGGAACAAAACTCAGAGTAGCACAAATACTTAATATTCACAACACTGTCGGTATAGATTTGGTAGCCATGAATGTGAATGATTTAGTGGTTCAAGGCGCAGAGCCTTTGTTCTTTTTGGATTATTTTGCATCAGGAAAACTTGATGTAAATGTTGCTGCTCAGTTCGTAGAAGGTGTTGCAAATGGTTGTATCCAGGCTGGGTGTGCTTTAGTTGGAGGTGAAACTTCTGAAATGCCTGGTATGTATGATGTTGGTCACTATGATACAAATGGAACTTCAGTAGGAGCTGTTCACAGATCAAAAGTTTTGCCTAAGATCACCGATATGAAGGACGGGAACGTCTTGGTAGGATTAAGATCCGACGGCGCCCACTCAAATGGTTATTCACTTATTCGTCACATTATCGAAAAATCTGAAGATTACGATTATAATTCAGTTGCCCCTTGGTCTACATCCAGGAAGACTATAGGAGAAGAAATTTTAGTTCCAACTAAAATCTACGTTAAACAACTTTTGAAATCATTAAAGCAGGACTTAATTCTAGGCTTAGCACATATAACTGGTGGTGGCTTGGTGGAAAACATTCCTAGAGCTTTACCTAAAGATTTATGTGCTGAGGTTGACATGAGCACATGGGAAGTTCCCGATATTTTCAAATGGATCGCAAAAGAAGGAAATGTGCCTATGAATGATCTATTAAAGACGTTCAATTTAGGAATTGGAATGGTTTTAATCGTCGAAAAAGAAAAGATGTCCAATCTCTTAGCAAATCTTGAAGAAAGTGGAGAGAAACCTGTAATTATTGGAAACTTAAGAAAGAGAGAACTGAGTGAACCTGGTTGCGTTGTAATTAACCAAAAAACTTTATATTGATAATAAGCTAAATACTTCTATTGCTACATTAAAGTTTAGATGAAATAGTATAATACAGAAAGATATTACGAGATGAGTAAGACAAATCTGAAAGGCTTGAGCATTTTTATAAACAGCTGGACGATATAAATTATAAATCCTCAAGCTCGACTGACATTTCTTCTAAAATCTCAGTCACCAAGCAACCCTTCTCATCAGCTATAATTGCAATTAATTTCAAGGCTGTGTCTCTGAGTTCATTGTACTCTTTGAGCTTTTTAATATGATAATCAATGATTTTATCAGGGTTTAAATCTAGACTAGATGAGTGAGTTAATTTTCAAGTTCCATTACCGAAATTAGCCTTGAATAGTATTGCTTACCCTAAAATTTGCTTTAGCTCAGAGCATTCACACTTTAACAAATGATACCTATCGGTTTGCAGCAGTGTCTGTTCGCTAATAAAGAGAGTTTCATCATTTATTTCAGACACACTAGGAGGTTTATTAAGCATTAGGTTATCCGGGAATATTAGGTATTTGATATTGGCTTTAGAAATATCAAATTTATCTTTAGATAATTTGGGATATACCCTTAACACTACAATTTAAAATCGCACTGTTGCAAAAGATTTTTAAATTCAAGTCCGTGCACAAAATAAAATAAGCATACTTAGATTAAATTATAATTTTCCTGATCAAAACAGAAGCTTATAATAGACTATGTCTACGATTCTCAATATTTTGTTCTGCTAAACGTAATATTTCATCAACATCTGCATTAGTTTTTATAGAATTTGTCCAATTTACATCAGCGTTTTTAACTTTTAATTTTCCATTACTTTTTTCAGAGATCCAGTCCCATATAAGTCGCTGTTTCTTTAATCGCTCCGTTTGATCTTCCAAATAAGTTTCCGTAAATGGCACTAAGTAGAAGTCATTGTTGTTAATATTGACCTTTGTGGCCACATTTCGTATTATATACTTAGAATATCCATACGGTTTATGCGATCCAAATAATGTTAAGAACAACAGATAGAAGAAGAATAAAGAGCATAAAGAGACAGAAACCAATAATATACTCTTGAAGTAAGGCACCCCTGTTTTCTTAGCAAGTTTTTCGATCAACTGCGAGAATAATTCCTTGATAGAAAGCTCTGGAGGAGAAACAGGCACTTCATTAACATCCTTAGGAGTAACAGAAGTAACTCTGCCTCTCTTCTTTCTGACTTTTGTGGGTGACTTTGAAGAGGATTTTATCATCTCATTAATACCTTTAATTAAATCTTTTATGGATTCTTTTTGACCATCGATGCTTCCTCGTTCAATCGCTCCTTTGATCCAGGACCTCCCAGTCCATTCTACAGCAGTTAGAACATACACCTTCGTACTATTGTTCGAAGACCAACTAAAATAAAGTTTTGTGCGAATCAGAAATGAATTACCGCTCGGCACATCTGGTGTTTGCGTACGTTGTTCCAACATAGCATGATGATCAAGATCATACTCAACCAATCTTTCCGTAATCAAACATTTTGTTTGCTTCGGTCCAATAGGACCAGAAAGCGGTTTAACATATGAATATGAACGTTTATCATTCAGGGATAATAATGGTACAATATCATTTTCAGAAATATCAAAATTCTTTTGATCTTTTATTAATTGAATAATTCTTGAAGTGTCTTTGCCAAATATTAGCTGACACACAACGCCTAGAGGTGCCTTAATATCCTCGTCGCAAATAAAAATATCCGATGAATCCTTTTGATACTCTACATCAACTTTTCCATGTGTGAGAGGGCCCGCAGCAGCGATTCCATTCCATATGTTTTCATCATTAGCAGGAGACCCCTGTTGAGCCTCCAATAAGTTGTTTTCTTCATATGCTACTTCTTTCTCGGAATCACTAGTTATGCTGCTATTCTCTATCAGGGTTTCCGGAGTAGAATCAGCTTCAGCAGAGCTTAAAACGTTGTAAGGAGTATTAGAGCTTTCAGCAGGTAATTCTGAATCTTCGCCTTTACTTTCAGAAATGCTTGCCGAAGATCTGTTGTGTACTGCACTAGTTCCTGTAAGTGCCGCTTGCCAGACTTCCTTTATGGATTCGAACGCTACATCACGAGAAAGAAATGTGGCGAATACGTATTTCTCATGTAATGTTTGTACCACGATACCATTTGGAAATAAGACTGCTGTTGTTTTTTTCTCTATCTGAATAACCTCTTGGAGAGGTATGACAAGGTTTGTCACCCATCCCAATATATTTGAGTTAAAGCATATATTTTTCTCTGATAAATAAATTCTTCCTTGAACCAATATATCTTTATTTAGTGCACAGCTGAATGATTCAATTAATTTTTCATCTCGAGGTATTTGCTTGAACACTTCATGAAACTCTTTATTATTTTTATCACCAGCGAACGTCAAAGAAGCATGCAAGTCATCCAGTATAGATGAAATTTGACTAATATTGTCACTTAAGTTTATATCAAGTCCTTTTTGCGATGAGACCGCCATGCTACCCGCCCTACTAGGAGCTCTTTGTCTACCTTTAAATTTTTCTGGATTATGAAGTGAATATGAAGGCTTGCCTATGGAGGCTGAGTTTTGTGGGGATACACTCATTAACTTCCTATGGCTGTCTAATCTTTCTAATGAGATGTTATGCGGCAAAATCGATTGTGAAGTCAGCTTATCAAGAAAGTCATCTAAGCTCAAATTCCCCTTTCCCATGGTATTTACAGGAGATTCCCGTATCGATGAAAAATGAATATTAAATGTAGGGTTATTTTGAAAGGTACTACCTTCTCCTGTAACCAAATTTGTACTTTCTCCAATATGCTCGGTTTCATGGGTTTGTTCATTCGTATTTCCAGATTTATCTGCGATACTAGAATGAGAAGAAGGCTTTTCAATATTTTTCAGCTTCAATAAGTTATCCAAGCGTTTCCCAAAGCTTAGCTTTTCGTCCACCGGTCCGAGTGTTTCAGCACTCACTGTATTATCTCTAGAATGTGAAAGCATATTAGCTGCATTATGTGCAGCAGTGACGATTGACGAAAAGAATCCTTCAGGCTTCTTTAATGATATATGAGATCTGTTGGATCTTGTAGTCTCTAAAGAGACTGAACCTCTCCTCGTTCCCCTACTCTGAGTTATTACCAATTTTGATAGCTCATTATCTGTATTGTTTTTACTTGACTCATTTACGGGAGAATACATGCCCAAACTAGAGGAAGCAGAAATATCACTTGTAGGATTCTTGTCCCAAATTCCTGAATCATCCCTGACCGTCAGTATGGATATTTTAGGAGCTGGTGTGACTTCATTTGCGGAGCTAGTAAAAGAACCGGATTTATTAGGCTCTGCTTTCTTCTTCCTTTTAAAGAAACTCCTTCTATTTTTATTCAGTGATCTCTTTAGAGGCATTTGAGGCAACTTGAAGGTTTCTCCTGAAGGTTCAAGATCGAAATTTCCCTATCTTATTTTTAGCTAGCGAGTTACCGTACTGTCTATTAAGGGAAAAAATCTATGTTAGAATTGCGCATCTAATTAGGAAAGCCAGCATTCATTTAGAATTTAGATTACAATTCTTATTCAATATATTCAAATCAATAAAATTAAAGAAAGCCCTAGCTCAATTGTATTCTGCAGCTTAGATTACACAGATACTGGGTACTTTAAGTTCTATAAGGTATGCAGCACATTCATTTGATTTATAGTAGTAGACTTGAACTTGAATACAAAGCAAAAATATTAAAAAAAAAAACAAAATGTGCCTTCTTTTTTGTAGTTGAATAGAAAATATTCCATACAATCAAGCTCTACTATTGTTGTGGTTCTTATCGACTGAACAGATTACATCAACTCTACTCTATGTTGGCCCCCAATTACACGTGACAAACTCCTCGGTTCTCCATCCAATTTGGTAGACGTATAAAGCAGTAGTAGATAAAGCCAATAAACTGTGTATTTCCACCAGTAATGTCTATTATATCATCTATAACGGGTTTTATAAACCGACACAAGAGAAAATTTATATTTACAACAGCAGTTACTGTTTCATTATGTTTTGCTATAAATCAGTTTGTTATTAAGAGGTTTAGAAACTTTCAAGATGTTTTAAGACAAGAGGTCTTTATCAAAGAACAAATAAAGAGAAGATATATACAAACACAGGAGGACTGCTATCTTACTTTACTAGCATTATTACCTGTATTAAGTCACCCTATTGTTGATCATCTTCCTATTGAGATGATAACTCAAGCTTTAAAGTTGAAGAAAAATGGTTCTTCTGCTAATTCGATCATAGGAGGAAAAGGAAGGAATGAGGTGTCAGACTCTTTGCTTACAACAGATAATCTTGAATTGCACGCAAATTCGAATGATTCTGCTGATTTGGCTCAATTGTTGAATTTATCTAAGAGTGAATTATGGAAATCTCTCAAAGTCAAGACTATAACCAGAGCTTTGTCTTTGATATATTCAATTTCAGGTTTGTTTCTAGTTACTAAATTGCAGCTTAATATTTTGGCAAGAAGATCGTACCTTGAAAGTGCCATTGTTTTAGCTGGAGGGACAATAGATAGTGAGAATTCCGCTGAAAACTACTTCAAAGAGCAATCCTATTTATCGCTAAGCTGGTGGCTATTAAATAGAGGTTGGATTATGATGAGCGATATAATTGAAAGGGCAGTTGACGATCATTTTAAAAATATAAATGCAAGGACAGAAATAACAATAGCAAAATTTGATGAAATTATCACTCTGATTATTCAAGAACTCAACTCAACATACAAAAATGAGTTGTTAAATGCAATATTTCCAATCAATTACGATGCTTTAATTGATACTTTAGTAAATACAAACCTGGAGCTTGTAAAAGAATTGGATGTAGAGGAATCTGTTTTTGTAAAGTTAGTTAATGAAACTAACTTTTTGGTAAACAATACTGTTTTCTCAGAACTATTTTTTACTATGATTCTCAATGCCAAATCTACGTTGACTGACAATTTATATCTCAGTTTAAATCCCACAGAATTTTCTACAGAAACCCAACCATTTCAAGAGGTTGATTCAGGTAAAAAATTCAAGTTGGCCAATTTAATGGCGCAGATCAGTGTTCAATGTGGTATACTATGTGATGCTAATCACTTGGATGAGTATATATCTGAGGGTACTGCCACTGGTAATATCTATCTCCGTAATATGAATGAATTGGAAGCACTTGATGATTTTAGTGCTTCTATATACTCCAATTTTGAATAGATTTAATTACTAGTAAACAGTGAAAGAAGTATTCAATATATCGCACTGCATATAAAAATAATGTAAGCAATTCAGAGCACAAAGAATTAGGATCAGAGAGGAACTACGTAGCTTATGTCTGAACCACAAGTTATCTTAATCTCATCTGACGATGAGAGATTCCCAGTTAGTGTTAAAGTCGCAGAGAAATCAATTTTGATAAAAAAAATGATTGAGGACTTGAATCCAGATGGTTTGGAAGAAGATTTTGAAATTCCAACACCTATGGTGAGGTCAACTGTTTTGGCAAAAGTTTTGGAATGGTGTACCCACCATAAGAACACTACTTTCTCTGAAGACGACGATGACGATGCAAAGAAGACTGCTCCAGTTGATGAATGGGATAAGGGTTTCCTCAAAGTAGATCAGGAGATGTTATATGAAATTATGCTAGCTGCAAACTATTTAAATATTCGTCCATTGTTGGATGCTGGTTGTAAAACAGTAGCAGAAATGATTAAAGGGAAATCTCCTGAAGAACTTAGGAAAATCTTCAACATAGTGAATGATTTCAGCCCAGAAGAAGAAGCAGCTATTAGAAGGGAGAACGAATGGGCAGAGGATCGGTAGGGCAACTAACATCTAGCTATGAAACACTAATTCCTTTTCAAATGCTGTATGTATTTACTACTATATACCTAATTTTAATAAAACTAAGTCAAATGGAGAGGAAACTTAAAAATACATGAATATATTTTGCCTGCTGGAAATTTTTGTAGCTTCACGACCCTTTTGATCGCAAAAATTAGAACTCGATTTTATACTCTAATCTAAAGCTGAAAGGAAACAGAATGGAAGACAGTTATTCTCGTTTCCAAGAGGAAGACATTTCAAAGATATTATCTTTAGGAAATGATGAAATTTCACAAATAGAAAAGAATATTGCCGCTGAATTTAAATCTCTTTCGAAGGCTTACTTAATTGCACGATTGTCTAGGATAGATCATATGATATCAAGCATAGATGATCAGATAAACAGTTTAAAAATACAGGAGAAAGACTGGCAGGGGTTCTTTGATGTGGAATCAAAAGCTGTGGATGATTTGAAATATAATGCCGAAAATTTAATCTTATCAGGTAATACAAGTAAAAAATCTATCTTGCGAAACCAAAGTGAGTTTGAGAATGAAATACAAATAGTTCAGAAGAACTTGAGATCTCCATTAGATTTTGAAGGCATAATAGAGGAATCAGGAAGCGTTAAAAATAAAACTATTCCTTTTGAAGCCAACTTCGATCAAATGAAAGCTTCATATCAACAGGAGCTAGCAAGAATATTGAAAGAGAAGGATCATATTCGCAAACTTCTTGATACCAATCTTCAGGCGAACAGAAGTATTGCATGGACCCAATATTATCAAAACATGATAAAAAACAAGGAAAATTTGATAAGAAAGTCCTATGATGAATTACATGAATTGCATAAAGAATATTTTTCCTTGAGAGATAATGTGGTTTCAAATTCCTATAGAAAACACTACTACCGGACACTTGTTAAAAGTCTGCAACTTAAGGAGCTTTCGGGAGATGGTTTAAACCCTAACTCATTTCAATATAATCACGATTCGGATAATATTTCTGATAATAGATATGTGAAGAAAAATAAAATAGAGTTAACAGATATAAGAAACGGCATATTGAATAAAGTTAAAAGCCTTGGATTGTATACCGAGCCATTAAGACAGTGTGAAGGAATGTCAGAACCTGAAATTGAACATGACTTGGCTCTCTTAAGAAATTTGAATAGTAAAATGCTTTCAGAGCAAGAAATTAAGTACACCGAAACAGAAGAACAAAAGGATAGTCAAGATGACGTGGTATCTATGGAAGATGATTTTGAAGATATTGGTAATCATAATAATGAAGCTGAATCAGTAGATCTAAGACCTGATAGAGATGCGATGGAAAAAAATTATAGGCGTATATTGAAGCTACGTAAAAATGCAATTTCATTAAATGATGAACTTCATCCTATGGATAGCCTGGATCAGGCCTCCGGATCTTTAAAATTTCTTCAATTGCCACCATTTGAAGTATTTGCTAACTACGAACAGAAACCTGTTACATTACAATGAATTTGCTTTGGTTAATAAATATGATTAAATAGTCATCTAGTATTTCTCCAATAAAACACTTGCATTCTTCAAACCTGCCTTCTCTATTGAATCATTCAAAGAATCCAACAAATTCTTGCTACTTGAATTCGACATATTAGATAAAGTGAAAATATCGTCTTTCAAGAGACCATAATCTTCCTTCTGTGATTTGATAGTAAATTTGATCCACTCGTATAAATTCTTCACGGTGTCTTCTTTCCAATCAAATTTTTTAACCAAACGCTTACCGTTTGGAAAACGTATCTGTACGCGAGTAACCAGAGCACTTTCTGGATCAGCATGATCAATAGCCGGTATTGATCCAAATACTGATAGAGGATCGTCTTCTAAGGTTTCTTCCGGTTGTTTAATGTTAGGATGAACATCAGAGCTAGCGCCTTGTTCGGAAATTTGATGAGCAGACTCACTTACAGATTGCTTTAGAGCATATTCAATCTGTTGCTCCTCGGTAAGCATATCAGGGTCAAATTTTTGTTCATGGTGAACAGTAGGATTTTTGGAATTAGGTAGGAGAGAAAAGTTGCTCAAAAAAGTCTCAGTATCAGTTATCCATTCATCCACATTAGGAACTTTTCCATCTTCCCACTTGTAGACACATTCTCCAGTCATAGGGTCTAATATAGCGATATGTGGATAGCAGTCTGCTTTGTAAAATGATAAATAAGAGGCCCCATTTGGTGAATCTGCGTGATACTGCAAAAAAAGGAAAGATTGTTTTACAATATCTTTTATTTTCTTTTGTGACCAAAAATCCCTATTGAGAACTTGACATGCAAATTCAGTTGGATCTTGTATGTTAATTAAAATCCATTTCTTCTCAGCTCTCCCCTTTGCTTTTGCCGTATCTATATCTATTTTTTCCAAAATATCGAAAGGAGGCTTGAATAGGTTAGCTAGTCTTTGTTGAGTAGCACTCAACTCCTGGATTCTAGACTCCCTACGCCTTCTTCTACGTGAAATAGGCCTGCTTGGTTCAAGATCATTGTCACTATCGCTATGAACAATTATAATATCTTCAGAATTCCCGGGATATGACTCGTCTCTGGGAGATTCTTCATGGTCTCCATATCCATCTGAACCTACATTATAATCAAAATGTTGATTAAAAACACCAACTTGTGAATTTCCAAAAATATCATTGTCTCTTCGCTGATTTACTGACAAAAGAGGCGCTGGGTAGTTCTCTATTAGGGTCTCATGCCTATGAACACTCGAATCTGCAGCTCTCAATTCATTTTCATTATAACTTTCCTCTTGCATTCTTCTTGCTAATTCATCATCAGTTGGTGTACTTTCCGAGACGTTTGCCATTGCAGGTTGAGATTCCATGTACAAAGTGACAGCATATTCCACATCATTATTGGTGGCGTCTAAGTACTGCTTAGCAATACTTTCATCTTCAGTGCCTGTAAACGCAAGAAATGTACTTATTGCTTCACTCATTTTATGTGTAGTAAAGTAGAATCTATAAGAGGAATATCATTGTATCTAAGAAATGTCGTATCTTAAATCTGGTAGTCGCGACATTTTCAAAGACTAGAGCGACAGCTCTTCGTTGAAGGTACTTCATGAATCATATAGCATCTTGACAATATATTTTGTAAAAAGTATTATCATATTTTAGTTTTTTCTGGATCATTGTAAAGAAGAATATTTATCTTTTGGGGTTACTTATCTAATATATTGTAAAAGAAGCAAACTAATCTGGTTCTTTAGGTAGGAAGCTTTAGACGTGTCAAGTTCCTGGTCTTAAAACACATTAAATAAAGGCAGGTAATAAAGCCAAACAAATTGACTTCCTTGGAAAAAAAGGTTTGAATCGACAAACTTTATGCAGTGAGAAGTATATACGAAAGGAAATAGAATATTCTTAAAAACAAATCTGTATTGCACTCAAGGATATCGAGGTCAAATTTGTCCTAATCGAAAAGGAACTTATACTTAGCTTTTGATTGATCTTGAGATTTCTCTGAAGATTCTTACTCTTAGCAGATTTCTTTCAAAGATAAAATGGAGGCATATGAAGAGTATAATAACGGCAATCTTTTGATGAATAAATATTCCAAAGTAGCCGACATCAGTGAAGGCTCTTACGGACTTGTTTCTGTTGCTAAAGATGTGAGTACCGGCTCATTAGTTGCTGTTAAATTTATTTATCCTATTGATTTCAAAAAAGACCACTCGGGAGGCGAATTGGACCATACAAGGGCAAATTCTTCACCACCTAACTTAAGAACAACTGAAGCTAAAGTAGATAAGGCAAAAGTGAATACTCTAAAATCTTTACGTGAAGAGGCTGATAAGGAAATTTCAATGCATAAGATTCTTGGTGAACATAATAACATAGTCCGTCTAATAGATAACTTTGATACGTGTCTAATTCTTGAGTACTGTTCAAGGGGGGACCTTTATGATGCAATTCAAGAAGGGAAAGGTCCATCAACTTCACAGGATATCAAAGATGTTTTCCTGCAAATAATTAGTGCGTTGGAGTATTGTCACAGTAAACATGTTTACCATAGGGATCTTAAACCTGAAAATATCCTTATAACTGACGATTGGTCAATCAAGATTTGTGACTGGGGATTAGCAACAACTGAATTAATTGTAACCAATCGTAGCGAATTTGATATTGGTTCTGAGAGATACATGGCTCCTGAACTTTTTGATAAAGAATTAGAATCTTATGATGCATCTAAGGTTGATATCTGGTCCATAGGTATTATATTGTTAACATTGGTGTTCCATAAAAACCCATTTCAAGTTGCAAATTACTCTGATAAAAGATTTGTTCAATTTGCAAGTAATAGGGAAGCTTTGTTCGATATTTTCTCCACGATGAGTACCGAAATGTTTTCTATCATAAGATTCTGTCTAAATATAAACCCCAAAAATAGAGACTTGAAGAGATTAAAAGAAGAGTTAAAACTGCTTAAATTTTTCACTTTCGATGAAGAATACTGGGCTAGCGAAAATGAAGAAGAAGATGAAGTCGATTACTTGGAAGATGAATTTTACAATGAACCTAGTAACTATATTTATGAAAACGGCTCAAAAGCAGAATCAATCGCGTTAGCTGAACCAACTGCAAACATAGCTGCTCCTGTGTACCAAAGCCCCCATAAGCAAATTCCAAAGCAATATGCTTCTCCCTCGACCAAGGTGTCTCATATTCCAATGTCTTTAGTAAAGGATACACGCCAGCTGACTGGTCATCATTCAGAAATGCCACATAATCATAGAGCTGATGCATTATTATCAACCACTACTAATCTTAAACCTATTCCTATACGTGCGAATGGAGTTAAGCAGCATAAGAATTATAGAAAACCTTTTAATGTTGCATCGTATGGACAATCTTTCGGTGGAAATAATGGAAGTATACACTCAAAGTATGGTTCAAATTCTAATAAATTCAACCGCCAGGATTTTTTTACTCCGAAATCAGTCTTTAATCACTACATGGATAAATATGGCGAGCAAAAAGCAGAAAAATATCAGCACCCTCATCACAAAACTAAAAGCAATGGAGGTACAGAATGGAAACAAAAAAATACAAATAAATTTTGGAAGAAAAATTATAAAAGCCCTTCAGTTAAGTATAATAAAAAACGCTACTATGTCCGCCCTTTTAATCAAGAAAATCTTCTGAGCGGGTCAAACCATTTTCAGTCAATTCAGCAGCCAAGAAAGAACAGTTTATCGAATAGGAAACCAAGGAAAAATTCCTTCAATGATATTAATGATGGATCTCATTCTTCAGATTATCAGGTATTAGATAATGGAAATATTTGTAACGTGAACTTTCGGAGCGGTAGCAAAGATTGTTTTAATGGCTTAAAATCACCTGCAATTTTTCCTTCCACTCATGTGGGTCATTTAGCAGAAGAAATCGAAAATCTTAATCTAAGCAACAGCAACGAGGATGATTATGATGAAGTGTTCCAATTAGATACTGATTTTGAACTTGAAGAATCTACTCACATGAACACTGAACTTTCTAGTAAGTCACCGAAGGTTATCGAAGATAGCCAATTGAAAAGACCGCTCTTTAAAGAACCCATTTTTAGACTCCCCGAAATGAATCATTCAGAAGCTGATTATGCATCAGCAGATTTAAAAGGTGTCACATCTATTAGCAACATAAAAAATCCAAAAAATTCTTTTAAAAATAGCTCGAACAACTCATTAAATAACACAAGGCCTACTTCAGTTGGGAATTCAAATTTGCATGTTAGCGGGCCATTAAATAACAATTGCAATGGAAAATATGTGCCTCCATTTAGAAGAGGTTCACAGAACACTCTTTATTCCAATGTACAGTGTTCTTCAAAAGGAAAATTAGTTCCAACAATGGATTTAAATAAAAAATACATCAATGAAAAGTCACTGCATTCTTCTTTATTGCATGCTAACGAAATACCTACTGTTTCGTCGTCTTCAGTTCCCATTCGGCAAACTGACTGGTTTTCATCTAAGCGTGAATGGAAAGAAAATGATTATGAATGACTAAATGACTCGAATGTCAAGTGGCTTAATTTACGCACTTCGGTCAAGTTAACATTTGCATTTGTTTGAGTATGTCACTATATCTTGAACATAAAAGAATTAATTGAAGGAACTGTTCTATCTTCAGTTAAGGAACTGTTTTTACGATTCTTCATTATTAGCACACCTTTATCCACACCAAATCTTTTCAGCAACTTTGAGAAGAAAAGGCCACATGCGTTACATAGAGTTCTAGCACCATCAGGACCTCTTCTCCATTCAGGAGTATCTTCTGTTCCGCAATGTTTACATCGAAATATACCCTTTTGGCTGACAATCTTGCTAAATTTGTGCCTTTTGGGCTTATTTTTTGTTAAACGCTTGAAGTTTTGAGTAAATTTGCTTCGGTGGTTTCCTATTCTGTCTATCGACGAACACATGAATTTGTTTTTTGCGTCGCATTTTTCTTCTTTAAGCTCTCTATCGAAAGTTTTGTATACATTTTGTGATTGAACCTCAAAATTAAAGTTCTTAAGAAGAAAGTTACTTTTCATGATCCTTAACTCATAGAAGCACTTCCTCAATGTTACTAGCGTTTCGTCTATACTGATATACATAATATCAGGGATTTCAGACATCCAGTGCATAAAATTCTCACGTAAAATGGCATATGGGGGGCTATCGCTTCCTTGAATTACAAGCAAATTTTCAGGCGAAACTTGCCCAAGGTCTTTAACCTTGTATAATTCCAACTGTTCTCCCATCTTTTCAAAGCATTCATCTAGCAGCCTGCGAGTTTTTAAGAACCTTAGCAAATACTTGAGGACTTCTCGTTCTTTAGCATCGCTGGGTTTATCGGAACTATAGTAATTGCTGCCTCCTATTTTTGCCAATGTTTGAAGGGACAGATCTTTGACAAAAATAGAAGAGTCATGATACGAGGGTACAGTACTGTTTTCCAATTTTGAAATATGGGGGACTCCATGAATGTCCTTAAATGGAAGTGGTAAGGAACTTTGTTTACAATCTGCATTTTGCCCTTCTTGGGTATCATTCATCTTCAATACGTCAAAAAGCTGCGAAAAAGATGGTAACGATGTGGAAATAGAATCATTCGATGAGCCCACAAAAAAATGTGGGTATTTTGACTTTGAACTCTTAGTTATACTCATCTATTGAATTTTTGTAGCTAGATATAATTAAAGTTAAATAATATAATATATAAACGGAAAGAATTACATTTAAAACTACATAACTCCCTTTTTTTAGTTAATTCATTGTACAAGCATAATATTATACCTAAGTTCAGTTGGAAAAATTCCTTTTTTGGCTGAACAGATCAATTAGTAGTATGCTGCAATAAAAAAAAACAAGCAATTACCCCTGCATGAAAGATAGTAGTCTAGAACAAGAAAGGCGATTTTGTGTAATGTTTCATATTTAAAGTCTGAAACATGACATCTCTGGTATTTATAGGTTTTGTAGTACGGGAAGTTTTAAAGTTGAATTAAAAATTAAAGCAAGCCCTTAGTAGCTAAACATAGTGCTTTAATCCGATCAAGCAGCAGTTTTTTTTTCTCAATTGAAGTTGTGAATTATTAAGAGTAACTTTTTTTGGTTCTCATACCTTTCTAGTGTGGTAGCTAATTAAGGCCAAGTGTGGACACACAGAACTACATTGCTGGTTAACTTATATTTATATAGTTGGCTACGTCTTGTACAAGCAGAATCTAAAATCTTTAGAAATGATGGAGGTACAAGCTAAGGACAATCGAAATGTGAAACAAATCGATAGCATTAGCGTAAATCAAACCAGCGAAGATATCAAGGAATCCATCAGGCTAATCGAAGATTTAAAGTTTTTCCTAGCTACAGCGCCAGCAAATTGGCAGGAAAACCAGGTAATTAGAAGGTATTACCTTAATCATGACGAAGGCTTTGTCAGTTGCATATATTGGAACAATCTATACTTTATAACGGGTACTGATATTGTTCGTTGTATAGTTTACAAATTTCAACACTTTGGTAGGAAAATTATTGATAGAAAAAAGTTTGAGGAGGGTATATTCTCAGATCTAAGGAACTTAAAATGTGATGTTGATGCTATTTTGGAACCACCAAAATCTGAATTCTTAGAGTTTCTTTTCAAAAACTCATGTCTTAGAACTCAGAAGAAGCAGAAAGTATTTTTTTGGTTCAATGTTCCGCACGATAAATTAATGGCTGATGCTTTAGAAAGAGATATGAAAAAGGAGAAATTGGGCCAAGCTACAACAACATATGCAAGTAAAGAGCCAGCTTTATCTTTTGTATACGATGAAGACAGGTTTCTATTTAATCAGTTGGCTGAATATATGGAGGCACAAAAAACCATGTATGAATCACCTAACGACTCAACTTCGGCTTCTGCTATATCCTCACATAATATCAGACCTAATGATGACTTATCATTAGATATCAGAGCTGATGTAGAGAAGGTAAAAACTGAAATTGTAAAGAATGAATACGACGATGATTTTCCTTTGGATTATTTAGAGAAGCTAGACAATTTTGATGAATCTGATGATTATATAACGCTCGACATGTTAGGAAAATCACAAGTTCCCACTTTTATGGAAGAAGAAATTGAGGTTTTTGAGCCTCTTCTATCTTCTTACTTAATACCTACTTCGGCTGCCAGTCAGGTTGTGCACAACGAAGAATATTTGATAGAACAAACCCAACCCATAAAAACTCCATTGGGCCCCATATCGATGCCACCATATCAGAGAAACTCATATAATTTTGGGAAAACGAAATTCACTAATTACAATGACGACTTATATCTGCCAGTATTTCCTCAAACCTTTTCTTCTAAAGGGCAGACGACCATTAATAGAAGTGGGTCGCCTCACTATATAAATGATCCTTCCTTGGTTTCGCAAATAATAGCTCAAGGGTCACAATATCCAGATTTTGGATATCATCATTCTGATTATGATTACTGGCAAAATAGCCCAATATATGATACAGTGATGCCAATGGCTTCACAGCAGGGCTATATGTGTCTCAATGATGAAATTATATCTGCAAAGACACCTTATCAAGTAGTGAGTCCTTCCATGATGAATATTGTACCAAGTTTACTGGCAAGTGCGAAGCTGAATTATTTCAAGCCTTCGAGCAGGCAGAAATCTGTTAGCGCTAACATGATGAAGAAAAAGTTTCAACTCAATCAGATTAGGGATAGATCCAAGCAACTTGGATCTAATAAGTCAAAGCTGGAAAGATATAAAATACATGGGCATACATTAGAAGATGTAGTTTCTTCTAAATCTACCAGAGTGATGAACTACAGTAAAGAAGAAGATGAAACTATGGTAAGGAATAACGAAAACCTAGTTCTTACCCCGGAATCTTCAGTTTCTCATTCAGAGAAGGGTCATCAAGATATTACAGATTCTCGAAATCAAAATTTGTAACTTTCTAAGAATATTTACATACTTGCATATTTACTTTACTTCTAATGAAAATGTAACAATTCACTAATATAACAATTTAATTAGAAACAATATCAAAATAAGAGAATTTCTTTTCTTCCTCAAATAATGTTCAATTGACCATAATATTCAATCAATTTCTTTTGAGGAACTGTAAAAGTGCTCATAATTTGTAATATCAAAGAGGGTGAACCAAGTGTTTCACCGCTCAAAGCAGCTTTATAAGCACTTATCATCTTTCCGTAACATGATATAACCAACCTCCTAACATCAACCATTTCGTGATTCAAATATATATTCAACAAAGCATGTATCTTCTCCATGGTAGTATCATTTACCAATAAATCAAAAGAGCTCGAATCAATAAACTTGAGTAATGAAGTTAAGACAAAAACCAATTCAGAACTATTGTTGTTAAGGTATCGCTCTTCCATAGAAAGACTGTCTAGTATCAAAATAAGAATATTCTCGCTTCTGAATGCTCCTGCCAAAACCTCATCAAAAGTTTCCGAGATAGCATAGGATAGATCAGCGTAAAAGTTCTTCAAAGAAATACTTAAAGAACATAAAAGATCCCAGACATTTTTCAAGTTCATAATCGATCCATTGAGAAGCAATTGTTTTAGTAATATCAAACCACTCAACGTTTGAGATAATGAGAGCTCTAAGGGCGCTTCATAAAATCGCCATAAAGCCAGCTCAAGTATTTCCTTACCTTCCCCATAATAAAAATTAGCAAACGATAATGATTTGGCTTCTACCCTCTGAATGTGATTCAAAAGTTGTACAAACTGCCTACCATCAATTTTTTTTTGTTCAAGACAAAAGCATAATTCATTAAAACTGCCAACAGATTCATTGTCCATTTCTTCGTCGAGCTTACATTTAGCAAGCTGAAAATTGAACCAATTTTTTTCCTTATAATTGTACTGTTTCACTTTTTGAGGTGATCCTGAAGTATTATCTTCAAAAATATTAATCTGTTTATTTTTGACAGTAGCTTTATTTATTGGATCCACCTTCTCAATAAATGTTTGAATGGAAATTGATTCAGATTTCCTATCTGATAATTTAACCAGAGCGAAGTTATCTGCTAGTTCGGAAGAACGATCCTTTGATATCGGAACTAATTCAGAATTTTCAACATTAGACCCTATAGCTGGAGTTAGATGCGGAGAACATGGTGTTGATTCTCCTTTATCTGGAGTTTCATTTATCTGTTGGGAATCATCATCAATCTGCATCTCATCTGTTTCTTTTAAATTCCCACTTTTATAGTTAAGAGAAGATCTATTGGACGAATTTAGTTGTGAATGACTTATAGAAGGTAGACTTTCCTTCGCCTCGATGATTTCTGTACTTTTTGAATCCTGTAAATGAGCAGCATAGCTAACATTAGTTGGAAAATGATCCTCGTTATCCTGCTTAATGGCATTTAATTTTAAAACTCTGGGCTTGAATGTAAGCTTCCCTGTACCATTTTCCGGGACTAGCATTGTCAAATCTGATGATGTCTTCAAAGGCGATAATTTTTCAAAATTCAGGCCTGGCATCACTTTGGTGAGCTCGAATAATGATCCAAACTGTGTTGTATTGCCGGCTCTAAGGTCGAGAACATCATCTATTCCTACAACATACTCGACTTCCTCCTTAGTAATGCTTGAAGTTAATTCCAATTCAGAAGTGAAAAGAGTTCCATTAATAGAGTACAATTTTGAAAGTAGACTTGAAAAAGAAGAGTAAACAATAGTTGACTTGACTATCCCTACGAGCTCAAAAAAATTCGAACATAATTTCAGAAAGCTGCTATCATTGATAGGAATTTTATCGAGCGCAAAAAGCAAGAAATTAACAAGCAGTCCTATTATTCTGGATTTATACTTGATAACCTGCATCGTCAAATCACTATCTTTCGATATATTGTTGATATTAGCAACATAGGAAGCCAACAAAGTCACTGAGGCATAAATATCATCAATCTCAAATAAATTAATAATGAAGTTTGCTTTCCCCTCATTTATCGTATCATTTAAGAGAAAAAATACCCTTAAGAAATCAACAGAAGTGAAGAAATTTTTCATTCGCTTGAGCAAACTATCATTGCCATTGAATATAGGTTCCAATTGATGTGGATACTTCAAAGAAACCTTCAACAAGAGTGTATTTATTTCGGCAGATAAATCTTCATCACCCATAACCGCAAATTTTAAAAGATTGATTCCTTCAGAAATAAGCTCTAAATTATTAGACGACAAGAATTTTAATATTGGATCTGATTGTTTATCAAACAGCGAGGGAATATCAAATTGCTTATATGAGCTATTAATATCTTCTTCTTCTTCTTCTTCTTCTTTACCGCTTTTTTTGGGAGGTGAGAGATCCAGCTTAAAAGTTAATGATGATAATGTACGAAACCTTTCTGTTTCTCTTTTCTCCAACTCTTTAGCGTTATCAATCTTATATGCCACTGGAGCAGAAAAATTACGCCTTGTTGTAGTTCTATTTGAAGCCGGTTTAGCTTCAACGTTGCTAACTTGTTCAGAATTTTTCGGTAAAGATGAAAAATCAAAGGGATTGGGGGATCTAGAGTCGATTCTAGAACTAGATCTGGATACACTGTTTAATTCACGCTGCTTCCTGAGTTCTTTGTTTCTCGCCATTATCGTTTCCTTCAAAGAAGGTCGAGACTTCTTAGTGTTTAGCATTGCTAATGTTGCAGGTTGATCAGCCTCTAATACCTCCTTAGGTTTACTCCTTTCAATACCCTTCACCACGTTCATATCGAGCTTCTTTAAAAGTGATTCACTTTCATTTGGGAAGTATTTCCAAAAGCACCAATATGTTGATTTTGCGACTTGCCGAACGGTAGGATTAGGATCGCCGAGTATTTTTTGAAGGATCTTACTGGAAATTTCCAAAGCACTGTAATTCCCATGATTAGATAAAAAAGATGAAGCCTCATGAAATCTAATAGTAAAAATTTGCAACCATATGCCACTATAGGAACGAGGGTGAATGCTCTTGTCGCTTGCTGCTGACTGAATTCTTTGCATTAATCTTATGCTAAATGAAGCATTTATATAAATTGCACACAAAGCTATGTTTGCATTATTAGATGTAATAGATTTCGTAGAAGAACACAGCTTTGCTAGCGTGGGGATAAAAAGATCAATTACAGCATCAAATGAAGACCTCAAAATCATGGCAGCTTCTTTAACTAGTAAGCAGCTGTGCGTGCAGAGCGTGGTCCTTAGAGATGTAATTCCCTTATTAATACCATCTGCTATTTCTCTTAAAAAATTTAAAAAGTCATAGGTATACTCGGATGGGATATTACCACGAAGCATACCTCTTATCTTCACTATAAACCTCTCCCTTCTACCCCAGTTAGATTCTGTCTCTTTATTAGTGAATATAGAATTGTGCTCGGATTGATAAAAATGCAACTCAGATACATCTGTTATGCTGATTTGAGTAATATCATCGTCAATCTCATATTTAAATAAATTGGAAATCAACTTCTCTATTTCAGGATTTATATCAAAGCCTTGAGAATTGACTTCAAAATCGGATGCTACATCTCTTTTTGGCATATTTTCCCTTGAAGTATCTAGACCGACAGTATTCAAATGACCTTTACCAGGCTCATCTTGAGATTGTTTACTATATGATAAACTTCGGGACTCAGCCTTTTCATGCGATTTTAAATGTGTAGAGTTCGCCCTAGACGAAATATTCACTTTACTTGATTCTATTCTTGCTTTGGTCGGCTTTGCAATAGTTATACGGGTTTGTCCAGCAGTTAAAAATTTCTTTTCTGATTTGGTATGTTGACTATGTTCAAACGCCTCAGGGGAGTTTCTATCCAGTCCAGAAATACCAATTGCATCATATAACTTGTTCTTTAAATTGCCAGATATCCCTTGAACTTCTAGTTCTTTTGTGAAATCAAATTTGTACAACTTGTTATGCTTTAAAGAATAATAATCTTGGAGAAGACGAACTAATGAGATAAATAGATCACTATCTTCATCAACATTATGTGCTTTTAAAAGTTTCACCATGTTGGGAAAAAAAGTAGAAAGCCTAAATTTAGGATTAATTGTCGTGACTAAAGAATCTATCCACTCTAACGTTTCACGAACTACCCGCATGTCATTATGGGTAAGGGCCAAATTATTTATGCTATCTTCGACTTCCTTTGATGCAGAAAGCCAGTATGCCTCTAATGCCTTTCTTGCAGACGCCCTAGTGCTACTTTTGGAATCTGCGAGCTTTGATATTATGATGGAAAGTAAGAGGTAACTCTGACTTCTTAGGACTTCTCCACTTGAATCTTGCATGCTCACCCTTTTGACCAAATGTGATATTACGTTGAAGCTAGTACTTGATATCTGGCTATTTTTTGAATCAACGCCTATGGAAAGTGCTTCCATATATTTTGGCACCTGTCTTAAATCCACAAAATCTTTCTTTACATGAGCCTTTAGCTGACTGATATCACTTAATTTCTCTTCATCACCAACTTCAAATGAAATAATATCGCTAAATATCTTCTCAGCTGAGATAGACGTTGCCATCTTCGTATATATAATCTAATGACGCTTCCTGAAACGAAAATTACTCAGACTAAGAATATAGTAAATTGATATACTATCGCGCTCACATCAAAACATGTAAATAAAGAGATTTTGTGTAATAAGGAAATCTAACATAATGTTCATCAAAACTAATATATGACATAATATTTACTTTAGAGCTAGCCACATAAATAAAAACCCTAATAGTATTGTTGGAAGTAGATAATCAGATCCCTTTCCAGTGCCATATTGGGGTAAATTTATTGTTGTCTCTATATTTTTTATTTGAACAGACTGGGGGTGCACCAAATTTTGTAGCTCTGAGTTAGATTTGTTAGAAAGATAATGTTTCATAGAATCCTGGAAAACATTTTTATCGATATTGTCAACTACAATATTTTGTACATTGCCAAAAAAATCTGTTAGAAGTACGTCATTCAAATTTCTTTTGTACAAATCCGTCCTGATACCTGGGTGCGAATGAATGTTTTCGAAAGTATACAAATCAAAAAGCTCATTCATCGTAGCAGATGAGCTTTTATTTATATTCTCAAGGAAATCCAAGGTGTAGTAAGTAAATCTATCAATGACAGCAACTCCAATATCAAGGTCTGAGTGATGTGAATAAGATGATTCATCAACTTCTGAAGAGCCTACCGCTAATATATTGGGCGAGTAAAACTTTTTGAACATAGAGTTAGCTTGACAAGTATCAATCATGAAAAATATCTCGTTATATCTTTTTTTTTCGTACATTTGTGCAAATGCATCAGCTAAATCATATGAGCTTATCTCTTCAGCATCTTGGAATTTCAAGAAATCTTTACCGCCATGACCAGTCATATAGACGAATATATTTGAGTTTTCATCAGTCAATAGACGTTTAGATCTTGGTTGGTTCTCGTCCCATCTATCTGTCAATAATCGTATGAAATTTTCAACTGTAACATCATATCCCCTATAGTCTACCTCGATAGAATCGCCATAAAGGTCTAAAGCTTGGTTTTTATTATTGAAAACAGATCCTGGAACTGCATTCCGGGGATTGCATGCGATATCATCGGCAAGCATCAATATAATTTGAGAATCTGGGATCCCCAACCTCTTGACAGTCCTATACATACTTAAAACGTTTGCGATATGTCTATAATTAAACCAGAAGCGTGATGTTGAAATCAAAACAGCCCAATTATTAGAATGTGCGGACATATTCGTGGCTCCTGTTTGCAATATTCCATTTTCCACCTCCGAAAAAGCTCCTGATATCTGAAACGAAAAGAGAAGGATTAAGGATAGTAATTTCTTAAAACAAAGCATCTCTAAGCTTACAAATATGATTTCAATAGTAAAAATAGAGATGAAAGTGGATTGCGCGCGCACTTAAAAAATTAATTTTGTATGTACCTATCCGACACGCTTCAAAATAGATGCCAGAAGCTTTTTAGAAGGCCCCAACATTTTGAATAGTTGCCAATTAATCCAAAATGAGTTCACGGATATTTTAACTGCAAATATTAATATTGAGATCGACTTAGGAGATAGCTTAGCAACTTCTTCTTCTAATTTTGTAGCTAAATTTTCATCCGGATTATACATTCGCTTCAACTTTGGGGTCAACTTGTTACAGACAAACAGTACTTGCTTTTGCGATACAGCGGCAAATTTGTTGTGCATTGATGAATTAAAATCCAATCTTCCAAAAGCAGTACTAGACTTAGCTAAGATTTCGTCCAAATAAGGTCCAGTGATGATCTCTTTTTTTACATAATAGTTTCCACATAGAAACCCACTGGCTTTCTTCATCAGGTAGTCTGTAAACCTATTTAAAGTTAGCTTGTAAATCACTGAGATTTTCTCTGACCTCCTAGACATCTCAGCTTCTAGAAGCAAGAAATCATTATTTCTCAACGGTACTCCCCAAGAATTCCAACTTAAGCGAATCCAATTCAAATTGTTGCGTTTAGTTTTTTTCAGAATAAACTTAGCATTGATCAGATCCTGTTTTCTGCGGCTATCATAATCATTATCATATTCTAGAAAACTATCTATGGTCGTTATGGATAAAAGACATTCATCTTGCTTTCTTACATACGCCAACATTTTTTTTGATTCATTCTCAATCTTCATTCTTTCTAGCTCCTTTGTAGTTTTCTTCTCTTCCTCCTCTCTTTGAATTTCTAATTTTTGAGCATAATCCAAATCTTGATAGGATTTTCCATGAACAACGTAGTCACTAGGAAGGTCAAAGAGAATTGGAACGGATTGGAATCCAGTATTAATGGTACTACATACATCTATTACATGACAGCTGGTTTTACCTTCGTGTATACGCAACCCCCTACCTATCATTTGTGCTAATAACGTTTTGGATTTAGTCGGCCTTGCAAGAATCAAAGAATCAATGTTCGGAATATCAGTACCTTCGGTAAATACTTGAACATTACAAAGAACATCAATTCTGCCTTTCTTAAAATCTTCAATTATAGATTGTCTTTCCTCCTTTCTTGTTTCACCAGTAATATACTGTGCATTAACTCCGTACGATTGAAGGACCGAGCATATTGTTTTGCAATGAGCAACATTTACACAGAATACCAAAGTGGATCGTAGTTTGAATTTATCTCGTAACTCTAAATATGCTTCGCATATGATAGTATTATTTCTAGGTTTATTCATAACGTGAGAAAGGCTTTCTGTTTCAAAATCTTTATTTTTAACTTCAACCTTATCAAAATCAATATTAACTTGCACTGAAGAAAAGTGAATATCTGCTAGTTCTTTGTTTTTTATCATGAGAGATAAATTCCTCTCATAAGCAATTTTCTGGAATACTTCTCCTAATGATTTTCCGTCAGCACGTTCTAATGTTGCTGTAAATCCAATCACTGCTATATCTGAAGCTTGGTCCAAAGCCTCAAAATAATTCAAAATCTTAATCCATGATTTGGCAGTCAGATGATGACATTCATCTATTATGATAGCACTAAAATGACTTTTATTGTACTTTTGAAGTCGTGAAAGTCTTACTAAGGTAGGAACTGAAGCAACCACTACGTCCGCGTCATCTCTGAGCAACAGCTTTCTCATATCAATGCATATCTCAAGAGTTGGATTTATTTTTGAAATTGTATTGGCAGCTTGATAAACCAACTCTTCTCTATGGGCTAATACAAGTACCTTATGTCTTCCCTTAACTTTATCCTTTACAAATTGGGCAATCAAATGCGAGAAAACCACTGTTTTTCCACCCCCAGTAGCTAGAACAACTGATTGGCGCTTTATACCTTGTTTAAATAGGGCATTTATAGAATTTATAGCTTGTTTCTGATAATCTCGAAGTATTACCAGGTTTGAATTCCTAGCTGACGAGCTTAAAAACCTCTTCCATAGTAAATTATTGATCAGAAACAGGAATTCATGCAAAAACATACGAAAGCATTACAAGTTGTCCTCGAAAATTACAGCGCGAATTATATTTCAAGATCTAAGAATATCTACTCTAGTCCTTCGATATACGTTGTGGTAATATAGATCATTTTCATGATCAAATTTTTCCACGTTTCCAGTTTCTTCAGTAGGATCTGGTGATGAAATATTTATGACAACATAACTACCCTCTTGTTTTTCTATATCTTTGTTCGGACGTAAAAAGTAGCCAGGATTTATTACAATAACCCCATTTATAACCTTTGCAAAATACTTTAACTCTGATGGTATTATCAATATATCTGGTACCGAGTTCAGTAATTCTGCAAGACCTAAATATGGAATTTCTAAAGCAGGGCCCGTTATTGCTACCTTTGAAATTTCTTCAGAGAAAAGGCCATCTGCTAACTTCATATCTGTATTTGCTTCCTCTGGAGTTTTTCTGGTTGTATGTGATGTTCCAGGGAATAATGGATAGTACCTCCTTTGTTGTATAATATGATTAGTTATTCTTTCAAAACGATTTATTGGGAATTGGCCTTTATCTCCTGCTTTGAACACATCTTTTAAATCCTTAAATATATCTAAATTAGAACATCCAAACACAGTTTCATTGATTGAAAAGCTTGACGGATTTGGGAATATTTTAACGTTTTTAGGTAAGCCAAATTTCTTCCTATCGAATGCATCTTGTGGGTACGAACAATGTTTTATAATACTTTCTTTCACCGATGGAATAATTATTACTTGAATCTTTGGATCAATCTTCTTAATTATTGGAGTAACCATCTTTCGAAATACATCATCTAAATTTTTTATTTGTTTGTCTTCTATTGTCAGGACAATGTCTCCGTTACGTACAACAGGACTTGATAAATCTAGCAAAGGACCAAAGAGTAAAAATACGTGAGGACGAATTTCTTCATTTAATTTCTTGATAAAATTTTCAAACTTTGAATATGATAATGATTCTTGTGGAGAAAATGGACCACACGAAGCAACTATTTTAATTCCACGACCATCCGATATTTCATAAAATTCATTAAGTTCTTCGGTTGTGGAAACAGGTGCCCCTAATAAAGGTAGTTCCATTACCTGCTCTACAATAAATATCTGCCCCGTAGGATTTCTGCCCTTTAAGAATGCAATTTGACCTGGGAAGAATGAATATTCTTCTAAGTTATCCAAATTTAGTGGAATACGTTGACCTATTCCACCTAATCTTGATGTTTCTAAAAATAATGATTTGGAATTCATTTGTTGATTTCCATCATAAAAAGGAGAATCCAGAACAATTCTTCCACAGCAGTATATGTCTATTTGAGAACTTAAGCAAGGATTTCCAAAAAGAGGTTGCAAATCTGGATGTGCCTCTTGTACTAAACGTGTCATATTATCTATCTGATCATCCAAAACATCTGCAGATTCGAGTAGCTTCATGGCCATTGTTCTAAACTTGAATTTAGATGCGTCAATGTTAGAAGTAAGCCTGAATTTTTTCAGAGTAGTTATTTCGGCCATTTCTATACCAGGTAGTTCACCAAGGTTAGGATTTAATGTTTCCAATATTGTGTGTGATATGTAGTCTGTTTTTCTTTGGCTGGGAGTTGGGGAACTACCAAGATTAGGTCCATGGTTTAAGCTGGTGTTTGCAGTTGCGAATTCATCAGGGGAAGAGTCCATTTTAAGCTGAGGGGT
Organism: Debaryomyces singareniensis; assembly: GCA_031081795.1. Lineage (NCBI taxonomy): Eukaryota > Fungi > Ascomycota > Pichiomycetes > Serinales > Debaryomycetaceae > Debaryomyces > Debaryomyces singareniensis. The sequence goes on from JARYSX010000003.1 coordinate 102,227, forward strand.
TTTAAAAGCCGGTGTACTATCCATCTTCCTTACCTTCAAACTTGGAGTATTAGGTATGATTGGGCTTGAAGAAGAGATTCCGTTTGTGGGCCGAACAATAGTTCTTCTCTTTAATGAACCAGGAAGAGTTTTCCCCAACTTTCTAGATGATGGTGTTAGCTTTGCCACCATCGTGCTCAAATTATTCTGCAAATAATTTTGAAAATCATCTAAGTTACTGGTGGTTACTTCTAAATCTTGCTGTATTTCATTTATATTATAAGTTTCCCATTGAACGAACATGTCATTAGGTGAGATATTGAAAATACTTTTGAGAGCCAACAATTTCTTTACAACATCTTCACCCAATTTACCTGTCGGGTCAAAGTTTGCAAGTATCTCTCTTTTATCATCAGGATCCAGAATCATATTACAATCTTCCTTATAGCGTGTAGGAGATAAATTCTATTGAATTAGTTACGCGTCAACATGTCTTCCCTGTTCGCGTGCCAAAATCGAATGCAGGATAATGCTTGCAAAATATTAACATATAGACATATTCTATTAAAACCGGTATATTTATTCTTAAACTAGTTATTCTGACTGTTTGAGTGCTATTTTGAATCAGTTGGAATATCAGCCTCAGATTTTTCTGTTGTTTCTGGAGCCTCAGAAGAATCTGCATTAGCTGGCTGATCTTCTGATACCAGCTGATCCTTAGAGTTAGCACTTTCCCTTCTTGATCTAGAAGTCCTACGTTTGTTGTTACGTTGATCACCAAAGTTGTTTCTTCTTTTCGTGAACTCGTTAACACCGAATCTCTTTCTGCCTTCTTTCATCTCTTGATAAGTCAAAACTGACATCTTCTTTAATAAATCTTTTTCTTCTACGTCATCTTTATTCAAGAGAATACCCAGAGGGTACGACATATCGAATTCATTCAAGACTTGGTCAGCATCCTCAGCTGTCCTAAATTCAACCTCGACAGTACCAAAAAATTCTTTCTTGGCTCTATTTCTGATGAGTCTAACAGAACAAATTTCCTTCTCTTTGTTGAGATTTGGAACAATCTTGTTGTTAAAGAATTCTTCTAGCTCTTCTTGGGTAGAATCATTTGGAAATCCTTCAAGTCTGATTGAATTTCTTTTACGATTATTTTTAATATCATTGAAGTCCTTTAATGGCTCCTTTCTGCGTATCATATCTTCATTTTGAGATAAAGTTAATTTTTCCGATTTTTTAAGAGCAGAAATAACCTTATCTTCTGGGCGATACTGCCTCATTCTACCAAATGTCAAAATTGTTTTCAACTCTACCCAACCATCATTTGCCTCATAGATTTTCCACAAGAAGCGATCTGATTGCAAATTACTATCAGAAAAGTAAAATTCTACTTGCTTCCTAACTTTTTCGTCAAAATCCAGACCTTGATAAACTTTGTCACTCATTTTGCAATTATTCTGGCGGATCAACTCACTCGCATCTACTACCGTACTAAAAAAATTAAATTCGATGTCGACACCCATCGCCGCATAGGGAAGAGTTGTCACGTGCATGTATGCCCTTAAGATCCTAATTAAACTTATCGTATTCCATATAGTATAAAAATGTTATCTCTTCCCCTTGCTTCAAACGTTGAATTTCCATGATAAATACACATTATCTTCAGAATCATCTAACATCTCCTTCGTAAATAGCCTCTCCCAATATCTATGCTGGTTACCGCACTACCAGTGATATAGCCTAATTAGAATGATTTTTAGTTGGAGAATGGTCAACTATATTGAAAGAGCTGTGCTAAAGTCGATTTACAGAAAGTATCATTGTATTGCAAGTATGTCTGTTCCTTTTTCCAAGGCTACCGAAGCACGTAAAGCTGAGTTGATTGAAGCTTATGATAAAGTTCATAACGAAGTGCAACGTTTAGCCAGTGAGCAAAAACGAGAAGTTACTCTCATAGCTGTATCTAAGTATAAACCGGCCAGTGATATATTAGCATTGTATGAACACGGGGTTCGTCATTTTGGAGAAAATTATGTTCAAGAACTTATATCAAAAGCGGAAGAATTGCCTAAAGATATTAAATGGCATTTCATTGGGGGTCTTCAGACTGGTAAATGTAAAGATCTTTCGAAGAAAATAGATAATTTGTACTCAGTTGAAACTATTGACAGCTTAAAAAAATGCAAGAAGTTGAATGAAACAAGGAAACTGACAGACTTTGGAAAAGTTAATGTGTTCTTGCAAATAAATACATCTGGAGAAGATCAAAAGTCTGGCTACAACTTGCAAGATTTGCTGGATATATTTAGTACAATAGAGTTTCTTCTTAATAAAGAAGAATGCACAAGTTTGAGCCTCAAAGGTTTGATGACTATTGGATCATTCTCATCTTCGATATCAAGGGACCATAATCCAGATTTTGCAAAATTATTAGACTTGAAGAAAAGTTTGGATAAGAAATATGGTATCAGCTTAGAGACAAGTATGGGAATGAGCAATGACTATGTAGAAGCTATTTCTCAAGGTAGTTCTAATGTTCGCGTTGGTAGCCTGATCTTTGGTTCTAGGCCTCTAAAAGCAGAATAACATTTTGATGATTAAATAACTTAAATACTTCTAAGCATTCACTTATAAATATCAGTTGTGAATTATTTCTTTTTCAAAAATTTCTTAAGTGTAGATTTTTTTCTTGAACTCATAGAAGATGCCTCACTTGACCCCTTTTCTTCGCTGGCCTGAATAGTCAGGCCTTCAGGTTTCACATTCAATCTCTTTTTTAATCCATTATTTTCACTCTTGGCTTGTGGGGCTATTTCTTCTATATTAGAAGGTGGTAGTTCTTGCAATGAGCTACTATCTCTTTCATGTTCCAGTTGATTGTTACTACTAATCTTGCTAGTCTCTGAGTCAAGAGGCTTTGGGGGCAAAAAATGTTTGTTATCATCAATAGTTGATACCACAGTATCCCCATTTGTTTTATGCTCCACATAAGAATCGTTTTTATCCTTGAACTTTCTAAGCTCTTCCTCTTTTTGCTGTAGAGTTTTACTCGAATCAACCGCTGGGTGAAGCAATTTAAGCGCCATATCAATTGAAGTTGAACTATTTCCATTGTCCCATTCACCATCTTCTTCCAAAACAAGGGAAGACCTGATTTTTTGAGAAAATACGTCTCTTCTGAGTTTCACGTCATTATCAGCAAAGTCATTATCCCATTCAACCTTGGTTTTTATTAGACCGAGTAGTTTATTAATCAAGAAAGAAAATAAGAAGAATAGATGCTCACTGAACAAAGCAACCAAAATACTATAGGATAAGTTCAGATTTATGCTAGCATGATCCCACGCTAATGAACCCATGTGCTTGGGAGGTTTATGACCATGGCGATAAAATAAAGTCACTAAAGGAGACATAAATGAACCAATCCAAGTTAAACCAAATAAAGCATAATCCCATGGAAAAAATGAATCCACCCTTGTTGGAACTGAGGGCCTAAAATATTTGGTGCTGGTCAATTTTGCTAAATCGAGCCTGTACGTTAACAAGTTGAACAATATACAAACCAATGGAGCGATGGAGGAAACAGGTCCAAACATTATCAAATATCCGAATTGTTGAATCAATCCTCTGAAATCATCATTTACGTTATATTCAGGTAAGCTCAAAGCCTTTCTTACATTTTCTAACCACTCTTTTTCAGATTCTTCATCTTGCACTTCTTGGATCTTAGGCTTGGTGATAAATCTTGCAATCATCTGCTTGACCCAGTCTAAAATTAAAGGTAATGCATATTTCAAAATAAGTTGAATTATTTGATTCGTAAGTATAAAATATGAAAATTGAACAGTAAGTCTTTGCTGGTTAACGGTAAATTCATCCTGTGACTTTAGTTGAAGGATATATTTTTTGCAAAATATATTGTCACTTATTTTTGTTTGCAAAAGATGTTTGATGCTATTCAAATTCGGCTCAATCAAATGAACAAAAGGTAAATAGATAAATGATGTGATGACTAAAGGAGAATAAGAGGTCAAAAATGTCAAAATAAACCCCTTTATTAACCTAGAATTTGATTTCGTATACTCGCTGGAATGACCTTCCCACTTAATCATAGCTTCACTTACAAGATTGTACACTATTGATATAATGGGTGTCACGCAAGAAAGCATAATAGTTGGTAATAATCCTAGGATTGACTTTCCAGGACCCGAATAGATATCAGAAATGAAAATTTCAATAAAGAAGCATACCAATTGATACGCCAATAAACCTAGAGCAAAACAGAGAGCAATTGGAAGAAAAGCTATCTGTTTTATATAGCGAGAAACATCACTATTGTTAGTATGTTTATATGTAGACTCAACCTCAAATTTTTTGTTCAACGACTCGAGCTTGATATTCTCTTGGTCGATCAAGTGCGAGTTTTGAACACCCCAAAAGTTAACCAAATAGCTTTGTCTTTTATTCCATAACAGACCAAAAAGTGTTCCCAAAAACAAATTAACAACAGTATAAGTCAACAGGAATGTTTTCTTGTGTTTCAAATAAGACACCAAACCGAAAACAGAAAGAAATGATAAGTAGGCTGTATAAGCTTTCAAAAATTCGAAATAAATCGCAACCTGAACTCCATAAATATGTTTTACCTTGGAAATCGAAGATGAAAATGAAAAGGAACTTTTAATATCTTGCAGTATAGTGGTGTTTTGTAATGCAGGTGTAATTGGCATGATGTTCAATACATTTTTCCATTTACCTGACTTGGGTGTAATACCTAATCCTCCAGCAGATTCTGGAGACTCTAATAGGTTTGAAATAATTCGTAATTTGTCCGCATAAAGGTCATTTTTTGCGGTTAATCCAAACTCATAGTTACGCATAAGATCTTTCTCGTGCTCCTCTGCAAATTTATATCCAGAAATTTTGACAAAAATCAAGACAGATTTTGGTATTGCACCACCTCTAACTTTGGTATGGAACCCTTTACTTTCTAGGGTCAGAATCAAGTTCTTCATTGCTTCCTTATGCACATTGTCATTTGCATTGACCTCGATAACGAAGTCAGGTTGGAGGTCTTGGATCGGTGTAGGCATGATTCTATTACTTCTTAGTACTTAAAATACTACCAATTGACTAACTTCCAGCGAAATATAAACAACAATCAAATGTTCCAAAATAAGAAAGGAATGCTACACTAGTTAAAAATTATTGAATTAAATGCACGACTCATGAAATTGCCCAAATTGCTGCTTGTATTCCTTCATTCGCGCTCTCAAAGAACTCTAAATGGCTGAGCTAGTGCACAAGCTTCCTATGAAGAAACGCTTTTATTTGAACATCTAACAACACACTGAGATAATTATATAGAAACAGTTTCTAAGAGAAGAATAAAGTGTTCCCTATAACCATAATTTCTAGACCTATTCATCATGATAGTTCCTAAGAACGTCGAGGAAACAGCTGTAAATAAAATCACATAGCTATTTGAGCAACATTATACTAGAATGATAGAATGATCAAGTAAGTTCAGCTGAAACTTTTACAGTTCAATCGTATTTGATTATAGCTGCAATAAAAGTTCGACTTGTCATATTTAGAATCCAATATGCACTCATAGTTTGACCGAACAAAATTAATGACCCGCATTTCCTGATTAGCTTAAAGGTGTGATCTATCACATTGAGAAGATAATATATAAGGACATGACATCTACTATCACATTGAGAAGATAATATATAAGGACATGACATGTACTAGCATTAGTTGAATAAGTTTAGGCAAAGATATAGTTATCTTAAAAGTTAGTAAGTGTTATCTTTCTATCATTTTTATTTGCATGTGATTTTTTTAAGTATGTATTTGTGGAAGTGATTTCTTTGAAGGATGGAGAAGACATCCTAATTAACAATCGTACGTTTTGTACATTTTATTGCTAGGTAATATATTGTGGGTTTTGTTTGCAGTTGTATCAATTTCATAAAGCTGACGTGAAAGAACTTTAGTCCAGAATATCGTTGTCAAAGGTTTGCTCTATTATTCACTAGTCTTCAAACAACAATAATTTTGTCTGAGATAATTATTTTACAGTAACACTGAATTAATAAGTAATTTATTGTGGTGAATTCTAGGCATAAGCATGTTTTATTAACTTAGATGCTCCCGATCTGTTGTTATTAAGCGCAATATTAATCGTATTATTTCTTGAAATTTTGAGCATATTAAACGTCAATCATGATTTGTAAATTTGTTATAGGGTGTGAGATCTTAGAACTAAATTTTTGTTGGGTCGAAGTATTCGTGTCTATGAGTAAATGCTTCTGATAGGTATTTTTCTTAACATTTTTTTTCTGATGGTTCTTATTTTGTACAGTAGAGGACTTAATTTTTATTAGAAGTGGTCGATTGTTTCTGGATTATTATATCTTGTGTATTGTTGATCCCTGTTTTTTTTTTTTCTGGAGTTGAACTAACTTTCTAATTTTCTGGTTAAAATGTATAGCTCTTTTTATGCATCACTCCAGGAGGTTATTGCTTGCTTTGGAGGTTTCTGAATTGGGGGGACACCTTTATTCTGGTCTAAGGTGATTTTGCGAGAAGCTTTATGGAACAATTAATTAAGCAAATGATTCATAGTATATATTCATATTTACCAATGTACATATGACCTACTTATAGCTCTAAAAACCCGTATCTTTCCTGATTTCATCTCGTTCAATCTCACTGATTCCCGCTTGGCAACCCCAGCTGTATCAGTTGTAATAACCTTGAATTTATTCTTTTTTGGATCGTACTCCGTAATTATAGCAGCATATATCTTACTATCGTTACCAAGAAGTACTGTTTTGCTGCCAGTGAGGCCCTTATGCGAAACAAATTTTCCTCCCTTTATGCATAATATATCGCCAGCTCGTATTTCCTCTATATTGGCTATATTGGAATTGTTGTTATTCTTATAGATGTTAACGCCGTAAGATTTTGATCCGATCGGGCATAATAGATTAGTATTATGCTCTGTTATCTTAGAAAATATAGCTCCAGCCAATGATTCATTGAGCTTAGTCCCCAAAAATGAATTAGCAATATCCAAAATTGCAGGGCTAAACTCGTGGAAAGCTTTGTCAAGAAGGTCTCGGCGTATAACAGGAGGTGCTTTCGTAAAGAAATTCGAAATTTTAACCGTAGATCTAGGATCATCGCTTTCATATTCAAATTCAATTATCAACTGTGACAAATCAAAAAATAAAATATAATAATCTTTGTAAAAAAATTTTCTACCATCTCTTTTAGTCAAAGTATTTGTGTCTACCTCGAATATAAGATCATCCCCTATTTTTGGGGAAAGATCTGGAGGTAATTCGTCTTTTAACCACCAACTAGAATTACTATCAATATTGCTAACTTCGAATTCAAGCTCACGGAAAGCGGCTTCAGCCTGTGACTTCTCTTGAATCTTAGGTTTCATAGACCTCTCCGGTGTTTTAAGCTCTTCATTGTGCTGCGAAGTCCGAAGATCAACCGAAGTTCGATGATGAGGAATTGGTGGTGCGCCTGCTACTGGCACTGGTGGTGGAGGTGCTCTAGTTTCAGGCATAGTCAATGGTCTTTTCGCAATATCTGGGACATAGCCAGAATTATTATTCAAGGATGAAACAGAATCCAGGTCAGATATATCTTGGATGTTCATATTTTCATGGTAACCTTGCACTGCCAGATCTTGGGGAGTAATATTTTGCGTATCAGTTGGTGGTGGTGGCGGCGGTGCCCTTTGCTTGTGAGTTGCAGAAACGGTGGTTAAAGGTGGTGGTGCAGCACTTGGAATAGGAGGTGGCATAAATTGTGCATCCTTGGAAAGTGGAGAATCCAAAGAATCATCGAAGGAGGACGATGGCTCAGCTTCTACATCAGTGCTGACATCTTCATTTGATACGCTAGGAATTGGAGCGGATGGTATAGGTGGTGGATGCGTAATGCTAGAATAACTTTGCCTTCTTTCACTCTCAATCGGAGGTAATGGAGGCATTGAAGGAATTGGAGGTGGCGAATGCCTCAACAAATTCTTGCTTGAAGTTTCAGCCAAAGATTCTGCTAATCCCTTTTTTGAATCAGAATTATCTTCATCTGTTTCATATCCCGTAGTTTCAGATTCTAGCTTAGCCATACCCCTCGTAGAAGCATCTGGAAGCGCTTTGCTATCAGCTAGTTTATGATTTTCTTCATTTAATTTTACTCCACCACCCTCAACGCTTTTGTTGTGGTTTCTTTCTTCTAGATTCGCCGAATGTCTCTTTTTGGTCAAATCCCTGGCACTTAATTCTTCTGAAGTCTCCTGATAAGTTTTTACCTCTTCCGCAAAAGAATCAATTTGTTCTTCAGGCTCGTTCAAAAATGAAGAGTCTACATCTGTCTCGTCGCTTTCGTTGATTACTTCTTCGGCTTTGCCTATATCTTCTTGTGGCGCAACCACCTGTTCGGATGATACAATACTAGAGATTTCGCTATTAGTTTCTTGTATCGTAGGCGAAGTTATTTCATGTGCGACGTCTTTTGACTTTATCCCCGAAGCAGAATCAACATTTATGTCGTTAGCTACTGGCGGGGCTCCAAAAGGATTTGGCATCCCCATCATTCCAAACATATTCCTACCACCTGATATCTTTGCCATCCTTTCTACTAGCTTCTTGCGTTTTAGTTCTTCATCTTCACTATCCCCTTCAGCATCATTCGCTTCAAGTGCTGTTGTCTCAGATTCTTCGGGAACTGTATCCCTAATCTCATTTACATCTGAAATGTCTTCATTTTCTTCTTCTAAGTCTGAAATGACCTTGTTTTCACTGATTTCTAAAGAATCGGAATCTACTCTTGAATTTTTAGTTGCTTGGTTGGCTTCTTCGGTTTCATGAACTAGTGATTCGGCCTCTTTCTTGAGCTGATCTCTCTTTTCTTTTTCTTCAAGTGCCTTTTGCTTCTTCTGTCTCTGTTTTTCTAAAAGATCCTGTTCTCTTTTTCTTTCCTCATCCTGTCTCTGTTGGAGCAAAGCAATTCTCTCTTTCAAACTCATTTTTGGACCTTCCTGTGGTTCCTCTTGTGTGTTCGTAGAGGCCCTAACTATCTCCGAATCCTTTGCAACATCATTGTGCATGTGACCTATTATATTAGATTCTCTAGGTTTAATTTCAGGTATATATGAAGACTTGGCGGAAGTTAAAAATTGCTTCTTGACGACATATGGGTCCAGTATCTTCTGGTTAGGCATCAATGGTTTAGATACTGACGCATCCGATTCATTTGAATTGCCTTTAATATTCGACGAGCTGTCAAATTCACTGGGTTGAGAGCTACCTAACGTTCCTCGCTTCTCCTCCGGTTGGATAATAGGAGATGATTCTGCTACTGGCTTTTCCGTCTCATTCATAGCTAAATCTGGAATATCTTTTAATGCGCTAGGGTTCACACTTGGTTGACCGGGTGACTTCGGTGGAATAATTTCAACAAAGTTCTTGGGAAATAATCCTGACTCGTTACCATAATCCCCTATATACCACTCCTCATCTTCAATTTTCGTTACTGTTATCTCAACATTAGGCGGAAACGATAAGTCATCTTCGTAGTCCGATTTATACTCATAAATTGATCTTACTTTAAATGGAGGCTCCATTTTAATTGAACCACTAAAACAGCACTGTTTATCTCTGCTAAATTACAGGCGCTTGCTATATATGTAGTAGAAACTCATTTTCGAGTTTGTGTAATATATTTGACTGAACTGAGAATTAAGATTGGTTGATCTAGGTGATGTTCCTACTATGGCATCTAATGAGAGTAAAAATTCTTCTACCTTAGTACTTAATAAGGACGTGGTTGGGAGTTTTCAGCCAGCTAAGGTTTTGAATTATCACAATGAGGCCAGCATAATATCGCTTGATTTTGATGATAGTGGGCAATATCTAATATCTGCAGGAGTTGATAAGACAATACAATTGTATAATATCCATAAAGGCATACATCAGGATGAAATTCAATCTCGAAAGTATGGTGCTCATTTAGCAAGATTTACGCATAATCAATTGAATTGTTTGTATGCATCAACGCCAACAATAAAATCAAGTAGTGAGCATGCTATACGGTATTTAGCGTTGACAAATAACCAGTACATCAGATATTTCAAAGGTCACCTGCAGCAGGTTAAAAACTTAGAAGTGAGTCCTGTTGATGACATCTTCATAAGCTCGAGCTATGACCGTACCGTAAAAATTTGGGATTTAAAAAGCCCGTCTGCGGTTGGTAACGTTTATTGCGAGCAACCAACAGTTGTGACCTTTGACCCAAAGGGGATGATTTTTGCAGTAGGAAAGTTTCCAAATCCTTCAGATCCACAGCTGTCTTCGGGCTCTGTATCGTTGTACGATTTGAGAACATTCGACAAGGGGCCGTTTCTAACTCTGGAGTTTGATATCTTACCTGGCCAAGAATGGAACAAAATAGAAATATCCAACAATGGTAAATTGATCCTTGTTTCAACTGATAGTCCTCACCACTACGTTTTAGATGCGTTTCTGGGCCAACACCTAACTACACTTGATTTGATGCCAGGTGGATACCATGGTAATACCTATAAGAAAGATTGGATGACGTTTAAATATCCTCATTCTGGCTCAACATCACTTACTACATGTGGAAAGTTTGCTATAGCTGGATCTGCTTCTCGTTCAATTTGTATATTCGACCTAAATTCTATTAGAACTACAGAAGGAGATACTCGCAATGTGAACCCAAATGACAACCCCAAAATTTTGTATCCATTTAAAGAAGTTATGCATACTTCGTTATCAAAGATTGTTGCATTTAATCCGAAATTGTTAACATTTGCTAGTGCTGATACAACGGTGACTTTGTGGCAGCCAAAAGTAAGGACTGCATAGAGCGTGATCGCATCTCTGGATTGGTATGGAGCTAGTAGCCTTACTTATCTTCTAAAAGTATTCAAATAGCACCTTAAATTAATTGAAATAAATAGACTAGGTTATACTTTTATGCATGAAGTCGATATTATTGCCAAAGAATTTGAAATTTTTAAGCTTAGAAGCTAGTGCAAATAAATTTATTCCAAGCAATCAAAATTTGCTTAATTCAACTGTTAAAGACCACGAAGATTTCTTCAACAAGAAAGTAAAGCCTGAACTTCCTCCTTCTAGAGTAAGAAACTCAGTTCCAGTGGATCCTACTGATATTAAAGGTTTGGACCACGCAGCATATAAATATTTGCGAACTAGTCTTCCAAAAATCCCAATACTTGATTCGAACCCTTTTTTTCAACTAAAATTTCTCCCTGTGCACCACTACATATCCTACGCTAGGAAGTCAACTGTTGCATATGCATTCACAAATAAAGGAGGCTACGAATTGAATGACGAAAAGTTATCGAAAGCTTGGAGACAATACAAGGGACCCTACAAAAAGACTATGTTCTTTCAGCTGAAGCTCATTCCATTACACTCTGCGGTATTGAGGTCTAGATATCGTAAACTATTGAAACGCTCATTACATGAATCAGTACTGAAGTACATAAGTAATGAATCTGATTTGGAGAATGTTAAAGGTGTTTTTTATTTTCAACTCGTACGTTTGCCAGCAAATTCCGAAGACATAATCTCGATAAAAAAACATATAAATGCTTCTGTTAAAATAGTTCTCACATCTGCAAATTATAACTCAAAACTCAGCAGAGTTACCGCTTTACAAAACAAGAAGACTGAAAATATTAAATCTTTGCTCAAAGAGGTCAAAAGATACAATACATTGAGGCCGCCAAGACTTCCAGGCTATTACCCAAAGCTTCCTTTTTTAGCTGGACTTAAACCCCCATTATGATCAACAAATCATATTTGTTCATGAATTGAACCACAAAGGGAGGCTAGTCTCAAACAGAAACGGTTTTAGGTCACCTAGTCCCCTAAATTCATATTTAAGTGCATGTAACCATATAGCTTCTGTGGCATTAGTACTTATAAGGTGACGATTACAGGTAGTACACGAAAGTTGAGTAGCGTTCCTAATAGTATTAGAATACTCCTTGTGTAGAAGTCTCAATTTTCTAAGATGTGGCTCAAAATATTGGATATCAATCATTTTTAGGAGATCAATCTCTAGGGACTTAGTGCTATCAATATTAGTTTTCAAGGTCCTATAATCCTTGTTATTCCACATTCTACTGTAAAGCTCCAATTCTAGATCGTTTCTATATTTGTTCAAACAATATTTCAGCGAATCCTTGTAAATAGGATTGTATTGAGAATCGTTCACTATCGGATACCCTAGATTTCTTAAGTGAATACGAATTTGATGCATTTTTCCGGTTTCTGGTAAGCAGCGAAGAATACTATGTTTCTCACCCTCTAAATATTTGATCTTTTTGAATACTGTCTTTGCATACCAAGGCAATTTGCTGGCCTGAACAGGCATGACATATCCACCTGAAGTATTTAAAGAAAATACTGGTTCTTCAACAACAATTTCTTCGTATGGAAAGTCGCCAATGACTCGTACAACATATTCTTTTTGTGTGTACAGCTTGAATTTGTTAATAATATTCAGATAATGCAGGATTCCTTCCTTCGTCTTACCAAGAATCAAAACACCTGAAGTACCTTTATCCAATCTGTGACATGGTGAGACGTGATTAAGTTCTAAGATATTTTTTACTATCTCTATTACGGTATTATATCTATAGTTGCCTGTAGGGTGTGTCGGTATCCCACACTGCTTGTTAACCACTAACACATCTGTATCCTCATATAAAATTTCAAAATCAATTTGCTGAAAATTGTGAGTAAATGAGGAATCTAAGTAAGGTACTGGAGGTTCATGCATATGCATAAAATTGATGATTAGGTCTGTACTTTTTATCTTTCGATTTTCTAGTAAACTTGTACCCTTTATTTCAGTCACTTCCTTCGTTTTGGGATCCCTAGATTGTACGAATATTAACTCTTTCCGGATTTCATCTTTTATAATGTCGATCGACTGTCCTAGCTCTATCGAAAAAACATCTATCAAAGTCCTATTGACCCACCTAGACTTAGGATGTGTCTGATATCTATGAAAGTAAGGCTTGACTTGTCTGAGACCATTCTCAAAATGATAAATCGACATCGCAGACATAATTTTATGAATTTCCAGTGCGATCTTCGATCGCAAAAAGAGTGTCAAATAGACATATCCTAAATAAATTTATGATTTTACAATACCTAAACCGTGTTGGATATAATACTTAAATTAATGCTCATAATTTTTCTATCCTAAAATCCTAAAATTTAAGGTTTATTTACTGGAGAACATTCTGCAGCTCCTTCCCTACAATATTTCCTGGCGGACTGTATTCACAAACCACGTAGAGACCCCAATTATTTGATGAACAATCCTTGTAGGCACACCCTAAACCTGTAGTGTCTTTCCAAACTATTTGTGTGAAGTGATTATAAGTGTTCGCTGAAGCATAATCGAAATTGTCACCTTCCTCATACCAAGCATTAAATGCTGCTACCCCGGATTGAAATCCACAGGCTAAATTTTCACCAAAATTTCCATGAGTATGAGTCAAGACTCCGGAGCAGTCGTAGTTATCTGCTACTTGCTTTGCATAGTTATAAGCGTCTGAGTCCCAACTCAAGGATCCAACACTATGTTTAGCCCTTGCTTGATTATGTGCATTTAATATCAGTGTTGCAAAAGACTCATCTAGTCCCGAAGAGCTCGTCTCAGTACTTGTTCCCGTACTTTCTACATTTTCAGATGAAGTAGAAGCACTGGATGTTTGTGCATTTGGCCAAGATTGTGTGGTAGAACTTTCCAGTCCATAATTATATCTCACTTCTGAAGTATATATCTCCTGAACGGTTTCCAGACTCGTTGAAAGAGAAGGGTACGCTTGTACTGAACTACTTGATAAAGCAGATGTTGATGATATACTGCTTGTAGTACTTCCATTAGATCCAAGGATGTTCAGAAGCCAACTTCTAAGCGAGCTCCCCTCAGAGGAAAACAAACGAGACCAGAAATTCCCCTGCAGAGAAGAAGTAGAACTCGAAGACGATGAACCCAGAGTTTGACTTACAACGGCTTGTGTCTTAGAAACAATCCCAGTATTAATAGATGGAGAAGAAGTTGTCTGGGTAGGAGATATTGTCGTTGTTTGCCAGAGTGTAACTATCAACGGAGCTGGTACAGCCTGTATACTCAGGATATACAACAAGATCCCTAAAATTATTCCTTGTAAGTTCATTTTGATCACTTAGATCTGCACAACCTATTTTTATCCTATAAAACTTGTGAGAGAGAGAAATTTAGAGCTGGAGATGGAATATATACATGGGATTGAAGATGGGGAATTTGCAATTATCCAAGATAGTACATTTACTATACGTATGTCTGTTTCTTTCCTTTTTAGTTTATCATGGAGATTACATTTGACAAATTTCTGGATTAATTCAAACCAGTTTATTTCATATACAAAAGAGGAAATTTTTGAATTACTAGATTAGGAAATTGATTTTATAATGCTATACCCTGTAACGATGAAATCTAGTACAACACAATCAGAAGACATAAGAAAATATTTCCAGAATAGGATCAAAGATTTTGAAATGGAGCTATGATCTAAAGAAAAACGCATATTTACCTAAAATTAACTTAGCTAAATTCTCCATAAACGTCGAAGTGTTGATTTTGTGGGGAATTACAGAGAAATAAAACTAATGTTACTTCAGATATTGAAGGTCAATAAAAAAAGAGCTGAAAAGTATTAACTTAAAGAAATATAATATATTAACTTATGTGTTATTCATCATTGAACTTCGAAATGATTTAATGAATCTATCATTCTGAAATATATTTCGACCCTTTGTATCAATTTGAACCCTTGGTATTCATCATCTTTAGATTATTGAATCCAATAACTTAATACATGGTATGGGACTATTTGTAAGCTCTAAACCGATCAAAAAGATAAAAGTATTAGTGCCTACTCTTTTGTATTTAGTGTAAAAATAGTCTATTTCAAAATTTAATAAATAATGCAAAAATTTTACTAAAATTTGGATTCAATTATTGTTTTAAGAGAATTGGACACAAATTGTGCAACTTTATTACCAGTACACCTACAAGTAATCTGATAATTTCGTCCAATTTCATCTTGATTCTTGATAATAACCAATAACCCATAATTTAATTTCTGAGTATGAATCACACCCACACCCATGACCACAATCTGAGCAGCAGAAACATCAGTGCTATATACCACACTCAAGCCTATTCTGACAACTAAACGTGAGATATTAGAAGAATTGACCCTGTGTGGGGATATTGCTACAGCGGTAGACTCACCATCTACATGCACAAGTTGAGTCCCAATTTGCAGCCATCTTACTTTGAAATCATCAAATGACACAGAGGGCATAGGGGTCGCAGTCTTCAAAAGTGTCGCAGGTATCTTTAATACTAACTGATTAAAAGAGGCCCCCGAAGAGAACGTCAATTTAAAAATAGGCCCACTGCTGTCTTGTATGGGCTCACGTATGGTCATCACAAATTCTAAAGCAGTCTTTTCATCGAATGATGGATCAGGCTGCTGCCTTGTTTCAATTAAATAACCAGGGTTTGAACTTGATGCAAATGATTTAACAGACAATAACTTACAGTTTGTAATTCCCGTGCCGTTAATTTTTTTAGATTTATTAACCAAAGTGAATTTCAAGTTCAATACGAATCTATCCTTTTGGACGCGAAATGTTATCTTGATAAGTAAATCTTCATAGAATATACCAGCATCATATTGGCACATACGCAAAAATCCATCTCTCCAACTTTGAGTAAGAATTATTTTGTTTTCTACACTGTCATCGTCAAATGGGTCTTTGTGATCGTCAGCCATACTGGTATCCGGTGTAGTCTCCTCCATAGTAGCAGGGAGATGAGACAACGAGGATGGAACAGAAAAGGAGTCCCGAGTACTGGTCGGTTTCGGCCTAATAAAGTTTCTATTTTGAGCCTTTTTCAGAAGTGCCATGAATGAAGATGATCTGGAAAGTTTTCTGCTATTTTTATCAATATTCCCAAATCGAAGTAAAAGAGGGCTAATATTACTTTCGAATACAGGAAATGGCCTATTCAACTGGTATGCCAAGTTTGTCTCATCAATTGTTGTACATAACCTTAAATACTCATTCGCTCTTGTTTGAATTTCAGTGTCTATAGATGATGCTTCAATTTCGAGAATATCAAGGATATCTGCAACAAACTCTTCATCCCTGTACTTCACGAAAAATTTCATGAAAGCGCTTAGGATCATTACCTTCACAGATATGCTCCCGGTAAAGTAATGTTTTTCAAGTATTGAAAATTGAAAACGTGGTGAATAACTGCTGGATGAATTAAAATCAAGAGATTGGTTTTCACTATCGTGGGTTAACAATTGCCCATATTCGCCTAATACGAATGCACCTAACTTAATCAAAGACGACGGAACATATTGGGATGGCAACTTTGAGTCCTGTGGATCCATCAATAAATCCATAATAAGATAACATGATGTCCTATGTAATACTTCGTTGTTGACTATAATCTGTATTATGCGCTCCCAGACTTCATCAATCATATATTTTCCATTTTGGGAATTAGACCCTGTAACCGACAAAAGCTTTATCATTTTTGAGACATACCAAGTAGAATCAGTAGCATATTTTTCAGCTACAACAGCAGCCTTAACTGATATTTCGTTGTTAAGCATATGATCTGGTGTGGGAAGTAAGTCGAGCCATTTGTCCACTATTTCAACATAAGTATCTGGCCCACAAATGATAAATAACAAGTCTAATGCCTTGCGCTTTACGGAAATATCCCTATCATAAAACAAATCAAAAATCTTTAAAATGTGTTTCTCGAATCCCTTTCGGATGCTCATGTAACCATTCTCTGATTCTGATCTGCTGATTAATTTTATCAATGTATCCAAGGCTAAATATTTCGTATTAGTTTCAGCTGAATTAAGCAATATAATAAGCGCTTCAATCACGCCTTTTATTGCGTCAATAGATGCATCAAGAAAAATTGCTAGAGAAACAGCTTGGAATAAAATAGAATTTTTGGAATTTCTATTGGAGAGCCCCACAATATGCTGGGAAGCATCTTGAATTGAGCGAGCAACTACACTTCTTAGGTTATTCAAAGAAGTTGGATCAATAGAGTCGAGGCTCAAAGCTGGTAACAGTTCCTCGTCAAAAGGATCAATTCTAAGTAAGAACATATGCTCTACTAAATTCAACAACTTAACTGTTAACCACGGTGCAGGCGTTTCATAATAATAAAATTTCTTATCGCAATTACCTTGTACTACCAACTGATACAAAAGTTGACAAGCAGAATTAAATACAGATTTTGCAAATTCAGGTCTAGCATCAACTAGCATGTATACAAGTGGTATTGTAGAAATCACCATACTCAAGTTATCATTTTCAATCAACGATAATAGCCGCGGAGTCCAGCTCTCGTTACTGAGTAAAGTTAGAGGGTACGCAGTAAGCAAAGTTTTTAAAGCTAGCACAGATTTCTGCTTGACAATATCAGATTGATTAGGTGAAATGCAAATTGAATAGACCATTTCCGTCAACTCCAACCATTCATCAGAAATTTCATCAGATTCACGAATCACCCTCTTAGCAGGATCTTCTGTGGATATGTTGAATTTGGAACAAATGAATTGTAAAACGAGGCAATTAACATCCTCCAGTTTGCTCCTTAAATCTTCCACAAGCCTATCATACACAATATCAAATATTTCTCTTCCGAAATCAACAATTGTTTGTTTCGTCTTATTTTCATAAAATATAGATAATACCAAATATCCCAATTGTTTCTCAGAAAAGACGTCGGATCGTAATAAAACATCTATATGACCAAAAACAATATCTTCTACATCGCTTATTCCCATCAAATAAATGTATATTAATTTGCAAAAGTATTTCTTCCGTTGATATCCATTCAATGACAGCTGCGAGTTGAATTTTTTCCGAATATTATTGATCTCCAACGTAACCCTTCTAGTTTCCTCCTGCTCATCCTTGCTGTTTCTCACGTCAAGTATGAACTGGACAAGTCCCTTCATTTGCAGTGACGAGCTTTGAAAGTCACTGCGTAAATGCATCATCTTCAGGGTGGAGGCAAGCATACTCACTGTATATCCAGACATATCCTAAATCCATAGTCGTGGTTTTGTGTAACTTTAATAAACGCTCCAACTTTGCCTTTTTCACGAATCTACACAAATTACACAAAGAGCACTTAAAGAATTAGTGTTTGAACCAAATAATTATAGGCATCGGTGATTGGTTAGTGAACAAGGTCGGGAAATAATGCGGAAAACAAGATACTTTTCATTAGTGAAGTTCTGAGCGAAGTTCTAATCTATATTTTAAACCTAAGATGTCTTCAGTAATTAAGAGTGCTTCCAGTAAGTTGAACTGGGCCAAAATCACTAGCACATTAGGATTGACAGGTAACACGTCTGCTTCTTTGACTGCTTTCAAGAAGAGAAATGACGAAGCCAAGAAAGAATTTCTTGAGTTGACTCAACAATCTACAGAAGTAAACTTCGATCACTATAGATCTGTATTGGCTAATACCAAAGTAATTGATGAAATCGAAAAGGCCGTTAAGTCTTTCAAGCCAGTTTCTTATGATGTCTCCAAGTCTCTTAAGACCATCGAGGTATTTGAAGAAACGGCCGTAGAAAATGCTAAGTTAACAGAGAAATCTGCCTTAGAAGAAATCAAGCAATTGCAAGATACATTGAAGGATATCGAGGCCGCTAGACCATTTGATGAGTTAACCGTCGATGACGTTGCCAAGGCTAGACCAGATTTGGATGAAAAGGTTTCTTACATGGTTAAGAACGGTAGATGGGAAGTTCCAGGTTACAAGGATAAGTTCGGTGACTTAACTGTCATGTAATCTTACGAAAGAGAGCCAAGGTCATTATATATTCGTTTATCAATTCAATAAATGATTAAGCACGTATTTGTTTATATAGGTCTCCATCTTCGATCCAGCTTGTTGAATACCTGTGTGCAGCCGCTCGAGATGTGAAGCATGTAATCGAACTCTAAGATAAATGAACCAGGAAGGTATGTTAATGTCCCCAATGTTGAGTTCAATTCGAAAGGGGTCAGCTTCTTGAGCCCGAATCCTTTCTCAAAATCGCTATCCCAACTAGTTATAATCACATTACATTTGAATTTGGCGTGAATCTTGTGGACGACATCAAGTAATTCCATGTAATATTTCGTGCCAGTCTGCTCTAAATTATATCCGAGCTTTGACGAACATTTCGGATCCTGATTCAAAAGCTTGAAGTCCCAGTAATAATTTGAAATGTTGTCGATAATTATACAATTTAAAACCTTGTTGTATAAGTAGTGGTCTTTTTTTGTCATATCAACTTCGAGAATGGAGTAAAGTTCACCCAAAAGGGTATCAAAAGAATCAAAATTACTTCTAACTAGTACATTTTTAGGTAGCTTCATATAGTTTTCTTTTGCACAATTAAATAAGCAGGTTACTCCATTTGATTTCAATGTTCTCAAAAGCCATATCTTGCTTTCTTTATCTTTAAATAAAAGATGTGCTGTTTGGTTCCTCATCTCCATTTCCAATGCATCTTTTTGATTAAGACGAAATTCAAGTTTTTGAAAATTCAAACGTAATAGCTGTTGTATTAGTAAGAAATTAACATAAATGCATGTACATAATTATAAGCGTTAGCCTAGTTACTTACATCAATACCATTGATATACCTCATAACTTATCAGTAGATGAGCTATCGCGCAATAGATATTTCTGCGAAAAGGAATGAGTACCAAGAGATCTTCAATGCAGATGAATGATCTCACTTGTACGCAAAAAAAAAGGGGGATTTGTCAAAGTTTTTGTGATAGAACATGATTAATGTTATAGTAGCATTATTCAGGTTTAAACCACTGGATAATTTCATTCAGGGGAGGATAAAAAAATAATAGTCATGTGATTCGGATTTAGTTAGAAGAAAAACATGAGCTAACGGACCACAACTTACTTATGGGAATAGGAAGTAGGGTCAGTCGGATTATACGATATATATGGTATGGCATTCGTAGGATTGATCTCCCATTATGTCTGAACCTAAATGAGCATCAAACTCGAAGCGAAGCTTTTTATAAAAATTTGCATGCATGGACAGGAATTTTTTATATTCTACTATGGTTGTTTTTAATAGCATGTATTAAACATGTACCAAATTCGGTCAAACCGCCTATTCAAGTTAGATTTGATGCCACCTTAGACGAGTATGTTTTTGACACTTTCTTCGGCAGTTCTTTAACGTTTTTGGCGTTGACCCTTGGGTCTGCTATTTTTTATTTGAGCAGCTCTCAAGCAGAACAAAGATTCAAAGGTAAAATAGAGCTCGGCTACACCAATATCGAATTGGATAACTACGTGAATCATGAAAGGCCCAAAATGAATGAATTCGGCCAAAGAGAAATACTAAGCATGGATCCCGAATATAAAATAGCTGAAAAATCAAATCGTTCTGAATGGAAAGGAAACACATCTGCCACAGCTATTTTATGTGGCATGGGATTTATATTTTTGCACATTGCCCATTATTTTACAGTGGAAAAGAACCCTCGGAAGTTCCTAGCTGCCTGGGTGTGTTTCGTTCCATTCTCATTGATTGTGCCTTTCATTTCATGTTTTATCCTTCGATTTACAATTCACTCTATGGTAGTGAATTTGTACCTAAAGATACAGGGTATACAGAATTCGCTTCTTGTACTAACTAGTTTCTTATTTCCTTGTGCACCTCCTTTGTACATTCACAACTATGGCAATATAATGAATGCATCTTATGACATGAGCTATACCATAGGTATTGTCAAGAAAAAGCTACCTTACTTCATTATTAGGTCAATCCACTATATTAATCCTTTGAGTTTTTCATCGATGCCAAGCATGCATGCTGCTGTGGCTTCTACGAGTTTCTTGTTCATAAATTTCTACATAAAGTCTTACTTTATAAGGCTAATCTCAGTGTGTGTCTTGATATCACAGTGGTGGGCTATATTATATTTAAATCAATGTTACCGTATTGATATCTTGATGGGTATGGTTTATTCCGTAGTTATGTTTAATTCTTTTAAAATATATTGCGGAGATTTCAAAAGAGTAAATAAGATAGATAATTATGAATAATACAAGTAACTATAGATATTCAATATCATTTTAGATTATAATCGCATTACTAGTAAAGCAAAAACGTTTGACTTCAAAGTACATTTGCAATCTTGGTAGTTCTATCAGATAATCTGCACGCCATGGAAAAAAGACTTGGCCAATTATTAACCGGATTTGGTTACCATATTAGGATTGCAATGAGATCGCATACTTAACGAAAGGATAGCAAGGACATTTGTATTGACTGATGAAGATGATTTCATCTGAAGCTTTCCAAATAAATGAAGACAAAAGAATTTCTCTCAAAGTACTGAATTTATCTGTTCAAACTAGAAGTCAAGTTACAGAAGGATTGAATGGAGCCGACAGAAGCAAAAAAATATTAGATAATGTGACATTTGATGTCAAACCTTGTAGCTTGGTGGCCCTAATGGGTAGTTCTGGTTCTGGAAAGACTACCTTACTAAATGTTCTTTCACAAAGAGCTAATTGCAATGATAAGAATCTTAAGTTCTCTGGCTCGCTAGAATTCATTGTAGGCAAAAGCGAAATGACAGATCAAAAAATCAGATCTGCCTTTATGCCCCAGTTTGATTCCTTTTTACCAGGTTTAACTGTGTATGAAACATTATGGTATCAAGCCGAACTAAGAATGAATAGGTCATCAAAGACTGAGAAACTAGAATTAATAAATTCTTTACTAGAAATCCTAGAACTAGAAAAGGTCAAGAATAGCATAATACAGGGATTTTCATCAAAAGGTACTATGTCTGGTGGTGAGCAAAGAAGGGTTTCAGTTGCTATCCAATTATTGAATATGCCTTCTATAATATTCTTGGATGAGCCAACCACAGGATTGGATGCAAGTAGCTCTCTTCGACTAACTCAGGTCTTGAGAAAGCTTGCCCTGCAATTTGGAATTACAATTATATTGTCATTACATCAGCCTAGAGTAGAAATGTATCCACTCTTTGATAAGTTTTGCTTGTTAGCAAAAGGGGGGAGGGTATTTTTTTATGGTGGTTTCGAAGATGCTGCTTTGTACATATCTTCACTCAATGCCGAGTTTCCTGATTTACCTCCTAAAACAGGGGACTCTATGGAATATATAATGGCTTTATCAGTTAAAGATACGACTACCGAAATGAGCCAACTTCTCTCAGAGAAAAGAATAGATTCATTAATTCAATATTGGAGAGAAAGGAGGCCATATGCAAATGCTGGAAGTGAACCTATATTAAGTCATGAAGCTACAAAAGAACAATTTCAAAAAAATATAAAACTTTTTGCTCAACTGCGAGAAGAGAAGTTATCATTTTTTAAAGAATTAAACGTCCTTACAAGAAGAGCTTTTTTGTTGTCAGTGAGAGACTGGAAATCTGTTTTTGCTTTGAATTTTGCATGCTTATTTTTCGCTATAGTTTGTGGCTGGATGTTCTACAAACCCGCCCCAGATTTAGCCGGTATCCGCTCATTAATATCAAGCTTATACGTCTCTATCGAAACCTTAGGATTCGCGTTTATGTTCATTGAAGCGGAAAGGTTATGGCTCTATGAGGGTGTTTTTTTCCTCCACGAGTACGAAGAAAATATCTCTTCTATTCTGGGTTTTATTATATCGCGAAGAATAGCCAAGTTTTTCCTAGAAGACTTTCCGATGAGTGTCTTTTTCTCCGTCATAACTTATTTTATGTGGGGTCTTCGTCTATCCGAAGATCCAGATAGTAATAAAACTGCATCTTATTTTTTTGTTTATTACGCTATATGCTTTCTCATATTGCAGTCGGCCAACGGGCTTATTCTTTTATGTTTTTCGATATGTCCTGATATGTCAATCACGGCTCTTGCATCTTCAGTACTATACCAACTTCAAAATAGTGCATGTGGTTATTTCGTAAATGCTGCAACGATGCCTATTTACGTGCGCTGGACAAAGTATATTACTTACTTTTGGTACGCTTTTGGAGCTTTGGCCGCAAACCAATTCACTGATTGGGTTGGCGATTGTCCATATGCGAAGGATAATGAACTTTGTAGACAATATAGTGGAAACTACCAGCTCAAATTACTTGGTTTCCCTCGCGGCTGGGTAGCCGAACCCATAGGAATATTGATAGCTTGGGTAGGTGGGTTGTTTTTGTTGTCTGGGATATTTCTAAGGTTCAAGAATGCATCACTTATGGTCGCTAAAGAGCGCAGGACGCCTACTGAAAACCACAGAATTATAAAAAATATTAATGGGCATGATACTTTCGAAAAGTCTAAGAAGGATCACTCTCCACCTAAAGCTATTGAGAATATCTTTATTTCTTTAGAAATTCAAGATTTGTGTCTTTCTGTAAGAAACAAAAGCATCATTCCCAGTAGACGAGCCAACATTGATCTATTGAAAGAAATCTCGCACCATTTCAAACCAAAAGAATTAAATGTTATCATGGGACCCTCTGGTAGTGGTAAAACAACTTTATTGAACTATTTATCTTGTCGTTCTGCTCAAAGTAACAAAATTCTCACGAAAGGCGAAATTTTTTTAAATGGCTATCAGAAAGTGAGCCCAAGAGATATCTCTTATGTAGCCGGATACGTGACTCAGCATGACCATGCATTAATATCAACTTTAACAGCTCGAGAGACTCTTCTTTTTCAGGCCCAACTAAGGGTACCAAAAGATCTGCGACATCGCATTGAACATATTGTTGATTCGTTGATCAGGAAAATGGGACTAGTAGATTGCGCAAATACACCTGTTGGATCAGATACTGTAAAAGGACTTTCTGGGGGAGAAAAAAGAAGAGTTTCAATTGCAACGCAACTCCTTAGTAGACCTAAGATCCTATTTCTAGATGAACCAACTTCTGGACTTGATTCAGCAACTGCAATCTCTATCATTGGTTGTTTGCAAGAGCTCGTCATTGAAGGGACAACTGTAATAATGACCATACACCAACCAAGTGATCAGTTATTTAGTACCTTTGGATCTTTGCTATTGCTAAGCAGGGGCGGTCTTCCTGTTTACAGCGGCCAGTGCTCTTCTGTCAGCTCCTATTTTGCAGGTTTGGGATACCCTTTGCCATACAATAAAACGATTGCAAATCACATTCTTGACTTGGTATCCCAAAATATAGTCGAAACTCAGGAAGAAAAAACGGAAAGAGTGCAATTTTTGATTAATTGTTGGAAAAACGAGAAAATTGAATTGCCTACAAGAGTTCCTAATTCACCTGTTCGATTTGAAGTGAGGAATTTCAAGTTGAATGAGAATAATTTCTTTTCTGCGCTAATTTGTATCACCCGAAGACAATTTATTAATATGATAAGAGCAAAGGATATTCTTATTGCTAAACTGATGCAAGTGACGTTATTAGCGATTGTACACACGTTGTATTTTGCACCCCTTCATAATAGCCAAGAAGGGATAACAAACAGGCTTGGATTGATACAAGAGGTTTTGAATCTCTACTATTGTGGGATTTTAAACAATTTGTCGTCGTATCCTTTAGAGAAAAATCTTTTTTATCAGGAATATAAAGATGGTATCTACGGCGTTATCGTTTTGCAGATGGCATATTTTTTGAATGAAATATATCTTGAGATCCTCCTGTGCTTATTTTTCTCCGTATTGATCGTTTTTGCCGTGGGTCTTCCTCGAAATGCTGGAATGTTCTTCAGTATGTTTTTGACTGGGTTCGTATCCATCAACTGCGGCGAATCGGTTGGAATAATCGTCAATAGTGTATTTGATCACCTTGGCTTAGCAACAAATATTGTTATTATGCTTATTATACTTGCAATATTTATGGGAGGTACAATGTCTCTTCAAATGCCTGAGTTTTTCAAGGCTTGGAACTACATTAACCCAATGAAGTATGCAGTGGGAATCACTGCAAAGCTTGGTTTTAAAGATCAATATTTTCTGTGCCCAGATGGAGAATGTAGTTTGAAGACTGGCAATGATGTATTGGCATATTACGATTTAGATAACTATCTACCAGGTTTTTTTGGAGGCTTGATTGCGTGCCTAGTTATTTATAGGGTCATTGCAATACTAGCGTGCTACTTAAGAGTGAGATTTTACACTTGAACATTAATGGAAAAAACTTTTTGTTTTTTATAGAAATAAATACTTATGAGATCACCTCAAAGATTTTGCAAATTTTTGAAATTATGACACAATTTAAGAATTCTTATGGATAATTTTTATGAAAGAATTTTCAAGAGACTATGAACCAATTTTATTTGTATAAAATAAACAGGCTTATGAATTTAAGGCGTATTGAATGAAATATATCATGTAAGCTACGATTTTTACTAGTTAACCTAGTAATGATCAAGAATTTTTATTGAATGATACTGCATATAAACATGTTAGTAATCCAGTATAAAGCTTGCTAATGCTGTGAAGGTAATTCGATAATTTAGTGCTTAATATATTATGCTCAAACTACTCCTTAATACTTCTAAGACAGTAAGTATAGACTGTTTGATTAGTTTAAATACCATTTTGGAATACTAACCATTTAGGGCGGTTTAGTTAACAGATGTTCTACACGTATATCATCTAGATTTCTCTCGCAAGATTTAAGAGATGCCCTTGACAAAGCAGTTGATAGCTCCAAGGTTGTTTTATTCATGAAAGGCACGCCAGAGTTTCCACAGTGTGGGTTTTCTAGAGCTACTATTCAAACGCTTGGTCAACAAGGTGTCGATCCAGAGAAATTCGCTGCTTATAACGTCCTTGAAGATCAAGAATTAAGGGATGGCATAAAAGAATACAGTAGTTGGCCAACCATCCCACAACTCTACGTAAATAAAGAGTTTGTTGGTGGATGTGATATTATCATGGCTATGGCACAATCCGGTGAATTGGCTGAACTCTTAGAGCAGAACGATTGCCTTATCCCGGAAGAAGAAGAAGCGCCATCTGATGAGATCAAACCAGCTAAAAGGGAGTAAATACAGAAACGGAACTTGTTTATATTCTAAAAAAAGATTATAAGTATATTGAACATAGAGCTACATATAATGTTATTTTTATACATCAGAAGATTATAACATCTCAGACGTAAAAATATGCCAGGAGATTTAAAATCAGAAACCAGCTAAAGTACAGGTAACGATTTATTAGATTTTATGGTTGACCTTCTTCTCAAAATATTAGAGTCATTTAAATTTAGTGTAAACTTGAAATCGCCATTCATACCGCTTATTATGGAACTGGATCTTGTTTGATATTCAGTATCGTCACCCTCATGAAATGAACATTCATCTTCAGATGTAGTGGAATGAATTGAGCCCTGCAGTCCCTTAACATGTTTAGAACGGACGACAGGGAATGGCTCTGTTTCTGTAGGTTTGTTCCTGTTCGTAAAATTTGAGCTTAAACTAAGTGACTCAATCATGAATTCTTCCTCACTATCTAATTCATCAGGACTTTGACCTTGAAGGGTTGAATATGAATTTCGTTGATGATTGGACGGACCGAAAGACTCATCTTCGCATTCGTCTGAATCCTCAGCAAGAGCAGCAATAGTTGTTAAACCCTCTTGTGGTTTGAAAACATCTCTAAACGAGACACCTTCTCTCTCAGGGAAGGGGCTTTTCGGTAGAAGTTTACTCTTTATATCATTTGATGCATCATGCTGAAGGGCCGATCCAAAATGCACAGAATATTTGGAATCAAGCTTCAGAACATTGCCCATAGCAGGATTGTTGAAAACCATTTTAATAGCATCTGCTCTTGGTGAATTTAATGGATTCTTTGTTGACTTTGGAGGAAATAATGCAGCTTCACCTTGCACATTTTCAATGTGTTCAACATGCTCTGTATCCACAGCTGCAAAATAACTAGGCGATACTGTTTTTTTATGATGTTTCAAAACCCAGGGATGCTTCCATATTTCAGCTAGTGTAATTCTCTCAGTAGGATCTATTACTAACATCCTACTAATTAAATCTTTAACCTCTGAACTTATCTCATCCCACCATGGTTCAAGGAAAACGAAATCGCCAGTTAATATTTTACATGTTAGTCTTTCTGGAACATCATCATAAAATGGAGGAAAGCCACAAAGGATTGTATACAATAAGCATCCCAAAGACCAAATATCAACCGCTTTAGAGTAATAGTTCTTCTCCATCACCATATCATGTAGTTTTTTCTTACGAGGATTGCACGTTATTACTTCTGGTGCTGTATATCCTGCTGTGCCACAAGGCGTTTTTAAATGCAGATTTAAGCTATTTCCAAATTTCAACTGCTTTGCCAATCCGAAATCTCCTAACTTAATAATACCTATGGTTCCTCCACCAACATTAGGAAGGAAGTCACCCTCGTCAACCTTTGTATTGTCGTCAGATTTTCTTTTACATTTCAAAAAGTCTGCTTCGCTGCGTGGTCTATAATTTATTGATTTGAACAATAAATTTTCTGGTTTAATATCTCTGTGAACCACATTAATGGAATGTAGGTACTCCACAGCCAGCAATAGCTGCGTGAATACATGACAGGAAAGCGCTTCGCTGAAGTAAGTATATTCAATTATTTTGTTAAAGATTTCTCCACCATCACAGAACTCGAGAACAATATAACAGTGTCTGGGATTGTTGAACAGATCAATCAACTGTAGAACATGCGGATGCAGAACCCTTTTCATTATGTTGATTTCGTTGCTAATATTTGCGAGCTGCTTCGTAGTAAGCTTTTCTTTACTTATCACCTTTATGGCTACAGCACGTCCAGTAGGAATGTGAACTGCTTTATATACAACAGAAAATGCACCTTCTCCAAGCTTTTCATGGAACTCATAACTCTCTGGAGCATCATCAAGTAGTGTATCTGAGTTATCAAGCATGAATTCATCATGATTGTATTCAGAATTATCGTCAGTTGAGTCATCGGATCCTCTCACATTCTTTTTGTTAGTATCTTATGACATATGTCTTATTACGGCAAGAACCGAAGAATAAAGTACCGAATTACTCTAATCTCTCAAAAATGAAAAAATCAAAAGAAATTATACTTACCTCAAGAAATATCATGCTTCCTATTCAATATCAGAATTCTTTTACTGTTCAATACTTAAAAAAAATTAACTCCCCTGACAATTATATTTGAGACGAAAAAAAAAAAAGTCAGTAGGATAGAATTATTCGTCAATTTTAAACCTGAATTATATCTAGCCACCCTGTAAAGTGAAATGTAATACTTGTTACCCTAAATAGATAAGAATACCTTATGATGTATTATATTTAAAAACAACCTGAGGGGTATTTAAAACAATAACTTTTCGATATAAAGTGAGTTTAGCTATTTGTTAGCTTTGTGTAATAAAGAATTCCCCAGTTACGTCACAAAAAACTCAAGTTTCCTAATTAGTCACAAATATATGGCTTGCCTAATTAGTCAAAGTGTTCGCAAACCAAACTTGTCTTTGTGGTGCATTCAATACGAAGAAATAGAACATGATAACGGAAATTAGATTGAAACGTAGCTTCTAATTGATAACAGTCAAAATATGCTTACTAAAGCATAAGTATTCATATCAGGTTAAACAAATCGCAAACAAGAGTATAGTGTATCGGTCTTTAGTATTACATGTCATTTGGTATAAGCACACAAGTTGTATCTTATAACCTTTTATTAGTTACAAACGTAAATTAGACTTAGTTTTGAACAAGTACATTTGTTGTAAGATTCACGTATTCGCGTGGAGGAATATTACGGGTATTGTACTTGCATTGTAGCAAGCATTGTCACATTGAATATGTAGTGATAAATTAGAGTGCACACAGTGGTTATTTACAATAAGCTTGATACGATTAGCGTTATAAATAAATATCAAAAACCTGACTAAGCCTCTTTCGAAGTTGGTAATATTAACAATTAAATAATATCTTATCTCATACTGCATCTGACTTTTACTCAAAGTGAATGTACTAGATTTGAATTCAGTATTATTTGTCACTAAGAATAGATAAGATCAGTGAAAAGATACGGCGTATACAAGTTTAATTGATCATCAAAGGTCAACCTTACCGAAATATGCCTGCCTGGTTTTACTATGAAATTGCTTGTATTTTTTACTAATGTTATAGCTACTATAACAGTTTGGCGTCAGTTGCATTTTTCAGTAGGCAATGCTCGATGTGAGTAGAGATTCCAGAATTCGTAGATTTTGGCCATGACAGTATACATCCATAGCTGTTTCCCGGAAAGCATCCGCAGGTCAAGGGAGTTGATCAGGACTTGCTTTGAGTAACCTAATATTAGTCAAGCAAAGATATATAAGCAATGCATCTTGTTTAGTCATCAAACACAAAACCGTATGCATTGGAAACAGTTATTGAAGGTTTGAAGGTCTGAAGTAAGAAATATTCATATTAAACCAGTGATCCAAATCGATTGCATAGGGCTTAGTACTGATTATTATTTAAAAATGTATTCATTTTCTATGTTTTCAACTTGTGCATCTTTCTGTAGAAACGAGCTCTTCAGGTTTGTGTAACTTGGAGCTCATCTCTGCAACCTTCATTAGAGATTTTAAGCGAACAAGTCTATTGTTCAACCAGAGACAGCATATGTCAAAGCAACATCAAGGAAGCATATATGCTAAGTATAAAAATGGAGTAAACAAATTTAACACGAGTACTCATGTTGATGATACCCTTTTAGTTGAAATTTCCCAAGCATTGGAAGATAATGAGCTTCTAAAGCTTTTCATCAAGAAGGGATCTCTAAGCAAATCTTTGAAAGCATGGTCTTTTTTATCATCAGTGAATGATCATGCAAGATTTGCTGATTTTTCTACCAAGCTCTGCAAGATTAGCTACAGTCTTGCTCTGCTTGAGATGGATGATTCTATGAGGCAAACAACCATCGACTTCTACAAAGAACTTTTAAAAGACCACTCCAAGTATGTATATAGGGCATTGAGCGTACCAAGGTATCCAGTTTCAAGCTCAGTACTCGACATTTTAAGAGACATGACTAAATTTGATTCCACATTATTGAGCTATTTTTTGGAAAATTTCGACTTGACTTTACCTGTATTGCCAAAACTACTCGTCCCTACAAAAAGGGATTTTGAATACTATGCAGCCAACATAAAAGATTCTAGTGGATCCGTAAAAATTTTACGATACCATTTTATCCACTTTTGGATTACTTTGTGTTCACGAGCTCCTAGTTATTCAAGACTGGAAATATTGCTACAGAATGTCCGTATTATGAATAATTTCTGGAATTATAATTCTCAAATAGATTCTGATAAGGAATTGAATCTTGTTTTTGACTTCATCCTAGAGAAAATTTTGAAGGAACCCAACTTTAAGAGGTCTACGAAATGTAAGATCTTGAATGATAATTTCATGTTTAAAATTCTACAGGTCTATTCAAAGCTTTTAACATCTGAAAATAAAATGTTGTTAGAGAAATTGGAGAAATTGTTATATATGATGACCACAGATATATCTGTGGGATTAGTCTTCCCAAGCACTGATGTTTTGCAGGAGAAGACTGATGGTGTAAATGTAACATTAAACAACAAAAAATTTAAAATTAATAATAAGCTACTTCTTACATTTCTAACTTATTTAAAGCCATCCGAAAATATCGCTCAGGTTAAGTTGGCTATTTCTATATTGAAGCAAGCTCCAGAATTGATACCTCCATATATGAATTGGATCGTACAGAATGGTGGAGGATATCATGATCCATCTCTTTCGTCTTGGTGGATAAGTTATACATTACTTTATACCGAAATTTTGAAACTTTCAATTCATAGTAAGTCATCTCGAAGTCCATCCACATTTTTATTGGTTGAAAATGTAATTTTGGCACCTCTATCTAAAGGTATATTAAGCAAGTTGTTAGAAGCCAAAAGTTCCCTAGTTCGTCAATTTGGCTTGCAGCTTTTAATGTACACCTTATTAAAATTGGGGCTCATATTGCAGTCATACAAGGAAGTGAATAATACTGAATTCATAGAAACAGTGACTTCGAATCTTCCAGATTACAAGAAGGTGATCCAAATATTGGGAGAGAAAACAGAAAACTCAAATAACAATCATGATACTCTCTCGAGGCTTACCCTGGTTTCTATTTTGACTCAGTATCAAAAATTTCTACCGATACATTACCCGAATTTGCCTAAATTGATTTCTAATAAAATCAGTAGTGTTATGGGAAATAGTTCAAATAATACTTCATTAAGTTTGCTGATGCTAGATTCTTATTTGTCAATTCAATTAAAACAGCAAGAAGAGCATGAATACAAATGGTGGAATAGGATAGATGGTGGAAATTCTTTATTTGTTTACCTTTTGCAAATGTCATCAAGAAAAGAATCGAAAAGTGGCTCAAACGAGAAATTTCTTAAAATTTTGATCAAGCTAACTGAAGACACTTTGTTTTTCAATCAAAGCTTATGTCTGTCCATTCTTGTACCCATAGTTCATCTGTTGAAAGAAGTTGGTCTTAACTCAAAAATCTGGAACCTATTTAATGAAGCCACTACAAGAGCAAAACAATCAGGATACAAGTATTTGGATTTAGCACATCAGAAATATGATGCTATGAGTATGTACACTTTAGTCCTTTTTGATCAGTTTAAATTTACGTTCAAGATTTGTAATGTGGAGGAAAAGAAAGAAATGGTTTCTTGGGTCAGAAATTTTATTAGGGTCATCATTTTATGCAATGAAAACAAAGACGATGTTTTAAAAGCATTCACTGATTTGACACTACCATCTATAAATGATGGAGGATATGGAGATGTTTCTGGAGAGATACTAGCAGGCTTTGAAAACGGCATACCTTGTGACCAAGAAATGAACTTGATTGATATCATGATTAGGTCATCAAATCAAGCGCTCAGTACCAAGTATTTAAAATTAAGTAATAAGGTCATTACAAGCACATTTGAATTTTCTGCATGTTTGGTTAGGTTATCGGAAATTTTAATCAACAACATACAAGGAAAAAGTATTAATAGCTTTTTGTGTGAAATTACAGAAAGGATAGGAGACTTTGCGTGCAATTGTATTCCTACTGATTCAAGGGTTAGCTCGACGTTTTATTCCAAGAAACTTTGGTCGCTTATTTTTGAAACAGAGATCTTGGATAAAGAATTGAACAAAAATCAACTTTTAGTAGGAGAAATGCTTAGTGAAATTTTTTACTCATTAAAGGAGATATACTTCAAAGCAATTGAAGCTCGCCCTGATAACAACTTGTCAAGAATAATTGAGGAGAATATTTTTTCAACTGAGAGCTTGCCAGCTACTAGTCAAGTAATTTTAGTAAGATTTTTATGGATGGTTCCTAATAAATTACTCCTAAGGTTTGATGAGAGGATTAATATTGCTAATGAAAATATTTTGCTATCTGTTTTAAAAGAGCTATCGGATAGAAAGATTTCTTTAAATTTTAATCAGTTACTGTTTATCATTAAACATAACTGTAACGAGGCATCAAACGCAATATTGAAAAGAGAACTAGTGAGTGAAATTTTGAAAGCCAAATTGGTGATTGTAACAGATGATGAAATATCAATTTCTAAATTTATTGATCTAATGCTCGTAAATAATGAGCTAGAATACTTAGCAGGGTTTTTAAACTTTCCTGTATTCTGTGATGTTATTATAAGGAAGATATATTCTAATCCAATTAAAAAAATTGAAGAGAGACAGAAAATGATCTGCTTTATGGTGAAGGCAATACTACATGAAGAAATCAGTATTCCATCTAATTTCTTGTCTCAGTTTAACGAAATGGTGATCAATACGTTAGATTTATTTCGAACTAAAGAGAAGTTTTTAGGTAAAGATCTCCAAAATTTAGTGATGCTTTTCATATATTCACTAAAAAATAAGCTTGTTTCAAATGATGGCATTATGAGAGATGCTGACATATTTTTCAAAAATCTCATAGATCAGGAAGAGATCTTGTTCGATGTGTATTTTGCAATTCTTGTACATGAATTAATCAGTTTCAGCGGTGATGTCTACGAGCCATTAAAAGTTTGGATCTCTAGAGTAGCACTCTTTATAACTAAAAAGATTGCAGAATCGCTTGTATTAGATGAGCATTTTTTAAGCTTAGTCATATCTTTTGATAAGATTATTTTTTTACTTTCATCTAAGCAATATCAGATAACAAAAATTATCGGAAGAAAAGTAGTCTGTGCCCAAATTGAATCAATCATCAATCATAAAAAATTAATCAAAGATGATATTATATTGGCTCATGTTAATCACTTGATTGTCGCAGATCATTCTGCACTTGTAGATGAAAGTGAGAAATTTTTACAGATTCTTTTAAATAACGATTCATTGCCACTAAAATGTGACTTAGCAGAAGTTGGGTTGAAAGCAAGGTTTGAATTTAGTATGTTGTTGCTTAACATTTACAGAATGAACAAGAATAAGAACTCTACGCTAGGGTTGATTCGTAAAATCCTAGAGTTTTACAACGGGGGCCTTAGCGCAGAAGATTTGATATTGAAAAATATCCTTATAAATGTGGAAGAAAAACTTAGGGTTTCGTGGTTGAATTTAATATCAGGATGGCAATTTAATGAAGAATTATCAGAGGAAATGCTATCCATCAAGGAGCAGCTGCTAATAATGAAAGATAATACGAAATATTTTGTTACCTTAAACCATCAAATTATTAAGAATACGGTTAGACATCATGGGAATAAATTAGGTGAATATTTTGATCTCCCTTCAATTTTGAGCTCAGATTTAGGCAATAAGATTGATTTTAGAAAATATATTGACTCTACTAGAAATTTTTTTGACACCAACAAAGCATACGTTTCAATAGTTGATGCTCAACCGGTTTATGACCCTGAGCTTTTGATGCTTCTTATAATTAACAGCCCAGACTTCACCTCGCTGAGAGACATAGGGGTTGAAAAAGATTCTATCTTGCTTTTGAATCCAAAATTACTAGCTGAGTCAGGTATCTTACAGTTGATGGTAGTATGTGCTTCACATAATATTTCAAGAATAAGGTCTTTAAGTAAGATACTTTTGGATAATACTCTCAAAGCATGTACCCAAAATTTCAATTTTAAGGACCTGAACATCATAAGAGTATACATTTCTTCTATATTGTACACATATGAAAAAAGTGAAGAAGAAATTCCAAGGATTGTATGGCACATTTATGCCATGATGATCCCAATACTAATTAATCCAGGCCATTATTTATACGAGAAATGTTGCAGATACATTCTTTCTCATCCATTTGCTTCTGCTAAGAGCTTGCCTTTGAATGGGCTCGTCATGAAAGCACAGGAGGAAGATGAAGATGCAAATTATTCAAAGGAAGTATCTTGGTTCATTGATACTATAGTAGATGGGACTAAGGAAGATGCTGACTTTCAATTATTGAAAAATAATGCAGTTGAATGGATGCTTAACTTATTAGTTTCCTCTTACACTTCGAAGAAAATTCAGCATAGTATTTTACGATTTATCTATACTGTACAATATTTGCCTTCAGGAAGCACTACTTTAGCAACTAAATTTTCAGTGTTCTCTTTCTTAGATCAAATGAAAGAGGTCCTCAAAATTGAATCCATTGATAACCCCAAACTAAGAATTGTCAATGATCAATTAATTCTAAATATAAAGGAGATTACATTAAGATGGGCTGCAACAAGTGGCACTAAAAGATTACTTGATTGGACTTCAGCTGATCTACCTGAGCATATCAAAAGGATTCACCGCACCTAGTTTTGTGTAAAATGTAAGTCGCATTTACAATTGGCTCTTCTTTGTATATACTTTCCTCAAGAACTTAAATCAAATACTCTTGGACTAAATATGGGCGTAAGTATTGCTCATGGAAAGATTTTGTATAGTTAAGTTTCTATGTATCTAACTAACAGCTTGGAAAATTAACACATTACTCTTTTGATTTTATTCTTATCTCTATCATATTAGCAGGCATTAATAGAAATACAGGTTTGGTGTTTGATACGGCAAGCTTTTCATCTGTTGACGTTCGTAAATGGTTTGGCAGGTACCTTGAACTCGGAGAAAGGTGTTATGATTACACTGTCGCAATTTTAAAGAAAAGTGGTTACTTTAGACAGAAGAATTTCTTGCTAGATTCTGTTAAAAAAGAAACTGACAAAATCTTTAACGAGAGAAGAGATGAAGTGGTCAAAAAAATGCAATAAACCTTTTCTACTGCGAGACAGCATCTAAAACTACGTTTATTTCGTTTTTAATAGTATTCTAGATTAGTACTGCAATTCTTACATATTCTGATTTAGTGTATTTTCAATTGTTTTAAGATTAATGTTCAATCAATTTGATAGCTAGTTGTTTTTTTTTTCTTGATCTTGTCAATTCTTTCTACTTTTTCTATAGTTGCAAGGAATTCAATATGGTCAAATATAAATCTTTTCACTTCGATGCTTCAAACAAGTTAGATTCTCACGCTTGTTGATGAAAAATAGTGCATATATATCTAAAAGAGATACTTTTGTTAGCACAGATGTCGTATAATATAGAACTTTCGGAGTACTTCATAAGAGCGATAGAAATCGAGCAGCAAGCTGACACAGCTAAGACAGATGCATACATATCATCATTTTCTCCCAAAAAGCTCTACCAACTTGGGTTTGCGATTATAAATCTTAATATTACGAATGTTACAAATGGACTAGGTGGAAAAATATTGATTGAGCTCTCCAATGACCCCGGATTCCATTCTGATAAGACCGAGATCCTGAATGGAAATATCACTGTCGGAGACATAGTGAAGTTAGATCGTATGAGTAATGGTTCTATATCAGATAAAGCTCACAGAAAGAAGGCCTTACTACAAGCTTCTAATCATAAAAAAGGAACGAAAGATTTACTAGATCCAGATGAATCTGTAGAAGGAGTTATCACTAAGGTAAATAACCATTCTATTGTTTTAGCTGTTGATTCAGGATCAAAAGAAGAGAGTGTTTTTTCTCTCTATAACAATACTGCAAATTCCAATGCTAGAATGTGGATTGTTAAACTTAGCAACTCAGTAACCTATAAGAGACTACTCAGCACTATGAGAAAGCTTAAAGAACTAGATGTAGGTGATCAAAATCAAGTTATTCGATATCTATTGCAGCATGGTCGTCCTGCTTTCCTTGAAGATGTCAAAATAGACAACAAACAAATTGAATTTTTTAACCAATATCTAAATAATTCTCAAAAGGAAGCTATTGAGTTTGCCCTAAATAAATCACCTATCACAGTAATTCATGGGCCTCCAGGAACAGGGAAGACGTACACTATAATCGAATTGATTAAACAATTGGTTTTCAAGCGCAATGAAAGAGTTTTGGTATGCGGTCCTTCCAATATATCAGTGGACACTATCTTGGAAAGATTATCACCTTTGTTTACAGGAGAAGATGATGTCCGGAAAAAAAAGTCAAAAAAGTCAAATAATTTGTCTGAGGTGCTGAAATTGATCAGAATTGGGCATCCTGCAAGACTATTAGAGCTGAACCTCAAACATTCTCTTGATGTGCTTTCTAAAGGGGGTCATAGAGCTGCTCTGAATGAAAATCAGAAAATGTTGGTTGATATAGGAAAAGATATCTCCAAAACTCTATTGTCTATCAAGAAATGCAAAAACTACTCTGAAAGACGTGTATTATGGTCCGAATTGAAAGAATTGAGAAAAGAATTGCGTATCCGTGAAAAAAAGATAGTCCTGGACTTATTAATTGGAGCGAAGGTGGTTTTGGGTACTTTGCATGGGGCGGGAAGTTATGATCTTACGTCCTTATATAAGGATACTGCATTAGGGCTTTCTCAAGAAAACTCATTATTTGACACTATTATTATAGACGAAGTGTCTCAAGCATTGGAACCCCAGTGCTGGATTCCATTATTGTGTCATCCCAGATTCAAAAGACTAATCATAGCTGGTGATAATATGCAATTACCCCCAACGATAATGCAGGAAAGTATTGATGAAGCTGTTTTGAAAAAGGAAAAAGTAGCAGATTTGCGAAGAACTCTTTTTGATAGAATATTGGACGACTTAGCAGGCTCGAGTTTTAAGAAGCTATTGAATATACAGTACAGAATGAACGAGATGATAATGAAATTCCCCAGTCAAGCATTATATGATGGAAAATTAGAGGCTTTTGATCTGGTAAAGGATATTAGATTGGCTGATCTTCCTCAAGTGCTGGACTCTGATCATACTTCGTCTGTATGCGTATGGTACGACACCCAAGGAGGGGAATATCCAGAAAAGTCGACTGAGGATACTGAATTGCGTTTGATAGATGCGTCTAAATCAAAGTTCAATGATATGGAGATATTGCTTGTGGAAAATCACATCCTGAAATTAATTGCAAATGGCGTACAGGAAGAAATGATAGGAGTGATATCACCGTATAATGCCCAGGTCTCATTGATTAAAAAATCATTACAAAAGCATGGCTATAATCATATTGAAGTTTCGAGTATTGATGGGTTTCAAGGTAGGGAAAAAGAAATAATCATTATATCTTTAGTAAGATCGAACGAGAATAATGAGGTAGGATTTTTAAGAGATAAAAGACGCTTAAACGTTGCTATGACGAGACCAAAACGTCAATTATGTGTTGTGGGAGACATGGAGGTTTTGTCGTCTTCTGGAATTAAGTACTTAAAAGCCTGGGTCAATCATGCTGAAGAACATTACACCATTCTTTATCCTGACATCCAAGAATATTAAATTCTCAACACTGCATATGAACAAAATTTTGTTGCACACTATTATTTTTCGCAGCATTTAAACGTGTCCAGAGTTCCTCAGAAGCTTTGATGTAGCCCACAACTTCATTAGGTCATATCCTAGAGCTTGAGATTCTAGGATTAGAGAAATTTTTTATGTTTATCTATTGCTTTAATTCCAGGACTTTGCAAAACATGTAAATAGTTGTTTCACGAAGGTATGAGAGTTTGATCTAAAAAACGCGAATGTAGCGCGCATACTATATACGCGATTTGATAAATAAATGCTTTATGGAAGGAACATTTATTTTACCTTTTTCATCAGAACGATGCATAACGAATCTTGCATTCCTACAGACAAGAATTCTATTCAAAGGTGTCTGGAATGCAATAAAATAGTAGTTTTAGAATAGAAATTCCCTTGGTCTTGTAAATTTTATTAGTTTTCAATAGAACGGTTTCATCTGAAAATAGACTACTTAACATTCAGGTTTTTAATTATATAAAGCTGAACACAAGTCTGCATTAGGAATCACAATTACTATTTTATCAGGTCATTCATTTCAACTCTTAGTCAAAAAATCATGAAGTTATCGAACTTAGCCAACGCGCTTGCAATTTTCACGGTAGCTAGCGCAGAAACAATATATGTTACTCAGACACATTATTTCACTGTATATGGTTCAGAAGCTGGAACAGCAGTTGGGTATAGCACAAGCGAGGAGCAGGTACAAGCTTCTACGTTAGTTCAGCAAGTTGATCTTGGTGATAATGATGCGGTTGCTACATCCTCCAATATCGTACAAGCACAAACTGGCACATCAGAAATACAATCCACAAGCGCACCTTTGACTCAAAGCGAGCTGGAAGAGACTTCTACTTCAGCAGCAGCAACTACAGCCCCTGCAGGTACTTCCACCGAAGCAAGCTCAACTACAGAAAGTTCTGATTCTTCAATTTATGCTGAAATAGGCGACAGTTCTGGAATTGATGGATCATTTGCTACTTCAATATTAGATGCCCATAACCAGAAGAGAGCCATTCACAGTGCCTCGGATCTTTCATGGAGTAAGAAATTATATGATTATGCACAAGCATATGCCGATAAATACGACTGTTCAGGATCTTTAACTCATTCAGGTGGTTCATACGGTGAAAATTTAGCCGTTGGATACCTGTCTGGTGTTGCTGCTTTAGATGCTTGGTATGATGAAGGAAATGACTACGACTATTCTTCTTATCCTTTGGATCATTTTACTCAAGTCATCTGGAAGTCTACTACACAGTTGGGTTGTGCTTATAAAGATTGTTCTTCGAAAAACTGGGGTAAATATGTCATTTGTTCTTATAACCCAGCTGGAAATGTAGTCGGAGAAGCATCAGAGAATGTTCTGCAGTAGAATAAGGGCTAGATTTGTCAAAACATATTATTTTTTTTTAAATAGAGTACTTAACATCACTATTCTGCTTTGAATTACTACGTATGCTTTTCCTCAAAGAATCTAAACCATTGTCTTAATCTAGTAATAACCGTCCTACCTCCAATAAATAGATTATTACTTATGTACAGGAATATCATTATAGTACAGTCAGATCGCTAGCATGGTTTAGTCGAGCACTCGAATCTACCTGTTATGAATACAGAGGTCGATGTAACATCAAGCCTGGAGCCATACTTAGAAACACAGGAGAAAAATTCATCCAAAGGATTAGAAGCCACCAAAACAGGATCTCTTACAAAAAATAATGGCAAACAAAAGAGAAGTTCGTTAGCATGCATTCGCTGCCGTACTCGTCATATTAAATGCCCAGGAGGGATGCCTTGCAAGAAGTGTCAACTTGCTAAAACTAAATGTGAATATATAGAGGCAGATAAGAAAATTGTTGTTTCCATGAAATATTTGTCAAAACTCCATGAAGATATTGCACGACTAAAGAAGGAGAATGCTGTATTGAGAAACAGTGTGAAGGACGGTGGACGTTTGAAGACAAGTAACCCTCAGCAAATAAGTCCAGAAAAAACTTTACACTCTCTGAATGACTTATTTTATCACAATGCCAAATCTTCTGAATTCAATGGTGGAGCTAACAATTCCCATACTCAACAATTCAATTTTAATGAAACTGCTAAAGAGGTAATACATCCCACTTTAGATAAACATGGTCGGTTGATAAGGTCACGTACAGGAGAAAAGTTTTACGTTGGATCTTCATCTATGACCTTATTTGGACTTGAAATTCAAGATATGGTTCCTTCCATTTTAAATAATACTATCCTATCTAATGGTGCAGATAATTCTCCCCTAGATACATCGGTTGATAAACTCACATATATGCATAAGCAGTTGAATGACATACAACATTCTACGAACAAGAATGAGAATAAAGTTTTAGAGAAGGAAGGTAACGCTTATAGAATTACATTAGCAAAAACTAACACATGTCCGGGTTTAGCAGCAAACTTCACATTGCCATCATATTCATATGCAATGCTATTGGTGGATACATTTATAAATTATAATGATGGGTGCTTTTATTTCTTTAACGAAGGACTTGTTAAGCAGTTTTTGATGAATTTATATTCCGGAAATACTAAATCCAACAAAAAAATCATGAAGAGAAACTACAAAAGAAATAAGGATTCTCTAGAGCATGCTAAAGATTTATTAGATACTGAAGAAGATGATACATTACTTGAGACAATCTGGTTTTGTATGATATTTCTCATTTTTGCGACCGGTGAGATGTACTTGGGTACAGAATCTGACACTCATATAAAAGGACAGAAGGAAGCACATTCTAGTGCTAAAAAGCAAAATAAGAAAGCAAATTTGAATAGCGGTTCAAGGAGAAATACGTTACCAGGAGCAAGTTATTTCTTCGAAGCTTCAGAATTGTTCACCGGACTTTTTGCATCAGGGGCGATAGATAATCTTACAAAAGATGGCGGTATAGAAGCAGTTCTCTTATATGCCTTTTATTTACAAGTCGCAGATTGCACCATAGCATCGTATTTTTATTTTGGACTCGCTTTGAGGGGAGCGTTGATTTTAGGATGGCATGTGGATGCTGAAAAGGATGGTTTGAATAAATTTGAAGTAGAGCATAGAAGAAGAATTTGGTGGACAGTATATATGTATGAAAGGATGCTTTCTTCAAAAGCTGGATTGCCGCTCAGCTTTACTGATGACAACGTTTGTACAGAACTACCTGCAGATATTGATCCTCAGACTGATGAGATGATTGAAACAGAATTTGATGTGAGGAATCTTTACATATTCCCACCACATGAATATATTAAAAATTGTGTCATTATAACCCAGATTAATGGAATGATATTATCTTCTTTGTACAGCAAACAGCCAACTATGAATATTTTACCCGTTGTTACTGATCTAGTAAATAGATTAGTAGCTTGGAAGAATTTGCTCCCAGACTTTTTGAATACAGATTTTTCTAAAGATGAAATAAAAGTATCTAGGTTGGTGGTGAACTTAATGACAGAA
This sequence comes from Debaryomyces singareniensis, assembly GCA_031081795.1. Taxonomy (NCBI): domain Eukaryota; kingdom Fungi; phylum Ascomycota; class Pichiomycetes; order Serinales; family Debaryomycetaceae; genus Debaryomyces; species Debaryomyces singareniensis. The sequence goes on from JARYSX010000003.1 coordinate 143,710, forward strand.
TACTTCCAAGGAGTGAACCTAGCTGTTAGGCCACTTCTATTTCATTTTGCAACAAAAAAATTGAAGGAACTTCAGACACAGGCTACTACAAGCAAGTATATTGACTTGAGTAAATACTCAAAAAATATTTTGATTTTGTTGAATAGTTCTTTTCAAGCATCAATATGCACTATTAAATGTATCTGGGCTTTACTACCTGAAAATATGGTTGCTCTATTTGGATGGATGGATAGAGAATATCTATTTTCATCTGCCACTACATTGATTTTATTTAATGCATCATTTGGCGTACATGAAGCAACCAAGAAGCAACTAGATCAAGCACTAATATTATTCAGCAAAATGAAGAAACTAGGAAATTATCCCGCTGCCTTGAGGAGGGCACAATTGTTGAAGCTAATAAGCGTCCTTGACTTTAATGGTGTTATGTCTGATTTATTAGCCAAACATGATGAAGATGTAGCAGGATCTAATGTTGCGTATACGAACTCAGAGCTAAATTCGACCTCACTGAGAAACAACCAAAAAAATTCTGATAAGGAATTATATGATAATGAAAACCAAAATAATGTACTTGGAGCTAAAATTGATGACAATATTACCAACAATGATATTTTGGGCTTTCCGACAAAAGAGTTTGATCCTAAGCAACCGTTTGGAAGCTCTGTAGTACTGGATGATACTAGAATGATAAAAAAATCCGACTTAGATGGCATAGAAGGTGTTACGTATATAGATGAAGAGCAGAAGCTTTGGAATGAAATTACTACAGATGCTGTATGGCTAAACTTTTCAGGATCGAATCAGATCTCAGAAATGGAAGACTTTTCCAAAGATCTTCAGAACAGAATGGATAATGTGGACCTGATAATGAATGATATTGAAGGATCACAGGACCAAGGAAATTATTCCGGGTTAATTAGCCATGAATTTAGTATAGATTGAATATATCTAAAAGAGTATCTATTTTAATAAGTGTACTAATAAAGCAGGTTGGCTTTATAATAATTCTAAATTATTCCCATAAAATTATTACTAGGCTCGGGGCTTTGTTGAGCACCATTCATCTGTAAAATCTGCAGAGGAGACATCGCATGCATCTGTGTAGCTTGAATATTGGAGGGTTGTTGGTTAATGTTATTAAAGTTCTGGAAATTAAAATTTGGAGAATATTGTTGAGCATTGACCGAATTAGTTGCAACATTCTGTAATTGTGGGGAACCTTGATTAACCAGAGACTTCCTAGCTCCATGAGAAGTAGTTGAGGATATGTTGTTTGTACCGAAAGAATTAACATTCACATTCATATTATTTGGAATAGAGTTCATGGAATTAGCATTATTCATGTTGTTCATTGTCATGTTATTCATATGAGTCGAATTGATACCGTTCATGTTTCCTTGAGTATTGACATTCAATAAATTCATGTTAATATTGTTATTAGCATTGCTGAGCCCAGTCAAACCTTGATTAACATTTCCAATACTGCTAATATTCATATTGCTGATATTATTCATTGCATTCATGTTATTTACGTTACTCATATTGTTCACGTTCATGTTGTTCATGTTATTCATGTTATTTATATTGTTCATGTTATTCAAGCTGTTCATGCTATTCATGTTGTTCATGTTGTTCATGTTGTTCATGTTATTCATATTATTCATGTTGTTCATGTTGTTCATGTTGTTTACGTTGTTTACGTTGCCCATGTTCATGTTCATATTGTTCATATTCATGTTCATGTTGTTCACATTGTTCATGTTGTTCACATTGTTCATGTTCATGTTCATATTGTTCATATTCATGTTGTTCATGTTGTTCATATTCATGTTACTAATATTAGCCATGTTATTCATGTTGCTCATCCCTCGGACACTATTTATATTAACGTTTGATGAGTTATGCAAATTCATGTTAGCTAGGTTTGCATTACCAACATTCATATTCATATTACCCAAATTGGACATATTATTAGAGTTATTCAAGCCATTAACGTTATTTATTGATCCCATATTATTCACATTAGCCATATTCATCTTAACGTTATTCATATTACCTCCGCTGCTCATCTTCATGTTACTAGACTTATCGGGATTCATATTATTCACATTCATGTTACTGAAATTAATATTGTTGGGGACTGACTGATTATTCAAATAGTTCATGTTACTGCCTCTAGGGTTTGGATTCAGATTCTTCATTGGTCCCTGACTTTCTTTTGCATTCATAGTTTGAAGGTTAACATTGGTAGAAAATTGAGGAGAAGCCTGTCCAACATTATTGATATTTAAGCCATTATTAGAGACCATACTATTATTATTTACCATCACAGGCGTCTGGCTTGCTGAATTTATATTTCTAGATTGATTAATATTTCCAACCTGTTGAGGTCCTGATGGTTGGGAGGAAGCTGGAAAGTTTTGAGGAGATTGGGATTGTTGTTGCTTAATTCTCATCAAAGTCATTCTTAAGTACTGTAAGGCTTCAGGATAAAGTTCCTGCAATTTGGAATAAAGCAGATTAAGTTCAGGCATATCTTGTGGTGGAGTAACGATTATGGGAAAAGGTGCTTTGTTTGTAGTCTGCTTTCCAGAATCCGAATGATATTTATCATGGAGATAAAATAATGCTGCTAAGTTGCAATTTATTCTTCTCGTATAGTTCTGGTACAGTTCCAACAAGTTCAGTTTATTTTGAGCTGATATCTGCAGAACAGACAGCTGATTGCTCAAAACATTCACGTACAAGTTGATAGCCTTCTTCATTAATTGCGAGTTGATTATCAAGAGGCAGCTGACCCTTTCTCTATCTATCTCTAATGGTGATCTGTTCTTATTCATTTTTAATAGGTAAAAAACAACATAGTAGATTAATTTATTTTCAATTAAAAGATACATCACGTGATAATTTTAGTATTAGTTTATATGACTATTAACTTTATAATTTTTTAGTTAGTTCTGGTAGAGCTTCATTAATATCAGCTACTAAACCCACATCTGCGATGTTAAATATTGGAGCATCAGGGTCTTTGTTGATAGCAACAATTGTCTTTGAATCTTTCATACCAGCCAAATGTTGAATAGCACCAGAAATTCCTACCGCTATATAAAGATCAGGTGCGACAACTTTACCAGTTTGACCCACCTGTAAGGAATTGTCACAGAAACCAGAATCAACTGCTACTCTTGAAGCCCCAATTGCAGCATTCAACTTTGCAGCTAATGGGTCAAGTAGGCTTTCAAAATTTTCTTTGCTTTGTAAGGCACGTCCACCAGCAACAATTGTAGACGCAGAAGACAATTCCGGCCTTTCAGAGGTTACCAAATCTTCAGACACGAACTCAGTTCTATTGTTTGATTCCAAGGTAAATTCATGCTCCTCAACCAATGCAGCATCAGATCCAAAGGCAGCAGGTTCAAATGCTGATCCTCTAACCGAAGCGAGAATCGTATTTTCTTGCGACATCACTGTAGCAAGCGCATTACCGGCATAAATAGGTCTCACAAAGGTGTTTTGGGACTCTACTTTAATTATGTCAGAAATTGGTTGTAGATTCATAAGGGCCCCCAACCTTGGAAGAAGAGATTTCCCTACAGCTGAGGCCGGGACAAGGAAATTCTTGAATTGTTGTTTCTCAAGCTCCGATTTGATAAGGGGACTCAACTCTTCAGCCAAATAGTGTCTGAATTTCTCATCCTTATACAATAAAACCTTCGAAATCCCACATATTTCAGAAGCAGACGTGGAAGCAGACGCAGATTCTGGTCCGGCTAGAATAGCAGTTATTGGCTCTCCGATTTGTGACGCTGCTGTCACTGTAGATAAAGAAGCTGGAGTGATCTTAGATCCAGAAACTTCGAGAAATACCAAACTGTTAAACCTCGCTTGTGTCAAACTTAGGCCCCTTCTAAATATCTTCAATGTCATTCTTGAAATCCGTTGACTACAATGTTCGTTGTTTTAAGACTCACTCAAGGGCACGTGATATAACATTATTGGACCGATAAGTTCTCCGTACGAAGAGACTTCATACTGTACTATATAACTCATCTCGCTTCTTCTCTATAGTACTTTTACTAAATATGAGATTACTGACTATATAATCATATCTACCAAATCTTTATATCTTGTAAGTATATGGTAGATGAGTAAGATTTCAATCGATTTCACTCAAGGTCAATGTTATAGGATACAGGAAGGGCCACGCTGATAAACGTTCGCATCTTAGTTGAGAGGTACGTAGTACATTGCATAAGGAATATTTTAAATATTTCTTAATCGAATTTGGCACAATTGTATGAACTTTATAAATAGCTGTAAGTATGGATAGAGGGTCATTTTGGGATAACAAAAGGAAAAATTCTAGTGCTAGTCCTAAACCTAGGCAAATTTCTAAGACTAGAGTTAACGAGGAAAGACCTTTATTATTAAGAAATGAGTCAGATAGGAATCATGGAACGAATGGATTCCTAGCTGTAGGAAAATCACAAAAAGCGTACCGTGGTGTTAACGGAAGTTCCGAATGGGATAACGAATCAATCGACTATCGAAGTTGCGTGTCTGTTGACATGGATCCAAATTCTACCTCGATACAAAGTCTCGATCCCGAGGATGAAGCTCCTTCTGAATATTATCCCACAGAAACAAATGTTATGGAAGAGCTCGAATGGTCTGACGTTCTTCCATACTATCTTCCTTTCTTGTCTTGGTTGCCCCATTATTCTGCCTCCTATTTTGTGGGAGATTTGATTGGAGGTCTTTCGTTAGTATTCTTTCAATTGCCGTTGTCTATATCATATGCCACTTCTTTAGCCCATGTGCATTTGGTCTGTGGATTATACTCACTCACATTTGCACCCCTTGTTTATCTTTTTTTTGGGAGTGTGCCTCACATGATAGTAGGACCAGAAGCAGCTATTCTGTTGGTAATTGGACAAAATATAGACCCTTTCTTACATCACATGAAGAACAATGGAATAAGTGATATTGCAGTGGTTTCTGCTATTACTTTCATCAGCGGTATCACCTTGTTTGCTTTCGGATTAGTCAGATTTGGGTTTTTGGATAATGTGCTCAATGCATCCTTATTAAAAGGATTTATTACTGGTGTAGGTGTCGTCATGGTAATAGATGCTTTGATAGTCACACTAGGACTAAAGCCCCTATTAGATCAAATTTCTGCAGATCCCAATGAGATGGATATTCATTCTCCTATCGATAAATGTGTTTTCCTATTACAGAACTTCACCAAATTTGATCCCTTAACCACCAAGATTAGCGCATCAGCTTTTTTAATGATTATATTTATTAGAGTACTTAAAGCACGAGGTCAAAAATTGAAGATGAGGTTTGCTTCGAAGTTTGTATATGTCCCTGAGATTTTGATTGTTTTCGTATTATTTATTACAATGTGTCATAGATACAGGTGGGATAAATATGGTGTTCAGATTATCGGAAAAGTGATAAATGATGATAGCAACCTGTTGATGGTAAATCCTATAGCACCAAGCAATTGGTATTTGTTAAGAAAATTTGTAACATGTGGCTTTCTTTGTGCTATGTTGGGCTTTCTAGAATCTACAACGGCACAAAAAGCCCTAGGAACCCAGTACGATCTTCCTATCTCAACTAACAGGGAATTGATAGCTATGGGTTCAATCAATATCTTAGGTTCTCTTGTTGGCGCTCTACCTGCCTTTGGTGGATACGGGCGTTCAAAAATCAATTCAATCTCAGCGAAGACAACTTTCCTGGGTGCAATAATGGGGATTTGTACCCTTATAACATTGTTATATTTGCTTGATGGACTTTATTTTGTTCCTAAATGTATCCTTAGCGTTATTACTGCTACTATAGGTATCCTGTTAGTGGAAGAAGCGCCTTCAGAAATATGGTTTCATTTTAAAAGTAAAGGATATGATGAATTAATCACGTTTTTCATTGTCGTAACTACCACCTTTTGTTTTTCTATGGAAGCTGGAGTCTCCGTGGGACTTTTATACCTGTTGATCAGGGTGATAAGGAAATCTGCAAAATCAAGAATTCAGATTCTAGGTAGAATACCAGGCTCGAATACATTTGTAAATGCTTACTTACCACAGGATAAAGAAATGAATGATCTAGAATATGATAGAAGGTTTTCAATTAGACATAGACACCACCCCAATGAGGTCAATCTTTTTGTTGATAATGATTTTTCATATCTAAATACATCTGTAATCGAAGAAATCGAAGGATGCTTAATTGTTAAGGTTCCGGAGCCTTTATTTTTTGTTAACGCAAATGATATGAAATCAAGGTTGAAGCGAGTTGAGTTGTTTGGTTCCACTACCGCTCACCCCGGTCTGAGAAGGAGCAGGAGTCCTTCAATGACAAAATATATGATCTTCGATCTTGAAGGGATGGTGGAAATAGATTCTTCAGCCGCTAAAATTCTCTATGAATTAATAAGGGGATATCAACAGAGAGGGATATTTACTTTCTTTGTAAGGGTTGCTCAAATAAGGAAGTTACGTGACCGATTAGTTAATACAGGCATAATGGCAATGCTAATGTCAGATCTAGAAATTATAAAAAAGAGCTATTATCACTTAAGAGACGGTATAGACCTTTCTCAAAACATTAAGAATCAAGATCAAGATATGAAAATAGGGTATAGTGCTAGTAGGCGTAAGTTGCTCACAGAATCTTCAAATTCGCCTTATTTTGATCATATCACTCATGCATTAGAAATGATAGATGGGTATGATATAAAAATAAAACTGATCCCTTTTCAGAAGAATGGGTTCTTAGATACTTAGAAGAGCTTCATAGATTATTTATTGTAAAAGCGTAGAAATGTAATCACCTCTAACATGCACCTGTATATAAATCTAATGCCCCAATTGGCTTGTCGACCTTTTAAGACTAGAAGAACAGGATCAACAAAACTAACACAACAACTAGTCTTTATACGCGATGTCCGTTCGAGAAGAGAGCGACTTAGATGAATCACCTACTCAGCAATCAAATGATTCTGAAATTAGAGAGGAGTACAATTTGTGGAGAAAAAATTGTAGATACATGTACGAGTTTGTTAGTGAGACAGCTCTCACTTGGCCATCTATAACTGTTCAATGGTTACCTGACTATAAAAAGGATTCCGAAAAAGAAGTTTTCGAATCTAGATTACTTTTAGGGACGCATACATCTGGGCAAGATACAAACTATTTAAAACTAGCCTCTACTCAGATACCATTTTCCGAAAAAATTGACAAGATGAAAACTACAGCAGAAAATTCTAAGAATGTGTCAACAAGGATTAAAATTACCAGAAAATTTCCAAACAATTACGAAATTAATAGAGCAAGATACATGTATCAAAAACCTAACATTGTAGGGACAATTAACGGTGAAGGAGAGATAGACATTTATGATATAGATGCTGAAAAGTTAGAAAGTCTTGCGCATATCACCCCACATTCTGCTAACGGATATGGTATAGCCTGGAGGTTACATCAAGAAGGACATTTGTTAACTTCATCCGATGATAAAACTATTGCCCTCACTGATGTTAATAAAGCTTTAAAAGGTGACGATAATTCCCAAATATTTAAAATCGAGGCACATACTGACATAATAAATGATGTGAAATGGCATAATTTTGACAATAATATTTTTGGATCCGTGTCTGACGATAAAGAGCTATTATTATTCGATGCAAGAGATACAAGCTCTCCAATACTCCGGTCTTACCTGCCACATTCAGATGGAATTAATACTTTAGCTTTTTCTCCATTTTCACACAACTTATTGGCCATAGGAAATGCCAACTCCCATATAAACTTACTAGACTATAGAATGTTGGGAACTAAGGAAAAAGAAACTTCCGGTCTCTTACATACTATGATGGGTCATTCTGATTCCATCACTTGTTTGGAGTTCTCTCCTCATAATGATGGAATCCTAGCTTCTGGAGCACAAGATAGACGATTGATTTTGTGGGATTTGTTTAAAATAGGTGAAGAGCAAATACAAGAAGATGCAGAAGATGGTTGTCCGGAATTATTCATGATGCATGCTGGTCATACCGGAGGTGTTACAGATTTAAGTTGGTGCCCATATAAGAATTGGACACTAGCCTCCGTAGCAGATGATAATATAGTTCATTTATGGGAAGTAGGAAAATCTCTTCTTGATAGCGAAGCAGATATGAGCTTAAAGAGCACAGATTTGGAATAGCTTTTACACAAGTAGTGTATATTGAGTAATAAAAGTGTTAGCAATGTCGTCTTCGCATGTCGCGATAATTCTAAATCAACAAAACCGAAGACAATTAGATTTGTATTACAAGGAAAGAGAAACCAATATGTCAGATTTTCCGCCAAACTTATGTTTGAGGCCTTTGACAATTGAAGATATTGACCAATGTATAGATTTGGAAAAGAAAGGTTTTCCAGAAGAAGAAAGATGCACGCCTGAAAAGTTTAAGTATCGTTTAACAGTATGCCCTGAATTATGCTCTGGATTATTTATTAGAGAATACGATTCGAAATATAATGGTGTAAATGTCAAGGGTCCCTCAGATAAAGTTGATGATTCCTCTTGTGAGACTGATAAAGATGAAGATAAAGAGGACTTACCAGAACTTCCAGTAAAATCTTCGGTTGTAAAAGAGACATTAATAGGCCAAATCATTGCTACAAAAATTCATGGTGACCGTATAACCGAATCTTGTATGGAATTACCATCTGAAAGTAATGACTTAGCTGGTCACAAAGAGTCTTCTAGACATGTGGGGATTCATGGATTTGTCGTAGATCCAGAATGGCGAGGTAAGAATTTAGGTACGTTGTTGATACATGATTATATACAGAAACTCTTAAACCAAGATATCGGTGATAAAATTCTAATTATATGTCACAAGGGATTGGTACCATTCTATGAAAAAATTGGTTTCCAAAACTTGGGTGAGAGTAATTGTAAATTTGCGGAAACTAAGTGGTACGATATGTCTATAGATTTAATCCCAACTGATGATATGTGATAAATATATAGTAGAGTAGTAATTGCCTTTTATCGATATAAAATTTTTTAGTTTTTTTATGAATATTCGTTACTTTAGAGTTGAGAGTTGACGTGGGGAAATTGGATTTTTGCGTAATCCTGAAATCGTAATGAAAATCCTCACACATTAGTTAAGTAATAGGGTTTATACTTTAGACAGAGATTTAGATAAGATCTGAAAATGAAATTTAATGTACCTGGACCTATTAAGAACCTATTTGATAGTTTTCCTTTAACTATATACGAAGGTGAAAGAACAAAATGTACGACGGAAACAAATCAACCAGAAAATAATACAATGTATTTTGAAGAGCTACCGAATTCGAACAGTTCAAATATGCAATTTCAATTATGCGTTCATAACTTGAATAAGGCCAAATTTGGAACTGAATTTATTTACATACCTACTGATCCACTTTCTTTATATGTTTCTTTGATTCTCTGCAAGAAAAATAATCTTAGACTTCCCAGAGAAGACAATAGTAATTCAAGAAGGTCAAAGCACTGCATTAGGAAAGTTTCATTTTTTGCATCACCAGATACCCAGCTACCTGTAATGATTGAAACCAATCTTACTGATAATTCTAGAGATATGCGGCTATCCAGGTCTTTATTAAGTCAAATTGAAAAAAGTAGCAGTTTTTCAAATGACAGCTTAGCGAACTATCTCAATTCCTATTTCGATAACAACTTGACAGATCTATGGATCTTTGGAGTTATCGATGAACTAAGGAATTCAAAAAGCTGCCAGAGCTATAATAAAAAGTTCAGGATAAGTGATGAAATCCAAGGTTTTGAAATGTATAATTATATTGTGATGGTCTCTTCATTAGCGACATTACCTACCTGGGGATCATTCAATATTAAATATCCTAATTTGTTTCATAATTCTAAGTTGGCTTCAATATTCTCACGATTACTGGAAATTAATCTGTTATCAATAGCAGATATTGTATCGGGCATTAATCCTACTAGCTTCAATAAAATTTTTAATGAAAAGATAGAACAATTTAATTCGGATATAAAACCGATAATAAAATATTTTAGGACAAACAGAACAAATGATAAAATGTTGGTTGTTGAATTGAAATTAATTTCATTCATAGTCACTGTGGATTTATTTATTGCAGAAGCCGGATACCTCAAAAACGTGTTATTTTCGATAGATAAGGAATATATTAAACATTGTCATGAAACAATACAGAAAAATTAATAATATATAAGCATTTATAGATTAATATTACACAATCTTTTCCCAAATCTGTAAATGATTATCATCTAGAAACATCAACTCTCCTTCACATGGGTTCACATTAGAATCCTTCAAATTTACCCACTGATCAGACTTAATATCTTGGCATAAATTAATAGACCAAGCTGGATTACCGTTGGAAATTTTCGCCTTAATGGTCGATATGAGCCTGAAATTCATAGTTGTGTTGCCTCCACCAAGAATGTATGGAGATAAATCCAACACTTTGGGAAATTTAACAACAGTAGAAGTAGAGCCTATGTTGACCTCTTCACTCGCATATTTCTTGTCTATATGTATTATTAAATAAGGAGGGAGAGGCTCTTTCAATTGGTATACTCTCAATTCTTTAGATGAGTATTGTGTCCTTTTCTTACCATCATACTTCTGCAATAACTCTAGTAGTGAAACTTCAGGTATTTCAGAAAAATCTTTACTTCTGTTTAAAATAGATTCGTCTAGTGATACACTCAACAACCAAAAAGGTATCGTCTTTTGAGAGGCCTCCTCTTCATTTATTTTATAATCCATAGTTTTAGACTCCAAGTTTTCTTGACTTTGTAGAGGGATGCTGGTCATTAAAATTGTTCCACAAAAGGTTTCTGAAAATATGCTTCGATTAGATTTCTTGGTCTTAGAAAGTTCCGCATGAAGAAAGTTTAAGAACCACATCAAAAAAGATTTTGGAGAAGATGCATTTGATGTACCGAATTTATTCTTGGATAATGCATTAATTACCAGAAGCAATTTATGAGGGGAGATATGCAGCTTTGACAAATGATTAGACCATATTTTTCTTACTAGTAACGAGTATTCCTTATTCAATTTTGTAGACCCAATTTTCAGGCCAATATCAACATTCTCTGTAAGCGTGCTTGATAGATAAAAATCCCTAATAGGTGGTACATGAGCAATCATTTGTAGAGCAACATTGATATAGCTTGTGCTAGACAGTTTTTCAAGACCAACATAGCCCACCTTAAAAGGGTTATCATTAATATCATGGGCTATAATAATATTATCTTTCAAATTTTTAATTTCATCAGCCGTAAATTTTGGATCTATCATTTGCTGGATCTCATTGATTGTTTTTTGAGAAGCTTTAGATGTAATTTCAAAGTTATCTGGGAGGATATATGCTTTCTGTGAAGTGAGGTGGATGAATATTCTGTGGTTTTCTTGTAAAGCATGTACATAGGCAGGTGAAGACTTAGTTCTTCCTTGGAAGAACTTACCGCATACTAAGCAGCAGTATACATTAACGTCAGCTAAAGTTACACTACAAATATTTTCAAAATCAAAATCCAACAAGTCCTTTCTTATTGTATCCAAAAAGAATGTGTTCTTGTCAATCTCATTTCCAGTGACCAACGATTGCTCAGAAGACTCAGAGGATTTGTTTACTCTCCAGTCAGTACCATAATTAGTATTTTCTTTGACAGAGAATTCCACTTTTCTTCTCTTGATCGGGGTTTCAATCTTATCCATTTCCAAGATTACTGATAATGTAGTGTAGTTCTGCTTTAAAATCTAAATATTACACAAAGTTATGTAACCTAATAACAAAGCTAGGAATTAACCTACTGTATAGCGATTCTATTAATACTTTCTGTTAACAGAGAGGCAATGTTTTCTTCTATTAACTTTTCTGCAGTATCTGATAGATGCTTTTTAGGATCTTGCTTACCGACATATCTTGTTTTGAGTTGCTCTTCCAGCAATTCTTTTTCTTCTTGAACTCTCTGGTTATATAACTTTGCTATTCTTGCCATATTCTGTGCTTGCTCATAATTTTTATGCTCTCTTTCATTGAAGTCAGTCATTTGTAAACCAGATTGCCAAGATTTCTTATGCAAATTTAAGAGCATGTTAGTTTCATAAGATGTCTTGTGATAGTCAATATTTAATGAGTAATAATGACGATTTAACCCATGAATCAATGCCTGAATTGAAGGTTTATTCAAGTGTCCAATATTGGAAGTAGTTTGGCGGGGTTCTTGGTTCATCATCAAAGTAGTAGTATCGATACTTCTGAACGCATCGATAACCACCTTACCTTTGACAGACTGTATAGGATCTATAACAACTGCAACAGCTCTTCTATTAAGTTGTTCAAAAGACTGTTGAGTATTCACATCGACGGAAGATAACCAACACCCAAAACCAGGGTGTGAATGGTACCATCCAACCACCATTTCATCACGTCCAGTTTGTCTCAACATATCCATCATCTTTGTTTGAAATACATCATCCACAGCTTCAACAGAGACCCCAGTACCTGATTGCGGCATCGCAAAAACATCAATGACATGAATTGTAAAATCGTCCACGAATTCTCCCAACATCAATCCCATTACTTCCATTGGAACTCCAGCTCTACCATGCTTTAACATCTTTAATAGAGCCAAAGAAGATATATATACAGTTTCAGAGTTATCTGCAATTGGTCCGTCAGAAGGTGGAGGGGCACCACCCAATCCACCACCTGCTCCAAGTAGTCTCTGTAATCTTTCCATTTGTAAATCCGCAATTTATCAATAACAGAAAAATACAACTGCTAAATCAATTATAATATAGAAATTACTTCGAATTAAATTGAATAATCAAAATATATCTTCAATTTGCTATGTGTGATATAAACTAACGATATTGTCTACTAAGGTGGCGTAGATTCTTGATTCACAAATCACGTGATACACCCTTCAGCAGGCATTAAGTTAGAACGTAAGAAGTACAGGCACCGTCAGGGAGTTCACGAGGTGGGATCACTGATCAAAATCGTTATTACGAAAAGATGTAGACTAGTTCCTTTCTCTGATAATATGTCTTTAGTTCGAATTCGATGTTGTGCCGTATACATAGGTGTTATCGTTCCTGCATTCAATATTATATAGAAGTATAATATAGAGCTTAATGAATTATTTAGAATCTCGATCATGATATCTGCTCCAGAAACATTAAAGGGTGCAAAGTACCCATGCAAAGCACATGCTAGAAAAGTTTATAAGAAGTTTTCAGAATTAAAAGATGAAGGCGAATGTGATTCTATTTTCTTCCTTAGTGGTGAAGAGCTTGAGGGTATCAAATACTGTGACCAAACGAAACCCTTCAGACAGAACAGATACTTCTTTTATATGAGTGGAGTAAACATACCTGGATCTCACATAATATACGAATGCAAGAAAGATATTTTGACATTATATTTACCAAATATAGACTATGATGATGTAATGTGGTCTGGTCTTCCCATGTCACTAGAAGATGCACAAAAGAATTACGATGTAGATAATGTAAAGTATGTGCTGGAACTAGCTGCTGACTTAAAATTATATACTAATGGTACCATTTACACTACTGATATCAACCATACTAATGAGAAATTTAGCGCTGGAGTTGTTGAAAAGGATAATTCCTTCTTCGAAGCTATGGATGAATCAAGGTTGATCAAAGATTGGTATGAAATAGAGCTCATGCGCCACGCAGCTCGTATAACGGATAAATGCCATTTAGGAGTGATGTCTGCGATTCCAATAGAGAAGAACGAAACTCATATTCATGCTGAATTTATGTACCATGCTTTGAGGCAAGGTTCTAAAAGCCAGGCTTACGATCCCATTTGCTGCAGCGGTACCAATTGTTCGACTTTGCACTATGTTAAAAACGATGACAGTATATCTGATTATAAAAGATCAATTTTGATAGATGCTGGAGCTGAATGGGAATGTTATGCTAGCGATGTGACTAGATGTTTTCCTATAAATGGCGATTGGACAAAGGAGCATTTGCAGATTTATAACATTGTCTTAAGAATGCAATCGGTGACCATGAGTATGATTAAGCCAAAAGCTCATTGGGATCAAATACATCTTGCTGCTCATAGAGTCTTAATCGAAGAATTTTTAAAATTAGGAATTTTTAAGTCAGAGTACACTGTAGATGATATCTATGACTCGAAAATTTCGGTTGGGTTTTTCCCTCACGGTTTAGGGCATCTTTTAGGTATGGATACGCATGATGTAGGAGGCCATTCTAATTATGATGACCCTAATCCCTTGCTCCGTTACTTGAGATTGAGAAGGCCATTGCAAAAGGGTATGGTATTAACAGATGAACCTGGGGTGTATTTTTCGCCATTCTTGTTAGAAGAGATCTTGAAGGATGAAGAACGAGTCAAATATATTAATAAAGATATCTTAGATAAGTATTGGTATGTCGGTGGTGTAAGAATTGAGGATGATCTTCTTATAACCGATGATGGGTTCGAAAACCTAACTGGAATCACATCTGATCCTCATGAAATCTCTAAGATTATTAAAAAGGGTTTTGAAAGGATGGAGAGGTCAGGTTTTCACAACCAAGTTTAGATATGTCCTACTATCCCTTCAGGTCACGTGTTTATATTTAGATAGCGTACACAGTAACTACAATCCAGGAGCTATTAGACTTAAACGATTGAATCATTACAAGTTATTTAAGACAAATTTTCTTTAGATCATGGATGAAAATTATGATGTGATAGTGTTAGGTACAGGCTTAACCGAATGTGTGCTTTCTGGAATATTGTCTGTTGAAGGCAAAAAGGTTTTGCACATCGACAAGCAAGATTTTTATGGTGGTGAGTCGGCGTCCTTGAATTTATCTCAGTTATACTCTAAATTCAAGCCATCGGCTCAGAAACCAGAATTTAATGGAAGAGATCGCGATTGGTGCGTTGATTTAATTCCTAAGTTTTTGATGGCGAATGGAGAATTAACCAATATTCTTGTTCATACCGATGTGACTAGATATATCGAGTTTAAACAAATAGGAGGAAGCTATGTTTACAGAGGTGGCAGAATTGCCAAGGTTCCAGCTTCTGAGATGGAAGCTGTTAGAAGTTCTTTAATGGGAATATTCGAGAAAAGAAGAATGAAGAGATTTTTAGAATTTATAGCCAATTATAAAGAAGAAGAGGCAGCTACACATCAGGGTCTAAATTTGGATACAAACACTATGAACGATGTTTACAACCACTTTGGCTTAGAGGCAGGCACAAAGGATTTTATTGGTCATGCTATGGCTTTATGGAATAATGATGATTATCTCAATGAAGTAGCACGTCCTACATATGAAAGGATTATCCTATATGTTCAATCTGTAGCTAGGTATGGTAAATCGCCTTACATTTATCCACTCTATGGCCTAGGTGAGCTTCCACAAGGCTTTGCTCGTTTGTCGGCTATTTATGGTGGTACTTACATGTTGGGAACTCCTATTGATGAAGTGATTTATAACGAGGATAAAAGCTTCGCAGGTGTCAAGACCAAAGAAGGGATTGCAAAGGCTCCTATTGTAATTGCAGACCCAACTTATTTCCCAGAGAAAGTTAAGAAAACTGGGCATAGGGTTATTAGAGCAATTTGCATTATGGATCACCCAATTCCAAATACTAGAGATTCTGATTCAGTGCAGCTAATTATCCCACAAAACCAGGTAGGAAGAAAGAATGACATATATATTGCTTCTTTGTCTGATGTCCATTGTGTCGTTCCTAAAGGTTACTATTTAGCAATTGTTTCTACTATTATTGAGACTGATGCACCACATATTGAGCTTGAGCCAGCATTCAAACTACTTGGAACTAGACTAGACACTCTAATGGGAATTGCAGAGCTATATGAGCCTGCCTCTGATGGTACTTCTGATGGAATTTATATATCCAAGAGTTACGATGCATCATCGCATTTTGAAACAACCACAGATGATATTAAAGATTTATATTTCAGAGTTACTGGTAAGCCTTTAGTGTTAAAGAAGAGACCCTCAGCAGAGGAAGAAGGGGAATTGAACGGTTTGTAAACGGCCTACCATGTCTATTTAGTTATATCTTCAATACATAATTTCACTTAGAGGATTCATAGTACCACTAAAAAGTCTAGGAGCCGCAAAATACTAAACATATTTATAGTCATAAGGATTTGGAATCTATTAACTTCCTTTTACATCAATCGTTTCTAAATTTAAGATTATAATAGGTGATTACTAATTAATTGCAGATTTAATAGTTTTCTTATTTTTACAGGTTGGTTCATAAGTCAAGTGGATCTTGGGAATATCGCACTGTATTGAAATATTTAAATAAACAATGTCATCTGTCAAGGAGTACGTCCCTAAGTTAGTGAAAGATTTCTGCACTAAATCAGGTCGCCCATTAAGAATTGGAACAGGAACCGGCACTAAATGGCAAATATCCAAGAAAGCCAGAGAAGGGGCAGCCTCTGAAGAGTTGCATGAAGATCTTGTGGAACAGTTAGTTTTGGCATTGAAGTGTGGGTTTTATCATATAGATACTGCTGAGATATACACTACACACCCGGAGGTAGCTGAAGCAGTCAGGAGAAGTGGTATAAAAAGGGAAGACCTCTGGATAACTTCAAAGTATATGCCTGGTATTAAGGAAACAAAGGCATTTTCCATCAGTCCAATGGCATCAATTGACACTGCCTTAAAGGAGCTTCAGACTGATTACTTGGATTTATTTTTAATCCATATGCCATTTTTCACAGCTGAAATGACACATGGTTACGATCACAAGCAAGTTTGGGAACAACTTGTCGAAGCCAAGAGGCAAGGAAAAGTAAGGCATGTTGGTGTATCGAACTTTACAGTAGAAAATATAAAGGAAATAATGAGCCTTGGAGGTGATGAGTACATTCCAGAATTCAACCAGATTGAGTTTCACCCTTACTTGCAAAACCAGAGCGAGGGTATCTTGGATTTCTGTAAGGAAAAGAAAATACAGGTTGAAGCGTTTGCTCCATTGTGTCCATTATCTAGAGTAAATCCAAACGGAAAGGATTCTCATCCTTTGGTTCCAGTCCTTGCAGAATTGGCCAAAAAATATAATGTTACTGAAGCACTAATTTTGTTGAGATATGCTCTCCAGAAGGGTGTCATACCAATTACAACTTCTTCAAAAGAAGAAAGAATAAATGAAAGTTTAAGTGTCTATACATTTGAATTATCAGACGAAGCTGTCAAATATATTGATACTGTGGGAAGTAAATTTCATTTTCGATCATTTTTTGTTGGACTTTTTAAAGATTAGAATATTCAAGTTAATTTATAGATTGAAATCTTAGACTATTGTTAGATGCTTATACAACTAGATAATGTAGGTAAAGTTTACACGTGTTTACAAAGGTTCTTTTGTTCGATTCCTATAGGTGATTGAAATCCTTTAGTGAGATGAATCAAAATCTAACGGAAGTATATTTTTTAAAGAAAGATAAATTAAATGTTATCGCCTTTTAGAAATAGCATAAATAGGAAACGAACAAAAATTAAACTTACTGAAACAACAAAGATGCCGCAAATTCTAGATTACCATTGCATTGCTCTAATGCAAAAACAGCTTCCTCTCTAGAAAACCCTAGTCCCACTAAATGTTGAATTTTCTCCTCAGAAAATTTCTCTTTCAGGCTAGGTACATCGCTCAGAATCTCAGCTTGGGACTTTTGAGAGACGACATTCAGATTATTTTTATCAGTTGATATACCTAACAATCTAGAAGTTGAAGATACACCACCATCTTTACTACCTAGTGTATGCCCTTGCCCCCCAAATATGTTTGTAGTCTTCTGTGAACTTCTGGAAAAGATATCAGGCCCAAGCATTTCCAGTTCCTGAAGAAATGGCGTACGTATATTACCACCAACAATTAAAAGAGATTGTTCTAAATCAATAATACATCTATGCCTTCTTAACATATCTAATCCAAATAATAAATCAATCTCAGTGTCGAGAACAGTAAATGTGCAAGGTAGTTCGATATTTGAATCGCCAATACTTATTGGTACGCTGTGTATCCTACCTTCTATTTTACGAGACCCTACCCCTCTAGCCTCACCGATAAACCTACGATCAATTAGTCTAGATATCCCACATTTCTCAGCTAGCCTTGGTGATATCAAAGTTGTCTGCGCACCGGAATCGACGAAAGCTTGGACAGCATTACCATTAACTTTCATTTTAATATATAACATATTCACCGACGTAAAGGATTCTGGTGAAATATCATATGCTAATTGCATATTCTCTTCTATTTGCCTCTCTCTAATCATTTTCAATATTTCTGCTTGGTTTGCTGGATCCTCTGGATTCTCTTCTAGCTTCCTCATCTTCTCACGCTGGCTTGATGTTTCTGTAAAATGATTATTATTGAAAGTATTTAAAATTAAATTTCTGAATCCTTCGGGTGAATCAAGCTGCGAGAAAAGAGCCTGGTTGGTCCTTCTTAATTGCTCTTTCATTTGTGTGTTTTCAAGAAACTGCCTACGCATAGATTCAATCTGATCAACAGAATTTGCTGCATTGGCTTGGCTTACAGCTCCGCCATTACTGAGTGAATTATTTCCCAGCTCTGTGAGAACAAGTAAACAGTCATCTGATAAACCAGCATCAACTAATGTAGAACTATGATGATTTAGGTCCTTTCCATTTAGTTGCAATACCTGTTTCTCAGGCGCAATCCCCACCTCCGCATGTAAATACGCTTTGAAATCTTCAAGGTTCATTGATTCAGGGACATCAGTTGATAACACCTTACTTGCATTATTGTAAGACACAGTTAACCTCATTATTGAACAATAAAAAAGGGTGTAAAAACAGATAGGTGATTATTTATAATCAGATATTGCAGTGGCAATACGTATTTAAATCGTCACAAAATCAGTTTTGTCTTTAAGGTTCCAGAAGAATTATGGGAGAGGCGAAGAAATTATAAGCAGATACCCAGATAGGTTACGTTTATTACGGAAGTGGAAACAGTCCACTATATATATGTATTAAGCAAGTTTATTTAAGAAAAACTTGATAGTAATGTGGCACAGACACTGTAACCTCATAAAAGTAGAAATCCCGAACATGTAATATTGTAGCATTAAATTGGAACCAACATAGCGACATGACTTCCATTCAATAGCATTCTATCTCTAGAATTTAAAGGTCCATCTCTATTAAACTCTTGCACGTTTTCCAAAACCATATTAACAAAATCATCAAAACCTACCAAAGTACCGATGAATTCGGCATCATTAGTCATCAAAATACGGATCTTTTGACCAATAGATTTATCTATGATTTCCAATGGAAGAACCACTGGAACTTCTTCATCAGTAGATTTATCGTCAGCTTTCTGTGACATGAGTTAATCTATATTTACTGATAGCATAGAAAGCGCAGCGCCAAAAGTTGGATCAAGTATTTGTATATTGCACGACCGACTATAACTAATGAAAATTATTATTTAACTTAGACAAAACTTAGGCAGAAGATATCATAGATTTAATTCCACCAACTGGTATATTTGCAGAATTTGATTTGAATTTCCAGCCATCGAAATCAATTAAAGCTTGCATACATCCCCATTCATTGATCTTTTTTTGAAGCCAAACCAAATTTACAGGTTTAGTTAAGTAGTCATTACAGCCAGCTCTCAATGCATTTGTTCTGTCAACGGATGAATTAGAAGAAGCTGTCAAAGCTACAATAATAACTGGAGAAGTGAATAGAGCTAAATTTAATTTTTCTTCTTCCTTTAATGAGTGTTTTTCGTTCATCTTAAATTCATTTTCATTGAAAACTCCTATTTTATTCCATTTTTCTAAATTACGAATTTCCTTAGTAGCCTCTAATCCAGATTTTACTGGAAGTTGCAAGTCCATTAAAACCAAGTGAAACCCTCCTTGTCGCCATTTATCCACAGCTTCTTGTCCATTTTTGGCAATTTGGTAGTGTATCTTATGTTTCCGCAAAAAAGCACCCAATATCGCTTGATTAATAGCATTATCTTCAACCACTAACACATTAATAGATGGTAATACTTTTACAGTGTCACGCTTATTGATCAGATTATTTTTCATTTGACTTATGACCGTATCAGTTTTGTTCGGTGTTTTTTTAGGCGCTTTATCTTGCGCTGGTGTTGAAGCAATATTATTAGCGCTTTGTGACTTTTGGTCTGTTATCATAGGTTCTGTACTATGAAAGCTGGACAAATCGCATCGCTCATTGATAGCTGCCTTTAAATTATCACTATCGAAATCCCTCAAAGTCGGATAATCACCTCCTTTATCATTTGAAAATGAGCCTTCTTGATCATTTAAAACAATAGGGCTTTTGCTTCCATTTATGTGGTTATCATTCACGAGAGAAAGTTGTGATCCAAGTTCATCCTTTTCAAGCGGATGTGTAACTTCATTATTGGATGTTTTTACTCTATTAAGCGAAGAAGAAAAGTCTTTCCGAACGTCAGAGTTGGCTGCCAGTAAATCAATGGAAAGACTTTTTTTGAGTGGCTTAAATGCTTTCATACCGTAGTTGTCCTGATTAGCAGAACCTCCATTTGCAAAACTAAAATTCTTTGGAATAAGAAGAACTGCCAGTGAATTCTGATTATTAGTGTTTGTAGTCTTTTTATTATCAAACATAGTTGAAGGAGATTCTGGCGGATTTGATTGTGAACGCTTATGCATACTGATAGTTTCATTTGAAGGAACCATAATAGAATGCTGATCCGGTCTCGGGTTCGAAGAAGCACTTGCTAATGATAAATGACGAGCAACAGGCTGGTGATAAAAATTTGCATTTGACTTTGAAGTGCTAGAATCATTCGATTGTGTCTGTAAAGATGATGCACTTGGTGTTTTTTCATGATTAACATATAACTGAGTAGATGGATCATCTACTATAAATGCATCAAGCATAGTCATTCCATTAGGAAAATATGAATCTAGCAACTGCCATACATTCACGTCAGGATCCAAGATTCTATAATTGTTCATGTTAAACAGCAGTCCTATTGGAGAAAATGGTTTCGGAGAAGTTCCTGTCCCAGTATCCAAGGTTTGCGTAAACTGTTGATAATAAGAATTACCTTGTGGTGGTTTAACAGGTGACAAATTTTTCGTCACGGTAGAACTGGAAGACAGTTTCATGGCCACCTTGATAATTAGATCTGCAGGATCAGTTGATTTGGCAAGTGAGTTTGGAAACTTATTTATAATATACAACTTCAAGTCATCAACAATGTCAGTAGAATTCACCTTTACAGTAGTAGGAGTGCTATTACCTTTTTTGATCCATACCCTTCTCGTTGTTATCTCGTTGCGGGTTTCCATATTCGAAGATCCAGCGCCAACCGGTGCTGAAAACTGTTGTTTGGGTCTTCCAGCTGTGTGTTTCTCTTTGGCTAACATATAGTAGATGAATTAGTGACACTTTAATATGCACTCAAGCGACTACCTTTATAGACCACTAAATTATGCGTTAAAAAGATCAACTATTCCTTAGTAATAAAGTTTACTACCAACTAATATAAGGATATTATATTTAATCTCCTGAGATTTAAATATATGGTTCAACCTATGATACAATATAATATGATACAAGAGCTTCAATCGGATTATCTATCCTTAGATTAATGTGCTACAGAGAAATTGATTACCCTGATTTGTAAACGCACTACTCATTTAAAATTACTATGAAATATAAACGATGTTCTAAACCCTATTTAGCTTAATAATATTAAGTCCAACGATCTGCCACAGATCCTCACAAAGTTGAGTTTTTAACCTCAACTATATCATCCTCAACGTTATCCCAATCAAATTCCTCATCGTCTTCGTCTTCGTCTCCTTTAGCCTCATCGGATTTTCTGAGCAATGATTGCCTTTTCTCTTCAGCCATTTTCAATTTATCCTCTGCTTTGAAATAGCGATACCAAAAGGCCTTATAAGAAACAACAGTTGGAACTAAAGAGTTCATGGTTTTGTCCAAAGTATTAGGATACTTCTTTAAAAGTTCAGAAATCGTATCAGTTTTCTTGTCCACATCAAACTTTTCCATATCATCTTTTACATCATCAGAATCTCTGGTAAACGTTTCTGTATCTACATGCAAATCATGCAAGTCGGTATCGTATCTTGATGTTCCATAAGATTCCGTATCTCTTAAAGATGAGGAAAAAAGTGTCTCCTTTTGGTTTCCATCGTCTTGCGCCGGTTGCATTGAAAGAATACCTGAAAAAAAGGATGTAAACTGACCATACGCCTTTCCTGCTCCAATTTCCACCAGCTCCAACCCCGAGTCTAATGTTTCAAAAGCAGAAGATGCGTGCTTCAGTATGTTACCAACGTCGGGAATACTACGTGAGATATTTTTTAGACGATTCTCAATTATTGATAAATTTTCCTTGACCTTCACATCTGCATTTATATTACCCTTAGCATCATTGATTTTTTCAGATAGTTGTTTTTTATATTCCTCTAACTGATATTTAGTTTGTAAATCACTTGCACCCTTAGACGCATTCTTCCACAAGTCTGACAATCCCTTTTCGATGCTTTCATATGCTTTATCTATTTCATTTTCAATTCTTTGCGTTACCTGATTAGCCTTCAGATCATCCAGACCTTGATTCTGAGGCAATTCACTTTCTGCTATTATAGGATCAACAAATTCCATGGTGGTTTTCTATCCTCCATAGTCCATGACCTATCATTTTAACCTCATATTAAAGCACGTGACCCAAGGTTTATCTTCACTTGTTGCTTACGGTGAATGGTTTGTTAATAACAGCGCAATGCCATAAGGAACGGTTGTTGTTATCAGCTCAAATAGAGCAACTGGTATTGAAAGGGATTATAAACTCCGGTATAGTACCAATATTACTTGTATGCTTCTTGGTCGATAATAGCTGCAAAACCAACAACTATACCTGATTTTAATTAATGAACATGAGGTTTTTAATTTCCCTTTAAGCCTATTTTGATTACTGTTTGTCCAATTAATCATCAAATCAGATTATCAAGTGTTTCTGTTTATCATGATGTGATGACTAATTTTAATACCTTACTATCAAATTGGAGTCGGACTAGCGCGACAGGTATTGAAGAGTATGAAATTACTTCATGGATAGTGGTTTTTTGGCTAATTTGATTCTTTTGTAATTAATATACTGTTTGAGCGATCAACTTATAATTGTTGAACACGATGAAGTCTTTATTACCAAAGGCTATATTTCAGAGAAGATTACTACATGAGGAATCAAACAACTGCCTCATTTCTATAAACGATGCATTATTCAAGCACCGGTTAGATCACACTAAGAAGGACGATTCTAGAAATTTCGTATTTCCAAAACCAATTGAAAACTTCACAATAAATCGAAGTTCAAATTCAAAAGAGGACTGGGGTATTATCGGCCCTGGGAATAGTGAATTTTTGAATATTTTGGCTGGAAAGTATATTTCAAGTCCTCCCACAGGACGCCTGTATCCCTTTAGATTAAGCCACTTTGACTACGAACAGATTATACACTTGGACTTCAATGCTAGCTCTAATTTAGAAAAAGTCTATTTATCTGCAAGGTATGAGTCTTTTGGCGCATCTGAGCTGTCTGGTTTATCTGGGAACGACAATTCGGTTCTCAATTATATAACAGATCAAAACAATTACAATAGTAATATCTCAAAAAATAAAGATGAAAGTTTTATATCGGAATTGTTACATTGCTTTCATTTGGAGCAGCATAAAGACAAATGGATTAATGCTTTGTCAAATGGACAAACTAGAAGAGCCAAATTGGCACGCGTATTAGCTCACAAACCTACCCTTCTATTAATAGATAATCCTTTTCTAGGCTTAGATCCGGATGCTACTAAGCTCGTGTCTGAATCCTTAAACAAGGTATGTAAAAATATCTCCACATCGGTTGTTCTAGGCTTAAGACTTCAGGACGAGATACCGGATTGGATTACGCATCTTGCATACGTTGATGATACTGGGCTTTGCATAAGCGGAAGTAAAGAAGCAGTGATTGATAAAATGTCTCTGACAATAGATAAAGAAAAGAAAAGTACATCTGAAATCCATAAAAGATTGAATACAAAAACTCAGTTAATCGCCAAAAATTTCTTTCCAGAAGGCAAGGACTATCATATTGAATTCAGAGATGCTTCAATCGCATATAAAGGCAAATTATTGCTCGAACATTTTTCTTGGAGAATCCCCAAAGGATCAAGTTGGCGGATAGTAGGTAACAACGGGACAGGTAAAACCACGCTCTTGTCATTTATCACAGGGGATCATCCACAGTCGTGGCGAAATGTCATATACATTGATGGAACCTTAAGAAAATCGGGCAATGGGATTTCTGTTTTTGAGTTGAATAATGAAATTGGAATGTCTTCCCCAGAGCTCCATTGCTTAGTCCCTGGGTCAAAAACAATGTTAGAAGTAGTACTAAACGGATTGGTCAAAAACATTGGAAATTCAAATTTTGGCTTCAAAGGTAACTTTGAAATGCTTACACCTTTCGGCTCAAAAATCCTATCCTATTTTAAAAATATCATAGACGAGTTCGGAAATACACAATTCAATGATCTTAGTATATCGAATCAAAAGTTAGCACTATTTTTGAGAGCAATTGTTAAGAATCCTAAAATATTAATACTTGATGAAGCTTTTTCATGTATCGACGATGTTGAATTAATGAGAAAGTGTCATCATATTGTGGAGAACGATCTTCAGAACACCACAGTACTTGCAATAGCCCATATTGATTGGGAGCTACCAGTCTGCGATTACATATTGAAGCTCACGGGGGATGGTACTAATTATTACGAATTATGGAAATACCAAAATGTTTAATGATCCAGTAACCTTGGATCTTTCTTATGCGACCCTGTAAGTGTTTGTAGGATACCTTCCCCTATTATTTTTATTTTTGTGTAATTTATAATTAAGAGTTACCAAGAACATTGTTTAGTTCTCTTAAAAAATTAAGTCGTAACTTTCTTTTTGTTAATTAATAATTTTTCAGTCGTTCATTCTAATATAAGTACTTTATAAAGTTGCCTTCACGAATCAACTTTTTAGTCTTTGCTCAGCTGTTTCGATTATTTTTGCTTGCACAAAGAATTTCTAATTGAGTCAATATGAGTCTAACGACAGATATTCCAGATTTTTCTGAACAGACTTTCTCAAAAGAAGATGTATCCGAACTAGAATATGGTAAATTGGAATCAAAGGATTACCTATATGTATCGAAGTTCAATCCGGAAAAAGCTATATCAGATCCGGTTGAAGATGAACCACCATATTTTGTATCCATCACCACATACATTAGTTACTTAATATTAATCATAATAGGCCATGTACGTGATTTCTTTGGGAAAATATTTAAACCAAATGACTACGAAGACTTAGTGGAAAAGGACGGATACGCTCCATGGTTAGACGGGTTTGAAAGTTTTTACACCCGTCGTTTGAAAAACAGAATAGATGACTGCTTTGCAAGACCTATCCATGGAGTTCCCGGTCGTTATGTGAATTGCTTAGAAAGAGTGCTTCTGAGTAAATATGGATATTCATACACTGGTGCTCTTACTCAATGCTTAAATTTATCATCTTATAATTATCTCGGCTTCGCCCAATCGAGTGGTTATTGTACTCGGTTTGCTCTTCAGTGCACAGAGGAATATGGTGTAGGTGCAGCTTCACCAAGAAGGCTCAATGGTACTACAGATTTGCATTCCAAGTGTGAAAAGGTAGTTGCAGAATTTCTTGGGCATGAAGATGCCCTCCTTGTAAGTCAAGGATATGGTACCAATGCTAATCTCTTTTCTTCATTGGTAGATTCCGGCTGCTTAGTTATAAGTGATGAGTTGAATCATGCTTCAATTAGATTTGGAATCCGTTTATCGGGTGCATCGGTAAAAATTTTCAAACATAATGATATCTCTGACCTAGAAAATATTATCAGAAACGCTATATCTCAGGGCCAGCCTAGGTCTCACCGTGCATGGAAAAAAATTATCATTGCTATTGAAGGATTGTATTCTATGGAAGGAAACTTATGTAACTTACCCGCGATTTTAGATCTCAAGGATAAATATAAGTGCTACCTATTCCTCGACGAAGCACATTCGATAGGTGCGCTTGGACCTAATGGTAAAGGTGTTTGTGACTATTTTGGAATTGATTCCACTAGAGTGGACATTTTAATGGGTACATTTACTAAATCATTTGGCTCTACTGGAGGGTACATATCCGGGTCAAAGGTTTTGATTGATAGACTTAGAGTTGATTATATGACAAATAGTTATTCTGAGTCCATTCCTCCACCTGTTCTTGCTCAAATTATGTCTTCTTTGAGCGTTATACAAGGAGTTGCCGATCCAGGTGATGGCGTGGAAAGATTACAGAGAATTGCATTTAATTCTCGTTATTTGAGATTAGGTTTAAAAAGGCTAGGTTTTATTGTGTATGGTGCAGATGATTCACCTATTATACCTGTATTGTTATTTTTGCCTGCAAAGATGCCTGCTTTGTCACGTATGCTTTATGAACTGAAGATTGCTGTTGTCGTTGTGGGTTATCCTGCAGTGCCATTGAGCAGTGCAAGGGTTCGTTTATGTGTTAGTTCAAGTCTCACTAAAAGTGATCTAGACTATGTGCTCCGCAAATTTGACGAGATAGGAGATAAGATTTTATTAAAGTTCAGTACTGGCATTGGAGGGGGGTCTAAATTAAATGGACAGCCTCCAAGATGGAAAATTGAAGAAGTGCTTGCTAGGAATGTGGAAGATTGTAAGAAGGACCTTCTCTCTTGAAACTAAGTAGTATATTTTAATATTAATACATAGCAATATAATATAATTAATGGATAGGTTTATGTGTCTTCGATTCGTGCATGCGTTTCACGTGTTACATACTATATTAACTTTATGGCCAGCCAGTATTGATCGCTGCCACTCTTGTTCCAATGATATGATGGGAGAGACAATACCATTTCCGATTACACCTCCATTAAAATTTACTATAACTGAACCGAATCTTTACAGAGGAGCATATCCGAGAGACGTCAATTTTTCTTTTTTGAAATCATTAAATCTCAAAACTTTAGTATCATTAACACCAAACCCAATTACTCCAGATACAGATCCAAACCTTTATAAATTTGCTAAGGAAAATAATATCAGATTAATTCATTTGGAATGCGAACAGCTGGGTAAAGGGAAAAAGAGAGGGGTTCCCCTTAAATATAAAACAGTCCTTGAGGCATTAGATTATATGGTTCATTCACAATTTCAACCTGTTTATTTGCATTGTTTAAATGGTGGTCAGGTCACAAGCTTGGTTATTGCATGTTTACGCAAACTACAGTTTTGGTCCACTATTGCTATATTTAATGAATTCATCAACTTCTCGTTCAACATCACCGCAACTGACAGAAATTTTGTAGAAGGATTCAAAGGTGAAATCAGCATCAATTTTGATGATAAAGTAAGCTGGTTATGGGTTGGAATGAATAAAGAAGTAATTTCCAGCAATCCTAGAATCAAAGTAACTGATATTGGT
Organism: Debaryomyces singareniensis; assembly: GCA_031081795.1. Lineage (NCBI taxonomy): Eukaryota > Fungi > Ascomycota > Pichiomycetes > Serinales > Debaryomycetaceae > Debaryomyces > Debaryomyces singareniensis. The sequence goes on from JARYSX010000003.1 coordinate 171,413, forward strand.
GATAAAGGTGAATAATCACCAAAACTTATCCTATTTTATCTATTTAACTATATGCGAACGTAAAATAAGCAGTATGCATTTTGATTTAGGACCTGATTTTCTTTACATTTATATGTTACCTTCGAGTCATCAAAATAGCACCATCCTTTTGTAACTTTTTTTGTGTCTTTTTTATACACATAAGATGTATAATGTCCTGTAGTTAAATTTCCATAATGGTTTATAACTCCATATAACTTATATTGAAAAGGAGGCAGCTGATTTCTTGTGGGTAAAGTCGATAAAATTTCTAGTTCTCTACTTTCTGAAATGCTTTCACCTCCATCCTTAGTGGCTTCAGATTTCGTTCCTACTTTCGGCCAATATGGCGTGAGATCAAGAACCAGATTGACAGGGTACTGGACAAAAGTATTCAACTTGTTGAAATAACCACTCGAATTTATCTCAAATCTGGTAAGGTTAATTATTAAAATTTGCGGTAACCTTGTTATAGTTATCTTCTTAGTCAGTCGGGTGAATCGTTTACACCTTGGACAATGCCATTTATTCAAATCATCTAAAAGTTCAGTAGCAGTAAATTCTTCTAAGCAGTCGTAAAGCAGCACAGATGAATTAGAATTAAGCTTTTCTGGTATCGGTAGAGATAATATCAGAAATGCATTATACGTAGTCGAAGTGTTTCCACATTCTAGACATTTTAAGCATGATGAGAATTGACCTTGAAAGTAATCTACAATGATAGAAAAATTTAGCTTAAGATATCTTTCCCATTCTATTGTTGACGCTAATCTTACAGGCAAGAGTTCCCTTGTTTTTTCTTGTTCCTCTGTTAGCTCTAATACCATTCTTTTCTCTTCTGCATTCATTATTTGCATTTGGTTTAAATCCTCATGCAATCCATCTAAAAGAAAGTTAAGAAATTCAACACAATCTTGTTGATCTGAAGTTGCAAACTTTTTCTCCGGTGATAAAGATCCCATTACCTGTTTGAAACTTGTTGGTGTATAATAATTTCCATCATTTGTGAACATGTTCATCAATAACTTAACAAAATTAGTAGTCAACACCCCCTTAGATCCCAATTTATTGTTTACATTAATATGCTGTCTATATGATTGATGCGATGGAACATTTTGAGGAGAACTAAGGGTATTTTGGGGGAAAAAGAACTTCGTTAACCTTGGTGTAGAACTAAGGCATTGAATAACACAGTTCATATAGCATGAGTTTCCCAAATTAGTAAGGCCGGTAGAAAACCCTTCTAGGAAAGTGCTTACTTGCAGTTCTTTAATGTTATCCAAATCACTGGAATTTTGTTGGGATATTTTCATCTGCGATAAAGAGCTCTTATTACCACCGAAGGATTTTTTAATCATGTTTGTTGCCGAGTTTCTTCTTTTCAAGTCTCTTACCGGGGCCTGTTGTTGAGGATGACCAGCAGTTTCTAAATGAGATATTTTGAGATCAGAATTATTTTGATAACTTCCTACAAAATCATTCAGTACCTTAAACGACGGTTCCAGTGATCTTGTTAAGAACTTCAGACTATTAGTGTTAATTGCGGGAGAGTTTGATCTAGCCGTTGATAAATAGTCTCCAAAGCTTTTAAAATATGGTGATTCAAGTTTTTCTATGGACACACTTTTTTTAGAAGCGTTGAAGTAAGAATTAGGGTAGATATGTGTCGTATCATTAACGCTAAAAGAAGACTCAGGTCTTGAGAGAATCATCTCTGACTTTTCAAGGTAGTCAGCTCCATAGATTTCAAACCAATTTTTAACTCCACCACTCAAAATATATGGATGATGCTTCAAACGAGAACTTATGTATTTATTTTTGTACATCAAAATGTCTATCACATTTCTAAATGGAGAACGTAATGCTAAACCATCGTTATCTGCATTAATTAACAGGTTTTCTAATGCAACAAATTTATCTATTTTCTTTCCCTTAGGACCAAAATATAGGTTGTAAAATACTATCAAATCATAGGTGTATCTTTTTCGAAATCTCTGGTACTGTGTATCGGGTAGTAAAGATTCAAGCCTTTCTTCCAAATCAGCATCAGTAGCCGCAGTATTAGAATCCATTAGTAAGCTTACTGTTTCTGGTTCTATATTTATAATTTCTTCATATTTTATATGATTATAGTCAAAATCTTTTCTTTTCCGGAAGTCAATTAATAATACAGTTTTCTTATGAGTATCAAAGTAAAGGAATTGATAGAGTTCCTCTGCAGAGATATACTCCTCACATAGTAAGCTAAAATTTGTGTTTTTCTGTTCGGAACCAAGGGGTCTTGATATGCTTGTCTCCGATGAAGATTTCAATTTCCTAAATCTATCTATCAATGAATCGGATGGATCACTGGAGTTTGGTTTTTTTAGACCCAGAGCTGAGTGTTGTATCAAATATGACGTTATCTGAGCATACTCTGAGCTTTTCTTCAGGACAGTGTCATGCAAACTCTGGATTAGGTCCTGCGCTTTTACAGTATTCTCTTTATTGTAAAACTGAAGAATTGCCACCACTACTTTATAGCTCACAAATGCTATCTCAAAATCACAATAGCCTAGATTTTTATATTTACTGAACTCATAAGCAAACACTTCAATTAAATAGACCTGATAACCTATTAATTTTGGTATTCTGCTGGAGCTTTTGACCAATACATTATAAATAGATTCCGCAATTAAGGTTAACTCTTCAATTCCTTTCAATTTAATATCATTGAGAGTCATAATTAGACTTCTAATATTCAAATTTAGTCCTCGTGTAGTTAGCCAATAAAATAGTAATGCAGATCTATCTCTCTAAATATCTTACACTATGTCCCTTGATATTTTATATCAGGACTTTATCTATATTAAATGCAGGATTTAATAAGCTGATCAAAGTTTATAGTATTGGAATATATCATTGTGAGAACTATTTAAAATTATTGAAGCTAACTTTCAATCGAAACACTGTCTTACATGATGTGAAATATACTAAAGGGAATCTCTAAAATCAGATAAGCCCTTATCAAACCCTTGCTCCCATTCCCATAAAAATTGCAGTTTTCCTTTACTACCCATATGCTCATGTAGTCTCATGGCTTTCCAAAAATTCAACCTTCCCAAAATAGATTTTTTACTTGCAAATTCCCTAGCATCATTCCATGCTGTTTTATAACCATCTTTATATCTCTCATGTTCATAGCGCTCCTTACTGTTTTGATCTTTCCAGTAACTGACATGAGCTTCAAAAGCTACCAGTAGCTTTTCTTCTAACTTATCATTATTTGGGGCTGAATCTTTCTTCACATTCAAGGGTGGCTTTAGGGCTTGCTTTTCCATCATTGGCTTTAGTCCCCATTCACCTCCATCGCCATGGCGAAACTTGTAAGTCCAAAAATATGATCCAAAAGTAGCTCTCTGTTGAAACAATTGCGTTTGGCGGTTCCCGAATTCCTTAACCAAATTTTCCCTGGATGATTTTTCATTATTCTTATCCCAGGAGGACGAATCCAAGACACATGAATATTCGCCAATCATAAAATCAACGCCAGTTCCATTGTTTGATAAATTTGTCAATAAGTCACTATCCAAATCACTTACTATTTGACTGGGAGGCTTCGATTTATCATCATCAGAAAAGCACCTATAACAATGATGATCAACAACTACCCCAAGCAGCGTATCAACGCTTTGATGCTTTTGCAACCACTCTACCCATTGATTGGGCCACCATCCATCAGAAATTATAATAGGCACTTCATTGTCTTCATGCCGAATCGTATTTATGGCTGCTGAATAATACTGTCTTTGCTTTTTGCAGTCCGAAGAGAATTCAGCTTCGTTCACTATCTGAATTCCAGCTATATTTTCATATTTCTTCAAATCGGCAGCTACGAAAGAAAGCACCTGACACATCAAAAGCTGCGACCCACTATCATTCCAAAACCCTGGTGTACCATTACCAAACTCACCGCTATGATCACTTCCGTTGGCTCCCTTGGGCAAACCATGCATATCAACAAGAACTGAAATTCCATATTTATCTGCCTTTTCAATAAAATCTGATTTGAAAATATTCCAAGATTCCCTATAGACACTACTGCATCCTTGAAAAGCTGTGTCTTTAGTGAACTTACCTCCGTCAACAGTCCAATATCCTATTGGTATCCTAACGGAATTTATGCCATTATTGCAGAGCCATTCCCAGTCTTCATCGGACATGAATTTTTTCCAGTACGCTTCAAAAATTTTAGCAGCTTGTTCTTCTCCTTTTTCTTTAATCATGTTCCTAGCCGCCTCTAGTTCACATGAAGCATTATGAAGAAATAACTCATCTGAAATCCACTTCTCTTGTACAAAACAGGATCCCAAATTTACCCCGAAATTCATTCTATTTTGCATTATTTGCTTCCTCGATGGTTTAGAATCCTTCATATATAATGAAGCTGAGCTTAGGGAAGATCCCATTGATTTAATTTTCAATTTATCCAACATTTGTTTAATAATTAATTGGCAAGACTTACGGAAATCTATTTATTGCTATTTCAGATCAGTGAATAACGTCATCATATTCGCACTTTCATTCAGAAATTTAATATCAAAATCAGTCAAATCTTCAGCTCGGTATATTTATGGCTTCTGATAAAGATGAGGTATCTGCAACTAACTGGCCCGATTCTTTCAAAAGAATATTGGTAATATTTGCACAGATAAATACCCAAATAACTTTCTTGGGATCACATAGCAGAGATACAAAACCTACCTTTGAGCTATTACAAAAGATAAACTCAGGTATAACCGAATTAGATTTAGCCATAATAAAGTACTTGATGCCCCCTGGTCTGATAAAGTATGAGTATGTCGATGAGAATCTGTTAGAGCTTGCAAAAACTGAGAAGGTTAAGTTTAACTTCAGAAGTGGGTATTCTCAAAATACCCCTAACAGTGTTTACGAAATGTATGATATACCCACAGACTTGAATTTCGATAGAGAAATAAGTTCAAAAATGTTGCTCATTTTTAATTTTACTGATATAAAAGTGGATGGCATAGGTTCAGCTTTAAAGAGAAAGTTTGTTCCCCCAAATCCTAGAGATTCAACCTTCTTTCTGTCACACAAGACCTTGAAGCTTAGTCAGTTAAATTCCAAGCAGTTGCAAAGTATTATTCTCAGCAGACTAAATAAATTCAAATCCTGCGTTAATCAATACTTGAAGGCATTCTCTGAAAAGGAATTAGAAGGGAATGGAGAAATCCCTATGAATAATCTCATTTCGGTTTGTAAACCATTGATACCTAAGAAAGCACTGTTATTGACTGGAATGGAAATCATCAATAATACAATCACAGGTACGCTGGAATACCCAGAGTTAAGTTCTATATTGGGATGTATCTATTCAAAACCGTTTTATCGTAATCAAGTATCAGAAGTTCTAACGTTAACAGAAGCTAGGTCTTCAAAATTTTTAAACGTAAATAGCCCCGAGGAACCAAATGTGATTCACCCACTAATTAAAGCTGCTTATTTCAATTACAAAAATATATCCATCGATGAAGGATTATACTCCCACCAAGCAAAAGCTTTGCGAGCACTCTTGTTCGATCAAACAGTAAGAAACCATGTTATTGTGAGTACACCTACAAGCTCGGGAAAGTCTTTGATATTTCAAATTCCTATTTTGAACAACTTATTGCATGAATTTGAAGCTTCTGGTGGAGTCCCAAAGCAAAGATCGACGGCATTTTTTTTGTATCCAACGAAGGCGCTAGCGCAAGATCAAATGAGGGATATAAAAGAGCTTTTGAAATTCATTGAGGTTCCTTATGGTAACGATATAATTGTGGGAACTTTTGATGGTGATACTTCTAAGGAAGAACGTCAATACAATCGTAAATTCGCCGATATAATATTTACTAATCCAGATACTATACATTCATCTGTTCTACCTAGTTTTAATGGAAACTTTGAAAATTCAGGCTGGGCTAGATTTATAATGAATCTAAAATATGTCGTAATTGACGAATTGCATATTCTTAGAGGAACGTTTGGCTTACATGTTGCTTATGTTATGAGGCGATTATTACGAATTAGAGAAAAACTTTTGAATATAAGAGGTGCGAGTACTGATTTAAGGTTTATTTCATGCTCTGCTACCATAAAGGATCCAATTCCTCATTTTAGATCTATCTGCTGCATACCAGAAGACGACATTATAGTTCATATAGCTGAAGATGGAAGCCCATCATCTGAGAAGAGGTTGATCGTCTGGAACCCACCTTCTTTGATGAATAAGAATGGGGTTACCCTTTCACAGCTGAATCTGAATATTAAATCTTTCGTTCCGAGAGAGAATCCAATTTCTGAGCTGGCAAAGTTACTCATTCATCTTCTTTCAAACGACAGAAACATTAAAGTAATTATATTCTGTCCTATTCGCGTTATATGTGAACTTCTCATGAAAGAAGTTCGTTTATTGATTTCTTCCTCTACCGAACCTGCTACGCAGTCATTGATGAATCAAATAATGTCCTATCGTGGTGGTTATAATAGGGAAGATAGAAGAATTATTGAGCGAAAAATGTTTAATAAAGAGTTGAGAGCAATTGTTGCTACTAGTGCTTTAGAACTCGGGATCGATATCTCTGATCTCGATGTAGTCATATCGTGTGGTTTTCCAATGCTGAAACTGAATTTGCATCAACAGTTTGGCAGAGCAGGCAGAGGAAAATTTTCTAAGGGTAGTTTGGCTATATTAGTTTGCGGATCAAGCCCAATAGACCAATATTATTTAAAGCACCCTCAAGAACTTTGCAAGAAAACATACGAAGATTTATGTGTTTCTAGTTCCATTGAAAACTGTCTGAGTCATGTTATTATTCAACAACACCTTCAGTGCGCTGCTTTTGAATATCCAATTGATGCGAATGAAGATAAGAAATGGTTCTTAGGAAAGCGAGAGTCTCACGCTGAAATTTTCTTGAGCTTTTGCAAGGATTTAGTCCATATTGACAACTTTTACAGAACTTCGGTAAATTTTCTTCCTTGGCCATCGCAATTCGTTTCTCTCAGGGGTGAGGAAGAATTGACTTACGCGGTCGTTGATATAACAAATCTGGCAAATAGAATAATAGAAGAGGTAGAGGAACTGAGAACAAGCTTCACATTGTATGAGGGAGCTATCTTTTTGCATCTTGGGTATCCCTACTTGGTAAAAGAATTTAATAGTGCCAACAAGTATGCTAAGGTCGAGCGTGTGAATGTTGATTGGATTACAAAACAGAGGGATTTCACTGATGTTGATCCCATTGAGATTGAATGTATTAAAGTTTTCAAAGCAGATTCTGATAAAGCTAGAGGTTCTGTTTCTGTCTACTTTGGTCGAATACAGAATACGACAATTGTTTTTGGTTATTTTAAGGTGAATCGTAGAGGTGAAATCTTAGAAGCGGTCGAGGTTAAAAATTCGCCTGTTATTAGCTATTCAAAAGGCCTTTGGATTGATATTCCGCAAACTGCGTTGGCGACTATTAAGACTAAAAAGCTCTCGGTTTCTGGTGGCATACATGCTGCTCAGCACGCAATAATAAATGTCATTCCATTATATATATCAGGAAGTTCTATCACTACAGATCCCAATTCGAATTCTGCTTCAGTTTCAGGAACAATGGATATTCTGACTGAATGTAAAGCTCCTGAGAAAGAGTTCGCAAGCAGACAAACAAAACGACAAAGACCTCCTAGGTTAGTATTTTTTGATCACAAAGGTGGCCCTAGTGGGACTGGTGTTTCATTTAAAGCTTTTGAACGATTTTACGACATACTTTCAGCAGCTTTTAAACTTCTAATGGAATGCGAATGTATATATGGGTGCCCATGTTGTATTGCAAGTGGCTTTTGTAAAGAAATGATGCTCGTTATGTCAAAACCTGCTGCAATTATTATTCTAGCCAGCCTTCTAACATTGGATTTAAATGAGGTATCAAAAAAGGTCTGTGATGGCCCAGAACCTAACATGCCTGATATCGTAGTCGATACTATAACCTCAACTCCTACACAGGTAAAGCATTCTAATGATATAGAGATTATTAACGAGAGTGTAATGTACGTTCCTTGACTATAATGTTATATTTATACAAATAATATGCAAACCATTAGCAATAAAAAATAAATTTTAAACGTAATATTGATGTCTCTCGTTATTTTTTACGACTAATTATCGAGGCCCTCCTAGATATTCTCTCCACCATGCTACTTTTGCGAGGACTATTTGAAATGTCAATATTCTCAGTTAAATTCGAGCCCTGTGAATTTATCAGTTTAGCACTTGTACCGTAATTTCTTACAGAGTTCATCCTTCCTTGGATGATTGTCTCTTTACTTGGCGAATATTTGCCATCGGTGCTATTACTGCCAAATGAATAACCAGTGTTATTATTAGATTCTCCTAGGTTTTGATTTTGCAAAGCAGGGCTATAAGTAAGCTCTTTTTTCTTTGCGAGTCTAAAAACGCTGTTTAAAGGCTTCAAATAAATCGAAGCCAATGACCCAATAGTTAATTCTAGCTCTAGCAAGATATGTGGATCAATATCATCATTGTTGACAGATATTTTCGGGTTCTCGTGGAGAATAACGTTCTTTGTATTCATCTGAAATTCACCGCCTGGGCCATTTGCATTCTGTGCAGAAATTAATCTCCAATAAAAAAACGCTCTATCACGTACGTCTGGGTTATTCAACTCTTCTGTTGCTATTTTAAAAATCCGCAAAAGCATGTTTTCGCCAATGTTCGGATAAAGAAGATATATTTTAGTAACGGCAGTTAAAGAAATACATTGTACTTCAATTGTATCCTCCTTAAAGTTTGAAGTTAAGCATTCGAATATTTCTTCTATATTCTTGATTTCCTGACAATATTGACCAACAATCCAAATCATAGCAGACTTAGATTCAGGTTCATAAACTAATTTGTAGGATTTCAAAACATTGTTAACAGTAGATTTATACTTATCGGGGTATTTTCTGAGTAGATTTCTGAAAACAATAGCGGCTTCTTGAATAATATAAGGTATTTCATTTGAAAGCAAATCCAAGATTATTTCAACACATTTATCTGCAATAAAATTTAGCTTGAGCGCTAAGTTTCCAAAGGCCCTAATAGCCTTACGAGCCATAGGCACATCTACTTCGGTAGCATATTTTTCTAACTCTTCTAAAACCAAGTGTGCATTGTTTTCATTTGCAACGAGATATATAATCTCTAATTTCGTATCCTTAATATATATAGGATCATCATATCGACAAAAAAACATTTCTACGTCAAACATTACCAACTCTTTCCTTCCAACTAATAAAAGTATAATATTACGAAGGACAAGAAATTGCGTTTCGTACGGCTTAGACATTAAAGAAACAAGTGATGAGCCTAACCTTTTTGGAAGAGTGGGTATAACGAGTTCGGGATTCTTTACATAATAACAAAAGTAAACAATCGCCTTCACAGCATTTAAGATAACAGCTGTATTTTCATGCTGTAAATATGGAAATATACCTTCAATCATTTCCAAAGCTTCATCCGAAGTTTGGGGAACATGCGATATCAAAGAGTTCAATATATATATTTGACTCCATTCGTTCGTTTTTTCAAGGTAAGATAATAAAGAAACTGCATGGTTGTGGTCGATATTTAAAGAAAGTGATTTTCCATTTTCAGTTATATAGCTCAAAGAGGCTAAGGTATTTGAAACTACCATTTCATCTTTATCATAAAGCAATTCATTTAAAAGCTCAATAAGCCTTTCCCCTATCACTATTTCTGGGTCATTTTGATAAATTCTCGAAACAGAGTACGCAACATTAGCCCTTACCGATGGTATCTTATCATTAGCTAATTTCCTTATAGACTCAACGCTATGCTCCAAATATTGTTTAATTGGAACGCTCGATAATGTTTTAATCGCCAAAGCACGTAACTTCGGGTTATTATCATCTCTAAATCTGAGGAGGAATGGCAATGCAGAAAGGGCATCCTGAACATTAAATTTAGCAAACTGCCGTATGAACTGTAAGCACAATTTCCTGATTTCGTAGTTATCTAACCTCATGGCCTCGATTATCTCTGGGAATAAGTTTACTACTTCATTATTGTTGAGAATCATATTTGAAACAACTTTCTTCATAACAACAAGTACTCTTCCCAGTGGCTTACTTTTTTTGTATGCCCTTTCAAGCTCGGATCTCAATTCGACAGACTTAGTCTTAGCATAAAATTTTGCATCACTCATTTTATAGCATCAGAGACTACGGTACGAATGAATTTAAGTTCTTCGGTTCTTAGCGCATTCAAATTCCTGTATTTTTAATTTCCGTACCTCAAATCAAGTTTGAACAAATAGTATGAACCATGCACTAATAATTGTCAACAGTATCCCTATAAAAATATATACTGAAGAAACTAACACTTTGTACTACACCTCTAGAGTTGTACATATCCAGATGCATAACTCACACTACTATCTTTTACATCTGTCACCCTTCCACTCTGTGAATATCCTATCCAAGCAAAATTCAGATCGGGTAGATCCGGATATTTTTCCTTTAGAGCTTCTAAAAGACGCAAAACTACGCCAATGGGCTTTTGTCCACAAATTGTATTCTGGGTTTCTGAAATGTATGCCCTCCAAAGTTTATAGGACCCTAGGGATGCTATTCGCATTGCCTCCGTATCCAAATTTTGAATTGATTCATAGATAGGAACTCCTTTGGGTGGCATACTTCTGTACAGCAAGTGATTTATGTGCTCCTTTTGTATCAGACCATTCGGTGGCTCTGGTAAATAGGCGGTATACCCGAATCTCAGGCCCCAATGACAGAAGTCAGAACTTATTATGAAAGTATTCTCTTCACACAAGAAATATGGTAGCAACCTTTCTACGATGCTTTCACATAAATGATCGTTCATAGCACTAATCATGATTGGGATAAGTTTGGGCTTTGATTTTGATTTTTCTGTTGCATAATATAAGAAAGGAGCATGCATTTCAAAGGAATGTTCGTTCTGATCCACCTCGGAAGACATCAACTTGAATGGACTACCCTTTGATCCTGCCTCTGGCTTTATAAGCTCCTCAATTAGGTCAGAATCCACTTTTAAGTTTCCCAATGGCGTTTCGTAATAGTCATATTGAGTGAGCATCGCATATCCTTCGAAATAGACATGGTGCGAAGGACCTAAAATAAATACCCTCTCAACATCGCTTTTATCCCATACATTAAAGGTTTCAGCTAGGCGTTGGCCACTATACGTATACCCTGCATGTGGCCCTATTAAAACCCTGGCACCTTTTACACTTTCTAACCTTGATGTCTTACCGTTTGCTATGCTGAAAAATTGATCCAATTGAATTTTTAACTTGCTTTTATTGGCACTATACCAACTACCTGCATGTGTAGCAGGTCTAATTGACATGGTTGGTAGCTCTTTTAATTAGAAATCTTTAAATATTTTAGTGATATATGTATATATACAATATATATTAGAGATCAAATGGAAATATAAGTACCGAGAAAGGACATTTTTGCATTATATAGGGTGCGCTTGCGCTACCATACCACGACTAACAACCCTGAAGTTCAGTATGCACCTGCACCTCGCATACGTACGTCCTAGGTACAGTTTTTTCTGGGGCCTAATTAGAGCAAGATAACATTGCTGAAAATACATTATCAAGAATGACATATAGCTTATAATCATATAGAATATAAATGATAAATAAAGTGTATGGTTTCAAAATGTAATTTAACTAACTATAAGAAATTCTAACTGTATCTTCAGCTTATAATTATAAGTAGGCTTCATAATTGAGTGATATGTTGAGTTCTAGAATATCGAAGTTAAATCCGTCTATGCCTTCTTGATAATTTCTAAGGACCAATTAACGATCATTAACTCTTCATCTCCGCTGTAATAAGTAGATGCGGCCGGATACGTGCCTCTAATAAGAAAGCCACCAGGTGTTGTGTCCTCTGGAAACTCTTTGGAATACAACTCATCGGATGGGTCATAGTCTCCAATATCCAATTCCTTTTGCTTCAAAGGAATTCCATGCTTTTTCACAACATACTTATATCTGAAGTTCTTTAATGGCTTGTTCTTCACTTTGAAATAAAGGGTCATCACATATTTCGAGTTCTCTGGAATTTTAACGTGGATGTTTTCCTGTTTAGTGTCCACATAAGTTTTTTCTGAATCGTTTATCAGGACGCCAAATTTAACAATCTCAATATCGGGATGCTCCGCAGTCATTTTTTGAATTGATAATTTTTAACCAGTGGTTTGGAAAACTTGCAATACTACGAAAAGCAGATATTAGGACACTATTTATATGACATTGTAACTAAGCGGAAAAATACAACGCCCATGGATGTGCCACTTTTGGGATTGTAATCTTGACTTCTCCGAGGATTAGGTGTTTTTTTGCGGGGATAAAAGAAGAACTGAAGAGCATATGATTTTGAAGTGCGTGTAAAAGAATAGACGTAGGCAAGAAACAATAATTTTAGTGTATAAATTCTGTGCAGGGATTTTCGCTGTTACGTAACTAAGTTGTAGTCAGACTATTGGCCTTTTTGAATTTCTCGTTTTTAAAAGAAGTAACTTCATCCTGTAGAAGCATTTTCAACTCAGACAAAGTTGTTGCCTGGTACTCAAACTTGAAATCAAAAATAAACAAGCTTTCTGGTTCTTCAGCGGGATCTCTTACTGATTCAAAGAAAGGGTGATCTAAACATTCATAAACGTTCGGCCTCTTCTGATGGTTCCAATCTAGCAATAAGTCAATCAAATCTAGACCTACTGCTGAGGCAAATGGATAAAGCACGGACCAATTCACATGCTTATAACTCATACCTGACGGTAGAGGTAGTTTCCAATCAAACTTTTTGATTAAATCAGATTCAGGAGAACCAATTACCTTTGTTATTTCTAATAATTGTTCAAGTTGATCTTTTCCTACAAACAATGGTCTTCGTCCATAAAGCTCTGCTAAAATACAACCCACTGCCCAAACATCTACTGCTTTATTATATGACTTATTCGACAACATCAACTCTGGGGCCCTGTACCACCTGGTAGCTACATAATTTGTCAATGGTGCGATTGCATTTCTATAATACTTCGTATTAATTCCCCTTGCAAGACCAAAATCGCATATCTTCAATACTCCCATCACAGTAACTAATATATTGCCTGGCTTAAGGTCTCGATGTATGACATCAGCGGAATGAATGTACTTAAGTCCACAGAGTATTTGGTAAGTGAAACTTTTTATATGGAACTCCGAGAACTGTATCGAAGAATATATTACCCTCGCTAGATCATAGTCAGCTAGTTCCTGAATACAATAAAGCCCATCATAAGGGGAAATATATACAATGTCTAAATCAATGAGATTAACAATCTATTATTTTAGTACTACAATCCAAAAGCCGTTGAAAGAAAATACTTACATTTTTATGTCCTTTGAAATGTCTCATCAACTTCAATTCTCTGAGAGCTCTCTTTAACAACACTTCTCGGCGAAAAATGTTTGACACCTTTTTTATGGCTAAACGAACCTTTTCACCGCCTTCTAGTGAAACTTTATCTACTGCAGAACAAACTGTTCCGTATGACCCTTTTCCTAGTATATTTTGGATTTGATACCTGGAATCTATCATAAAATTTGCATCCTTGTAGACTGTCGTTCCTCTTCTTACAAAGTACTCTGACTTGATTCTTTGCTTTGAACTAACCCCATATATAGATTTATGATTCATCTTTATCTGGTCCTTTGTAATATTTACTAATAGTATATTTCATTAATGACAATCGGTGTAAAGTACCTGTGATTGCAAAAACTTTTGTGGTGCAGAAGTAGCGATATCTCACAAATTTGAATTTGTAATGTATTACGTAATGTATTCAGAAAAGAAAAAATCTTATATCATCGTAGACATGGAAGAAGACAGATTTTTCAGATTGTAAGTTTAGTTCTAAATTAAAATATGAGTTCTTCACATTTTCGTTTTTATGAGAACAAATATCCCGAAGTGGATGAGGTTGTTATGGTCAATGTCCAAGAGATTGCTGAGATGGGAGCATATGTAAAATTATTGGAATATGACAACATTGAAGGTATGGTATTATTATCAGAATTATCTAGAAGACGTATCCGTTCTATTCAAAAGTTAATTCGTGTAGGTAAAAATGAAGTTGCGGTGGTATTAAGAGTTGATAAAGAAAAGGGTTATATTGATTTATCTAAGAGAAGAGTCTCTACAGAAGATATTATCAAGTGTGACGAAAGGTACAATAAGTCTAAAGCCGTCCATTCGATATTGAGACATTGTGCTGAAAAGTTTGGAGTTTCACTTGAAACATTGTACCTGACAATAGGATGGCCATTAAGCAGAAAATTCGGTCATGCGTATGATGCCTTTAAATTATCTATTAGTGATCCCACCGTTTTTGAAGACATAGAAGCTCCATCAAAAGAAATTATGGACGAATTGAAGTTATATATTTCCAGAAGACTTACTCCTCAAGCAATTAAAATAAGAGCAGATGTTGAAGTCTCATGCTTTAGTTACGAAGGTATTGATGCAATCAAAAGAGCTTTAAAAGCTGCAGAAGATATGTCCACTGATGCTATGGCCGTCAAAGCAAAATTGGTAGCTGCTCCTTTGTACGTCGTTTCAGTTCAAGCATTAGATAAGAACCTTGGTATAACTTTATTACAATCTGCCATAGAAAAAATTACACAGTCTATTGAAGCATCTGGTGGCAATTGTAAAATTACAATGGCGCCAAAAGCTGTTACTGCTACTGAAGATGCTGAGTTACAAGCTTTATTGGATAGGAAAGAAGCAGACGACAAAGACTCAGATGAGTCAGATGATGAATAGATAAAGTTCGCATCTCAATGTACATCTAATTCGCTACATAATTCCTCATGAAGATTTTGCTACATAATTTTAGGTTACTTTTGTTGTATAGACTTAATAAGGTAATGATTTTAAGAGAGTTAATTCTCCTGCATTGGCTCTTTCAACGATGTAGGCTGGAAGGTAATTGAGAAGACGAGAGGGTACCCTCAATTCAACCACTGAATCCGGAACATGAAATTGGTCTATGCTTATAAGATCCTGGTTTCCACTTAGGTCTAACTTTTTTAAATTTTTCCCGAATTTGACATTCCTCAATAAACGAAGCTCGTTATATGCTAATGATAAGTACTCAAGAGCAGGTGGGAATTCGAAGGATTCAACAGTTTTTATTGAATGATAACCTAGCTTTAACACTTTTAGACCAGGTGGAAATGAAACATCTTTCAATGAAGTTATTCGCTTATCATTTTCATCTACTTCTGGATCCATCTCAACATCCAAAACCTGTAAAGAGAGTGGGAACTGCACATTTTTCAAAGTGGTAATAAGATTATTACCAATATAAAGCTCCTTTAAAGACGACGGAAATTGAAATTTGTTCAATGTTTTTATATTATTGTGGCCCAAGAATAGGGATTCAATAGAATCTGGCAATTTTAAGGGTTTTATACTATTAAGTCCATTGTTTCCAAGATTTAATTCTCGAAGTCTCGAAGGTATTTTCAACCCTCTTGTGTTGGTCATAGATTGCTGCAAATTAAGGCTTTCAAGTGATTCAGGAAATTGAACCCCAGCCATGGACTCATTAGGTATATATGAAATATCCAAATAAGATAAGCTTTCTGGAAATCTAGCCCCCTTCACGTACTCAATTGGATTAAATGATAATGAAAGTTTTTCCAAACCTGGCGGGAAATTAAGACCCTTCAAATTTTCAATTCTATTGTTGGACAAATCTAAAACCTCTAGCTTCATTGGCAAGTCCAAATAATTCAAAAAATATATTTTATTGTTTGATAAGTCTAAATTCCTCAATGAAGAAGGGAAATTTACATTACTTATATTGCTGATACATCCGCTGGATGCAATTAATGTTTGTAGATTGGAAGGCATTTTGAAACCACTCAAAGTCTCAAGAGAATTACTCCCACTTATATTCAAAACAATCAAGGAATCTGGAAATTTGACACCTGGAAAAAATCTAACACAGTTCTTAGTATAATCAAATATTTTCAAATTTTCCCAGTTTTCAACATCCATCTGAATCTCAGATCCAAGCTTTGCTAAGTCGTTTTTTTCAGTAAGATAAATAGTGCTTATTTCGTATTTGTCTATTATCAGACATTGAGTTATTTTTTCTTTAACTGCATCTTTGAATGCCATTATCAAGTCTTTATAAGCTTTAATGTCCTCCGGAGGACATTCAGACCATTTCTTTTCCGGATCAAATTGTATGTGGTAAGCCACCTCTTCAAATCTTTTGAAGTGTTCCGGGTACTCTCTTATAGCTTCACTTAATTCGTTTACGGCTTTCGCAAAGGTTTCATTATATTCTATGCAGATATTTAATTTGGTGTCTCCAAAATCCAGGGACAGATTATGAAATGCATTTTTCAATTCACCTAGTTGTAGTATAGAAACTTTGCTGGCAGAAGTTTTTAAATTTTCTATAAATTCTTTCATAACTGATGTTGATAGTATTCCATTTAACAAAACGAGGTTGGATTTTGAATTAAAGTTAGCTTTATGACTGGAATCGCTGATGTTACCTAGATTATTTGAAAGTTCATCTTCGGACAACTTTATTCTTTTATTACTAACTTCTTCATTTGAAATCGACTTCTCATGCTCCGATGCATCTCTTATAACATCTTGTGATATAGTGAACGCTTCACTCAGGTCACTTTTGCTTCTAGTATCCTGTTGTATCTTAGTAGATTCCATAATTAACTAAATAAAATAGATAACGCATTTTGAGATGAGAGAAAAATAGCACAAAAACAGTAAGATCTGGCCTCTAACTTTACCATGTATATTTAATGGCCGATTGGGCCACATATAGGACTTGCCAACTTACTATCTTCTGAGACAGAATTCATTCCTACCTCAATAAATCATCTTCGAGGCTATTAGAGATTCATTGTACAGGTATTAAGTAAGGTTTATCTGTCTTAATACCCAAAAAAAATGGGGCAAGCCGGGAATTGAACCCGGGACCTCCCGCACCCTAAGCGAGAATCATACCACTAGACCACATGCCCTTTTTCAGCATTAGAACCAATTTTATTAAATAAGTTTTCGTATTCAAATGTAATGAAGAAATTCATATAATGGGTTTGCAAAATCTGAATCCGAATAATTCAGCAGAAATCGGGTGTATTTAGGAAGCTAATTCTTGGCTGTGGAAAACTTGTCCCCATGTATCTATTTATTCGTTTCTATTTCAAGTTATGTAATAATTTATAATATTTTTAAAGTATGCATCATTAAATCAATGAATTCATAATTATTTGTACTAAATAGCCCAAAGTCGAATCAAAAGAAATAGAGCTTCTAAATAGTGAACTGAGACTAGCGTTTAATTATTGTTGTAAATTAGCATTTTGCGAATTAAGTTCACTTTTTTTATTCGTGTTCGTGAAATCTCAGTCTCACTATAGATGATCAGGTTGTTAGCAAGAAATTGCGCAAGATGGCCAACCTCTAGTATTAAGGAATCCTTAAGGGGGTTCCATGTATCATATCTTTTAAAAGCAGATGGCTTGAATGCTATACCTATCGATAGAACTAGAAATATAGGAATTATTGCGCATATCGATGCTGGTAAAACTACAACTACAGAGAGGATGCTCTTTTATAGTGGAAAAACCGTTCATATTGGGAACGTTGATGAGGGTGACACAGTGACAGACTACCTACCTTCTGAAAGAGAAAGAGGTATAACTATTCAACTGGCAGCAACTACTATTGAATGGAATAGGAACAAAATAAATATAATTGACACACCAGGTCATGCTGATTTCACTTTTGAGGTTATAAGATCTTTAAGAGTACTCGATGGATGTGTGACTATTTTAGATGGGGTTGCTGGTGTCGAGGCTCAAACTGAAAAAGTATGGAAACAAGCTAATTCGCTTGGAATACCTAAAATTGTTTATGTAAATAAAATGGATCGAGAAGGAGCAGGAT
Source organism: Debaryomyces singareniensis (assembly GCA_031081795.1). Lineage (NCBI taxonomy): Eukaryota > Fungi > Ascomycota > Pichiomycetes > Serinales > Debaryomycetaceae > Debaryomyces > Debaryomyces singareniensis. Next base: position 189,524 of record JARYSX010000003.1, read on the forward strand.
ACAGTCGATCTGTTAAAGAGCTTATCGAGAAATTTCACACAAAGGCAGTGCTTTGTAATGTACCCTTTTTTGAAATTGAAAAGAGTACCTATAATTTCAAAGGTGTGATCGACGTGGTTAATAAAGTATTATTATTATGGGACCCTATCTTAGATCCTACAGGCAGAAAGATAACTGTTCACGATGTGGAGAAAGAAAAAGACATATTTGCTGAGGCGTATGATATTGTGCAAAAATCGAGGGAATCCATGGTAGAGACTTTAGGAGAGTTTGATGATGGTCTTGTGGAAGCATTTCTTGAATTAGAAGGTGACTATATGAAAATTGACGCCACCACTTTAAATAAATCGATCAGAAATGCAACAATTAAAAATCAAGTTACACCTGTGTTATGCGGTTCATCTTTTAAAAACATAGGGGTTCAACCTTTGATGGATGCTATAGTGCTGTATCTACCATCTCCTCTTGAAATTAATATCCCTGCAATATCAGCAAGCTCCAGAAGAAATAAAAAGCAGACTTCTAATACGCCCCCAACGATCAATATTAACATGGACCCTAAGAAGGGCCTTGTGATAAATAGTAATCACAACCTCTCAACTGCATTGGCGTTCAAAGTTATAACACATCCAACGAGAGGTGTAATGACTTTTTTTAGAGTTTATAGTGGTAAACTACTTTCAAACTCTGTTGCAATCAACACAAGAACAAAAAAGAAAATTAATTTAAAGAAGCTATTATTGATGCATGGTGAGGAACCACAGCCTGTTGGTTATATTTCTTCTGGAAATATAGGAGTAATATCAGGCTCTGAAGATGAAATAAGAACTGGTGATACACTTGTATCTATAGGTTCTAATAAACAACCAGGTGCTTTGGAACAGTCTATTCAAATGCTTCCAATTGAAATTCCGCCCCCATTGTTTAATTCGTCTCTTGAACCATTAACTGCAGGAGATTTAAGATATATGAATGAATGTTTGACTACCTTATTGCGAGAAGATCCTTCATTAAGCATAACTACTGATGATGAGCTAGGTCAGACGATAATTAGTGGAATGGGTGAGTTACATTTGGAGATAGTAAGGGATAGGCTATTAAACGATATGAAAGCAAAAATAAAAATGAGGGATGTAGCTATTTCTTATAAGGAAACTTTATCAAATCCCACTGGACACGCTCTTCACTTATCACACGATTCGAATCCAGAGATAAGCGTGGAAATAGAATTACACTCTATGAGTGAGGATGGAGGTAATAGTACCTTTATGGCGCTCACGGGTGCTACTTATATGGAACAGGACAACAATATGGTAGCATTTGATGAAAATTCTACACCCGAGCATGTTAAAACGGCTCTTTTTGAACGGCGTTGGAAATGTGAGTGTTCTTTAGAAGAAATTGAAGATAATTTGATAAAGGGATGCAATGTTGGATTACAATTAGGTGGTCCAATACTAGGGTTACCGTTACATTCGATAGCTGTTATCATTAAAAAATGGGATTTCCCAGTCGAACGAGCTTTAAATCCTACACCTTATCTTTTAGAAATTGCAAGACAAGTTGTAGAAAAGTACATTAAGGAATCTTTGCCTGTATCTTCTTTTACTGTGCTTGAACCTCTCATGAGCGTTAAGGTAACTGTATCGACTGACCACATCGGAGAAGTAGTGCACGATTTAACTCAGAGGTGTCAAGCGGTTGTAACCTCAATAGAAGACGACTTAGAAGATTTAGATGCAACCAATAATGTAAAAAATGTTTCAGATAAGATGTACTTCCCTGAAGATCATACTTTAAGCTCTGCCAATCTAACTAAAATACATAATAAAAAAATAGTACATGCTGAGGCTCCGCTTAGAGATATGATAGGTTATCTCTCTAAGCTAAGGTCCTTAACTCAAGGAAGAGCTACTTTTGACATGACTTATAAAGGAATGAGATCAGTCCCCAATTCAAAATTGAAACATCTTTAGGTACATCTATAACGTGAATATTTTCGTCTTATTGTATTAAGACAGATAGTTTTCATGGTGCTAATTTTATCACGTGTATATATTCTCCATATGTCATTTACATCGATTCAATATATGGATATTCATACCAAATCCATCATAGGTAAGAAAGTGTTTTGATATCATATATTTAAATAACATACATGTCGCTGGAGCCACAAAAAGTTCATATGGCCGACATTGAGGATAAAGAGGTATCGTCAGATTCAGCTGGTTCTTCATTTGTACCTGTCAGCAGTAATCCACAAGATGCAATTCAGGTTGTAGATGAAAATAAAAGATTTAATTCTAAAGTCTTGAATTATGTTAAGTCTGCCTCTGATTATGTATCTGATTCTGAGGGATTCCATATTATATCGGTTTTTGGATCACAGTCAACAGGAAAATCTACTTTATTGAACACATTATTCAATACAAATTTTGATGTTATGGATGAATCTAAAAGACAACAAACAACTAAAGGGATTTGGCTTGCAAGCTCTCCTATTGTTAATTCAACCTTAGTGACGCATTCTGATGCGGATAGAAGTCAGGTATTTGTAATGGATGTAGAAGGTACAGATGGACGAGAACGAGGAGAAGACCAAGATTTTGAAAGGAAGGCTGCATTGTTTGCTTTGGCTACTTCAGAAATTCTAATTGTAAATATATGGGAGTCACAAATTGGGTTGTACCAGGGTGCAAATATGGGTTTGTTAAAGACTGTATTTGAGGTTAATCTATCATTATTTGGAAAAACAAAGATTGAAAAAGACGACCACAAAGTTCTATTACTTTTTGTTATAAGAGATCACTTATCAGTCACGCCATTAGAAAATTTAACTAATACTTTAACTCAGGATCTCTTGAATATGTGGGAGACATTAAACAAGCCAGCTGAACTTGAACATTTGAAATTCTCTGACTTCTTTGATGTGGCTTTTCACCCATTAGCCCATAAGGTGCTTCAAGAAGCAAAATTTCTACATGACGTGAAATTATTAGGGGACAGGTTTGTTGATAAGAAATCAGATCAATTTCTATTCAAGCCTTATTACCACCATGACATTCCAATTGATGGTTGGACAGTGTATGCAAGTAATTGTTGGTCGCAGATTGATAGTAACAAGGATTTGGACTTGCCTACTCAGCATATTTTAGTTGCGAGATTTCGTTGTGATGAGATTGCAAAATCCTGTTTTGAAATTTACAAAGTAAAGTTTGAGGAGTTTCTAAAAGAAGCTAAGCAAAATTCAGATTCATCACAAGCTTTGGATTATCATCATATAGGAAGCACTTTAAGCTCCGTGTTTTATGATTGTTTAAAATCTTTTGAATCATCAGCATCAAAATACAATACATCTGTGTATGAAACTAAGCTGAATGAATTAAAGACCAAAATGGTTTCCGAACTTGAAGCTGTTGTAGGTATCTATGCAAAAATTTTACAAGAAAGGCTTTCAAATGATTTTTCAAAGGACCTTACTCTGCGGGCTAATGCATTTGATAACTTTTTGAGCGGTATTGTGGGATTGAAGCAAAAATATATAGAGTTATTCGAGCTCTCGCTAGATAATTTCACATTTAAAGAAATAGATAACGCGGCTTACGTGGACCTATTTTCGTCTGTTCTACAGGATTTAGTCCTAAGATATCAGCAGACTGAATTAAAAGACATTGTTTCCAGGTCGACAAGAAAAATTGAAAAATCCTTAAACAAATTGATTGCCACGCAAATGGAAACTCCAAGTGATAAGACATGGGATAATATTAGTTTGAGTTTTAAGGGCCTTATCCAGGATCAAGTAACTCCTTTCACATTACCAGATGGAACATATGACTTCGGGTTAGGCACGGATGACCACCAAAACAAAGAAACTATGAATGAGTTAGTCTTTAAGTATTGGTATATTTTCTATTATGCGATTCGAAAACAATTGTCTCCTGATAGCATTTTGCGTATTTTAAAGGATAGATTTGAAGATAAGTTTCGGTATGATTCAAATGGCTTACCTAAAATGTTTGAATCTGCAAAAGACGTTGAGGTTAGCTTTGGTGAAGCCAAGTCGTATGCTTTAGCTGCGTTGCCTGTGTTTTGTCTTGCAAAATTGAGCGATGATAGTGAAGTTATTCCTCCAGTGGATATTTTTGATAAGAACTTGAGAAGTAAATACGCATTGACAAGGAATTCAACTAAATCAAATTTATCTAACTTTATGGATAATGAGATTGACTCAGACGATGAAACTGAAGCTTGTTTTGCTCAGGTGATATCGGAGGAAGACAAAAGCATAATTTTGAAGAAGTTCAAGAGAGAGACCGATGCAAGATTCGTAGAGGCAAAGAGATCTGTTGTTCAACATGTTACCCAAATACCATACTATATCTATCTTATCATCATGGTCTTGGGATGGAACGAATTTATGGCTATAATAAGAAACCCTTTCTTTTTCTCGCTCATCCTTCTTGTATGTGGGTGCACATACATTTTGTACCATTTGAATTTACTTTCTCCAGCCTTAGCATTGGGAAAAAAAGTGATTCAAGAAGCTATGGACATGGTAAAGGAGAAATTGCGAGATATTATTCTTGATGACCCGGAGCTACATGCCCAGAAGCTTTCCAAAATTTCCCTGAAGAAAGATACAGTCAGCATTGTGGACTTATCAGATGATGAACAAAGGGCCAATAGTATCTCATCTGAAAATTAAAACCATTCATAGTATAAATACTTGTATTTCAATTTTAAGTCGGCTTCACGTGTTCTATATTCGTTAGGTTTATACTTGTATCCAAACCTTTCAAAAACCGCTATTCGAAAGAGGAAATTGTTCAGTGCATTCTACTATTGCACGACCATTCGATTTTTGGACGCTCCGATGCTATCTACGATATGATTCTTAATAGTTAAATTTATTGAATATATCACTATAATACAAATAGGATGCTCCTAGTAATCTGTCTCATGCATATCCAATCATACTAGAAAACATATTTTTTCAGAACTTTGGCATATCTAAAATTCTAAACACATGGTAGAAAATATACTTCTCACACGTCCAATTTTTTCTGAGGCTCTGCTGATTACGCAGGGCAGCTTAGCCTTGAAATTCTGTTTCGCAGTATAGCTAGCTAATGTAATGTAACCAAGAATTCAATGTGGTACAAAACTAAATGCAACCGATGTAACCTTAGGGCAACCCAAAGTATTTGTTTCCGATGTTACATTAAGTTATCAGAAAAGATATAATAAGATGTTTAGCTATTAAAGCTTCTGTATTTTTAAGTATTTACAATATTTTGCATTGAGTGAATCAAAATTATAATAGTGAAACTTTTCTTGAAATCTCTAAGAATTAATTGCTTCATAGTATTCGGTAGAGCGCTTTATTTTCTGTTACAGAGTCAAAGACAATAATTTTAAAGGCTTGCAAAGTAAACTTATCGAGACAAAATTTTGAAGAATAAAGCTAGGCATTATGATAGCGGACGGTAGGGACAACGTTGAGCAATTAAGACCAGTGATAAGGGATGATCTAAAAGTTTCTGAGAAGCAAGATGACATTGATATCAGCATGATGACTGCACTGGAGCTGCTTTCATCTTCTCCTTCGGGCAGCGAAGCTAGCACGACAAATTCTGAGAGGTTATATCATATCAACAAATTGTGTAGTGAGTTCACGGCAAATGCCGATGCAGAGTCTCTTGAACGGTATGCTGATGAGGTTGTGAAAGAATTTGAAGAGGCTTTGAATCAAAATTCACAAATATCGATGCTACCAAACTATGGTATTCAACCTACTGGTAAAGAAGAAGGTGCTTATTTGGCAGTTGATTTGGGTGGTTCTACACTTCGGGTTTCTGTCGTACAGATTGATCCTTGTGTAGGTGACGACCAAATAAGAGCATCAAGAGTTCACATTGTTGCAGGAAAAAGCTGGGTAGTGAACGACAGTTCCAAAATAATAGATCGACAATTTTTCAGATGGCTATGTTCTAAGGTACATGAAGTACTAGAGATACAGACTGTTATAGATTATAAAAATGCTGAAATTGATACTGGAATCACATGGTCATTTCCTTTGGATCACATAAGTCATAATTCTGGTCGTATTGTACATGTTGCAAAAGGTTACACTATCATGCCAGATATATTCGGGCAGGATTTAAAAGCATGCGTTGAGGATACTATGAAAAAACATTTCAACTTACAAATCAATGTTAGATCTATCATCAATGATTCTGTTGCCGTTTACTCAGCTGGTGCGTTTTTGAACAATAATATCAAATTAGGAATGGTTTTGGGTACCGGTACCAACATGTCCTTATCTCTTGATCCATCCAAATTAATCAAAGAAAAATGCTTGGATGGGGAAGTTATTTTGTTCAATTCTGAGCTTTCTTTCTTTGGGCATAAGTGTTGTTCTGACTTGGTCACAATGCGTGATTTAAAAGTTGATCAAAGGTACGAGCTGAAAACTCTTGATTTCAAACCTTACTTGTCTCCTGATCCAAGCACTGAAACTATCTTTCAGCCATTGGAGCAAATGACAAGTGGACGATACTTGAGTGAATTGGTGAGGTTAAGCGTAATCGAATTTATTGAGAGAGGTTCAGTTTTTGCATCTGTTCCCGGATCCCAAATGGATCTTATTTTCAAGCCATATGAAGGATTCTCTGGAGAACTTTTATGTATCATCTCTGAAGCTGAGGATATGGGTAGCATTAAGATAGCTATTGCTAACTTTTTCCGTTTGGACCCAAACATAATATCAGATGAAGATATTGAGACATTAAAACTCATCTCATCAAGTGTTATATTGAGAGCAGCGTACATAATATCGGTTTCGATTGTTGCTTTTATCAAATTACTTGAATCTCATAATTCAAGTTTAATTTCAAATGATCGCTTGACAATAGGATATGTGGGTTCTATCCTTGCTAATTTCCATTCTTACAGAAACTTGGTTTTGAATTATGTTAATAGTTGTTCCTACGTTTCCAATCGAGGATTAGAGGTTGACTTTATGTCCATAGATGATAGTTCTATTGTGGGATCTGCAGTAGGCGCTGCTTATTTTAAAAATACATAGAAATAAATACTGATGAAGCACCTTTTCGTTAATCATTGCCATCCTTTTAAACTTGAGTTTGTGTAATTTGTGTTCTTTTGCGAAGTTTGCAGTATTTGAAAAAAATCCTGAGTGTAAAGTCACATTTTACTCTACTTGAAATATTAAGCAATTGTAAAATTAATGTAGCGTAGTTTTAAAGGCTATATTGTTCATTAGACTTATTTAAAAAATAGTTATTAAAATTGATTCAGCTTCATGGATCTGGATCTCAATACTTCGTTTACAATTTGGGCGCAAACCCAGCTGCAGCAAAATCACATACAACCAATACATTAGGATGGTCTTGCAAATAAGATGACGGAAATCGTGGATCGTTTTTCTTTCCATGCAAAGTTTTATCCAATGCAAATGCCTTATTCTTACCCAATACGATTATGGCAATTTCATCCGAGTTGTCTAAGATTGTAGAGATTCCAACAGACAATGCGTACTTAGGCACTTTGGATTCTTGATTATCAAAAAAACGAGAATTTGCTGCTATAGTAGACTGAACAAGAGACACCTTTCTAGTCTTAGATTGCCTAGTTGATCCAGCTTCGTTGAAAGCCAAATGACCTTCCGGACCTAATCCTCCCATGAAGAAATTAATTCTACCATACTTCTTAATTTTCGCTTCGTATCTCTGGCATTCTAATTCCACATCCTGCGCCAAACCATTTAATATATTAATGTTCTCTCTTGGGATGTCGATATGGTTAAAAAACTTATCGTACATAAAGTAATGATATGATTGAACGTCTGATGGCTTTAGTCCTAAATACTCATCCATGTTAAAAGTAACCACATTCTTAAAACTGATTCTTCCTTGCTTATAAGCTGCAACCAATCGCTTATATACACCTTCAGGAGATGAACCAGTGGGGAGCCCCAACACAAATGGTTTCCCAGAGGTGGGCTTAAACATCAAGATTTTCTTGATAATGTATTCGGCTAAATATTCCGAAGCGTCACTATTGCAGCTAAATGTTGCTTGTCTCATTTTGACTAAAATAACCAGATGTTACTTACACAGAAAGGGTCAATTATATTCAGAATTTCAAGGAAATCCTGATTTATAGCAGTTTAAATGGGTAAAAAAACATCATGAAGTAAAGTCCTTTTATAGTAATATTGTAACGTTGCAGTTAGTAAGTAGTGGATATCTATCAATGCAGAACGCATATCTTATTATATGCACCACTTGGAATACAATGCAACATCCGATGTTACATTGGATATTCTATATTACGTAGTAACAGTATAGCCTGAATGTATATATATATCCAGATTATAGAGATGTCAGAGGCTTTGTAGAGTTGGGAAAAATTATATTTGTAATAATAAAAGTTTGTTTAATATAATTCTTATTTTGAAAATGAGGTACACTTTATTCACTAACGGTCAACTTTGTGATAACGGGAAATTATATTCAGGGGATTTATATATTGATAATCACACCGGAAAAATAGTTAGGCAACCAGTGGAGCAGTCTGAAATAGAGATAGTTAATCTTAAAGGGTTGATATTAGCACCAGGATATATCGATATCCAAAATAATGGAGTATATGGGATCAATTTCTCTTCAGTAGGAGGAGATGCAACACAAGAAGACATTGCTGCATTTAGGAGGGACTATAGGGATGCATTAGGGAAATACGTCAAGACAGGCGTAACTTCACTCTGCCCAACAATGACGTCCAGCTTTCCCCTGGTATATCGTAATATGCTCCCTGTTTTCAAAAGAAACCGTGGATCTGATGGCACTGATTCTCTAGGCGCACATATTGAGGGTCCATTCATCAACTTATTAAAGAAGGGATGTCATCCAGTTGAAACATTTGTGAATGCTGAAGAAGGTTACTCGAAGCTTGACCAGGTTTATGGGGAGAAAAACTTGACAGAAAACGTTTGCATTTTGACTGCTGCGCCAGAAACTCCGGGAATGATGGATGTATTCCCAATCTTGAAAGAAAAGAACATTACTTGCTCTATTGGACATACTGCAGCCGACTACCAAACTGCTTTGACATCAGTCGATAGAGGGGTTACAATGATTACCCATTTGTACAATGCCATGACACAACCACATCATAGAGATGCTGGTGTGTATGGTTTGATTGCTTCGCCTATTCCAGATAACACTCCGTATTACGGATTAATATGCGACGGTATTCATGTAGATCCATCGATGGTAGTTATAGCATACAGAAATAACCCTGATAAATGTATGTTGGTTACCGATGCTATGCATTTGATAGGATTACCAGACGGGTTGTACAAGTGGGACAGTCAATCGATCGAAAAGATTGGACCAAAGCTTTACTTAGAAGGGACTAACACATTGGCAGGTGCTGCTACAACTTTACCACAATGTGTTCGTAACCTCATGAGTTGGTCACATATCACTTTGCCTGAGGCAGTAAAAACCGTTACCAATAATCCAGCCGTTGCTATTGGTGTAGAAAATCAAAAGGGATTTTTAAACGTCGGGTGTGATGCTGACCTTGTAGTTTTGGATAAGAATGGATTTTTGAAGCAAGTTTATAAATTGGGTAAACCAATACAAGCCATTGATGAGAATCAGCCAGCTAAATTGTCTGCCGTTCTTTAAAAGCTCAAATGTTATGTATAGATATTATATATACTTGTATATGCTACCTTTCGTCGCCTTTTAGTCATATTTTGAAAGATTTTTTATTGTTCTCATAATAAAATCGGTCCGTATGAAATAATAATAGGTTCCACAATAAATTTAGTCCAATTGCGAAATCTGTTAAAGCAAATACTTCGCATTTGCATTCTATAGATTATCCTTATTGGATAGTATTTGTAAGGAACTATAAAGATGATGATTTTAAAGCATGTTTATCCCTCTAATGAAAGTATATGCTTGAATGCTACATTATTGAGAAGATTGGCCACTGAAGCAGGTAACTACCATACCAAATACAATCTTCCTCCTTGGCCAACCAAAAAAAATCCTACACCCTATGACTACTTTCCAATGTCAGAAGAAGAGAAGAATTTGTCTGTAATAGAGTTTAATAAGATTTTGAAGGCATACTACCAGAAATATGTGAAGTTATATCACCCAGACTTATCAAAAAACATTACTATGCATAATCACAAGAATTACATATTGACAGATAACATGAAGAAAGAAAGGTTCCATTCAATAATGAAGGCCTATGAAGTTTTGAAAGATCCCAAAAAGAGACTCGCGTACAATAAGTATCAACAAACATCATGGGAGACGTACCAACCCGCAGCCAATGGATTCGAGGCATTTAGACAAGCAAACGCACACCGTACTAGGTTCAAGTATGAAAATGATGAAGAATTTTGGAAAGCAGCAAACTGGGAGGACTATTATAGAATGCGTTATAAAAGAGCACCACCAACAGCTGAAGAACTTGATAAAAACAAATATAACATACTTGCGGGAGTAGTTGCAATTATTATCATTGCATTTGTTTTACAAATGATGCTTGCATTACGAAAAAGTGATGAAATAAAAAGGCAGCTCGAATTGCAAGGACTGGTGGCTTATGAGAATTATTTATCATCTCAAACAAATTATGGCTTTGAGGACACACAATTTCAGAAAGTCAAACGCTTTTTACTTCATCGCAGATCTTCTAAGCATGAAGAGAACGAAGATTACCTTAAAAAGCTTGAACATGAAGAGAACCAGATGTTGTCGGCTTATGTTGAAAAGCAGGTTGAAAAGTTTTGATTTTAATGAACAATTCTTAGCCAAATTTATCTCCTGTAGTTGAATATTGGTCTTTTTTTGCATTTAATATGAGTTATTTATTTTACAATTTTTAAACATCTTCTATGAAAACTTTATTTCCTATGTAAGACTTATGCTCCATTTATACTCAATCCTTCTGGTCCCAACTTTCGCGTAAATCATTTTATGAACAAGTTCACAGGACAAGCTATCCACAACTTATATAATACAGTCAGAAATATTCAACATGGATTTTATGAAACCAGGTTCAGTTACAGATCTAGAAAATATTAGAAAAGCTTTGATCCGTATGGAAGATACTATTGTGTTTGATATTATAGAAAGATCCCAATTTTTTCATTCACCATCCGTATATGAAGATGGACGCTTTGATATCCCCAATTTTAAAGGGAGCTTTCTTAAATGGTGTTTGATCCAAACAGAAAGAACACACTCACAGTTAAGAAGATATCAGGCTCCTGATGAGGTCCCCTTTTTTCCCGATGAAATATTGCCGTCTTTGTTACCCCCAATTCATTATCCCGAAATTTTAGCTAGCTATTCTAAAGAGATTAATGTCTGTGAAGAAATATTAGAATTTTATGTCAATAAAATAGTTCCAAAGATCTCATGTCATCAGGGAGAACAGGAGGAGAATTTAGGGCTGGTTACAGTTTGTGATATCAATTGCTTGCAAGCCCTCTCCAGAAGAATCCATTTTGGAAAATTCGTCGCTGAATCGAAATATCTCAGCGACAAAAAGACTTACATCAAGCTTATCCAAGCGAAAGATGCACAAGGTATTGAAAAGTCTATAACTAACGTTGCGGTAGAAAACACGATATTGGAAAGATTGGTTAAGAAAGCCCAAAGTTATGGAACAGACCCAAGTCTTCTCTATTCTCATAATCCACAATCTAAGATTAATCCCGAAGCTATTGCAGAATTGTACAGAGATTACATAATACCATTGACCAGGAAAGTAGAAGTAGATTATCTTTTGAGAAGATTAGAGGTTGAGACTGAAGAAGAATTGATGAAATTTTCCTCGTAAGCTATGTGACTTAAGCATAGTTGATATTTATTTCTGATAACTTAAAGCAGAAGTTATAAACACCGTAATTTAAATCTAATAGTGCTTACACGTTTGGCTCATCTCTTTATTTATCTTATTTTACCTCTTTCGGCGTGTTTTTATTCTGTTACAACAGCTTGCACGTTTGCATCCACGTTCGCTAAGATACATGTGCACTGTTTTATGGATACGTACCTTAATATGAGAATATAAAACTGAAGCTAATCGAGCTAAATTGTAGGATAAATATCAATTAATATTTAATTACAGATATGGAAAGCATGTCTAATTCAAGTGTGATCTTACTTGGGGGAGTAATCGCTACTCTCCTGGTTATATACTTCCTCTACAATGAAATCAAAGTATTGTGTATCTTTTGCTGGTCATGCTTCTTGAAACCGTTGTATCATAAGAGAAAAAGAAGTTCAGTAGAACAGCAACAATCTCTTGAAATTTTTTACAAGAGTCAAGCCCACATTTATGACAAGTCAAGAGAAAGATTGTTAATGGGGAGGGTAGAAGCTTTAAAATTAGCTTCTGCACATTTATCCAAAAAGAAGGATCTTGTATGGGTGGACATTGGTGGGGGAACAGGAAGAAATATTGAATATATGGATTCTATAATGCCCATCAATGAATGTTTTAAGGCTGTGTATTTGGTAGATCTCTCTCCCTCATTATGCGAGGTTGCGAAAAAACGTGTGCAACAGAATAATTGGAAGAACGTTCATGTACTTCTTGCAGATGCTTGCGATTTCTCCATCGAGGACAAAGAGGCTGACTTGATCAGCTTCTCGTATTCCTTATCAATGATTCCTCCTTTTCATGCAGCAGTTGATCACGCAGCAGAGCTTTTGAGTAAAACTGGTATCATCTGCTGTGTGGATTTTGGTATTCAATCAAATGACAACCACACTGGTAGGCTAAATACAATTGGTGGTACTTGCAATAGACACAATTCATGGATTTTAAGGAACTTTTGGAGGACGTGGTTCGAAGCTGATAAGGTTTACCTTGAACCTTCTAGACGTCATTTTCTTGAATACAAATTTGGTACGCTAAAATCCATAAATGCATATAACAGAAGATTAGGTAAGATCCCCTACTATATTTGGATTGGATGTGATAAGAAGAAAGGAGAGAATTTATTGAAAAGGCTCAATTATTTAGCTACAGAGTCCCCTTACCTTGCACCTAGTAACGAAAATGACGTATACGAAATTTCTGATAGCTTGACAGTAAGTAAGGGCCATGAAGCAGCATTGGCAAATATGAAGAAAAATTTACCCTATCCTTCAATCTACTATCAGAAAGAAATATGGAGGGTGTACTACAATGAAGAAAATCCGCAGTATAACCAATTCAGAGATCAATATATTTACGCTTTTACGTGGGAGGACCCAAGAGAGGATCATAAAATATTGCGATTTAATTCTAACGATGTAGTTCTAGCAATTACGTCTGCGGGTGATAATATCTTGAGTTATGCCAGTTTACCAACAGCACCCAGAAGGATACATGCGGTAGATTTGAATCCATCTCAAAATCATTTACTAGAATTGAAATTAGCTTCTTTCAAGTCTTTATCTTATGACCAGATTTGGTCGATGTTCGGGCAAGGTAAGATTGCAAATTTCAATGATCTATTGATAAATAAAATTAGCCCTCACATATCCTCCCATGCCTTGCAATACTGGTTTGATAAAGGTGCGAAGACTTTTGGATTAACAGGGAAGGGCTTATACGATACAGGCTCTACGAGATGGGCCTTGAGGCTTGCTAAGTATGTTTTCATGGCTTTTGGTATCACTAAAGAAGTGCATAAGCTATGTGAATGTGAGAGCATGAAAGAACAGGAGATTTTGTGGAAAACTCATATTAAACCCACATTATTCAATCCATTCGTTAGTTCTCTTTTAATTGGAAACCCTTTATTTCTTTGGAGAGCTCTTGGTGTTCCAGCTAATCAAGGAAAAATGATAGGAGATTCTGTTCTTAAATACGTGATCGACACCTTAGATCCTATTATTGGTAGGACATTAATCTCCAAAGATAATTACTTTTATTATTTGACTCTTAAAGGGCATTACAGTAAATCAAATTGTCCGGATTATTTGCGGGAAAAGACATATGAAAAGTTTTCAGCTGTCGATCCTGAAACAAATGAAACACCATTAGACAAGGTACGCATACATACAGATACACTTCAGGGTGTTTTTGCCAGATTGTGCAAGGGTTCATTGACAATAGCCATTATCATGGACCACATGGATTGGTTTGATCCTAAAGGAAACGATGCAATCGAAGAAATTATCAGTTTACGCGGATGCTTGGCCCCAAGAGGACGGGTTCTCTTGAGGTCTGCATCTACTGAACCATGGTACATCAAGTCTTTCGAAGAAGCTGGTTTCAAGTGTAAATCAGTTGCTTGTAGACGTCCAGGAATCTCAATCGATAGAACTAACATGTACGCCTCAACTTGGCTTTGTACTAAAATAATCGACAATGACTATTCTAGTATAGCCTCCGAAAGAAAAATAAGCAATTTTCTGCTTTAGAATGTCTATTATATGTAATATATTTATCTGTTAATATACAGTTATTTTAACACTGTACTGCCTAATACGCACACAGAAAGTGAGGCAGGCAATTAGTAATAGAAGCCGCTAAAAACAGAAATATATGTATATTTATATATGTTTGGTATTTTCTAATTATTGTTAAGCGAGGATAAGTTTACATAAAATATGACAACTAATGATTACGAAGTTGTTTTTGCGGTTCCAATGGAATGCAAAAGTTGTGAAGATTCTATTGAGAAGGCATTAAAAGATGTCAATGGTGTGAATAGCTTTGACATAAACTTGAAAGAAAATATGGTTAAGACGAAGGGTAACTTTGCCCCATCTGATGTTGTTAAGGCGATTCAACTGATTGGTAAGGATGCGGTGATCCGTGGTACTGGAAAACCCAATTCAGCAGCAGTTTGCATTTTAGAATCCTTCGATGATAAGGATTTCAAGCAACCTGTTAAAGGTTTGGCCAGAATAATTTCACTCTCAGATAGCGAAGTTATGCTTGATTTGACTTTGAATGGGCTTTCTAAGGGTACATATTATCCATCGATTCGTAGGTCTGGTGATATCTCGAAGGGGGCCTTGTCAACCGGCGCTCTTTTTCATGCTTTGGATCCGGTAGAGGTTTCTTTTCCATCTAGTATTTTTACCACCATAGATTCCCTTGGTGCTTCTGAATACTCTGGTGGCTTGTTTTCTGGCCAATCATTTACCAAAGCCCCATTAAAAATTAATGATTTGATTGGTAGGAGCATGATTCTTTCAAGGTTAAAGGATGAAATAACTACAGATTCATTATGTGGTGTTATAGCGCGCAGCGCTGGTATTTGGGAGAATGAAAAAAAAGTATGCAGTTGCTCAGGCAAAACAGTTTGGCAAGAGAGAGAGGAAAGTAAGGCTAAAGGTATCAAAATTTAGTTTAGTAAAGTTTTGTAGTATATAGCGTACGTGAAATTCGCAGTGAGTAAATCGAGTTTTCTTGAGTAATTTTAGGAACGCACTAAGATAATGAATCCAGACTCTTGATGTATCTTATTACTTCTATCATATTAAAGGTAACATAATAGACGATCCAGGTATTAATCATTTTCAAAATCATACAAAAGCATTACGTTGCACAATGTCACTGCCATATCTTTCGCTGATACCCAGCATACTTGAAGTGTTACAGGATCAACTAGATCAGATAAAGCAAAATGGAATGGTCCGACTAGATGAATACCAGAAAACATTGCCCGGTAGAAAGCTATCTCAAATCATAGAATGTATTCACGAGTATATAGAACAATCCAGTCCTATGTTATTCCTTGAACGCATTTCGTTGGCTAATTGTCAGCTCACAGAACTCCCTAGTAACTTGAGCATTATTGGAGAAAACCTAAAGATTTTGGACTTAGCAAACAATCAACTTAGGCATTTCCCTCGTGTCTTAGCTGATTTCACACAGCTTGAGACACTTGATCTATCCCATAACAGCATCAGATTCATTCCAACAAGCGCCCTTATGAAGCTTCGTAACCTTAAAATTTTGTCATTATCGCTGAATAAGTTCAGCTACTTACCCCCTGCATTAACAGATTTACCATATTTGAGATTAATTGAAGTCAGCGATAACCCACTCGTAATGCCTTCCTTGGATCTAATCAAGAGTTTTCAAAAAAATCCTTCCGAGGTTGATTGGTTTGAAGAATTAAAACGTTATTTGAAATCAAATAGGCTAATAATAGAAACTGAGATTCAGAAACAAAGGGAATCAAATTCGCTGTCTGATATCCCACAGAAGCCTGTACTGCTTTTGTCACGATCAAATAGTGTGACTGAACCTCGATCAAAGGCAGCAAAGGCAGCAAAACGAATGGGCTTAATACTAAACAAACCACTGGAAATAAGCGCCTTCAAAGCGGCAGATAAAAGAAATAATACTTTTTTTTTAAATGAATCTTCTTCGGATGCGATCTCAAATTCCGGTTCATTATCAGCATGCGCTTCTCAGAGTTCTTTTGATCATACTACAGCCGTAGGAGGGCAGGGAAATCTGTTGAATGACCATGCTGGTAGCTTTACTGGTGTTTCTCAACCAGTTTTACGCAATGGAACTAGAATGAGAGGAAGATCTTACACCATGAAAGAAGAACGAACACAAGAGAAAATGGAATTTATCTCAGAATCAAACTCTCAAGAACCTCATAAAAGACTCTCTACATTACAAGAATTACCTTCAGAGGATAAGAGTAAACCTATCTCTTCTCCGAATGATAAGGGTCATGATATGATATATTTTTCTGCAAAAGGTAATCACGGAAAGTTAAAGCTGTTCTCACAACCTCAAGATGTACAAGAAACTTCTAGAAATACAGTTAACTCAGGTTTATCGGATATTTCACCGTCTAAGCAAAATGGGGTAAGAAAAGCTGCTAGTAATTCTGTACTATTGTTCAAGGTGTCAAGGAAAGTTGTTTCTTTCTTTGAGGATTTGCAATACGCAATAAGGAAATTTATCACGGCTTCTCAGGACAAGAGTTCGACAGTTAAAATTGAATCCCATTTAAATATGACTAAAGCAAACATTGAAACACTCGCAGAGCTACTTGAAATGAAAGAAGATGAACCAAGTAGCTCTGCTGACATTGGGCATGTTTTACAAAACGCTATCGGATCTTTAAGAAGCACAATGGTACTCTTGGGGGAAAATATAAGTAATTCTAGTTCTAACTCTGATGCTCCATCACTCAGGCGATTATATTTGACGCTTTATGGTTCTTTTAATGAAGCATTCAATGGTTACACGATTTTGTCAACTAGAACCTCGCATAAAGCTGCTATAGTGCCTAATCCAAATTTGCAAAGCACACCCCATACGCTAGACCCTAGACAACATAGTAGACAGCCGATATCTATTTCCTCAAGTATATCCAATGATCTCAAGGAAATCGATGAAAAATTAGGGAATGCGATTGAGAATGCATCTGTTAATGCCGAAGAAGTGTTCCAGATGTTGAATCAAGAAATCGAAAATTACGTTACATCGATGAATGGGGTGGCTATATCTCCTCAGCTTGCTGCTAAACTTAATGATTTGTCATCCGCATGTCGTACACTGATAGAAAGTACGAAAAGGGTTAGGAACAGATTTTTCGTTATTCATCCTAATTCATCTTTTGCATCTAAGAAACTTTTATGGGATGACATAAATTCGTTTTTGAAATCCATATTGCAGATATTTTCAACTGTAAAAGATCTGATGAACGATTTCCCATTTCTAAATGACATCAGATCATCTATGGCCTCGCTCACAAAGGCTACAAAGGACGTAACAATCCTATTAGAAGTATCTTCCTATAAGTCAGCTTCTTCGGACTCGCAATCATCAGTACCAGAGACACCAGCTCCAAATATTATGACCAAAAATTCCTATTCTCCACTAAATGGGACGGGTAGGAATGCAGCAACTCCGCAGCTTACTTCTAGGAATACTTCTCAAACAATATCAAATCACATAAGCAACCATCCGTCGCACTTGGATTTACCCAATATAGGTGATGTTGGTAGTTATCCCGTAATTCTGACTGCACCTGCAAACTCTGTCGGGCAGATTTATGCCAAAAATGGAATAAATCCGTTTGATAAGCTTATAATGTCAACTCAAGATAAGAGCGATGGACTGAAAAATACGCACGAGATTTGATGAACGCTTGGTATTTAGATATTGAATTAGTCATAGAATAAATATATATACATTTTTTTTTTTCATAGAACATGACTATCGAGCTAGAGGAGCCTGAACTTTTGTATAATAATAACAAACTCTTTTTGGACTTGTTTGGTGGTACAGTTGGTGGTATTGCGCAAGTTTTAGTGGGCCAGCCGTTCGATACTGTAAAAGTCAGATTGCAATCAGCTCCAGAAGGAACATACAATGGAACTGGAGATGTAATTAAGAAGCTAATAAAGTACGAGGGTTTTAGTGGGTTTTACAAAGGAACTTTGAGCCCATTGATTGGTGTAGGAGCTTGTGTATCCGTTCAGTTTTCTGTAAATGAATTTATGAAGAGGCACTTCGACAATGCGCATAAAGGGGCAGAGTTGGGGCTACTTGAGTACTTCTACTGTGGTGCAGCAGCAGGATTTGCTAGTGGTTTCTTGTCATCTCCTATTGAGCATATTAGAATTCGTTTGCAAACACAAGTTGGTGATAACAAACTATTCGATGGGCCTATTGACTGCTGTAAGAAACTTTATGCTTCTAATGGTATAAAATCTATCTTTAAGGGCTTGGCACCGACTTTAGTCAGGGATTCAATTGGATTAGGTGCCTACTTTGCTACCTATGAAGCTCTTGTGAACAGGGAAATAAAGTTGAATGGCTTACCAAGATCTGAGATTCAAAGTTGGAAACTATGCTTATTTGGAGGATTGGCAGGTTACACTCTTTGGGCTGGTATTTACCCTGTAGATGTTATTAAATCTAAACTCCAGGCAGATTCTTTGACTTCACCTAAGTTCAAGAGCTCTTCAGGAGTTTTCAAGGATATACTAAGGACTAACGGTGTAAAAGGCTTATACAAAGGTTTCTTGCCAACAATACTAAGGGCCGCACCAGCTAATGGGGCAACTTTTGCTGCTTTTGAGATTACAATGAGATATATAAGCTGAATTTAAATGACGCTCAAAAATTTATAGACCAAATATATGTTTATATTTATATATTGCTATATTTATTAAAATAATTATCAATGTTGCCTATTAACCACTTCACTATTAAAAGCCCGCAATTCCAAATTATTATTATTAACCCATTTATTATCATGCAATCTATTTTCATTGATAAGGTCATCACAAGGTTGACCTTGATAACTAATTTCTCTAGAAAATTCCATATAATCCATAGTAAATTCGTTTCCGAAGTAGTACGCATCAGTACCCATCAATTCAAGTCCAGCCTCATCATGCATACTGTCCGAGCTAAGCTCTCCTTCATTAAAACTATTCTCAATTTTTGCTTCCTTTTTTCTCTCTCTTTGAATTCTGTTAAAATTTCGATCTATTCTTAAATGAAGACCAGGAACAACATCTATCACGTACAATATCACAACGCTAAGCGTGAACACGTACGCTGAAACTACGACACAGCCCAAAATCTGGTAGCCCAACTGCTTCCAATGTCCTGCAACCCAGCCTCCAGAAGCTTGAAAACTCCTGCTGGCAAATATTCCAGTTAAAATTGATCCAACAATACCTGCCACCCCATGAATTGCAAAGATATCCAACGCATCATCCGTATGTAAAATATATTTTAATCGGGTAGACAAATTGGTCACAGACGCCCCAACAACTCCGTAAACGAAACTTTTCCAAATATCTTTACTAGATGATACATAGCCACCGCCTGGTGTCAATACAACTAGTCCAGTAATTATTCCAGAAGAGAATGAGATCATCGAAAGCCTCCGTCTTCTACCAGAACGTCTTTTCTTAAGTCGTAAAAGATCCCGAATTTTAGGAATCACATTTGTTATCGTGGTGCCAGTCCAGATAGTTTCAAGCTGCGTATCTTTGTCAAATTCTGGTTCAATACTGTAATAGTAGTCAATTAAGCACCATGTTATTGCACTCGTAGAACTACAAAGCATGATGTTAATTGCTATGTAAATAGATTTGGACGAAAATTTGTAATCGCATCCCACCAAGAACCCACACCATCCTAGTAATATGAAAAATGTTCCCAATATGATGTAGCCACCGCTACTATTTCGATATTCGGTTAATAAAGCCGGGTTTCTTGGCCCTAATATATATGAATAAGCTAGTGTTGTAAACCCACTCACGATATGTATACAATTTCCTCCAGCAAAGTCTAAAACAGGAAGACGTTTTAATTCTACAGAGAGCCATCCATCTCTATTCCAAAACCAGTACGTCACAGGATTATAAATGATTAAACCCCAGAAAAACATAAAAACGAGCATTGGAAACAACCGCCCTCGCTCAGCAACACATCCGGGAAAGGTCAAGCTAGCGCAAACCAATTTCATTAGCCCGTTGAACAAAAAGTGAATGACAGATAATATTTCTCCCCTAGAAGTGACATATTTAGATGACGTAGGATCTTTGAGATGGCGCAAGACTGCAAAATCTAAACTTCCGATAAAATGATTTGAAGAGGAAGAATAACATAATGAATAGCTCCATATATACCAATCAATAATTATTATAGGAAAAATGATAAACGGTATAGCCATCATCGAAAAAGAAGATTTTCGCTGCACGAACCCTGAATAGTATAATGCTATGCCTATCACAATCAAAATCAATAAAACTGAGCAACACGCCATGAATAAGCCATTTATTATCAAACTTTCCTCATCCATGGTGTTATACTGTATTTTATTTATAATATGTACGAACCTTACTTCTTATTTAGTCATATACGCTTACTTTTCTATTAAGTTGCGGTATATGAAAATTTCTAATTTCTTTTTATCTTATGTGCACTTATCAAAACGGCTTTTCAGTTTTATCTGGGGTCCAACAGAAGGTATTAAAACACTTCTTACAAAATCTTGGTATTTGTTGAACAGTTTTGCTTTTTATCTTATTTGAGTGAAAAATATCTTGTCTATCAAATTCTCGTTTCATAATTGCACAACTCAAGCATTTTGAGAATTCCTTTGAGTTCATATTAGTGGCCATGTGGTAGCCATTTTTTATCATTAATGTTGCTTCCTCATCGGTGTAGCTCAATTTAAAGGTTGAAGTATTAGACTGAAATGTATAATTGTAGTTCGGATAATATATTATCAAAGGCGGTAAATAGCGTCGATCGGATATAGGTTTGCTAGATGAAGATTCTGTCAAATTAGACTGCAAAACAGGATAATCCCTTCTGATATCACAACCAAGGAACAATGGGCGACCATTTAAACCCAACTTCGTAAAACTTTCTGTTGATGGAACATATGGGAATACACTTCTTTGGTCAATTCTAATTTTACCAAGGTTTTCTCGTCCCTCGTATTCTAGCAGTGGTGTTATAAAAGTAGGTAATGTGAAGAGCGCAGATGGATTGTGAAACCTCTGTTTAGTCTTCCATAGACACGTTCCGTTAGGATAGTTCATCTTATCTGATGTTACATCAACCACAAATATTAGATCTAGTTTTCTGGATTTTTGAAGTAATGCCTGAAATGGAATATTTTGTCCATCATCACCACCATCGACGAAATATAAATGTGGGCTTTCAGGTATTTTCAGGTATGATTTTAACAGCCCGTAATATCCATGGAACGGGTTTGGGGAATAGAGAGCATAGTCTGGGTGCTGCTGTGGATATTTCAAAGATTTAAATTTAGAACTCAAACCGAACGCTCGTAAGATGGTATCTATAGCACTGAAAGCCTCCAGTTCAATAGTTACCAATATTCTATATAAATGAAAAAATAGGTGGTTGAATAGGCTTGAAGATGTTGCTGTGATGAATCCTATATTGTCAAACCCTGAAATGCATGTGGGAGCTTTACCACTTTTTTCAATTACAGGTCTACCATCATACAATTTAGTGCCCAAATATTTTATTTTAACAAATGAATTTAAATATGAATCCCATGAGCCGAACTCATAAGGCGAAAACTCAAATATATGAGAATTTAAGTTTGTAGTTTTAGAATTAGGTTCCTTTTGTATTGTACAAATGATGGGGAAAGGTTGATCATGATTTTTAAAGCTTGGGAGTGAAATGCAATCTGAGATAGTAGCTCCTGGAGCTCTTGCAGCTGTGTTAAATATTCGCCTAGCTAACGCCCTTCCCCAGTAATCTGTTAAGGAAAGATAAAACCCAGCTGAACGTTTACTTCGCACCTCAATATTCAATTCTTTGTAATATTTAGAGGCCCTAATCCATGAATTTATAGCCTTCTCTTCATCTACACTCTCCGAATTTTTGGTCCTCAGAATGGTGTTTACAAATTTTTTCATTACATCTGAAGATATGTCGGTTTTATATGATTTACTGATGAAAAAAGACTCTACGTGGGAAAGCCCTAGCCATTTTAAGACTGATTGTATAATACCATTTTTCTCGAGTTCGGGAAAATCCCCTCTATTCTCGGTTTGCGATTCATTCAGCGTTTGCCTGATCAATACTTCAGGGTCGAAGTCCGGAACACCTTCCAATAATCTTTCATGGAGGGCCCATGTTTTCGATATTATCGACTGGTCAATAGGCTGAAAGTCATTTATCAAATTGCTCATTACCAACCAAGACCCACCTGAAATACCCACAATGTAAGATGTGGCTTGCAATATTCCACTTGCCAGGTTCTTATAACTTGTGTTTGGTGCCAACGAGTATCCTACTCTTTCGTCAAATGCTGCTAATACACCAGCACAAGTTAACATTGATCTATAACCTCCACCAGAGAACCCCATCCCTATTCTTATTGGTTCATCAATGTTTTTTAAAAACCTTTCATGATCAAAATAATCTACTGGATTTTCAGAAATAAACTTGAGAATAGCCTTCGAGGTCTTTTCATTGCGTTTTCTTATGTAGTTGGTTTCTTCTTCGCATAGTGTCAATTGTATTAATTAATGAACAGTTGGAAAAATTTCAAGGTATACTTACATTATTTGCAGGTCTTAATAGTTGCTTACTGGGACATTTTATTTCATAGGGTGCATATGATTGTTTCCATTTAGGTATTCCAATAAAATTGTGATTATCAAAATCTTCTGCTGCGAGATTTAAGCCTCCTGTACTCCCAGGAAAATTATTATTTCTTTCATTTTTATTGAAGTGCTCAATTGAAGCCGTGTCTACTATCAGGAGCAAGAGACTTAAGTGTTCTAACAATGTACAAGTCTTCATTAAGAAACTAATTCCAACTAAAGAATATTTCGCAGCCTAAAGCACAGAAGCTATTTGTGGCACTTTTACTACAAACAGTTGATATGGATTAGTTTATTATATAAAACATTTAACAGGTGACATCAGCCAATTTATACAAATAAATAGAAGCATATTAAGCTGCTAAGATCTAAAAGAACCTTTAAAATTCTTCGTCAGATGATATGTAAGCATCACCTAATTCCTTCTTCTTCTTCATCTTTTCCTTCTTCTTCTTTCTCAATTCAGCAGAAGACAACTTCTTCTTCTTCTTTTGAGTAACAATCTTGTTACCCATGGCATCAAACTTATCCTCTTCATCATTATCCTTTTGAGATAATCTTGGACCAGAACCTTGACCTTGAACCCAGTTATGACCTGATGGGGTCATTCTACCATCCAAGACAGCCCAGACTTCTTCAGTCAAATCTTTTGTGAACTCAGCAGAGTGAGTGATGATAACAATACCACCTTCAAAAGCTTTCAATGCCTTAGATAAAGCACCTAATGAATCACGATCCAAATAGTTAGTAGGTTCATCCAAGACAATCAAATGAGGTCTTTGCCAAGTACAAGCAGCCAAAACCAATTTGACCTTTTGACCACCAGACAAACCTCTGATTCTAGAGTGAGAAACCAACTCAGCATCCAATCCCAACATGGCACAGTGCTCTTCGATTTCCTTTCTAGTCAATGGTCTGAATTGACCAGAAGCTAAAGCCTCCTTCATATCAACTTCAGCAACCATCTTGGAGTGGGTTTCCATAAGCTCACCTCTTGGTAACCAAGTGTTGTCAACGGACATCATTGGAACCCATCTTTCATTCTTCATACCAATATTTTCTCCCAATGTCCAGGAGCATTCATATTCATAGGTGTTCTTGAACTTTCTTCTAGCATGAATACCAGCAACCCTTCTTGGAGTACCTTCAATCTTGAAAATCTTGTTCATAGCATTTTCGTCATCTTCATTAATTTGTCTAGAAGCTCTGTCCATAGTTTCTCTATCTTCACCGGTTTGGAATCTCCATTGAATATATTCAGATGGAGTCTTGTCCAAATGGTTATCAATATGAGCGAAAGCATGTTGTTTGATGTAAGCTATACGACAGTTTTCATGAACATAGACCTCACCGATGGTTGGCAATAACTCACCAGTCAAAACATTGATCAAAGTAGATTTACCAGCACCGTTAGGACCAATAACAGCAATTCTAGATGACAACGAACATTGGAAGTTAATGTCGCGAATTTGAGGCTTAGAGGTTCCTGGATATTGGAAAGTCATGTTACTAACCTTAACAATAGCTTTTTGCTTGGTCTTGACACCTTCCAAGAAACCTGGTTCTGGGAATCTAAATTCAATTTCAGATGCACCTAATTCATAGTAAGACTTAGCAGAAGGACACTTCTTGACGAATTCAGATAAGTTACCCTTATACTTTCTCAATTTGAAACCTTCGTAGTGAATAATGTATTGAACAACGTTATCCAAAAATCCGGAGTCGTGAGAAACAATGATGGAAGTGATACCACATGTACTTAAGTAGTTAACTAACCAAGCGACATTGACAGTATCCAAATGGTTAGTTGGTTCATCCAATAACAAGATATCAGCATTCTTCAAGACAGCTCTAGCCAAAGCTAACTTCATCTTCCAACCACCAGATAAGGAGGAAATTGGCATCTTGATCATTTCCTCGGAGAAACCAAACTCTCTCAACTTATCTTCGGCGACCTCTTTGGTCAAACCAACTTCTCCATCTTCAAGAACAAACTCAACAACAGAGGTTTCAGCATGAGTACCATCAATATCGTGTTCGACGTAAACAGTCTTACACTCGTCTTGAGTTGGGAAACCTTCCACTTGACCGTTAGCAATGGCTCTCATCAAAGTAGACTTACCTGCACCGTTAGGACCACATAAACCGTATCTTCTGTTTCTCTTCAATCTGAATTGAGTCTTGTTCAACAAGATCTTAGCACCATAAGCCAAAGAGAACTCACAGTTACATAAATCTTCACCGTCATCTTCCTCATCTTCGAAAGAAGGTGGCTCTGGGATGTTGTCAATAGCTCTCTTTCTGAATTCTTCAATGATTTCTTTAGCTTCCTTTTCGTGTAACAAGATGGTAGCAAAAGGTAACAAGTTTTGGACCCAGTCATCTGGGTTGATTCTTCTTTCATCAATCAAATCACCGGCAATAGCAGCAATATAAGTCAAAGCAGGTTGAAATCTAGGAGCAACTTCCTTACCCTTGATTAATTCATTGAAGACACCGAGGGTGACTGGGATATCACCAGCAGTAGATACTTCTGGAATAATATCACCTTCCTTCACATCACCAACTCTTCTTAAGGTAGACAAGGCTCTGTCAGTAACTGAACGAGCTTCTGGGTCAGCAATGTTAGCGAAGTTGTTTTTCAATGCTGGCAACAAACTAGACATGAAAGGAGCAACAACTTGTGGATCATCGACCAACTTACACATGTTATCAATAATGACTGCAGCCTTACGCTTGATGGCGGTGTCACGTTCAGCTAAACCTCTAGACAACAATGGGGTCATGATAGACAAAGTGGCCATAGTAACCTCGGAAACAAAAGTAGTAGCACCTAAGAGATGAACAGTTTCTGGAACTTCGGTTGGCTTGGCAATACACTCGATCAACTTAGGAATAAACTTCTCAATATCCTTGTTGTCGATGGTTTCGGTGGATTTGGTCATAGTTGCAGTAGCAGCTTCCTTGACATCCTTCTTGGTATCCCACATTGCCTCGGACAAAACTGGAATCAATTCAGGCATTCTCAATGCAACTTGATCCTTAGCAGTATCAACCAAGATAGAAATAGCCTTCAAAATGGCAACCTTTTCGGTCCACTTGTTAGTCAGTTTCAAGTTGGTCAACAACTTTGGCAACAATACCTTGACAGATGTAGGAGTAATAGAAGCAGCAATAGCAGATAATGCTTTGGTTGCTACAACTTGAACATCCTTGCTCTTGTCACCTGCCTTAGCGGCAACATCAGTAACAAGCTCAACAACGTAAGGCTCGACGGATGGACTTAATGCATTAGAAGAACAAATATGAGAGTATGCTTCCAAAGCAGCAATAGCAGTCTTTTCATCCTTTTTGTTTGAGATCTTCTTCTTCAAATCTTCAAAAAATTCTGAAGGGACATCGTGTTCAACTATTGAAGAGTTCAAGAATGATGAAACATTAACAGCGGCTTCCTCCTTGTTATCAGCAACCTGTAACTTGTTCAACAATTCGGAAAGTACTTCTTCTGAGTACTTGGATTCACTGGCAGCGGACATTATCCAATGTTAAATATTTCCTAAAAAATTTACTATGAAAACGAGGACTGTCCTTTTTAAATAGAGAGTACTAAACTCAGAAAAAAAAAAATTTTCACAGGTTATCTCTTCGTTACACAAAATAGCAGAGGCGCCGCATCTTATCATGTTTGGTAATATCCTAATATCATAGGTGTACTGAAATTTACTTAGAAAATTAACAAGCCAACTGCTCCCTACACCGGAAGGACTCGTATAGAATTTGTCACCATTAGATCTTGAGGCATCTTGAGGAGAATAATAGCAAGGCTAACTTGCTAAGGTAGATGGCTTGTGTGAGTTAAAATATGGAACTGCCAAAGTTACCGTTTTTCAATCTAAGTACATAGATGGAAAAATATAATAGCATATTAAACAACTTAGAAAAAAACATGTATCACTGTGTTTATATGCTATAAACATACACCCTCTTGCATAAAGGGGTTCCATAGTGTAGTGGTTATCACACTGGTTTCTGATGCTGGTGACCTGGGTTCGATTCCCAGTGGGACCTTATTTTTTCAAATCATTTTTTTGCTTCTACATATGCGATTTCTGTATAGATGATCAGATCCTATAATTAGATTGAATTAAAGTGATATTTATTTACTTCTATCATACATATGACTTTGATGAGGGTGAGGAGAAAAAGCCAGACGCTCAAGTCTACTCGTCGACCCTATTAATGTTGATGTTATGTAACTTAGTGTCCTTCTTTTCTGCCGCTACCTCATCATTTATTTTAGCCAAAGGGGCTTCATTTGCAGTCCCTCCCTTAGGGGCTTCAACAACGCCCTTGCCAACCTTTCCGTTAGAGCCCTGAGCCAAATTACCGGCTAAATTGGAGTTTTCAATCTCCTTGTCCGCGTTATGAATTGAACCTGCTGCTCCTAGGTCGTCTTCGGTCACAATCTCATAAGTCCTTTCTTGGCTTGGCCTTACATCTTGTGAGATCCAGAACATACAGGTACCGAATAAAATAAGTAATAATATGTATCCTGTTAGCTTCCTACCCCTGGTATTGAAAAAATTATTTGTATGCTTGTAGTATGGAGATATTTTGCTCGAAGGCTTCATGTAGTATGGCCTAGGAAGCCCCTTGTTATTGTAGCTACCTTGCATCGTATATTGAACCAGTATGTTAAATATCAATATGCTCAACTTTCGATTAATCGGTTAGTCGTTTTGCTTATGTAAGCCCCGTGCTTTTTATATGCTGCGAAAGATACCCCCAATATCGCATTAATGTTTCTCCAGTGCTTTGTAACATCCTGACTTGAGGTCTACCAAACATAATCATTAATGTAAAGAAGCTTGTATGCGGTATACTGTATATTTCGTATATGATTATAAGAAACTAATTCTTTTTTGCTATCCCATATTATAATTTTAATTGATTTTCAGCAAAAAAGAATAAAATTTAGAAATATTTGAAAGGTGCGAAGGTAAATGTGTACTCTTTAAGGTTCAAAGCAGAAGCATTTTGTGGTATTTTTCACAAACTTCATGATCTTCGGAACTAGCTACTGCTAACAACGTGCAATGATGTTGATACTAGTAGATACCATACTAACTATAATGTAAATACGCTGAATGGGTTATTTAAAACATATTACAATAACACATGCACCAGGCAGCGAGAAGATTAAAGTTTGGTCGCCAATTAAATACGTAGCAGTAGATCAAAAATGTCTGTACAAGAAACCTAATATCCAACTTTTAATGGTGGGGCTATATTTTTATAATTACTTTTGTGAATGGAAACACGAAGTATACTTTTCCGTGGAACACTTATTAGGCCAAACCTTCGCTTGTTGTATTTCTGTGGCTCGATTCTAGATGGCGCATACTCAGATGCAGAAGAAAGTAAAATATTGCCATAGGGATCAATCACAGTAACGATTCCATCAAGTATGCGCAAATCAACCAACTTAAGCCTGATAAGGCATCCTATGTACTTTTGGGGCTCTGTAGGTTCCCCAGGTGAACTCATGGTTCTTATTAATGGGAGGAATCGCTTACTCAAACATTTTGGTTATGTGCGGTTACCCGCCTTGGAAAATGATATTTAATCAAGAAAATTCCAAGTTCAAAACTTTAACATCAAGCGCAAGTTCATTCTCTATTAAAGTCAACTTTTATTTTTTGTATAAGAGTTGAACAGAGATTTAAATTTGAATCAGCGTAGATTAACCTTCATGGAGCACGTTTCTGGGCGCCCGATATTGACATATACTTTGGAATATTGGGAATCAGTTGTGACTAAATTTTCGGTAAATTCAGCTTATTAAGAAGTGCTAGTAGAAAAGTAGTAACTGTAACTATTATTATTTCGATTACTTCGATTAGTTTCAATGGAACCGAGCATTATATTGGCCGAGCTCAAACAAGCTCAAAAAGAGTATAAAAGCTACTTGAGTATTTGTGACTTGGTATCAAATAAAGAAATTGATGAAGAACGAATCGAAACAGAAGTAGACAAACTTGCTTCTATTAAAGATAAAGATGTGTATACCTATCCATATATGAATATTCTAACCCACGAGCACGTTGCAATGAAAGTTTCTGTCAATAAAGCTGGTTGGTATATTTTGCGCAAAGAATCAATAAAGCCGTCACAGTATTTTGAATCTTTCGAGCTGCTTATGTTTCTGCAATCTGGTCGCTTTCAGAGGTTATTTCATCAGTCTTTAAGTTCGAAGCTACATGAATATACCCTTGATGTTCATGAATAAAAGATGTCTATTAAGAAAAATCACTATTTACAAACTATTTTTGTATTTTCTTATTTTCTCTTTTAACAAATGCTTCGACATCACCAACATCATACTTACTGTTTCTAATATAGTATTGCTTCCTTCTTGGCAAATATTTCTTAGGTTTATATATAACCTCAATATTTCTTATGGTAGGATTATAAAGTGGTATTCTTACTTCGAGACCCAACTTATTGAATTTATTTCGAATTAATATATTACTTCCAACGTTATTGTGTGATCTTTTGATGGCTATGACTTGTCCAACAACATTTGATCTGTCGTTGTAGGTTACCTTTATAATATCCCCTGCACGTAAACCTTTATTCTGATCAACCAAAGAACTTCTTTTCCCAGTAGGATCATATTTGCGTAATAACTGCTTATGCAAAAAGGATATTACGTTCTCTCCATTCCTCTTTTTAGGCAAAGGTTCATATGCATTTAAAGTAGCTAGATGTGTTAGTCGGTTGAGTATTACAGATTACTAAACATGCAACTTACCTCTCTTTAATGGTAAATAGGTTCTTATGGCCTGCTTGTCAGCCAAAATCCTGGTCGATAAAAAGGGCCTACCAATTCCGAATAACTTAAGCATCCCACTGTTGAATTTAATGTAGCTAGCTCGTTTTCTTTATTTTTTTTCAATGTAATTTGCGTTACTGAACAAAAATTCTACAGTTCTCATTTTTACGCTGATGAATTCCCCGAAGAAATAGGACCTTGATATATGAAAAGATGGATTTATATGAATTTAAAATGCAAAATGATATATACATACATACGCTCATGTGTATATAAATATGATTAAAACCTTGGACGTCTCTTCCTGCCTGTAAATTTAGAATCCAAAGCCACCTTTCTACCTCTTCTTTTCATTGCGTCCTTCTTTCTTTGAATGTAATCTTTGTTGCTCTCTAATTTTTTAAGCATCTTCTTGCTGAGTTTCTTCGTCAGTTGGGGCGCATCCATACGAGCACCCGATAGATTTAATGATCTATCAGCTTGGCCAGCTGTTAAGACAAGGTAATACTTTTTCTGCTTTTTAGATTCAGGATCATCTATTACCAAACCGCCAGCGAAGCCTGATACCTTAGCAGCATCGAGGATAGATTCAGTTTGCTTATCATTCATAGGGTAAAACTGCGCAACAAACTTTCCTCCTCTTCTCAAGGAAGCATACAATGTGTTGAAAAATCTCAAAAGTCTTTTTCTAGGATCCACGTTAGAACTATCTGCATTACACAACCATTGAATAGCTGATATTGATATTGCTGCATCGAATGTGCCAGCCCTAAATGGTACACCGGTACCCATATCGCATAAGAACATATCCCCTTCAACATCTCTATCTAACCCCGTAGCAAGCATATCAGGAGATATATCCATACCAATCCAGTTATAACCTTCTTCAGTTAGAATTTCTCCTGATAAACCGGAACCACATCCAAGATCAAGAATGAAGTGTGGTAAATCTTTATCTAAGTTGAGAAGATCAAGTGCTCTTAAAGTCATTTTTGCTTGAATATGTTGTACACGGGTAGAAGATGTGTACTTAAAAGACTCCGTTTCATTATAAAATATCTCTGGAGGAGCAAGTTGTTCTGGTCTTGACATTTTGTTTTGTTTACTCTAAAATACTTTCTCTCGATGCAATTTAGTGATGAGCGAAGAGATAAATTTAATTTCGCAATTTTGTGTGAGCAGAGGGTTAAACATAAATCTATTTATTTATTCAAATTTAGTATTGCTAGAACATCAAGTATGCGGTACATATAATACTTGGACCTGAAATAAAGCCAAACCAACATATGAGAATTCCCAAAACCTTTCTATTTTTCATAAATTTTGTATTGCTGAACATCACAAGAGGTAATTGAGACATTTGTAGCAATAGCAAGTACCCTCTAAACGTACGGAATATAACATACATGACAAGCTCATGTACTATACTTGAAATTATGAATGTTGTGAGTATAGCTTGAGATTTGTTCAATTTTAATGCACTTATTGAAGAATGATAGACATGCCGTAATAAAAATTTATGCACAGGGCGATTCCAGATTCTAGCATATTCAGACCAGTCAGCGCAAGACCACCATGGTCCGTAGAAATCACGGTCAGCATACATGCTAACTTCAGCCACAACATTGAGAATAAAATCCCATATCAAGAAAAAAGTGAAAAGGTATTCCATTAAAAAGGGTGGGATCATATCCAATAGAATAAAAGGATATAATTGAATCTTCTGACTGAATGGTATGTTTCTATTCATCTGAGCATGATTAACGATGGGGTAG
This sequence comes from Debaryomyces singareniensis, assembly GCA_031081795.1. Taxonomy (NCBI): domain Eukaryota; kingdom Fungi; phylum Ascomycota; class Pichiomycetes; order Serinales; family Debaryomycetaceae; genus Debaryomyces; species Debaryomyces singareniensis. The sequence continues at coordinate 221,293 of JARYSX010000003.1, forward strand.
AGCCATTTCTGCGCAACATATGCCATAAGAAATATAATTCCAAAAACTCCACATGTCTTTTCAAAAACGTAATCCCATCGAATTCTTTTTGTCCTAGGAAAACTTAAAGTGTAAACTAAAGTGGGAAACATGCTGTATTCAAAGTAGTTGAACCAGCTTATATTGTCAGGAAATGAAACAGATGTCGAGTTCTCATTCAAATTATCATTTATTTCTTCATCATCCTTGGGTTCTTTAGGATTAATATACTTTGTTCGTTGATAGGACAACTCAAATTTACAAAAACTAATACTGTCTAGTAGAACTATTTCTGCTTCTTCAGGTGTCATATTCTTTGGCAATCTAAGCTCTTCCATCTGGTACCTTTTCAAATAGTTTTCAGAGATCTTAAGTTCAGTAAGTATTCTCCACAAATAACCATTATAAAAAGAGTAAGAATGCATCTTCATGATCATGACTAGACTATGCAAAACTAAAAAGACTTTTGCACTCCATGCAAAATCCATTACTTTAGGTGATGCAAAATAAAGCCAATGTACAAAAAACACTACTTGGTATATGGTTTCTATAATGCAACCTTCCCTATCCCATGTGATATAACCTTTCTTAATGGCAGCCTGTATCAAAAACGGCTCATACGAACTCAAATACATGGCCAAATCAGTTAGGCCAATCTTAATTACATCCCTTCTTAACATCTTCACGACTGGACTATTGAAAAATCCTCTCATATCGATGTGAGAAGAAACGATACTATTCAACATCAAGAAGGCCGTACCTAGCCAAAATAGTACATAAATACCAAAAAAGTCGGAATCTTTGAACTTCTTAGAATCAAAAACCGTTGCTGGAATAGTATAGAATTCTATATCACCAAACACTGAACGGTAATCCGTCTTATTAAGGATTTCTTCTTTTGAACTAGATTTTGCTCTTACTCTTCTCTTTAGGCTAGTATTTATGTAATCCAAATGCCTACTGTAATGGCTGCTAGAATATAGCTCCTTGGAGCTGTCAGATTCTCTTGTCCCACTCGGTGTTACCGGAACATCTTTATCTTTATTGATGTTTGATATGTCACTACTAAGAGTTCCCAGATAATTTTCATAATTGAAGTCCTCATCAAACCGCAAAGAATTACGTTTTCCTGAGTTCAACTGAGCCAATTGAGCCAAATTTTCTTCAGTGTTCAATTTTGTCATATTGAAATACTTCGGCCAGAGATAAGGAGATGCTAATAAAATGGTTGCTACGCATATTCTTAGCGATATAATTTTGTGTAATGAAAGCTAAACTTAGAAAACTTAGAATAAACCATGAATTTCATAGTGTATTAATTATGTCTATGTACATTTTCTCTATTAAATTGTTGCAACATCTACTTAAATCTATATAACAATCTATATGTGAGATTTTTGAGGCAAAATTCCATACTTTATGTGATGAAATTTCTTAATTAATTCATCGGAAGGTTATGTATACTGTAATTGTGTGCAATTAGACTAAAAGCATCGGGCATTAGCAGTAGTTAACGATAAATCCTTTCAAATGGACGTACATCATTGAAACACGACTTCCACACTAAATTTACCACGTTTTCTGCTTCTTCTTTGTTTGCACAATGTGGGTTAGCCATCACAGAGAGCACTGCACGACGCTTGATACATGATTGAAATTTCTTACCAAAGTTTCCTAGTCCTGTTTTAGATATTTCATTGAAAATTCTACATTCACCACTCAACATAGAAGCCCGTATTTCCGTGCAAGCATGATGTCTTAAGTTAGTTAAGTCAACATTAAAACGTAAATAATCGTAAGCATGTACTAACTCATGTGTTAAAATGTCCTCCAACTGCCATTTACTATTAATCCAATTTGCACATAAAAGAATTCCTTTTTCCGGGTTGAAACCACCACCTTTCAAATCATCACAAATATCACAAACTATGTTCCTCTTATTTAAGTTCCCACCAAGAGTGGATACATTATCCATCATAAATCTTACTGAAGGCGAATATTGCATCATCCAATCCCGGTATTGTAAGCACTTTTTACAACTGGATGGCCCTTCCTTCTCCTGGTAATCCTTTTCAAATCGTTTCTTTTCCAGCTCAGATAAACCTAATCCTGTTCTGTATTGTAGAGATCTCCGCCACCACTCAAATCCTTCAAGATTCTTCTGATCCGTCGTACTACTTTCAGACTCTACTCCATGATCTTTCATAATTGTGTTATATTTCAATGGTTGGTATAAGCTCGAATTTTGAAATTTGAAAACGATGCGACAAATTGTTCTCAACTAACAGAAATAAAATTAGCTTCAGGTGCTACTGTAATAAAATACAAATATAAGTATTATGGTGTCTAATATCTGGATAGCAGCAGCAGATAACCAAGTGCGTATTGTTGAGTCGTACTTGGATTCCAATAATTTCACTCCTAATTCGAAAGATCAGAATGGTTACACCCCGATTCATGCAGCGGCTTCATATGGGCACACAGGCCTCTTAAAGATGCTTATAAATAGAGGAGGGAACATAAATATTCAAGATAATGAAGGTGACACACCACTTCATCATGTTGAAGATCTTAAGACTGCAAAAATGATGGTCGAAGAGCTAAATGCAGATTTTAAAATAAGAAATCATGAAGGCATGACAGCAGCAGATTACTTGGAGGAAGATGGTGAATTCCCGGAACTTATTTTTTACTTAAAATCGTTGTTGCATGAAGGTGTTCAGGATGCCTCTTCAGAGCCTGATTTTCTTTCTTCTCTTCCTTCCCCAGGTGTTGTAGATGGCCACAATATAAGATATACGATGGAGAAGGATCTCATGAATGAAACAAATGAAGAAGATGAGGAAAGAAGAAAGAAACTTGAAGCAATCATTAATAGTGAAAATCCAGAAGAGTCCTTGAGGGATTTGATCAAAGATGCAGTTCACGAAGGCTTAACAAAATATAGAGAAGAGGGTAAGGATGGAAATCATGATTTACTGAGCAAGAGGCAAAAATAAGACATAAGTATGGACCACATTAACAACTTAAATTCTCTAGTAGCTTTTATAGAAATAGTAATATTACACAAAAACGAATAATTTTCGTTGTAAAACATTTGCCATTTGATAAGGAAAACTTCAACCAAAAACATTAAGATGAATTCACTTCTTACTTCTTTCCTTTCTGCTTCTAATCCGGTTTCGTAAGTATTAAAGCTTAGAATAATAGTTTCATGAATTGGTTTAACTAATCTTATAGATCTGCTGGTAAGTTATCAGAGTATAGTTTGGAGGAACTCCTGAATATGACAATCTTTGAACGTATCAAGATATCAGATTGGACTATAGAGAAGTATTCTTTAGGATTTATTGTCATCTTTATTGTATTATTTAAAATAGGTGATTATTACAACACTTATTTAGTAACCAACTTTCTCAAAGCCTTGGAGAGCGTTATCAAGAAGAATTTCTATCAGTATGGAGTAAGCAAGAATGAATTGTACGTGAAAGATAGTTCTGAGGCCTTTTCTTCCTACGCCTCGGGTAGGACAAATATTGCAAGAATGGATATTAAGTTCACGTTGAAGCCAAGGCAGAATTTATTCGTTTGGTCATTAGAGTTTCTTTTTTCATTTTTTTCCAATTCTTTTGGAATACCAGAAGACAATGTGCAGATAATTTTGAGCCCTTTTGATGAAAATGAGTATGACAACTTTATTGGGGCTGTTGTGTCTAAGTTGGGAATGAATGAAGCTAGAGAGCAGAATTATTTTTTATCTTTGACAAAAACATCTGATTCCAAGCAACTTCCTAATTCCTTAGTGTTTATGTCTGAGGTGAGTGAAATTTCTGATAATGTATTTACTGAAAGTTTGAAACGTGTTTTGGATGAAAAGACTGCCTCATATTTGAACTATATTGCCTTTACTGATCAACCAGTGCAAAAGCCACAAATGCTTTCTCATTGTAGACCAAACCGCAAGATCATTATTTCTACTAAGTTGGTTTCTAATAAAGAGTCTCTCCGTCAATTATCCAATATCTTGAGCAATGTTTTTGAGACTGTTGACAAATTGGTAGCTAAGAAAATTACCTTGAAGCCAGAAACCTTGAAGAAAGTTGTGAAAACAAGAGAAGCTGAGATTTCCAAGATCAAAAAAATTTTGGAAGATGCTAAACAAGAAGAGTTGTTAATGAAAAAGGCCGAAGAGAAGAGATCTGAAAGGGAAAAATTACGTGCTTTGACAGAAGCAGAACAGATAAAGCTCGAAAAGAAAGCTTTAGAAAAAAAACAGAAGAAAGCAAGAAGAAAGCAAATGATGAAAATGTAAGGATTTTGTAAAATAAGATTCTTCATATATTTTATATAGCTTCTGAAAATTTTTAATTAATATTTTACTAAGCTCTCCCAGTTAATTTCCAACCCCTACCGGTAGGAGTGTTGAAGACCTCAACTATTCCAGCACCTAAAGAATCAGCTAATAACCAGAGTAAATCATAACCGTAAAAAGGCTTTTTAAAATTTGCAAATCTACTGGTTTTGCCGTTTCCTGTTGCATCAATTCTATCCCACAAATTGAATATGGAACTCTCAGGAAGTTCTTTGTGCATTGATTTATTTAATGTCTTCACAATCCAAACACGTCCAGAGGTAATTATTTTTAAAAAAGAACCGCAACTTGGAAAAGAAATTGAATATTGATGTAATTCTAATTCATTTAAATGATTAGAATTTAATGTTAGTAAGCCCAAAGTAACCAATGAAGATAGTTCTTGTTCTGAAAATCCTTGCTCAGTGTCTAGAAACAATGAAGTTGGATGTGCTTTAACATATTGGCGAAATTTTAACAAAGACAGCAATCTGACAGAATAAATAGCTTCCTTTGAAGGCAGACATCTGACTTCTGAATCAACTGAATTAATTAGAAGCTCAATGTACAAGTCATATACATCCGACCGGACAACAATTTCCATGTCTTCAAAACCGTAAGTCACTTTACCATTTAAAAATTTATTCGGAGAGCTTTGAATCACTGGGGATGCATTCGATATTATAAACTTCCTTACTTCTCCAGATCTTATGGATATCTCAAGTTTTTTATCTACGAATGTGTTCCCGAATTCTTGATAAATAGCGTAAAGTTGAGTCACTGTTACCAAACCATGCGGAATGGAAGCTTGTCTTATTTTTTCTATATCAGCCTTGCTCTTAAGGGAAATGCCCTTGATGTTGTATAGCCTATCATGATCAGAAAGCTTAGCTTGTTCTTCTTTCAGGTAGTATCGAGTTCTTAAATTAGAAGTTTCAGACCATTGGTTCATCGTTATATAATCAATAGCCTGTAAAATACTATACTCTTTAGGAATTTGATAGTCCATATGAACGTCATAATCAGATACGATCAAAGGTACATCATTATGCAATTTGGGTTTAAGATTTGCTGCGTTTTGCAATATGCCCAGAGGGTTAGCTTTTGCACTCTTTTGGGCAGGTAGTAAGTCCCTTAGCTGTTTCTTGTTCTTTTTTATTATATTTTTTAAAGCATTCGATTTCGATACTCTAGCAGATTGAGCAGGTGAATATCTTAGACCTTCGACCATAAAAGTAAATCATCAACTACAGCTTGATACAATTTAAACGTACAACTAAGTAGTAAAATAGTGAAAATTGCGAATGGATCTTATATACAAAAATATCTACAAATTGGACATATTAAATATATTACAACATGCCCGAATAATTCAAATCATTTCTATTTTACAACAAGAGTCTTCTTTATATTTGCACCTTCATCTGGCGAAGTCAACACTAGAGTGTACAGACCGGGCTTCGTAATAATCAACATCGTAGACAATCCGTTTAGAGGATCAGTAATCTTAATTTCAGAGGTTGGAACAGAAATCCCGGTAATTTTGAACAATAGGGAAGCGATATCCTTCTTTTCTATTGCAACGGAGTCTTCGTCTTCAATTCGTATCCTAATCTGTTCAGGCAAGGTTGTTCTGAGTTCAGATAAAGTGTAAGTTCCCGATTCAGCTGCAGTAAAAGTTTGTTCTAAGATTTCATCCTTTGCATGTGATTTTTTAGATCCTTTTTTGATATTCTTAAAGAGAGATGCAAGCTCATCCAAGGACATAGCTTGTGGTTGTGTTGAAGGAGCCAGTTCTACTTTCAGCTTTTCTTCGTCAAGGACTTCAAGTATGGGCTTAGATGCTCGTGCGGGCCTTTCTACCACTGGAATTCGAGGACCTTGAGTACTTGTGATATAACATGCACCATTGTTCATATGAAGGTAATTCCTCATGTATGCTGGTTTTACATAGACGACTTCACCTTTGAGACCTAACTTTGGAAAATCTTTTAGAAGTTGAATAGGGATCTTGTCTCCCTTTGTTTTCCTGGTACCCTTTGAAGCATGCCTAGTTAATGATAAGGGCCTCTGACGAAGTCCTTTAAAAATGGCGTTATATATCATCTTTGTCGTACAAATAGACTCGAGGAATTTCTCAGATCATAGGCTACTTAAGGTGAAAAAATGAACGACCATGCGTACTGTTGTTTACGCATATATTCAGATGCGTAAACAACAGTATGTCATCTCATCTGATATGTATGATCAGAGCAGCTTATAGTCATCTGTTACATGGAGAAGCTGCTTTGTTCAATTTGCAATTCTTGTGAAGCCAAGTATAAGTGTCCACTTTGTGGTATTCAAACTTGTTCAGCTGTTTGTGTCAAGAGGCATAAAACTCAGACAGAATGCACTGGTAAAGTGGACCCAACTAACTTTATCTCAAAAAACTCATTGATAACTGATCAGTCCATCGTGAATAGAGACTATAATTTTTTGTCGAAGTTGGATAGGAACATATATATAAGTAAACAGGACTTGAAGGAGAAAAACAAGACTGGTCTAAAGAGGTTTTTTGGCCATCAGAGCTGGAAAGAGAAGAGGGTAAAAGGCAACTCAAAAGAAGATGACGAAGACGAAAGAATCATGAAAATAAAACAAAAATACCTTATGGAGCCCAATATTACCAAGAAGCGTCAAAATACTCTAATAATACATCTACCTCCTGGAATGTCAAGGTCGAACCAAAACAAGACAGGATATGATAAAAAAATGGGTGCATTTGCATGGTCAGTAGAATGGAAATTTATTAATGATCGAGAAGAGGTCATTAACTCTGCGATAAGTTATAAAATAAATGAGACTGCTCCATTATTGGCATGTTTTCCGCTGAACGTTTTCTTGAAATATGAGAAGCTAACTCAAGAAGAAAGGTCACTGATAATTCAATCCAATCTAAGTTTTTATTTAGATAATGTACTCAAAGCTAAGAATAGAGGACTTTCCTTGATTGAGCTAAATTCATCAAAGAACTTATATGATAACTTGAAAGATAAAATAGTGCTTGAGATACCCACAATATATGTCGTTAGTAACCTGGTCAAGTTGCAGAATTATATTATATCAGAAAAAGAGGCTTATGGAATGAAGGAAATTAAGTCTGCTCAAGCGCTTCCTCCCAAAAAAGTTGCGAACTTAGACAACGAACTAGATACTAAGTATTCGAATCAATCGGATTCGGAAAGTTCATCTGATTCAGGACCCGAAAGTTCTAATGTAAGGGATTCTGACTCAAATTCAGATTCAGATTCAGATTCAGATTCCGCTTTAGATTCAGATTCAGATTCAGATTCAGATTCAGATTCAGATTCAGATTCAGATTCAGATTCAGATTCGAATGCAAATTTTGATCAGAAGGCAAACCAAGAAGATGGTTGAACTTAAGTCACAAGCAATTAAAAAAAAATTGGATTCAAAGTTTTAGTGCAATGAGAGGTGTCGAAGTGTACGATCTCTTCAAAGAAAGTTCATGGGATAACATGTGAATTATTTCAAGCATAATGCTGTACCGATGTCTGGGTGTACTGATAGATTTATTACCCACAAACTTAATATTAGAATAAATATAAGTAGTATATACAATAACATATCAAGGTACCAGGTACTATTCTACAGCAATCAAGAATAATAGTATTAGTATATTATGGTATGATATCCCAAGCAATGCTTCATAGCTTCACATCTTACCTTCCACATTGCACGTGATTTGTTATTTAGGAAGATATTGAAATCAGCTCGTAGGTGAAATTTGATATTGAAATGGCCAATGTATTCAAGAAGCCTTTGGATTCAGAACGCAATACCAAGGCATCATTATATTTTGGGAACTTAGACCACCAAGTGACTGAATCCATTCTATATGAATTATTTATCCAATTTGCACCTGTGAAATCTTTAAACTTACCGAAAGATAGAATTTTGAATACTCACCAAGGATATGGCTTTGTTGAGTTCAAAACAGTGAAAGATGCTGAATACGTTTTAGAAATCTTAAGAGGTATTCGTCTTTTTGGTAGAATATTGAAGCTCAAAAAGGCGGAAAATAGCATACAGAATAGTTCTTCTCAAGTTGGCACTACCACAACTCGAAATCTCTCAGCGTTATCCAATTCAAACGTTGGAGCGAAAATATTTATAAACAATTTACATCCTTTAGCCGACGAGCAATTCTTGATAGATACATTCTCTAAATTTGGTAAGATCGTTTCCGGTCCTGTAGTGGTAAGAGATCTGGAATCCAGCACGTCTAAAGGATATGCATTTATTGGTTACGATGATTTTAAATGCAGTGATACCGCTATAGAGAAGCTTAATGGAGCAATATTAATGAACTCAAAAGTCTCTGTGAGCTATGCATACAAGGAAGATTCACTGAGTAGTACCCGTCGCTCACGTGTTAAACATGGCGACCAGGTAGAGAGACTCTTAGCTGCGAAGGCAAGAAGTAACTTGAAGTAGAAAGGTGATCGTAATTTTTATTTTCAATGATTTTGTCAATTACACACTTCATAATTTTCATTCATTTTTCTGTTATTGTACACGGTTTAAGTCAATATATATCAGAGCAGAAATAAATGGTTTAATGTACCAAATCAAGTAAACTATAACTTTGGTCTTGAATTCTCAAACCTTCTCAAATCTTCTGGGGTTAAAACACCGTATACTATAGAACCCTTATCATTAGTAACAATAGCAAAGAAATAGCCTTTGTTAAAGAAATGTGCAAGCTTTTCGAGAGGGGTAAATGGTGTAATAATTTCATAACGCTTCCCGTTTATGTTTGGTGTCTTTATGGAAGCATTTAAAGATGTCTTTTTCTTGTTTTTAGATTCTCCTTTTTTTTCATAAATTTCTCGAGATCTTTGATGGAACCAAAATTGAAAATTTTTCACAATCGGTTTCAAAAAAGTTCTCTTATGTTGTAATGAAACGTCTTCTATATTCAAAACACCCAATAGTTTTCTATTATCTTCATCAATAACCGGGAGATTGGTAAATTCATTCTCGTACGCTATCTCCAAAGCCTCGGAAATAGGTGTAGATGGATTGACTGATATTGCAGGCTTGAAGTCAAGGTCTTCTACTGTGGCACCTCTATAATCCTTCAGATGAAATAGTACCAAGTTAGATGTTTTAATCATTGCATGAAATTATACAAGAATCTCGAATTAGCATTTATCTATATCCAATACTGCATATAATAGCACAATAAAACTCATCATTAGACTAACATGTTAAATACATTAAGCAGCTTCAGCTGTGCTAAAAGGCTTGCCGCTACGATTTTGCTCCGAAACAGAGCCTGAATTATTTATATTACTCTCTTCACTTGCCACACGTTTCCAAACTTCTTCTTTGTTTCCTACATCTAGGACACCTATTCTCATTGTAGCAAGTAGGTTGATAGCAGCGGTCAGATGGCCGTAGACGCCACCATAAAATGCCTTTGTTGCGTCCTGTGCATGTGACGCTTTCAATAGATGTGATCCACCTGGGTGCTGGTTTATAAAAGGTGTTGCATCGTGTATTATGTTTTGAATGACAATATACACCTTACCATTATGCGCTGCAGAAGAGATGATCTTCTTGAATTCCTTAGGTTTAATAAGTGGTAACTTTGAAATAGGAGTACCCCAATTTAATTGGCTTTTTGCTCTATTGATTAATTTCTGTTGCTGTTGAATCTGTAATTGCGTTATGAGATCATTCGGCGTTGTACATATATCTTGTATAATTCCTATGAAGTAGCATGAGTATATGAACCACTTCGTAGGATCAAATGCAAAATATGAAGAAGATGAACGGTAGTCATGTGGAAATTCGTGATGATAATTTTGCTTTGATTGACCATAAGTTAGGAGATCAACCATTGGGTTTATACAATCTTGAGCTGAAGTTGAATCATTGAAAGGCTGAGTCCCTATTACTAACTTAAACCACTTCAAGTGACACAAAGAATTAGAATTCAAAGATAATTGTTGAGCAATGAATATCAGTAGAGCTCCAGGATATAAAAATCCATTCAAGACTGTATCATTACAAATATAGAAGGACACCAAAATTGGAATGGCCAACGAGACAATTAGAAACAACGGAATATAGTACTTTTCTTGCCATATTATTAATTTTAACATTTTTTTCTCATTTTCAATTCTCAAAGAAGTGATATTGTCTAGTTCATCATCACTCAAGTTATTTTCTAGCAAGCTTGTTTCAATGTTCTTAAATTGAGCGTCATCATTCTTTCTGAAATCAGAAGGAAATTCATGCTCTATGAACTTAGCATAAAAGGAATTATTTTTTGGTTTCATGACAAGCCAACCAAAATGAGCCCATAAAAATCCTCTTTTTATCAGATAAGGATTCTTTTCAGTGTCGTTGGTAAACTGGTGGTGGGCTCTATGAAGGCCAGCCCACCATCTTATAGAACCCAAGCCCATCCCACTACCAAAGATTGCTAAAAAGCATGCAAAAAAATAGAACCTAGGTCGAATTGACCTATGGGAAAACAATTTATGGTACCCAGTATTGAACATTATTGATATAAAATTGAAATAGAAGCACAGAAAAAGAAAGGTTTTCGGATTTTGGGGTATTATAGGAATTGAATTCTTCACAAGTAAAGATATAGCTATTAATGGCAAGAAAATTACCGTTATAGTATTGAAACAGTTTATTCTGTTGAGAAAATTACGCCGTCTTTTTCTCATCTCATTTAACTGAGTATTCTTCAAATGTGATGCTTGGTTAAATAAAGCATTCTTGGTACCAGAATTATTACTAGAAATTTGCTCACTTTTATGAACTCTTTTCTTACGAGCTTTTACTCCAGCTGTACCATTTTCCATGATATTGATGTTCATTAACAAATCGAATCGCTTCATATCTCAAGAAGTTGCATAAAATGTCGAAAATGTCGCACGACATAAAATTTGAATTCTCACTAAACTACTTGTAATCGGGTGAAGAATTGTAAATAGTGAACCAAACTATCAAAAATAAATAAGGATAAGTAATGGCGTCAACTATAAAGAGTGGCCAGCTCAATATGAAATCTCTGGGCTTAGATCAGAAATCACAGAGAAATGCATCTATAGCGCCAGCTATTTCATACACGCCAACAGATACATCAATCCCTCCATCACTTTACAATAAAATCCCTAGTTTAGAAAATTATAAAAAATTAACTGAAACAGAGAAGAAAATTGACTTATTATACACAAGAAAGGCATTAGATTTGCAAGCGGTGAATATGAAATTGGCTCAGGAATCTGCAGCAAGAAGAGATTTCGGTACACTAAGAGTGTTTATTTATAATATTTGCGAAAATCAACCATGGCAGGTTGAAATTATGAAGGAAAAAGGTATCCCTATTCAAAATGCAAACGAAGAGGCTTCATACACTTTAAAAGTTGAAGGTAGATTCATCAATCCTAGCTCAAGAGAGGAAAAATCACCGCAAAAACTCAAGTTCAGTTCTTTTTTGTCTGGTTTATCTATAGACTTGATTCCTAATGATGACTATCCAGAGTTGTTAAATACGAATAACAATATTGTTGAGTGGCAGGCGGAAGCTAGTGGTCAACGCTCTGAGAATACTTATAATCACCAATCTGAATTTGATGGATTGGATATAAAACGAAATGGTATCTTTAATTTAAATGCCAAGATTGCAATTCTCATCAAAGAGAGCTCTGGAAAGTTTAGATTAAGTGATATTATGGCGCACTTTGTTGGACGAGAAGAAGCTACGCAGCAAGAGGTAATGTATCAGATATGGCAATATGCTATCTACAAAAACTTGATGAAAAACGATACGACTAAGGTACCAGCCATCTCGAATTCTGAAGCTGCAATAATGAATGGAACTGATACTTCTAATATTCCAATTTCAAAAGAGGATGATTTCACTTTCGTAGAAAGTGACACTGTCTTGAGAGAAATATTGCAGGTTCAACATTTTAAATTTGCTGACCTATACAAGTTAGTTCAGCCCCACTTTTTACCTAGATCTCCAATTATAATTGACTATGAAATAAATACCAGAAAATCCACAACATTAGGGGAAGTTGTTATCGATATACCAATTGAACTTCCTTATTCTGCCTCAAATGTACAGAAGGAAATAATGGAGGATACAAAGGCTATATATGAAAAGCAAGCAAAAGTAGATGCTGTAATCCAACAGTTGAATAACAAAATAGCATTAGGCATTGTTGCTCTTCAGAATTTAAATTCTAGGGAGTTATTTTACCGCGAACTTAGTGAAGATCCAGTTGGATTTATGAAAAAGTGGCTTGAAGGACAACTGGAATCGCTCAAAGCTTTAAAAAGTGACGAAGGATACAATGAGGAAATTGTAAGAAAAGTTGACTATTTCGAGAAAAATGAGGATATGTTGCGAGACAAAATAGACATTTTGTTAGGGTCTGGAAGAGTTTAGCTTGTAAATTTGTTTTATAACATATGCTATTGAATGTATAGATAACTAGATATAAGTACTACTAATCATAACCTCTGTTAGTTGAATTGCCATAATCGGTCTCTTTGTATTCTTCATCTTCATAATCTTCATCATTATCATTATCATTATCAAGAGAAAAACTCTCTTCACGATATATGATGTCATTACTATCATTCTGCAAAGGGGGACTTAAAGCAGCTCTACTTGATCTGAGATTTCTAGAACCCTTGGCCAAACTTTCCTGTTGAACCAATAAGCGCAAAAGCAGCGCCAAATAATCCCTCAAGTTTAAAATAGGCTTATAGATCATAGAAGTTCTAGAAATAATATTTTTTTCCTCATTAGGATTTTCTGTCTCGATCCTTGAGGTTAAATGATTTATGAATTTTTCAAGCTCTCCTGGGGTAGATGCAACTTCATACCAGTCATCTTGAGGGGCAGATTTTGAAGTATGAATATCCTCTCCTTCCTCACTAAATTCTACCCCATAGTATGCTAAACTAGAGCTTAGCATCTTATGAACATCATGAACATAAAGTTTAAATTTTGAAGGAAGCTCTTTCATAATGCCAGCGTGATCAGACAAAGTACTATTCATGGTAGAAATGCTAGCCAATCCCCCATTATTCGAGTTTGCCATTCTGCATAAGTAGAACCTTCCAATATGAAAACCAAGATCACCAACCACCATATCTTCAAGTCTGAGCCTCATACTGTGTTCCAATGGATTCAGGGATGGATCATAAAAATTGTAGAGAGGCATATCAGAATCAGAAAGCTTAGTGCCCTTGCTTCTTTTCAAAAATTTTGTTTTAAATTCTCGTTTGGCTTCCTCTATACCTTTCAAACCTCGTAGGACATACCTTGAGGCATAAAACGTCTCCCTCTCACCATACATCTCTTTAGAATGATAAATTGTTGAGACATGATCTTTTATAATTTCAGACGAAGATAATGACCACTTCACAAGACAGACTAACACTATCAACCGGTCTGTTGGATTTTCAAGTCCCTCTAGTCCGTCTCTAAGAAAGCTTGACCTGAAAAATGGGTTCAAAGTTTGATCAGGGGCTTTGTTAGAGCTCAGTTTCCAAAAATCAGGCATCCTTAATGAGTTTACCAAACCCTTAAGTTCAGAAATTGCACTTGATTGCGTTTGAGGTGATACTGACTTCTTTCTATTAAGCACTAATGTGAGAAGTCGACAAAATAAAAGGTTCATTTCTGTAGAAACGGAAGGAATCATATGTTCAGTTACATTAGAATTATGTATATGTGCATCTTCATTTGAGGCTAATCCTAATCCCAGTTCAAAATCTTGAGGGCCTAGTATCATCATGTTAAGATCGAATATGACATCACGAAACTTGTTTAGAAATGATATGATTAAAATAATATGTTTTGCAGAGTACGATTTTTTTAGATTGAAGCCTAAAGCTAGAGGCTCGCAGCTTGCTTCCTTATTATTAGATGCGTCTAGAATGTTGTTATCATATAGATCGTAATATAGTCCAATGACGGGACCTGGGAATCCTCGCGGATTCTTATGCTTATTATTAGGAACTGTAGTAGAAGATACTAATGATAATTTTGAGTTCCTAGGATTTCTTCTGGGTTGTTTGTGGCCAGATAAGCTTTGCTTTTTAGTTTTTGAAGGTATATTTTTTCCCGTTTTTAAAGGATGTTCCAATGAAATGATTGCATCAGAACTTGCCTCCAAGTTTAAAGATTGAGTTTCATATGATGACTGTGATGCTTCAGTAAGCAGATTTAGTAACGACACTTCTTTATCCATAAGTTCATTGGCCTCCTGTTCACTCCTTTTCATCTCAGCCACATTAGAATTAGCAGCTATTTCAAGCTTTGGATTTCCCTGCATCTTTTCGTCAGTATTTTCTAATTCCTTTTTCAAAGTCATTTGAATTACTTTGTTACCATCTTCATCTATTAAAGAAAAAGGCATAAGCAGAGCTTGACGCTTCCTCTTATGAAGTGTACCTATACTGGTTCTTCCCCTTGAGCTTCTTCTGGAAGCCCTACCTCCTCTTGAGCCAGGCCCCTCCAATGGCAATGTGTCAAGTCTGAACTTTGAGAGAACTGCCTCATTATAGTTCTTTGTAGAGGACCTTTCAGGAGTTGCCAAACTACTTGACATATTTTTACGTGGTCTTCCGAGCCTCCTTGTTTTCTGCAATGGATTATAAGGGACCACCTTGACAGAAGAGTCTTTTACTAGCTTTATTATATCTAGATTAGTTGCTGTTTCCTGTAAATCATTATTCTTCAGTTCAAAAATTGGCTTTTCTGAATGATCATCATAAATGCTATTAGGTATTTCATCTACGTGATTTATACCGTTGAAGTTGATTAAGTTCAATGCAACTGCAGCAGAAGATTGCTCAACCGAAAGATTAGAATCATGGGCTACTGGCAGATGAACATAATCATTCAAGTGAAAGTCCCCAGACATTGAGACGTTATCCACGTTGTCATTTTGCTGTGCACAGTAATGATCGTGTTGCTTTGAACCTCCATTGATTCTCCCTTGAGTATTGAAAATACCTTCTCCCGTTATCGAGGGATCAATATTGGATTCCATCAATCAATTTGTTTAGACTTTTCAATATAGAGAATGAATTAAGAGAGGTTAAAAATATAAAAAAAAAAATAATGAAGGATGCGAGGTTCGAACTCGCGCGGACGTATGTCCAGCAGATCTTAAGTCTGCCGCCTTAGACCACTCGGCCAACCCTCCATTTCTTGAGAAAAGGAGCGTGTCTGCCCAAAATATTGAATATTGCATTTCATAGCAATCAATGATGTGATATTGTCAACAAACTTGCATACAAATGATGCAATTTGTTGTAGTTACAACTGTCTATGTAGGAGAATGATCGAATTAGCAACTATACGACGTTATGACACAGAATTTGTAATCCCATCCGAATAAAATTGGATATTTAAACCATCAATGTCCATGGATATTAATAACAAGTTTTTTTTTTTATAATAGGATACACTTTTTTAAGAATGCAACAACCACACAAAATTTTTTACAAGGGGGCAGAGGATGACTTTGTAGTTTTCGTTGAAGATTTACTGATACTTAAGAAGTATTTGCAAGGAGACAGCACACTTCCTTTGATTGACATTTTGTCCATTTATAAAATTTTTATTTACAGACAAGGTGGTAGTGAAGGTATTTTAGATGAGGCATCTAAACAGGAGTTGACAAATGAATTTCATTCTTCTGACAAAGAGCAAATCATAAAAAAGATATTGAAAGAAGGAAACGATAAAAATACTTCATCTTTCCAAACCACCAACAACGCTAGAAATGAAACTAAAGGTACACTTCATTAGATAAATACTTAAAATATATTACTTATGTGATTCGGTAACATAATACACGTAGCGACTTGCCTCATTTTGATGTTCTGCATCTGGTAAAAATAGTGCCAAGTGATCTTAGGTTGTAATTCTTCGGATTGTCAGCCCTGGTAGATCTTATCCCAGAAAAATAGACATTGCTTTTGTCATTTTGAAGTTCGAATGTGCTGTCAGAATTAGTTATCTGCATTGTTGAGACACCCTCATTTAGTTTCGCACCCAGTGGCATTTCATAGGCTGTATCGTCTGGATTCGAATTTGATATTGCATCATTTCCGGTCCTATTGAAATATCTGTTCAGGTCATATAGTTCAGACTTCTTATATATTCGCAACAGACCCCATCGTTTAATCGCATTGAATGTCAGCATTGAATCAGAGTTATCGATACAAAATAAAGGAAGCTTGTTACTCCATAGATTATGTAATACAAGCTCAATTTTATACCGATCAGGAAAGCTAACATTCACAATATATTTAGAAAACGCAAGAGTCTCAGGTTCTCTATTTTTCGATTTTAAGTTGATGGCATAATTTCTTGAAGAATAGAAGCTACTAAAATGAACTTGACTTATTTTATCACCATATGGTTCGTAATCGGGGTCATTCATATATCGATATAAGCAGCATTTCGGCGTGAAGCATAAAATTTTGCAACCATCGCTCGGGAAGTATTCCTCAGAACGATACGGACCATTTAGTTCATTTATAAGTGTGAGTAGATGTTGCTTCCAAATTTCGCCCTCAACTTGGTTTAAGAAAAATAAACAAATTTCATACTCTTTTGAATAATCAAAAAATAGTAATTTGCAAGAATCATTGTATGTAGAACTAAAACCATGTATCTCCGAACCTAAGTCCACTATTATCTTGCACATTGAAAATGGAATAATGAATTTAATTGTACCTTTACTGTACCATCTTTTTGAGTATGAAACTAGTAAGAGGTGGCTCTTGTAAAGAAATGCCGCTAACGTAGATTTCTCAACTTTTTTTTCCATCCATAAAACACATACACATCCTACTAGAATAGGCTTTCCAAAAAATTCCAGGGAAAGCTTATACTCAGAGGAAATACTAGAGAAATCAACGATCTTGTTGATATCCATTGGGGTAGCAGC
Organism: Debaryomyces singareniensis; assembly: GCA_031081795.1. Lineage (NCBI taxonomy): Eukaryota > Fungi > Ascomycota > Pichiomycetes > Serinales > Debaryomycetaceae > Debaryomyces > Debaryomyces singareniensis. Next base: position 238,678 of record JARYSX010000003.1, read on the forward strand.
ATTGAATTCCTCGGATTTTATAGCTGTGTTAAGATAGAAGAGTTTATCGAGTAGGACTTTAAATACTTCGTTCATAAGGTATGATTCTATTCCAAAATTATAACTGGCTGTATCTCTTAAAGACTTCAATATGAGGAGATATTTTGTTAATCTTGATATAGGTCTTTGAGACAAAGAATTGAAAGACAAATCAAGTTGTCGCTCCTCAGGTTGAGTAGCTTCTATGAATATTTCCCACCCCCTCAACAATTCTTCATTTAAGGAAAGAGATCTTGCTAGGTTTAGGTTTAGCGACTTTATTCGCACATAATCCATCAAATCTTCCAAAGTGTTGAAGTAATCAACGAAGCGAGATATATCAATTTCTCTTTCAATAGATGAAAACAAGTCTCTTAGTAACTCATTGAACTTGCTTTCATTTGAAATATTAATAAATTCATGAAAGTAAGTATGCATTGAAATTAGCAAGTTTGAATGCACTTTTATAAATGATTCCACTAGTACCCTCATTCTCAATAGAAGACTACATTGGTAAGGACTGCTATATACCATTGGCTCCAAATAGTAATACTGTAGCATCTTTAAAGAGGAAATATGACTCTCCTCTGTATCTATCAATTCTTTGACAGTACAATAAAGCTTAAAATTTTTGATTGCAATTGACTTTTCTTTTGGCGAAAATGTAAAAATTGGCTTTGGGGAATAAAGATCAATCGTAAGAGAAGAAAATGCTGAGTAAGGAGATAGAATATTTTCACATTTTAGTACTGGCGATGTTATATCACACGATATTATGCATTCGTCATAGTCAGCGTTTAGCAGACCAATTGGATTTTCCAATGAGCAATTCATGGGTACAGAATAATTAATGTTTTTAAGCTTAATGGTATCTGAGAGATAAAACTCTTCAGTTTTATACCCTTCACCTCCTTGACTGTCACAGATGTCATACTGGTGCTGAGTGTTCGTATGCATCCTGTTATTTTCTATAGCTGAATAGTAGTTGGTATTGTGGCAGCTTTGCAGCAAATCTATGAACTTAGAATTTTGCTCATCAGAGCTACCATAGTTATTGAAAACTAGCTTTGTGCTAGCAGGTTCCATATCTATTGATATTCCTTTTAAGCGATACTGGTAGAAATTAACGTTAATGTTAGAATCATCTCTAAGCAAATTTGCATCCACAAATATGCATGGGAATGTGCAGTACTAAAAGGTAGTTTACTGAGTGGAAGTGGAACATCGGGCTTTTCTTCAGCTATTAATTAGACATGAGCTCTAGAGCATTAAGAAAACTAGGAAGCGATAATCTTAATGATAGTTTAAAGCTGTTAATCGGAGAAGAAGATGAAGAACCAGAACCTGTTAACAGAGCGTTTAATGCATTCGACGTTTTGAATGAAGAAAATTCTTCGTCAAATGATGAGGATTCTGGCAATTCAGCGACAGAATTGGAGAACAAAAGGTCTGTCACGAATGTGGCTGAATCAGCAGAATATAAATCGAATGATGTTACAAGAAATGATGTAAAATCTAAGAAGAAAAAGAACAAGAAAAAAAAGAGTAAGAAGGGGCCCAAGAAGATAACCAGTGATGATGAACTTGATTTAATTCTAGAGGAAGCAAAAAGAAAGGATGACATAAGCTTAAAGAAAGAACAAAATGAAAAAAGTAATCATGGTATCTTAAGCGAATATAATTTTGAATCTGAGTATGAAATCGATGATGGAATAATTGAGGAATATGATTCGAACTTCAAATTTTTTACGACAAACTTATTTAAAATGTCACAGGACTTGCTTTCTGTTAAAAATTGCAAATATTTGGATCCAGATAATGAACTAAGAAATCTTTTCGGTGATATTCCGGATAGCACTGTGAACGAAGCTAATCATACTACCTCAATGGCGATTACCCCAGAGTTATTGCAGCAATTCAGAAAGTTGGCAAAACTAACAAGAGGATGGGCAGGAAAAGATAGAAAAAGCATTCCAGGAACTTCTCGTAAGCTTCTCCTTTCCAAGATAAGAGATGATTGGCTTCCAACTACACAGAAACCATTATCTATGGAGGAACTTTCAGAGGACCAAATATTGGAATGCCTTTTATATAAAGAGGAAGATGTCGATAGAATTGACCTTGAGTCTAAAATAGGGAATGAGATTACTGCTGGTGTGAAGTATTTTAGATTTAATAAAATTATGACGCCCCAGGAAAGGGTAGCATGCACTAGATTTTATGCGGCAGTAGTAATGACTCCAGATCCAGATTCACTAATGAAATTACTTCAACAAGCCCCTTACCATGCCGAAACTTTACTACAGGTTGCAATGATCTTATTGAGGCAGGGTGATCAAAAAGCAATTAGTTATGCTTTGATCGAAAGATGTTTGTTCGTATTTGATCGGAGCTTTCACAAAAGATTTCATGAATTATTGCTGCAAGGTAAAAATTGTTTCATAAGATTACCTTACGAGTCATTTATGAATAGACAGTTCTATTTGTTGCTATTCAGATACATTGTTGGATTGGGAGAAAGATCAACATTTTGTACAGCGCTCAACTATTCCAAATTATTGCTTTCATTTTCACCAGCAGAAGATCCACTTGGGGTTAGATATTTTATTGATTTCTATGCGATAATGGCAGAGGAGTACGACTTTCTTATTGGATTAAGTGATTCGCCATTGGCAACAAGGTATGCTAGGTGGTTAACACCTGGTATAGCTTTTTCTTCAGCTTTAGCTTGTTATTTGAAAGGCGATATGATAAAGGCTAAAAAAAAGTTAAGATATGCGTCTATGCGCCATCCTTTTGTTGCATTCAACCTTTTGGATGCTGTAGGAAGGTCCCCATCTGGAGTCTCCCTTTCAGATATAGATGCTACGGATGAGACTAAACTTTCAGCAGAAACATACCTTATACGTGCAGATTCGATGTGGAATACATCCGAAAAGAAAGAATTCTTAAGTGAGGAGTTATTAGCCTTTTTTGAAGAGAATGAGCCACAAAAGAAAGGATATTCTATTACGAAATACATTGGTTCTTTTTTTTCAGGAAAGGAGGAGAAAAAGAAGGACATACCATATAATTTGCTTAGGTATTCTATCTTATCTGGCGAGAATAAAATAATGGCTAAAATCCCTCAGCAAATTTGGAGGAGGAACGATTTATTTGAGTATGACGTTCTTCCTCCTACTGATACCAATGTAGATGGTGAATTTTCTGGTTTTTCTAAGGCTCCAGCAGTTACAGATTCTTTGTTGAGTTATGTGGATACAAACATACTAGCATCCATTATACAGAACAGTACTGAAGAAACCGAATTCGAAGAACTAATAAGACAACTTGACTTGAATCAAGATGATGAAGAAAATTAAACGACATACTGATCATGAGATCGAACTTTAGCACCCTGCACGTTCACGCGACGGTAATTTGATGTGTGTCCTTTTATGCGATTTCTATATAGAACAGATTAGTCTACATATGATCAATATTTCATTTAATCCTAACGATGGAAACTGGGAGTATCAGCTATCAACTAGTCTTCTGTTAGTTGTTTTGTGCATGAGCTATTTTGTTTACGCGAAATATATTTCGAAGAGCCCGAACAGTTATAATAAGTTGGAAGAGCCGGTAAACATTTTAATTTCAATTCCAGATGAAGCAAAGCCACATTGGAAAGGAAAGCGGTTGTACCCTCCAGAACTATCCACAATTATCGTTGATGAGCCGAATAAAATTCGAAGTTACTGCCCTGCTACCGGCCAATATTTGGGTACTGTTGAGGCCACAAGCAGAGAGGAAATGGATTCTCAGATTTTGAGAGCAAGCATAGCTCAGAAGGAATGGGCTAAATCATCATTAACTTTGAGAAGAAGAGTTCTTCGGTCGTTGAGCCTGTACATATTAGAACATCAAGAAGATATTGCTCGTATAGCTTGTCGAGACAGCGGTAAAACTAAGTTAGACGCTCTGATGGGAGAAATTATGGTGACATTGGAGAAAATAAGCTGGATAATTGCACATGGTGAGAAAATATTGAGTCCTTCTCAAAGACCAGGACCATCGAACTTTTTGTTGAAATTTTTAAAAAATGCAGAAGTAAGATATGAACCATTGGGAACAGTTGCAGCAATTGTTTCTTGGAACTACCCCTTTCATAACCTCATGGGCCCCATAGTAGCCTCCTTATTTACTGGAAATGCAATTATATTAAAGTGCTCTGAGCAGGTTGTATGGTCCTCGCTATGGTTTGTTGAATTGGTCCGCTCTGCACTTCGGGCATTAAATATTTCTCCTGATCTCGTACAGTTATGTTGCTGCTTTCCTGAAGATGCTGATTATTTCACTTCACACCCTGGGCTCTCGCATATCACATTTATTGGATCTAAAGAGGTTGCAATAAAGGTAGTTCAATCAGCAGGTAAGGAACTTACACCCTGCGTCGTCGAGCTAGGCGGTAAGGATTCATTTATTGTATTGGATGATGTCAAAGATTTAAAATCGTTGGCATCGGTAATATTGAGAGGAACTTTTCAAAGTGCGGGCCAAAATTGCATCGGTATTGAAAGAGTTATATGTTTACCGAAGTCATACGACGCTTTGAAGGAACTCCTAGCTCCAAGGGTAAAAAGCTTACGACTTGGATCAGATATTGATCAATTAGATGATATAGACATGGGTGCAATGATAACGAATGCTAGATTTGATCATTTGGAGGCATTGATATCTGACGCAGTATCAAAGGGAGCTCGCTTGGTCACTGGTGGAAAGCCATTTTCTCATCCTAACTATCCTCAAGGACATTATTTTGAACCAACCATGTTAGTTGACGTTGATGAAACGATGAATATTTTCAATGAAGAGGTTTTTGGGCCGATCCTAACTATGGTTAAAGCAAACTCAATTGAAGATGCAATTCGCTTAGCTAATTCTACTGAATTTGGATTGGGTAACTCTATATTTGGAAATGATTTTCATCAATGCAGTAAGATAGCCGATGGGTTGCAAAGTGGAAATGTAGCAATCAATGATTTTGCTGTATACTACGTAGCTCAATTACCCTTTGGTGGAATCAAAAAGTCTGGATATGGAAAATTTGGCGGAGAAGAAGGTTTACTAGGACTTTGCGTAGCTAAGTCGATTGTTTCAGATAAATCATTCTTGCGCATTTTAGGTATAAGAAATAGTATTCCATCAAAAATAGACTATCCCATTCAAGATAAAGAATCCTGGTTCTTTATGTCAGCACTTAACACTGCTGGTTATGATTCAAGACTATGGAACGTGATTAATGCACTCAAAAAAATTATTAGGGGCCATTAGACATGACTAAAAGAACTAATTTATGTATAATAGATTTATTACAACGTACTTCAAATAATCTAAAGAAACAAACTTCAAAATTTTTTAATGTAATATTACGACCCTATCATATATTATTTAGCATTTATATGAAGCTCAGGGGTTGGTTTACTTGCAGCTTCTACAATGATATTGATAACACTAGCTTTCTTGTTCTCAAATTTTGACTTGATAGCAGACAACTCCTTTTCGACCTCCAAGTCAGCATCTTTCTCTATTGTATCATTTAAGCTCTCATGCTCTTTCTCAAATGCTTTCAATTCTTCTTCCTTCTGTTTCTTGTACTCGTCGATTTCTGTCTTTGCATCAGACTTCGCAGACTTCAACCTTGAGGTTCTATACTTTCTCGCTTCATTAACAATCTCAGCAGCGTCCTTTTCGGTCTTTAATAAAGCTTGGATTCCCGAAGACATTTCCTAATTATTGAACAAGAATTCTACCACAGTATAATAATCCTTATCCACTATCCAAAACTTTGAGTTTACGCACGACTACACAAAATAATATCATGCCTGTATATAATTATAATGCGATAAATGAATTAACTATACAACAAGCAATGCAGTTATGCTAATCACCATAATATCCATTGGAAATGAATCTTAACATATATTCATCAATATGACCAACTTTTTTGTAATCATCATCTTCTAGATTATTTGTTAAGGAAGATGAAATTGTTTCGTCATCTAGAACTGGAGTCAGTTGCACATTAGAAGAACCAACATCAGTAGGCTTAGTATCCTCAGCGAAATCTTCATCATCTGCCGCCACCTCTTTAAGTGCAGAACTTGCAGCGTTTCTGTCGTCTTCATCTTCAGCCTGTGCTAGCATTGATTGGAAGTTAGAGTCGGGTTCAGATGGCTTTTCAATAATTTCGTCAGTAGCATTCACATCGTCTACAATATCTCTTATGCTGAATTTTCCCAAGTAATCGGTTGTGAAATCACCCTCCTGAATAACAACATTATCCAAATGTCTCTTTTGATTTGCCTTTTTCAATATATTCGATTCTATTGTGTGCTCAGAAACGAATCGATAGATGTGAACGTCACGTATTTGTCCTATACGATGACAACGATCTTGACATTGTTTATCCATTGCTGGATTCCAATCTGAGTCGTAGAAAATGACAGTGTCTGCACCTGTTAAATTAATACCTAAGCCTCCTGACCTTGTTGATAATATAAATACAGGGATCTTTGGATCTCTGTTAAAACGCTCGGTTAATAGTTGACGATCTTCTATCTTAGTGGCCCCGTCAAGTCGCATATATCTATAGCCATGAATATTTAAAAACTGCTCCAATATGTCCAAGACCTTCGTCATCTGGGTAAATATCAAAGCTCTGTGGCCCTTAGAAGTCAACTCTCTTAGAAGCTTAGTTAGGCTCTGCAATTTACCACAATCATATTGCAAGAGGGATTTATCAGGGAATGCAATAGATAGTTTTACTTGAGCGTTATGAAAGGGATTAGATATTATCTGCCTCGAGACATCAGTTTGAATTTTTCTTCTGGTAGAAATCGGTATCATTTGGTTTTTCATATCCAATGCTAAAGCGGCAGGAGTGATTACGCCAAAAGTTTCTATGATACTAGAACATTGGAAAGCTCGTTCACTTATACTCAAGATAGCCTCCTTATTAAAATTAGTGCAAGGTCTATGAATTTTGCATATGCTTCTCAACATCATAATAAACGAAGCTCCAAAACTGGGAACGTAATCACATCTCAACTCATTCAAGTAAACTACATGTTTAAGCTTGTCCATTAGAATCTTCTGATCTTCGACTCCCAATTTTTTGTAGTACCCTAAGATATTATCTTCACTCGATATTTCAGATTCTTGAGCATTCAGGATTAAAAGATTGAGCTTACTTATCATTTTCTGAAAAGGATCAACTGTTCTTAATTTTTTTCTGGACTGAGCAACAAATAAGTCTTTAGTTTCTTGAGCAACGATATTTAAATTTAATGTCTTAAAAGTGTCATCTTTCAGACTTAAAGCTGCCTTGGAAAGCCTTTCGACCAAACTTAGACTACTGCTGTAATCTTCAATTACGGAAGTTTGAAGTACAAATGACGTAACAATCGGTCTAACCTCAAATAAGTCTGGATGGTTACAGACTTTTCTTAATTGCATTAAACAATTAATGATTGAGAGGTAGTTACCAGAAGCCAAGGTCTCTTTCGTTTGTGCTCGAGACATAAATTCATCGTAAAGGAATCTTTGACGCTTTGATAAACGGCAATAAACAATATGCTCATATTTTCCAGGCATTTGCTTTTCGACATCTTTTTTAAGTCTCCTCAATATATATGGTCTAAGAACTTGATGCAACCTTGAAACTGTATTTCTTGTTTCTAAATCCATTCTATTAAGAGTTTCCTTCTCTTGAACAACATCTGAAGAATCATATGCTGTTATTTCCAAGATTTTATCCACAGGTCTTCCAAACCAAGTTTGGAAATCTTCTAAATTCGCAAAACCATCAGGCATAGCTTGATTGGCTTTAGATGATGGCATGAGAAAATACAATAACGACCACAACTCCATTAAATTATTCTGCAACGGAGTACCAGTCAAAAGTAGTCTATTTTCAGTATTAAAATTAAGCAAAGCTTTCCACCTAGTAGATCGGAAATTTTTAATATTATGTGCTTCATCCAAAATCATATATTTCCATCTTCTTCTTTTAAAAGACTGTTGGTCTTGAACAACTAGTTGGTAAGAAGTAATACAAACATGAAATGCATCTGGTTTATTCCAGCCCTTACGCTTTTGAGCACGTTGTTGAGGAGAGCCATAATATGTCAAGACTTTGAATCCTGGGGCAAACTTCTTGAATTCCATTTCCCAGTTCAACATGACAGAAGTAGGTACTACTATCAAGTGGGGGCCCCAAACATGGTGTTCACAGGCTAAATATGCTAATAAGGAAATGGTTTGAATAGTCTTACCTAGACCCATTTCATCGGCTAATATACCATTGGTGTTGTTGTTATATAAGCTTGCGAGCCAGTTAAGACCTTGCTTTTGATATGGTCTTAAGGTACCGATTAAAAGTTCAGGAACTGGTACATCAACGACTTTAGATCCATTAATTTCCTCACCTTCTGATTCTTTGCCCGTTTCATCAGGTGCACCCTGGTTTCCATTTTTAACATAATCACTATCTTCGCTGAAGGCAGATTTTGTATCAATACCATCCTGATCATCTTCATTATTTTCCAAAGTTCCCAACAATTTACTTAGTTCAGACTTGTAATTACTATTTTTAGTTGGTCTCGAAATTAAAGAGGATGACTTTTCCAGTGAGACCAAACTATTTTCTTCGTCCTCTGAGATAGTAGACGTTGAACTTGATTCAGAGTCCAAATCAGAATCACTAAAAGAGTCGGAATCAAGGATCGGATTATTGCTCATTTTGGCCTGTTCAATCATTTTTTTCTCAGCTTCTGTATATTCAAGGATTTTCTGCTGATCAATTGGAGTCTGAATTTCTGTTTGCTTATTCTCTAGCAAATCTGCTAACTCTGCAACAGAACTATTACTCAGAGATATATCTTCAGTTTCAAGAGGTTTGTCCAAGTCAGCGTACTTCTCTTTCAATTCAAGTACCGACAAGGATAGATCATTTGTATTATCAGCTATTAAGGACCCGTGTTCAGATCCGTCTGTAGATTCATCATCTGAATCAGAATCAAAATAGTCGTCATTGTTGCTTGATGTAGATTCTTCTTGTGTAACTAGATATTCAGGTTCTGCTGTATTAGACTTAGATTTATTGAATTGAGCCTCAAGCAATTGGGTTGAATGCTCTAACATTTGATTCAAATGCTCTCTTCCTTTTTTTTTTTTTAATTCCTCATCTCTCTGCAATTGTAAATAATTATAGACCTTAAGTGCCTGTCCCCAACGCCTTTTTACAGCTTGAATTGCTAATCTACTAACTCGCCTTAAGTTCTGCTCTCTTTCTCTCGCTAATCTTTCTTTCTCCCCTCTCTTTCTTTTGAAGTGTTGTTCAATTATCGTTGCAACTTTTCTCGCTCTTAAGAGGTGTTGCTTACGAACGCTCTGATGCAACTTAGAAAATGAAACTGCTTGAAATAATAAATAATCCATATGAGTACTCAGAGTAGCACTTGCGCTATTTCCTTTAGGAACGATCATCCCATTAGACCTAAAAGGATCCGTGTTGTTCCTTGCGCTAGATGCATTAGATAGCATCGTTTTGCGTCGTTCAATCTTATCACCATGCAACTCTAACCTTTTAGTTTCAAATATTTGTTGATACAAGCTCTTCATAGTTATCGATTGCTGTTTTGTAATTTCATTGAATTCTTCGACTGAATTCACAAATTCTTGAGAATTCTCATCCACTATAGGATACTTTAATCTATTACTAAGTAAATCATGAAGTCTTGCAGTAACGTCAGGAGAAGTAGTAGTTCCTTTTGATGTAGTTATTATTTCTAATTTTTCAGGATTATACTCTAATGCAGCATTATTATCCGATTCTTTTGTGTCATGCATCGGTTTAGAGTCTGGAATCCAACTTGGAATATGCGACGGATGTGTAATCAAGGCTGGTGGGATGGAAAATTTCACTAGCTTAATTTTATATTTTGAATCGTTTTGATCGAATTCAGGGATGATCGGGGACTCTGTCTTACTTTCAGAAATATCGGGGTCTTCTAAAGTATTGTTTAATGATTTTTGGTTCGTTTCGAGAACTTTGGACTTCTTGCTGAGACCTCTTTTATGAAATTTTTGTTGCTCTACATTGGAACCCGTAGCACTCAAATCAGTGGAGATAATTTTAACTATTTCTGTCTCCATTTTATTGCTCTCGTTTATAACTTCATCTTTAAATGGGAATTTTTCTTTAATTTTCATTGCTTTCTCTTCTAATATCTTCTTCTGTAATCTCAAAGGAAAATTACTTAGATCTCTTTTGTCAAATATATCCCATTCTATCTGATACTTTGGCTCTCTTACAAAGTATTCATATATTTCGGGTACAGTGTTAGTCAATCGACAGAACTCTGCTGGCCGCCAGTAAACTAAAGATTGAAATTCCTTTAAATGAAATAATTCATTCAAGGCAAGGTTGAACAGACATATAGTGTTAGCAATTTCCTGTTGACTCAGTGTTAAACTATTTATTTTCTGCTTTTTTTGAGACGTTTCATTAGATTCAGAGTCAGGATTAGTTATCTTTCGCTTTGCTTGTCGAGATTTAGTAATATTTTTGCCCTTATTTGGAGCTTTAATTATTGAATCATTTGCCTTCCCAGAAGCATGATTCCTAGCTGAGCGCGCCATGTAGTCTTCTATAAGCTCAAAGCTATTCTTAAGAATATATTTGTTAGTGGTGTATTAGAGCCTGTTGATGTCTACTGACACAACTTGCAAGTCACGTGAACAATTTTTAAACTAAGGACTTTAACTTCGGATTTCAGTATATGTAAATATATAACATACTTCATTATGAAGTTTGAATGCTGTTGTATATAATTTATAATAACACTAGGATTTATGGTAGTTCATCTCAAATCAAAAATGTGCATATGCTACGAATCGATTAAAAATGAAGCATAATGGCATTATATCAAATGTTGTTTAAAAAATCCTTGTTCTTTTCCAAGTAAATCTTTTTATTTTCCTCGACATCAGAATCGTTTGTAATGAACCCCGCCTCTTTTTCAGCAGAAAAGTCAGGTCTGACTCTGTAAAACAGATCAGTCTCCTCACTACCTGAACCTAATTCCTTTGCAAGACCACCAAAAGGATATGATCTTGGCATAGCTGGCTTTTCTGGATTTAGTTGGAAATAAGCAATAATGGATCCGAATCCAGCAATACCAGCAAAGAAAAGACCGACGTGCTTAAGAGCTGTTTTGTTGGAAACAAAGTTAAAATAATCAGGAGACCACATGTCATACAAATCCTCATCCATATGCATTGGATCATTGAAATTTCTTCTGTGTTGTTGATCATCATACTTTGCGTAAGGATCTTTGAATTGAGCAAATTCTGGCTTGAAGTCTGGGTAATCACCAAGTTCTGGTTGCTTTGGGTCAGTCAACTTAGTAATTTTTCCAGTACCATAATCAATGTTTGTCGTATCTGTAGATAATGGCCTAATCCCCCTACATAAAGTGCGCCTAGTCGACTGTAAAGCAATTCTAGAAATCATTATATTGAGTGATAAACTTAATGTGAATAACCGTACGAAGTATAAATTCCTCTGTTAGTGTTTGACCAATAAAAAAGAGTGCGAAAATGATCAACAGATTACGTAAGCATGATGGTAGAGCTTTCGATGGGTTCAAAAGTATTCGTATCAACTTCAATAATAGTTGTGCATTAGAATGTGGTCTGATTATAAAAGATCCTAAATAATACTAAAGTAGCGCTTTCATACATGAGCCCACTGTTATGTCTGAAAATGCAAATAGAAGACATAAATGTAGAAATTTGGACCTTTACCTGTAAACTAATCTTAGAGATTGCACAATGGGGCCCAACGAAACCTTCTTTATTTCTCAGGAGTCTGAGATTCACCAAATTGAATACTCTTCATTGGCGTCTTTTCGCTATCTGCAAAATTGATCAATCCTTCCAAGCCACTCAATGAAGTACCAGCATATTTGAAGAAATAAGTGACACCCAAGTAAAATGGTACTAACGCAACTAAGATGAAACCATTACGCATAGACCAATAAGTGTGAATAGGAGGTGGGTTGGTGTTAAAATTGAATTTGTTTGTGAATGATTCAGCTCCACCAGAACTGTGAGAATTAAATCTTCTACCTACAACACGATTAAGTTGGGGTAACTTCATACTCCTGGTTGCTTTAGTTATCATTATAAGCGTGAATTTTAAATATCCTATCACCTAGTTCAATCTGAAGCTTTAACTTGATAGCTTATTCCTCAAATTGTTCTTTTTTCATTGGGTCTCTCGACCTTTGTTTATATGCAGGTGTATATATTTCAACTGGCTGCCAAAGTATTGCTGCTATTGCCTTGATAGAGAAAAGATACCATAAGCTTGCTTTAATTTTAAATACATTTTTCCTAAAATGCATGTGTTAGAGTTAATAGGAGTCAATAAAGATTTGATTGGCAGCTTTTGCCATGAAAATAACCAAAAAATCAAAATCCAAAAGCGCTCTTCATATTCAAGCTCTACCAGATCTCTCCCGTTTATTATACAAAATACCATGCTACTGTGTATTAATTCTCATGATACTAACGCTTACGACAGTTATTTTGCCTCGTCAAATTATGCTAAATTTTCTGGGCTAATTGAAGTGCCAACGACAAAAGTCACAACGATTGGAAGATCTTCAAGGTGTGATATTATAGTGAACCATCCTGCTATCTCGGTTGAGCATATTAAGCTCTGGACAGTAAAATTTGATAGCGATGTGGATTCAATAGTATATTTGAAAGATGATTCCCTAAATGGTGTGATAATAAACGGTCGAAGAACAAAATACAATGAAATAGTTGTTTTATTTGATAACGATGAAATAGAGCTCAGAAGAGGCATCTACTTCAGATATAGAGATTTTTTTAAGAGCAAAAAATGTTCACTAGCAACTGCACTTTCATTCCCAACGCATATAAAGGATTGGATTATTACTGATAAAATATTGGGTTACGGTTCATTTGGAACCGTTTTAATTGCGAAAAAAAAGAACGCTAACCCATCATATAGTGCAGTGAAAGTGTTTAATATAGGTAGGCAGGGAATGAGAAGTCACGAAAGAAATTCAAAGCTTCAGCATGAAGCTGAGATACTCAAAAAAATTCAACATGTAAGTTTGCATTACCATTTGAGAATTCAGTAACACATATTGACTATCCTAGCCACACATCATCAATATCCAGGAAGTACTAGAAGATAATAACCGTCTTTTTTTCTTCGAAGATCTCTTATGTGGAGGAGACCTCTTCTCGTATTTGTCAAAGGGGCACTCGTTGCATGCTATACCAGAAAGAGAATCTTTATTCATAGTTTATCAAATCCTTTTAGGTCTTAGATTTATTCATGATGAATTGAATATTATCCATAGAGATTTGAAACTTGATAATATTCTTTTGGTTGAGCCTAGACCATACTCCAAAATCATCATTTGTGACTTTGGGATTGCTAAATGCCTTGGACCTGGAATGCGTGCCCTGACTTTTGTAGGAACTATTGAATATACGGCACCAGAGGTGCTTTTAGATTGCCTTTTGCTGTCTAATCTAGACATGTCTAATATTGAAAGGGAGAATGGATCTGAAGGGTATGATCACAAGTGTGACATGTGGTCTGTCGGCATTATTTGCCACATTATGCTTTCTGGTATTTCACCATTCTATCACAGAATAGAGAAAGACATCATAACAAGTGCAAGGCTTGGTAAATTAAATTTTTCGCTTCAACAATGGACCTGTGTAACCAATCCAGCCAAAGACTTCTTAAATACATTAATTCAAGTCAATCCCAAAAACAGACATGATTCCACGAATGCTCTAAAACATAAATGGATTGAGTCAAATCAAAAAATTCTCACATACTATTATAACAAAGTAATTACAGATAGATAATTCTTTGTACTGTATGTAATTTTATCTTGATCTTTTTCTCATTTCTCAGATTAAAGAAATATGTGAGATACATCATGTCATCATATAGTCTGCGTGGTAATTTGGGTGGTTCGGCTAATTCCAAAGTAAGAGGATATAGTCGAGGCTCACTGACAAAGGGTCGATCAAATAACTTCAAAAATGATTCAGCGCCCCCTTATCATGGTAACAGAAGACTGAACTATTCTAGGAACTATCCAAATAATCAATATGGTTATTCGGGCCTGAATTCTTACGAAGGTTCACGAAGCTATAATTATGATAATCAAAATCAACTATGGATGGGGGATCTAGACCCTATTTGGGATGAAGAGGCAATTAAAAAAATCTGGATAGCATTTGGTGAAAAACCTGTGTCAGTGAAAGTCATCAAAGACAAGTTTGGAGACAGGGGTGCTTCTATGAACGCAGGATATTGCTTTGTGTCCTTTGCAACCCAAAAGGAAGTTTCATCTGCAGTGTTAAAAAATGGCTTGCAGATCCCTGGTACGACTAAAACCTTCAAGCTTAACTGGGCAAGTGGTTCTAATAACAGTTCTACACACGAAACTAATAATCACAGTTATAACCCTCAATCTAAGTCTAGTAGTGACTATTCGCTTTTTATTGGAGATTTATCTCCAGAAATAACCGAAAAGGCTCTACAAAATATCTTTGAGCTGTCTTATCCAAATCAAATCAAACAGGTTAAAATAATACATGATCCTGTAACTAAAACATCTAAGGGCTTTGGGTTCATTAAGTTTGCTTCTCAGAGTATACAATTAAAAGCATTAAATGAAATGAATGGTACGATGTTGGGTAAAAGACAAGTGAGATTGGGAATAGCATCTGGTGGATATAATGAACCCACAAATGCTGATTCCGATATTTCACAAGATATAAATATTTCTCAGCAGCAACCAGCCATGAACCATATGACGAATCCGCATAATACTACTGTACTAATTTCTGGGTTAGCTCGAAGATTCACTGAAGATGAGATAATATCTTATTTTCTTCCTTTTGGTAATATTATGAAGTTTAAAATGTCTTACGATAGGACCGAATGTAAAATAAAATACCAGCATAGGAGTGACGCCTCTAAAGCTATAATATTTATGTATGGAGCACTTATTAATGATTGCCGTTTATGTTTGTCTTGGGGAACTGAAATTGGTAAAAATGTTGATAATGACAAGCTATCTTCTAAACCAGAATCATATAGTTCTACAAAAGTAGTATACGGCACTATATTTCCTTACCCCGAAAGATTGGACAAGTATGACGAAGCACAGCTCAAAGATAATTTAGCGAAATTGAATGACGAAAGTGATGACATGAATACTACACTAATTGACCAAAGGTATATCGATTACAAAAAGCATCGGGATGACATAATTAACTCCCTAGCATTCTAAAAAATATTGTGAGATTGTTTGGTTATTCCAGGACAATTATCATTTAAGTCTTCATTATCATTATATTGAGCACCGCAATAGAAGCAATAGGCTTTTTGAGATCTTAACCAGTCAAGTAATATCATCAATTGTTCTTGAGCATCCAAAGTTAAAAATTTGCAGAACTCGTCAGACATGATAGTCTTCCATCTGCTCATGATATATGGCACTGAGTTTGAATTTCCTTTGATCTGTGTTATTCGATGCTCTTCTAATATACATTCTCTTTTCAAGTAATTATCTAGTGCATATTTTCTCCATCTGAAGTCCAATTTTTCAAAACAAAAAAATGAAGAATTATTGTAGTATTGCTCTGAAAGGGGGTCGAAATTAAAACAAATCTTCATAGCATCATTTACTTCTTTTCTATCAGAGTTAGCTTGGTTAAGATCATTCATATATTTCCTATAATCTTGAATGGACTCAAGCTTTATTACCACAGGTATAGGCTTAGGTGCCCCAATTCCTTCTTTTGAATTTCGTTTTTCAACTATTATGGGATCTAATGTTCGACCTGTTGATTTTGTGCCTAGAGAATTACCTTCTTTAAACCCCATTTTTTCCATCATTTTCTGACCAATTGACTTTTCTACTTCATCAACTTTGAACAATGAGTGTTCCAAACCATTTGTTTCTTGATACTTATAATCATCATCGTCAGTTGGCGGAAATTTGTCTTTAGACTCGATATTAATACTCATATAATCAACATCACCACTATCACCTAAATCCAGAGAAAGATTTTGTTCCCCATGAAGCTTGAGAACTTTCGTTGGCCTCTTTAATATATTGGTGTCACCATCTGATTCCAGATCAGACAGTTGATCAAACACATTTGACCTCTTCTTCATCATGCTTCTTCTTGAGCGTATATTTTGTGTAATATATATATGCCTAATACATTCGTGAAGAACGAGATCAGCATTATTTGGATAATTACGAATGGGTGACTTTGAGGCTAAATCTGCTCCAATATCTAGAGTAGGATCTTACCAACTATTATATAATGAAAATATTCTAAGCAATCAAGGTACGGCACAACGAGACTCGAACGTTTTTGCATCCTCCCTGATCAACATATCTCAGAGTGATAAGAGCGTTAAGAATCAAGAGCAAGAAGCCTCCAATAATTCTGAAATATATGGGAAAATCAACATCTTAGAAAGTGTTACCACTTTTGAAAATTTGTTTGATGATTTAGTAATGAATATTACAACCTTCAGAGAAAAATATGTAGAAAGTTCGCTAGAAAGGCTCATCGAACAGAAGAGCACTATTGACTCAGAATTAAAAAAATTGAAAGAACATCATAAGTTGGGAGATGTTATAAGTAAGTTAAATAAAGATAAGAGTGATCTCCAGGAGTTTCAAAAAAACATTCTTAAAAAACTAATTGCATATAGATCAGAATTGTTGATCTTACCTAAGATTCCTACGAGGAATACTGATGTCCTGAAAAGCAAAGATACCTATGATATTCAAAGTAGCAGTGTCGATGTGGAAGAAACCTTAAGATATGCCATGAAATTGGCTAAATTTACAAGAGCTCCTCCGCTTGTGGGAAACTTACAGTTTCAGATTCACCCAAATAACTATATTTGGCCTGCTGAGGACGCTCTAAGAAGAGGTACTTTAGCTGAGAGTCTGTTAAAATCCACTGAAATTATTGAGGCAGAGTTGGGTAGAGGAAGCTACACAGAAAATGATGTATCTAAAACAGAAATGTTACCTCAAGCCGATGAAAAAGAGGACCCTATTATTTCTAAAGCAAATATACACAAACAAACAGCTCTGGAAAGATCTCCCTCTCATAAGTCACATATATCTAGCGACAGTAATGAAAATCTGAAAATAGAATTAGATTTTTTTGATCCAGATGATGATTTTTCGGACTAAATCTAGAGCTGATTATCATTCATTTCAGAACTTATATATATTATCTAAAATTGAATAATTCTTTTGGAGAATTGAAAGCGCTTTTTTTGTCAACAGCTCCCAAAATACAATCTAACTCAAGCTGGTTGGAGTAGGCCCTACCAGAATCTAAGTGTTCCTTAACCAAACCAGCTAATCCCTCTATAAACTCCTCGTTATTGTTCAAAGATTTAGAGCGCTTTATTTTTTCAGGAAACTTACACTCCTCGACAAGTTCGATATCGAGCTCGTGTAACGTTTCAATATGATCCGAAGTAAAGGCAATTGGAACAAGAATAATTCCTTTAATATCATCTCTTACTTCAAGTTTGGCTACTATATCCTTTGTTTGCGCCCCTAACCAAGGTCTAGGTCCAACTTGAGATTGCCAAACTAAACGGTAAGGGATTTGAAACTTAAGTTTTTCCATAATAGCATAAACAGATGCAGCTACCTCAGCTGGGTACGAATCACCTTTATTGATAATTGACATTGGAAGAGAATGGGCTGAAAATAATACAACTAAACCCTTTCTATCGTCTGGTGGAAATTCTGCAACTTTTTCAGTAATATTTTTAGCAAAAGCATTGATAAATCCATTTTCTTTAGGCCATCTGTCGATGAATGACCACTTAATAGATCTTTTAGGATCAATTTCAACAACCTTTCTAAAAAGCTCATTCATTGATGATCCGGAGGTGGAGTAAGAGAACTGTGGGTATTGTGAAAACGCCACAGCCCTTTCGATCCCATCAGCCTTCATTTGTTTGACTGTTTCTTCTGTTAACGGGTCTGCGTATCTGAAGGCAACATAAGGCTTATGTGGAGCAGTTTCAGGGCTTATTTTATCTAAAATTTTGCAGACTTTCTTGCACTGATATTCGGACCAATATCTGATAGGAGATCCGCCTCCAATTTCATCGTAATGACTCTCAATTGTAGGTGTCCTATACCTTGCTATGAATTTAGCCACCGTTTCTTGAAATGGTCCCAAAGGAATCAAATCTTTGTCAGAGAAAAGGCGATACAAAAAATCATACGTTTCACTTGTTTTTGACGGTCCACCCATGTTCATAAACATGATAGCAGTAGGCTTACTCAATTGCCTCGTCGAAGAAATCCTGCGCCTTGAATTAACGAAAAACTGGGATCTATATCTTAACATCGTTGACAACATTCTGAGAGAAATATGTAGATTGCTCGTACATTACTTTGAATGAGTCAAATTACACAAAACCAACAAGTAGTATATACATTAATCTAACTTAGTATTAGTGGACCCTATCTTATTCTTAATAATTTCATGCACTTCATTTGTGAATTTGCTGTAAGCGCCTCTCACTGCATCAATATCCGAACTATTAAGCGAATTTCTTCTTTGTCTGAACGAATTCCAAGCTGCAGCAAATTCTTGAATTCCTTCATCAATTTCATCAGGATTGATATTCTCCAAATCATCAAAGGATGGCAAACCTAAAGTTGGCAGTTCTATATCCAAAGCTTTCTTATCAGCTATTGTATTCAATGCTGATACGCATTTTTCGGATTCAAGATCCGTTAGCTTATATTTGGATTCTTTTGGCGTCTCTTTCAAGCTAGGGCCAAGCAGTTGCAAGTAAGAAATAACGCTTTTAGAAAATGGACCTCTAAACAAGAATAATGTGACTAACACAAGAATATGGATGTAAAAGTAGGCAATTTTCCATACATATATGGAATTTTTGAACCCTAATACAACAAAAGGAATGCATGTGTAGCCGAACGCTAGTTGGGTACAAAGATAGCATATAAAATCATAGAATATTTTACTTTTCTTTGGAGTCTTACCATCATCTTGCATAAAGATAGGACGCAAATTTCTGCGATAGATTTTTCCCAATGTTTGCAAGAAAGCTCCTAACATAAAAGTTAAGTAATAACCAGGTTGAGTACCATGCCAAAATGCGCTACTCAAAAAAGTGAATAATGTTGACTTGAAGCCGGGCTTCCTACCTTTCTTTGCTACTCTCAAGTATACATAATGTTTTAACCAGATATTAGTATTTTTATTCCAAGCTTCTAGACAGGCATGGCAGTTTTGGCCAAGTTCGAACTCGAGTGGACTGATATTCTCAACACGATTCCATTTGAATGTATCAGTAGTTGGGTCGTAGCCATTGTATCCGATACCACATAAAATACAAGCTCCCTCAGCAATAAGCCATATAGTATAATACTGCAACCTAAAGGTGAAACCCAAAATCCAAAAGTAAAATATGCGGTATAAAAAGCCATGTTCACTTTCAAGTCCACCGCTTAAAACGTAATCCAAACTTATGTAATTCTTAGAGATGAATAAACATGCTGCCCAAAAGAAACCATAAAGAACCTTTTTTAATGCAACTCTACCACTTCTGGGGATTCTACGTGCTTTCTTGCCCGGGCGCTTGCTGAGAGGAACATCATCAAACAACGTATTATGGATAAACCTATCGTAATCTGCATATGAAAATGCAGGGCCAGTGAGTAGTGAAGCAAAGAAGAACGAGTATGCAATGAATGGTAAAATATTAGGGTGCTTCTGCACTCTAAATATTTTTTGACGATCACTTAAATCTCTCTCGGGCTGTTTACCATCATAAACATCCCACCCAAATGAGGACAACTTCATAACCATGACCATATGGGCTCCACTTAGATCAATCTTAGAATTGTCATATGTGTCAAAAAATTGCAACTTTAAATGGGTATACGCCAAAATCCCCATCAAAAAAAGGAAATTAATCCAAGGCATTGAACTTATAGTAAAATATCTGGTAATAAAATAGCATCCAAATGTTGAAATCAATAGAGGCCCTAGTCCAGATCGTAACTGTAGAATTCCAAAGATATAAAATATTGTCACGCCTATAATGTAACAGTTCTTTATAGTATAAGCTTTGTCATTTAATCTTTTAAAAATTGCAGAAAATGGGAATGACAACAAAGCACATAGGAGGATTTTTATTTGACTATCTAATAGTCCAGTAGCCTCCAGAACAATACCCACGTATAATTGAATAAATTCTAGCATAATGAGAGTTCTACAACTACAATTGGTTCCTTGTAGAAAAACGAGCAGCTGAGAAAAATATCAATTGAGAAAAATCATTAACTAATTTATAAATAAAAAAATATACTATTCTCTTGCTTTTACATAATTAAACCCACTTTCAAGAGCACCGGTAATTTCCTCGTTTTTGTATGGAATTATTCCTAGAACATAAGCAACATCATTCCATTGTTCTTCGTTATCCACCTTAGATAACCTAGTTAATAGCTTCTCTGATAGCTGCTTCTGCTGCTTTTCCTTTTCAATAAATCCAATCAAAAACTTAATTATTCTCTTCATTGAGTCTTTGGCAAGAGATCTATCACTAGAAAGACCGCTGAAAATATCGATAAATCCATTGTAAATTGCGTTATCTTTTGTAGCCAACTCTATGAAAAAAAGCTTGCACATGTCCGTAATTCCTTGGTCCTCATTCTCCAAGCATTTTGCCATGGAAGCTAATTGGCCCTTTACTTTAACTTGTCCGGCAAGAATAAGAAAAGTTACGGTCATGAGGCATGTTCTTTGAACCATAATATTAGTATCGTTGAGTCTTCTGTACAAGAAGTCTGTATTCTCGTCAACAAGATTATTAAAGCAAACCGCCATGTCTCCCAATCCAAGAACACAATTAGACCTTATAATCGGATCTGGAGAATTCTCCATAATGTTAATAAGTAGAGGAAGGTTTTCTTCGCAGTATTTTGAAGAAACACACATCAATTTAGCCATACAGAGAGATGCTGCCCTTTGTAATCCTTCATTATCATATAGCTTAGTGTTAGAGCAAATTTCCGTTACCATGGGCCCAAATTTGGCCAAAAGAGAAAATTCGCCATATAAAAGTTCTCTTTCTTTAATGTATACTACAGCATCTGCAAAATCATCTTCTGAAGTCCCGCCTATCATCTCTAATTCTGCATCATCTTTGTCTTCATCGTTATTAGCTGAATCATTGTCTGCCGTTCCATTTTTTTGTTTATTTCTTTTGAACTCTGCTTCTAGCTTTTCTAAATGAATAATTGTTTTCATTGATATATGTCCCACTATAAATAACAACTGAGATAATAAAACAATTTTTTCCTTTTCGTTTTCAGAATTTTCAAATGTTATCTTGGTCTTTTTCTGGATAATACAAGTAAATACTTGTTCAGGCTTACTAGAAATTTTATCAATTGCATTAAGTGCTTGCTCGAGGACAGTGTAGTATTCTGGTTCGTCGCTATATCTTAAAACAACATCTTGAAGCTTCTCAATGGACTCTTCCTCTCTAGTGAATCTATAAGCTTCATCTCGATTATTTGGAGATGCGACAGATATAGTCCTTTGTAGAGCAATACAGGTATATTTTGCTATGACCAAGTCTTCCATTCCTAACTTCCCCAAACCAACGCTCAATAATGCGTCTAACCCTTTTAGTGCTATGTTGCTATCTGCCAAAGCTAGCATTCCCAAAATTATAATTGAACCTCTTTTTTGCTTCATAAACAGGTCAGAATATTCGGTGCCATTTGAAACATAAATGTGCCATAACATTTTTATTGTATCCTCATCAATTAGATCTGCAGTATAAATTAAAGAGAGCAACTTTTCTAGTGATGCTAAATCTGCAGCAGATGCCACATAGGTAAGTTCTATTAAATTCTTTGCAACTATTCCTGCTTTCTGGACTGGAGAAGAATCTTTAGGGGCAACTAAAAATAAATCTTTGTAACAATCGACTAAATGTGAGGCTATAGACTTACCTTCGTCTGAAGAACCTTTCATCCATACTAAATGGAGCATTTTCTGTATACCATTGCGTGCGAACTGTATATCGAAGGCATCTGATAAAACAAAAAAGTCCATTGCCTCCAATACTTCATTTCGATTCTTTGAGAACAAAAGCTTCTCTATCATTTGGGCTGCTTTAATAATGTTTTCAATAAATTCAACTGCATCCTGATAATACTGCAAAGTTAGCTTTGCTTTAACAAGAGTATTTGTATCAGGAAGGTTCTTTTCCTGCTCTATCATTGATGTATTTAACTCGTCATGGTCTATATTTGATGAAGAATCGTTGATTTCATCTATATCCATCTGATCTTTCTGCTCTTGATCATAATTCAACTCATCTGCATGATTTTTCTGATTTTCCTGCATTGGTAAATACCTTTCCATTTGCTGTTCAGCTTCTTTCAACTTCGATTTCCAAAAATCATAAGATAACTGGGTTCCATGAACTGCTGTGAATGGATGTGTCAATATTAATCTCTCTAATAACTTGATAATGTTACGACGGACCAACGTGCTTTTGTCTTCTAAGGATCTAACTGCCAAAGGAACTATGGACTTTCTTAAAGCTGACAATTTTACAGGCAAATTACAAATCTTAGTAATTGCCTGAATTGCCTTAGTTCTTACATAAGGGTTCTGATCTAGAAACCTTTCCAGTAGCAATTCAATAAGTTTATCAACATGATGGTATCCATCTGATCTTTTTTCATCAGAGTGGGAATTATCTTTTAACATATATATGGTAGTATTCCCACAAGTTTCAACAACAGAGCATCTCAATGACATATTACTATTGTCAAGAAGTTGAGAAATATATGACATTTGTTTGTAAATAGCTCTAGGATTCAACTCTGATAATTTGACCAAAAATTCAGATACTGATTTAGGTCCATTATTATCATTGGAATTGAATTCTAATTGTGATATTTCTCTCAAGACCTCTTCGGTTAGACCTGTGTATTCATAGGCTGTATCCAATGTATGCAAAAACTCTGCCATGCACGCTGGTAAATGGGTATAATACATCAAATACTGAAGTACTGAAGCTTGGATCACATTGCCATAGGCATGAAATTTAACCATTATAGCCAAATTCTGAAAAATAGAAAATTTGATATTTTGAATCTTAATTATCTGTGGGCTTTCCAACAAACTAAAAATTGGCTTACTGAAAATTTCCATCAAAAAATCTCGTTCAGGCGTAGTTACGAAAACTTTGGACAAGTCAAGTTTTAATATATTGGTGATTGCGTCTAGCCCATCTTCTATCTGTGAGCAATTATCCTTCCATTTAGAAAGTAATGCATTATCAGAGGACTTTCCTCTACTAGTATATAATCCACTAAAATCTTCCTTTCCTAGATATGACAATACCACGTATAGCATGTAAGAATATTTCTCGAAACACTGTTTATAGTTTTCAATAAGCTCGATAAAATCTCCACCATTAATAGCCAGAGAATATTGCTGGCAAAATATTTTCACAGAAGAAAATATCAAGTACAAAATCTGTTTCTTTATTTTAGTACTTAGAACTTTGTACCTATGAACACAATCAATCAAATCTTCAAAAAGCTCTACATTATAATTGACAGCTTCAGGGTTGTTAGCTAATAACCGAGTTATATCTTCCAACTTGGAATCTATTTTACTGATATCCACATCATAGTCACCCTCCGTGTCGAAATTATTGAAATACAGGGACAATGAAAAGTCCATTCTTTAAGTTAGACACTTGCAATGATGTATTCTAAATGAATAACAAAGTAAACATGTCACGTGATTTAATGCGAAATTTGTTCTCTATGCAATGCTAATTATACATATAACTATAGCGTTATTTAATCTCTCATTTTTATGTAGCCTTTGACTATGGCAGATTCTACTCCCATGCGCTCGTCTTCTAATGCCCCTAATAAGTCTTTAATCGTGACTGTGTTACCTGTTCTTATTTCCCTATAACGAAGACCAGAATCGCTTCTTGCGGCAAGAATATGACTTTGACGACTCTTGTCGGTAGCTTGGTTAGTATTTTCAGCTGCTGCTTCATTAGCAGAAGAGGACATCCAAGAATACTTTTTCTTTCCTGTATTCATGGTCATCATCGCAGCTGTGGCGTTGGCAGCTCGATGCAAGGTCTCTTCTGCGCCAGCTTTAGAATTTGGATCATTAGATGCGTCTTCTCCAAAATTTTCAAGACCCAAGGCAATTCTTTTACTAACCCTTTTCTCCTCCATTTCTCGTTGTTTAACTGCCATGTTCCGCAATTCCTTTGTAAACTCAGATCTTTGTGCAATTTGGGGAACTTTCTTACTCTTATTAAAACTAGGAATGGCTTTCCGACGATGTGAAGAGAGGATTAAAGTCTTGCTTACGATGTTTGACAACCAGCTTTCACAAGCCGCAGACATTAATTCCAACATTTCGGTATCCTGATAAAAGCTTTGTATTACTCCATTTTCTCTTGCAGTACGCTGCATAAACGACGCAAGATGATATGGGTATAAAAAAGTCGCAGGAAGTACTGGTCTAGTGTTGTATACCTGACCTTGTTGGTAGCCCATATATCTAGGGTTTCTATTCAACAGTTGTTGCATCAATAATTCTTCCTCACGCTGAATATTCACTCCCGCTACTGCTAATGCATCGTTTAATTTATTAGGGTCCATTGAATCCTGCTCTGTTTTATTAAGAACGTTTGATGGAAGTGGGTTAATAACAGAAGACCCAACTGATGTCGGATAATTTTGGTACAATCTTGAGCTAATCAGATTCTGGGACAATGTTGTTCTCAACATATCTGCTCTAGATGAGTCGGACTGTATGCTTGAGAACTCGGGGCTTACCATTCTTCCTGTAGAATTTGCTGCATTATATACTGGCCTTCCAATTGCTGGAGCATTCAGAACTCCAGTATTGGACAAATTACTTGAAGACCTCTGGTATAGTAATTGATTATCTGTGTTAAGAGGTCTCTGTTCTCCAATTATTTTAGTACTTTGGAACGTATTATTATTTTGTGAGCCATAATCAATTTTATTAAGATTTTTTTCATCTGCCTGTGTTTTAATATTTGTACCTTTCTGGTCTGTATTTGAAGACTTTCCTGAAACAAATTCATCAGTGATGGGTAATTCAATGCCACTCGTATTGTCATCTTGAGAGGGGGTAATAGATGTTGAATTAGACCTACTAGCTTCGCCTACTCCATTTAAATTCGGCCTTTTCTGGTTTTCGGGGCCAGAAGATTCATTTTCAGCTTCTGGCTTCCTCTTCTGCCCACGCATAGATATATTCGATTCTTGATCCGACCCTGACATCTTAGCAAATTGGCCTCATTTCGAGCAACAACAACCTTTTGTAATTCAATGTTAGGTAGTGCGCGAAACCATTCTGACTGCATCAATGAGAAAAATATTGGGATTTGCAATGAGCTAGTGTTAAGATTAGATTTTTCACAATGAAATCTTCTAAGAGTCCTCTAATAGAGTTTGAAGGTACGAGAAACTTTCGCTTAAGACTTGTTTTGGCAACTTTGTCAGGCAAGCCCATTAAGATAAAAGGTATAAGGTCGGAGGATTTAAGTCCCGGTTTAAAAGACTATGAAGTATCATTCTTAAGGTTACTAGAAGCAATCACAAATGGGTCACGAATTGAAATTTCGTATACTGGTACAACTGTTTTGTATACACCTGGATTAATATATGGGGGGCATATAACTCATAACTGTCCTCCTTCCAAGCCAGTTGGATATTTTCTTGAGATGATGCTCTTTTTAGCTCCATTTTCCAAGAACAAATTTTCTTTGGTTTTCAAGGGGTTAACAGCCTCTGATAAAGGTATTGATGCAGGAGTCGATTCTCTCAAGTGGGGTCTAATTCCAATTTTAGAAACCTTTGGTGTGCGTGATGTTTCTATTCAAATTGCAAAAAGAGGATCTCCACCTCTTGGAGATGGAGAAGTCCATTTCAGTTGCAATAGCATTATATCACAAGTTAAAACAATTCATGCGTTGGATCATGTCAGATTCTCAGCTATAAGAGGGGTAGCCTATTGTACTAGAGTTTCACCATCCGCAGTGAACAGAATTATAGATTCTGCCAGAAAGGTTCTCAAGCCTACTGGAATTGAAGTTAATATAACAGCAGATGTTAGAAGAGGTGACAGCAGTGGTAGCTCTCCAGGCTTTGGTGTAACACTAGTTGCAGAACTGAAAAGAGGTTGGAGAGTTGTCGCTGAAGGGGTAGGAGAGAGCAGATCACTTCCTGAAGATCTTGGTGAAAAGGTCGCCTACCATTTGCTAGATGAGATTTCTGTCAGCCCTGTTTTTGATAGAAGCTCTTTGGCTTTAGTATTGTGCTATATGGCTCTAGGAAAAGAAGATATTGGGCGAATAACATTGAGCAAAAATCAAGTAGATGAGCGCTTGATTTGGATTTTAAGAGACATAAAGGATATATTAGGACTGACAGCTTTCATCAAGGATATTACTACTGACGAAGGCGACGGTATGGATGTCGTAACTTTATCTATGAAAGGAACAGGCTTCTCTAATGCTTCAAGGAAAACCGCTTGAGCGAATATATAATACACATATAGATTTATAAACTGCATCTGTATTCTGTTTTAGAATATATAAAATATTTGTCGACTTTATATAATCTTACCAGAATGAACACCATCCTATATAATGCTGACATAAGTTTTCCACACTAGTTGCTTGCTGGATCAACTTATCTACTTGGGTAGGCACGTCTAGTTCTCTCAACTTTTTTATATCATTTCCAGTAAGCTTATCAGTAATTCTCTTGAGAACTAGTGCGGCCCTGGCATTTCTAATTTCTTCATCGTTTTGCTTGGACAACCTTGCTGCTTCTTGTTCGTTTATTTGACCCTTTCTTAGGAGTTCTGCCGTATTAACTTGAGGAACCTTGATTCCAGTTGCATCTGCAATCGCCTTTGTAGGAAATTCGAATCCCCAATTTATTAAGGGGTCGTAAGCAAAAGCCTCCAAAATAGCCATAAGTGACTCTTTGTTTTCTCTCGATACTCTCATCACATGTTCACATGTAATTCTGAAAGATCCTTCTATTCCACTGACCTCCATCGCATAATTTAACATTCTAGTTAATCTGAAAGGTACCTTCTCAGGGTATTTTTCACGGAGTATTGCGGCCTCGAAGCAGTCACCAAAATCAATATGGACAACTTTCCCTGTAATTGTGTCAAGCATTAGATTAGAAGGATGACGATCACCTAATCCTAAAATATAACCTACCATTGACATCACAGCAAGAGACCTGGTGTATGTGGTCCTACGATCTAACCAAGCTTCGGACGATCTAGATTTTAACCATAACACCTTATATAAATCCTGGCCCCTTGTGTTATCTAAAGCACCAGTAAAGACTTCAACTTTCTGTAAAAGGGTCAAGCTATCATAGTCGGGGGCCATTTGAAGCATAATACGATGCTCAATATTCAAGAATATTTTACGAGATTCTCTATATTCCTTTATCAAAATATGAAAGGTATCACTGTTAGGTACCCAGCCTAACAAACCAACCTTAGGTGATAAGGGGATTGCCGGAAATCTTTGAATGTCTAAATGCCTCTTAAAACATTCTGGATCGTTGATTAATAGAGTATTCACTAAACCAAATAGTTGCATTACTAGATTATCTTGCCTAATATCTTCGTGGGCTTTAAGAAGGTATTGATAATCCTTGCCATCGCTTCCCTTACAGGATATTTTCCTTGGTCTTTGTTTCGAGGATATGACTGATACATTAGGCTCAAATTTCATAATCCTGATAGTAGGTTTGCCTGCTTGATATGTACCGGGAGCCGCAAGTTCTAGATCTTTAGCTTCCTCTAATTTTGGAGAGACATATTGAAGTTCTAACCTTTGAAGTTGTGGCAATTGTCTACTAATCCTTCGAAAAACATTATAGTATATGTCCCAAGCTTGGTTTAAATTTGTTAGATCCTTGGTACGGCGGTAATTTAAAACCCATTCATATGCATCAGAGAGTTCTCTGCTAAATGCATTACTAAATGACGCTTCCCTTAACGTTTCAGGACCCCTCTTCAACGTCTGATGCAACGGTTCTAGAACTTCGAACATTTTCTCTGTATTATGCTCACCGAAGAATAATCGAGATGCATCTTCTAAACCCTCGTACCACTGTTCATGCCAAAGCACAGCTACCCGAATTAATTCGGTACTAACAAGCTCAGCTTGTTCTACAAGTTTAGGTGAATGAATACGCATCTTTTCAGTTATTGAAAGAGCTGCCTTTTTTCTGCCAACGGACTCAGAAGTAATTGCCACAGCCAATGGGTACACTAGAGCCTGAGGATGGGCCTTTCCAAGATCAGATAAAAGTCCTAGTAAAGATTGACTGACCACTTGGTTAGGTTGGTGTATTCTTGATATCAACTGAGGTATAACTTCGAGCCAGTTATCAATCTTCAACATACTAAATCCTTGTGTCATTACCTGGGCTGCTTCTGGGATACCGCCAAATTTAAACCACAAGGTTAATAACCTCAAAGTATCCTGGAGATAATTTGAATTTGACAATGCAATTGAGTGAAAGAACCCTCTTATTGAAGGTACTACGTGTCGGTGAACAACATCGATTGGTATGATTGATGCATTATTTTGATTATTGGCCTTACTTGTCGATTGCTCCATTTCAGCATCATCCGGCACTACTTTTACTTGTTCATTTTGTTCCATTATTTCTCCCTGAATACTTTTTCTTATTTCGCTTCTAGCTGAATTTCCCAGTGTTGTGAAAAGTGATATGACTTCAAAATTAGCTAAAGCCCAGTTGTGCCATGCTTTATACCATTTGTCATCAAAATGGGTCGCAAGAAGATATGCACCTAGAATGATCTCTGAAGTTTCAGTTCTCCAATTATTATTAAGTGCTATTTGCCATTCACCTTGCTTTAAGAAACAGCGAGCTAATAATTTTGTGTATTCTTCAACGTGTTTAGGAATTCCTGGCCCTTCTGAAGGCAAGGGTTGCGTGATTAAATCATTTGGATTTAATCCCAAATCCTGGGACATTCTAGTTGTGAAATCAACTAAATGTCTTAATGCTTCCCTTTGTTGGCCCTTAGCCCACATATACTTGAGCTGTGCGTATACCACCTGTGGTGGAGCTCTGGATGGATTTTCAGGTGACCCTTCTTCAAGTAAATTATTTAAAGACTTCTCTGCCAAGTTTAACCTCCCAGACTTGCGACATAAGTTGGCAAATTTAATCCACATTTCCATATCTTGTTTGGGCTTTATTACAAGGGCTCTTACTTTCAACATTCTTTGCCAAATATCAACGTTTCTCTGACATCCTAGCAACCTTGCATTCCAGGTTTTTCTCATAGTTACACGTTTTTCTGATCCTGGTGCCAAGCATTTGTATTTTATTATCTCCTCGAGTTCAGCTAACATCTGAATCCTTACCACTACACCATAAGCTCTGTTGTAACTTTCACTAACCAAAGCTGTAATCTCCGTGACAAGCAAGTCTCTTGCTTTCAATATATTATTGGAAGCGTCCTCAAAGTTATTGCGGTGCAAACTCAAGATAGCACGGAAAAATGCCTTATCTGGAGATTCCTGTTTCATGGCCTTTATATAAATGTCCATCCTATCCCACTGTCCTAATCCCCAAGATGCAGCAGCTGCCAAAGGCGCTACGTTGCGTTTTACTTCATTGCTCGAGTTTGTCCACCTACTCTGAGCAAGCTCAGAAAGTTGCTCCCAGTCACCTAAGGCGTGTAAACATCTCATTTTACCCATAACTATTTCCATGTTATCTGGTTCAAGTTTCTCCCTCTCATTATATTCCCGAAAAGCATCGTCCCATCTTTGTAATTTTTCATACCAAGTCTCCTTTAACTGCAAATCATGGTGTAGTTGAGCATGTTTCAAGATTCCAATAGCTGCATCAGACTGCTGCAATTGATTATTAATACTAATTAACGATTCAATAGTAGGGGTTGTGGGTTCGACATAAAATTCTAATTCTTTATAGTGCAACGCCTTGGCATAAGCATGGCAGCGCTGAGCAAATTGTCCCAAAGTTGAAATAGCTATCGGTAAAGACTTGTCGTCATGCTCCATAAATTCGGCTAAATTAAGCAAAATTTGATGTATTTCTGGAGGATTATTTGGAGAGGATAGAGCTATGCAGAATGATTCAATCAATTCTTCTTGGTGTTGTGAATAAAGCTCACTCCAGCAACTTGCAAAGCTT
Organism: Debaryomyces singareniensis; assembly: GCA_031081795.1. Lineage (NCBI taxonomy): Eukaryota > Fungi > Ascomycota > Pichiomycetes > Serinales > Debaryomycetaceae > Debaryomyces > Debaryomyces singareniensis. The sequence goes on from JARYSX010000003.1 coordinate 269,172, forward strand.
GCGTTAAAAAGATCTTTAGCTAAGGGATGATAATCTGAAGCAAGACCTGCGCAAGCCCGTATCGCATGCGATGGACTTTGTTTGAGAAGTTCCTTACTGAGTCTTGCAATCCACTCTTGCCAATCTTCCTTTGTCTGAATCAGGCTTGAATCCCATGCCATTTTTAAAGAAGTCTGGTTTACAGGTAATTTCTTAGAAGGAACATCGACATCAGGAGCAACATACTGATTAACATGGATATCATAGTCTTTGTATATGTTCAATCTAGCAGGGAGTGGATCTCCATTCAAAAGCTTGCTCACTAGCAGCTCATAAGTTGGAAATTTGATTTTTTCCTGAATTAAAACCTTGCTTATAACAGGTACAAAGACTCTAAATTCATCACTTAGCTGCACAAGTAAGTAGCATAAGGTATTCATTGACGTCATCCTCAAATCTTCTGAATTTTGTTGTTGAAGTACCCTGAGAATTGGATGTATTATTCTCGATGCCATATCATTTAACTGGACGTTCTTGGAAAGTCTCCCAATAGTTTCCATGGCACTTTTGCGCAAAAAATTTGGTCCTATCTCAAATAATTTCACTACGCTAGGTATAATAATATGAATATACTCCTCAATTGTACTCCCAAAAACAACAAATGCTTTAAGTACATTTAATGATGATTCTCGTTTTGCAGATTTGTCTTCATCAAAAACATTTAATAATAATGTCAATATATCAGGTAGATACATCTTGAACTCTCCTTCCAATGCTCTAGCAATGGATTCAATCAAATTTATGATAATTACTTGTATGTTAAGTTGAGTATTAAGGTGAAAAGATTCCTTAATCATCACAAAAATATCTGATAAGAATGGTCTCATATGCTGTTTTACTATTAATATTAATGATCCTAATTGCTGAAAATAGAATTTGAGCATAGAAGGTTGACATGAGTGCATTACATTAATTATTCCAGGAATTATTTGGGGCAAAAAGGAAACGCATCTTAAACCAAGAGTTTGAAAGATATACATTATTGCCTGAATAACCTTGTTATGATGTGCACTAAGCGACAGATCCTTAAGGATTTTCATCAAATTGGTGATTGCCACTGTTGGATAATACTCATCGTTTGATGGTGACATTCCTTGCATTAGAAGTGCTATGTCAATTGGTGGCGCGCTTTGCTCTGAAGGTATACTTTTCGAACTTCGTTCGACTTCGCGATATTTGTAAGGATCTAAGGCACCCAATATACCCAATAGTCTAACTGTTTCTCGCCTTATATTTGAGGAACTCTCCAGTTTCAATATTCCAACAAGCATGCCCAATAGCTGAGGGTAGTCAATTAACGGCTTTATGACATATCCACAAGAGCTCGCTATTTGACCAAGAGCTTTTAGAGCAGCATCACGCTTATATGAAGAGCTTTGATCTTGAAAGGTTTCAAGGATTAAAGGCATAATTTCGGGAATAAAAGGTTCTAGGTCCTCCCCGCTAACGACTGCCAATTCCCCCAAGCTTCTGATTGAGTTTGATGAAACAGACGAGCTGGTATCCTTGAGTCTTGGAAGTAGAGTCTCAACTATTGGTTTTACATAAGGTCGTGTAAGTTCTTTAGAGTTGCTTATCAAAAGAGATAAAAGCAATGCACTTTCCTCCTTTCTTCTACTACTCGTAGAATAGTCTAATCTTGATAGTAACTGTATCAAAGTCTTTCTTAGCGATGGTACAATATATGCCGGATTGATTGAAGATAGCCTTCCAAGTAGTTTTATGGCAACTTTCCTGATATTAAAAACTTCGTCATTCAATGCTATGAATATTAGCTTTACATTTTCAGACTGAGACAACTGAGGGTCAAAGGTTCCTGTGGCATCAAGACATGACAAGCCTTCAAATCTGATCTCTGCAACTGTATCAGTTATAGCTATTGTCAATAACTTGTCCAATACTTCATTTACTGCATTAAGTGCATTAACACTTGTTTGAGTACAAATAGGATCTCTTGAAAATATAGAACATGATGTTATCATAGCCTTAAGACGAACCTTGGGATTTGGATGCTGAAGGTATGTCAAAGTACAATATCTAACGAGTTCATTTAGTTGATAATTCTCAAACTGGAAATATGAAAGCATGTCTAGGGCTTGTATTATGATTGCACTATCAGCCCCTTCATATTCATCCATGTTATTCATAATACTATTGATGCTTGCGCCTGTGTCCCTGCATATCATTATAACCCTGTACTGTTTAGCTAATGCTTCGCTCATTTTTATTGTACCATAAGGAGATCCAGGAGGTTCAAATAATTTGCCTGCAAGCACTAAACATGATAGATTAAGTAACTTCAGTTGTATGAGACTCGTTAACAGCGGAATACCCGTAATCAATGTCTGTAAAACATCCCGCAAATGTACAGAGAGAGAACAGTTAGTAAACATCATGTCCAAGATATCTCTCTGTAAATGCTTAGTTAATGCAGGACCAACAGAAATAGAGAGTTTCGCAATACAATCAAAAACAGCTGGTTCTGTTTCTTTCCTACTAGCCAATTGTCTGGGGGTTCCAGTTACTGATCCAGGCATTGAACTGATTCCATTAGAAGAAAATTGAATATGTGATGATGCAGAGCCCGAACCCATTATGTTCATATCGCTCGTACTTGATACAGCATTTGTAAGCACCAGTTGAACGGAACTGTTTATGCTGATAGACAAAACCTCCCTGATATTGTCCAAGATAGCATCTAAATATGTTGCTATTTGATTCCCAACTTCTAAGGATATCAAGCCTATACTTTTGAATATTGCACTTTTCTCTGAATTTATTGCTTCAGAGTGTTGACTTTTGTAGTGCTTTAACTGCGAAAGATAGTACAATAAAGTTCTATGCAAATATTTCTCAACAAATGCATCTGTGTTAACCTTGCAAAGTAAGGGGAATATATTTGTTAATTCTTGCCTTATTACCGCATATTTGTGATTCCTGTAGATATATATATTTTCGTAAATGCTTTCAAATTTTGATTTGATGAATTTATCTTGTGGGTACCTTATTAATTCTCTGTAAACCAACAAAGCACCATGTATTGAGTCATTAGATTGCGAGCCGAGCGAAGAAGATACTAACATGTTATAGGCGGATGTGGCTGTAATACTACTCTTCGAACCAGAGCCTAAATTATCTTCATCCTTGGCTTCTTTCAGACCACTTTCGTTCAATACCTTTGATGCAAGACTAACAAATGTTTTGAGCCAGAAATTCCTCGAATTAGTATCTCTGTCATATATCAACAGCAAACATTTCTGTAGGGTGGTGGCAGCGTCCAAACGAATGATCAATTTATTGTCCCTCAAAGGTATCCAAAGGTTTTCAAGAATCTGATTCATGAAACCATAAAGCAATGTTGGCGCATTATCTACTAATGAGTTTATTATTAATATTGCAGCATGTCTTCTGTTCTCGTGTTGTTTGTTATCACTCTGTAGCCACTCAATTGCCCTTTTGGCTTCAAAATCCACAAAATCGCCAGTTAAGGTACCTCCAGGGGTCGCTAGCTTACATAGCGTCTTTGTGGCTTGTTTCATGATAGTTAAATTGTTCGACAAAATTAAAGGGCTAAGGTAGTTTGAAAAACGGGCCGTTTTTGTAGCGTTTTCCTCACCTATACCTGAATCAAAATCAATCAATGCATTTAAAGCAGAAATACCTCCCAACTTCTCTGATGTGTCATTGCTGTGCAAAAGTTCAAATATAGATTTGTTGATCTCGTTATTATATCTGTTGAACTGTTCAGGAGATAGGTCTCTTGCTATGGATGCCAAATAATTACGAAGTTCTATGGCATTTCTATTTCTCTCTTCTTCTTTTGTAGACTTGAGTCCGTTCAATATATTATTTAATGCAACTCCATCTATAATTTGAAGTTGAACTGACATTCTATGTAAATGGAAATAGTAGTCAAGTTGATTTTCCAACTGTCTTATCACGCCTGAAAAATTGAAGGGTGCACGATTCGTTAAATCATATCTATTATGATCTAATTTAAATACTATCAAAATATTTACTATATGAAAGATCAAAATGAGAGCATTTATGGAACTGCAAACAAAGAAAAGTTCCTCACGATATTGGGCCCATACTCATCATAGTCCAGTTTGGTATGACAATAGCTCTTGAATTCAGCAGTTTGAGCAAGTAAAGATCCTCCAAACCAGACAGCATTCTTCTGCTTCTTATGCGAGATGACTTGAACATCTACACCTGTACTCTTGACACCACTGAGTTTTTCGCTCATTCCTATTCTTTCATTCACAAGTCCCTTTAAATCTCTTTGCAACCTTCTTCCAAAATCTTTAAACATGGTAGATCCTCCCGATAAAACAATGTTTTTGTACAACTTTTTACGTACATCTATAGGTGTAGCTTGGATAGACAGGTCAATAACAAGGGGCAATGGTGTAAGGAAATCAGAAGAAAAAATTTCTGGGTTGAAAAATATCTCTGGTGCCAAAAATCTCTCATATCCAACATCAACAACGTTTCTTCTGTTTTTATCAGCATATTCAACAACATACTGGGCAAATTTTTCCGTTGGGTATTCATCAAATTTTTTGAATTCTTTAACAATATCCGGACAAACGTAACAAAATTGTTGCTTTATTTTTTCCGCAGTCTGTAAAGAAGTGTCAGATTCACCTCTGTCTCTTAAAATCGTCTGAATGAACAGTGTAATGTCTCTACCTGCAAGAGGAATGTTTTTGATGGCGGTTCCGATAACATAGCCTTCAGCTACAGGTATTACGTGGGTGACACCATCACCGGAGTCAATAACTGTTCCTGTCAATGACCTGTCCTGTACTTTTGAAGATGTCCAGGATGCTGCAAGTGCAAGAACCGCTTGAACAGCTATATATAAGCCCGCGCAATTGAAGGTTTCAAACATAATCTCCGCAGTGCTTTCCCTGTTTTCTGGGGGATTCAAGGGTGGCTCAGTTAACAAAAAGTAATGATCTTCAGGCTCACATCTAAGATACTTGAAGATTGAACTCTCCCAAAACCTTTCCATATGATCCCAGTTTTCAATTTGGCCATGTCTAATAGGATAGGATAAATTATAGTTAGGCCCATTACTTGCCGCTAAGGCTTCGTCTCCAATAAAGAAGTCCAAATCTTCAATTCCCCTTTTGGAACCTAAAAAGGAGGAAGAACCGCCTGAAGGTTTTGATGCCTTGCTATTGGCAATTGCAGTAGGGAATACGTAGGAAGGAGAATCGTTACCAGCAAAACCTAACTTTGTCATCCCCGTTCCGTTGTCCATAACAACTGCAGGAGTTCCTAAATTGGCCATCGTATATATTGATGTATTCAATTATTGTAGTAACCAAAATTAATTAACTGGGTTAATGTTAATTCAGTGCCCAAGACATACGCTTGAGTTTCCTTCGCCCAATATAATTTGGTCCGCGCACTACTGAAATAGAATCTATGTATATAATTTATTAATATATAAGTGCCTTAGGATCATCCTATGCTAGTATTCATCTTTACCACTAATAATTACAGTGTTTATTTTCAAAATCATTCTTGCTAGTTGTGTAGCTAATAATAATTGCTGCTTCTTACCAATAAGAGGGTCAATGACAAACAATTCTTTCATGTCATTTGTTCCCCAACTTAAACAGTCCACTCCTAAGTAGCTACAAGATTCGTTAACTTGCTTTGATTTCAAATTAGAGACTAATTCGATTGGATCAAGACCAGAATTTTTAGCTAAGGTCATTGGAATTGTATCCAATGCAGAAGCAAAGGCTTTGAAAATATATTGATCAATACCTGTTTGCTTCTCAGAAGATTCTGCTAAAGCTAATGAACAAGCAATTTCTGCTGCACCTCCACCATAAACAACTCTATTATCTCTGATAAGGTTACGGACTACGCAAACCGAATCATGTAATGCTCTAATACCTTCCGAACATATCATTTCGTTTGATCCTCTGATAAAGCAGGTCACAGCCTTAGTATTGTCACATTCCTCAATGACCAACATTCTGTCCCTTGTTGTTCCAAATTCTAATTCATGTATAACTCCGGCTGTTCCCAACTTGTCTGCGGTCAAGTCTTCGAACCTTGGAACAATCCTACCCTTAGTAGCAATTGCCAAAAGCTCTAATTCAGAACCTCCTATCCATCTGATCGCATTTAAACCATTAGCTAATAATAAATGATTTGCTTCGTCATCGAACCCCCATTGACAAGCAACTACATTCGCTCCAGAGTTTTTAATGTGATCGATCATCTCTTGGAACTTTGCCTGCTCGTATTCTTGTAAAGACTTAAACTCTTCAGCAGAAGATATATTCAACTTGTGCTTCGTTTTTGGTTTAGGGGGCTCTAATGGGCAAGTCAAGATCGCAATTTTGCAGTCCTTCACCACCTTTTCCATTTGAGGATGAGAAAAATCTTTATCTAATAAAACACCTTTTATTAGCCTAGAGTCTTCAATCGATCCACCTACTTTGCTTTCCATCTTGATGAGTTCAAAATCGACATCCCTTCTTTCTACATCTGCAACACTCATAACAGCATCTACTGCCATTTTCGCAAAATGCTCATGTGCTTTAGAAACAATCTTTGAGCCCAATGAGGTTTTGGCCGCCTTCAATAAGCTCATGTCAGAAGCTTCGTTAGAAATATCAATTTCTTCTGCAATATTGTCCAACTCCTGGCATGCAACCTTACAAGCTTCATCAAACCCATTTGCTACCTTAATAGGGTGTATTCCTTTTTCAATCAATTCTAACGCCTGATCTAATAAGGCACTAGCTAACACAACAACTCCTGTTGTACCATCACCAATCTCGTCATCTTGTGATTTCGACAAATCAACCAACAATTTGGCGATCTCATTGTCTAAATCCATTTGGGATAAAATAGTTGCCCCATCATTCGTGATAGTAATATCACCATCTTGGCTGACTAAGATTTTATCCATACCCCTTGGTCCTAATGAACTCTTAACTATAGATGCTACTGTTCTAGTAGCCAATATATGAGATTTTATTGCCTCGACACCTTGTCTTCTTTCTTTCTTATCTTGATCTCTTACAATAATAAAAGGTCTCCCCATTTCATCCTGTGCCATTATGGCATTTGACAAGTCTGGGATCCCTTGACTCATATGCTGTGCCATTATTTACTACCTCTTTTTATGTTGGTTCTATGGTCACCGTGCTGTTTTACCTAATCGATTCGAAGTTAATGCTCATATAAATTGTCGTGCGCGTTCAAATAAAATTTCCATCATATTTTGCGTTTTAGTATCTAAACTGTAAATAATGTATAACGGTACTATCATCAATATTTATATCTTGTATAGTAATCTAAGAAGGTTTTATCGGAATAGTCTGGTTCATGTCCTCATCTATATTACACTAGGACGTTCATCAATTTTCGTATGAATTTAAATTCCGAGCAGTAGGTGAATTGACCATCAAATTTTCCTCCAGCTCATCACCTTATCATCGCTCGATTTTTTCGTAGATTTTCTCATCGTATTCTTAAAGATTTATCTTTTAAAATGAATGACATCGACGTTGACACAGCTTCTTTGGAGCAACTTAGAGATGTTTTAGTTAATAAAGATGGCAAGTCTAGCTTGGCCAATCGCTTTAGAGCTTTGTTTAACTTAAAGTGCATAGGAGCAGAATCTACAAATCAAGATGAGGTTGAAAAAGCTATTGACTTTATTGCTGAGTCTTTTGGTGATAATTCAGAGTTATTAAAGCATGAGGTTGCTTATGTTTTAGGTCAGATCAAAAACTTATATGCGACAAAATACTTGCAAGATGTCTTGAAAGATAATAAGCAACAAGTCATGGTCAGACATGAAGCGGCCGAAGCTTTGGGTGCGATTGGAGACAAAGACTCGTTACTGTTGTTAGAAGAATACTATAATAATGATGAATCAATTGAAATTAGGCAGACTTGTGAGTTGGCTATTGAGAGAATTAAGTGGGAGAATTCTCAAATTTCCAAAACCGAAGAATTGGAAAATTCTATGTTTACTTCAATTGATCCAGCACCTCCATTGCCTACCTCGTTGGAATCAAAGGTTGAGAATTTACAGCAGATATTGAATGATCAAACAAAACCTTTATTTGAAAGATATAGAGCAATGTTTAGATTAAGAGATCTAGGAACTAATGAAGCTTGCTTAGCTTTGGCTTCCGGATTTTCTGATCCATCTGCTCTATTCAAACATGAAATTGCCTATGTCTTTGGTCAATTATGTAATCCTGTTACTGTTCCCTCTTTAATTACTATTTTGAAGGATGAATCACAGGCTGGAATGGTGAGACATGAGGCTGCTGAAGCCCTTGGCTCAATAGCGACTGAAGAATGCTTGCCTGTTCTCAAGTCATTTCTAAATGATAAAGAGCAAGTTGTCAAAGATTCTGCGGTTGTAGCGCTTGATATGTATGAATATGAAAATTCAAATGAAATGGAGTATGTAACAGTAAAATCTGAATAGATGACATGTTATATTTTTCTAAATAAAATTAATGATATTGGGAATAAAAACTAAATGCAATTTTAATATGATATAATAACTCGATACATTTATATCAGTTATTTGTTCTAAACCTGTAACCACAGCCGGTACAAGTGTAGAAAACTGTAGCTCCTTCATCTGCTGACCTTAGCTGTAAAACATGATATTGCATTTCTTCGTTACCACACTTAGGACACTTTTCTTTTATCGTAGCACCATCATCTAATTCATCCTTTCGTAATGTTGTTTTAACTACAGATCTTTTCATTTTGATGGCAGAAGGGAAAGCATCTTCTGATGTTCTTGTGGAAACACTTAAATTTGCAAACCCAGATGCTGGATATGACTTATAACATAATTTACATTCTATGATGCTCTTCCCATTACTCTTCTCCAACAAGTTACCACAATCAGTACAAAATATTAATGATCCTACGACAGACATGATGTTTGGCTTTTTTCTTCCCACATGATAGATTTTTTTTCAAGGCATCGTGAATAATTACACAAAAGGAAATAGAGTAGTACCAAATTTGGTTGAAAAGTGCAGCAACATCACATTCAAATAGAGCTGTTTTTGCTTAATTTACTGACGGACTAAGTGGCGTTCTGTGAAAACATAAATTAACACATTCAAAAGCTCTTTTTATATTTCTTAATTTATGTCTTTTGAAGAAAAATACCTCCGTATAATATGAAGCACTTTCATTAACTAAAATTTTGCAATTTATGCCCAATCGTGGAAATTTTTTGCTCGAAAAGTTTCATCTTATTCTTGCTATCTTGTTTCTTATTCATACTGATATCGCCCACATGCCAAAGACAATAGTTACTAGTGAACGCGGTTCAAAAAATCTTAACCTTGAATTAATCAAATACCATGTCTCTATAATCAACTAGGCTAACGCTTTGTACTCAAAATCTACACCCCCATTACGATAGCTATTCTAGGCAACATATTTCAAAGTATTATGATTTGTGAAAGTAGATTCTTAATGTTATATAAGTTTTTTTTGCGTTTTGGGGTTACGGGACCGTAATGAGTAGCATTAGATCTATAAAACTATTCAGCACCCTTTGCATTAACAAATCTTCTACTGTATTGCAAAAATATTTTGTCTTTCTGCACGGCTACGAATCCCGTCAACATTTTCTGTTGATATAATATCCACCTCATAGAGAATTGCAATTGTAAGCTTATCATAAGAGTTCTATGGCACATAGATAGCAGAAAATAATATTCCATAGACAAGGTAGCTACATACATATAATGAAATTCACAAATTCTCCACAGGCTTATCTATCAGAAATAGAATTCGGGGTAGGCTAAACTTCTTGACTCCAAGGCTCATTGCCAAATTTGAATATCCGGGGAACCACGAAATATTAAACCAGAAAGAAGATAACATTTACAGCATTGGCTAGAAGAATGAATCAATGAATTCTATAATACACATTTAATACGGCTTAGGAAATAGGATAAAGTGTCAGCAAGTATAAGTATATCTATAAAAATTTTTATGTTTTTTAGAATATTTAATATATAGAAAAGGCGCCCTAAGTGAAATTTGAGTCATAAGTCGGTTAACACCAACTTTTTGACATAATAAAAATTATTTTCAAATTGTCAATTTTAGTTTCAAATTTCAATATTAATTGATAGAGTTCACACATCATTCAACATGGTAAAGAAAGTATTGCTTATAAATGGACCAAATCTAAATTTGTTGGGAACAAGGGAGCCTGAAAAATACGGTACTACTTCTTTGAAAGATATAGAACAGGCAGCTATTTCCCAAGCCAGCTCTAAAAATGATGGATCTGAAGTTTTAGTATATCAAAACAATACAGAAGGATTCATAATCGACAGAATTCATTTAGCAAAGACTGAGGGTGTGGGGTTTATTGTTATCAATGCTGGTGCTTATACACATACTTCTGTCGGTATCAGAGATGCTCTTTTAGGAACTGCTATCCCATTCATAGAAGTTCACATAACTAATGTACACCAAAGGGAGCCTTTTAGGCATCAATCATATCTCAGCGATAAGGCAGTGGCAGTAATCTGTGGATTGGGTGTGTACGGATATACTGCATCTATAGAATATGCCTTGAATTATTAGTTTAAATATAAATTTAGATTTATTTAGGTGCTATGTAATTATAACGAACTAAGTCAATGGTAGAAATCATAATGCAATTTACCATCTGAATCACGTAATGATGCAGAGCCAGCTAAGCGCACAGTACATCAAGGTGACGGGGTATATCGATAAGAAAACACGTCCCGGGAGCACACCAGAACATTTCAAGCTTAGAAATGCAGAATAAACACTCCAGATACAAAGGAAAACCATCAAAGGCAATCTCAAGAGAACCCACTTTATGAGCAATGTACTCAACAATGCTCCAATAACTATTGGAAACAATGAATAGCCCGCAGCGCTAATTGCTGACATGAAAGATATATTGCCCCCCAACAATTGTATGTTTAATCCTATTACGAAATAGAAGCACCAAAGCATAGTGAAAGTTCCCGAAAACACTAAATTCGTCTGCTTATTTGAAGCTGACAATCCCAATGCAACTGAATATGTCAATGAAAAAATTAAAGGCCCCCAAAGATCCCAGGAGAGATTATCCTTCAATAGCTGTTCCTCAAGGGAGGCATTTTGTTCCAATCCGCCATCATTATCGTCGTTTTCAGAAACAAGTACTCTTCTGTTCAGGATCAGTTCTGGTAAGGCAACGCCATGACTTATAGCAAAATTAATCAAGTTTTCTTGATTTCGAGCTGCTAGAGACGATATTTGCATGGGCCAAACCACAATCGCTATTCGTTTGGCAATCAAATATAAGTCCCTTTTGAGGGTTTCAATAACAGGTTCATCAAGAGTTTCACCCCCAGTATACTGTCTCTCTGAAATCTTATTATACTTCAGACTTTCGCTAGTATTAGCAAATGGTGAAAACGACTTTGAAAAGTCAAAGTTGGGTGTTAAATTAAAAGAAGAAAATATAGATTGGGAGTTTTGTTCCGTAGTAGTTTGAGTATTATCTCCCACAAAATTTTCTCTATTAATATCTGGCACTATGGTTTCATATTCAGAACTATATCCAGGTGGAGCATCCACATCAGGGACTATATGGCGATTTATATCTCTATCCATTTTTATTTGTATATATTCTTTACTCCGGTCAAGTATATTGAGCATTCCTGTACATTCAACTTGTGCTATCAGAGCTATGAACATCATAAAAATACATATACCAGCTACCTAAATTAATAATTCCAAGTGGTTAATATGCTAGCAAAGAATCTTCATATATTGTAAAATTATTTCAGTAAAAATTAGACTCCTCTGAATATTATGAAGTAAAGCCCACAATTTCTGACATCTATCCGTATAAGCCCTCTTCTATTGCAATGGGAGGAAGCTCCTTGGTACCATATACACCAAACCAACTCATCGGTCTGGGCCATATCAGGTCTGAGGGAATCGAGAGTGATTGCAAAACCTGAGAAGCTAATTCCTCAGCGTCTTTAAAATTATCACCTTCATACACGTAAGAAACCAATGTCTCTGCTTTTAAATTCATCAAATTCAATTCTTTCAAAAGTAATTTCACATACTTTGGTAAAGGATCATAGGTATACGAGTCTTTTTCTTCAGTAATATGGAGAGTTTCCACATATTTAGTTAGAAGGTCTTCCATCGAGTACTTATTGATTGTTCCCATCATACCATTTGAGAGCATGCCTGCATCAGCAGATGATATAATTAAACAGTCCTTCAACTTATATTCTGTAAAAAATGGTTTGATGACTTCCTTTACGTACACCTCAACAAAGCCTGGAAGCACAGGCACCCTTTGATGAACAATAACAATATTTAGCTCTTTTTGAAAAAAAATATCCAATGCAGTTGATATAGATCCATTGTTTGGTTCCCCTTCTCTTCTATCTACAGGTGACGCAAATGGGTAGAGGTATAAACTATTAATGTGGCCGATTTTCCTCATATTTAACTTTTGAATCAATAGATCATTTGCAAGTTGTGGCACATTACCAATGGAGATCGTAGGTATTATCACAGTAGAGCCTGAAATATCATCCGACAAACCAACCTCGTTCTCTATATGGAAATTTTCGTTCATTTTGTTCTGTTGGTCCAATGTCTTTGGCTTTCTAAGATTTGCCATCTTTTCGCGATCTGATATTTGAGTTATACTCATACCTAATTGAATTTTATAGTATGTAATGCATAATAATAGACTATGAAACCTTGTAAAATACAACTATATAATATTTGCAGAACCGTCAAAGTTATTAATAGGTATATTAGAACCGTTGTGTAGACTAGTGACTTGGGGGAAAAATGCTCCAGAGGATCTCTGATTATTGCTCAGATGATTGAAATTAGGAGAATTATTAGTTCCTAACAGACCACTATTAAATAGCAAGCCGTTAACATGTGCACCAGGAGAATTAGAGACCTTGGAATCTTTTAGGTAGTTAATTAATGAAGACGTTGGGGTTGCTGCTCGTTGAACTGACTTGCTTTTCATGATTTTCAGAGAGCTTGAACCTTGTGCGTTTTCGGAAGAAGAACTAGAGAAATGCATAGAAGGGTTCAGACTAAAAGATGCCATCGAAAAAGTCATTGGGAAGCAAATATTCTGACCCGTATTTGGCGTATGCGACAAACCATTTTGAATGGAATTGATGGATGGTAATTGTTGATTGTTGATATGCATCTGTATGACCTGAAATGCACTCTGAGAGGAGCCATTAGTGTTATTTGATACTGGTGCCAGCTGAATAACTGATGTACTTGAAGTATCGCTGCTAGTTGTTTGAGGTACAGATGGAGAGAAATTCAGGGTGAACTGAGAAATGCTATCCAGCTTCTCTGTACCTCCATTGCTACTCATACTGTAGCTTGCTGCAGCATTTGAATGCGGTTTAAATTGTGAATCAATATCTTTTAATAAGGGAGTCAATGGAAGTAAACCTGTACTTCCTGGAGTTGATCCCATAAAGTTACCCGAAGACAGCAACCAACTCATCTTACCAGTGTACTGTGGTTGGGAACCCGTAGTACCTAAGGTACTATTATATTCTTCACCGAACTTGGCGATGAAATGGCTAAGAATTCTGGATTTATCTTGAGATGAGAACTTATTATCGATGGATTCTTTCAAAAGAATTTGAAAGCTCTCAAACAAGCTCTCGGCAGCTTCGTTTGTAGCTTGCATATATGGTAGGCGATTTGAATCCCCGGATGTCCTCCCGGATTCATTTGGAGTGAAATCTGCATTATATTTATTTTGATTATCTGATTTGGGCAACTCTGAATCAAGACCACCTGAAGGTGAGTTTTCTTTCAACTCATTGAAATTCGGGATCTCAGGATACGATATAGGTGAATGCATGAAGGAAGACCGGATGTTGGAGTTTAGAGAAAGGGGGGAAGAAAAAGGTGAAGTCTTGGTTAGACTGTTCAGGATCTTATAATCTAAAAGATCTGGAACAGATATGTTCGAGCACAGATCTTCTTCTCTTGCGGCATTGCCAACAGGGGTTCTAAACTCTTGTATAACACCGTCCAACTTGTCTAATGAGTGATCATGAGAATCGTTAATTACAACCAATTTCCAGCAATTATTCCTCACTGAGAAATTGGCCCTGATCTTAAAAGGACATGTCTTGTGCCTTCTACTGTTCATAGTAGATGCTTTATATGTGTTTATCCCACGCCTGAGTGATCTGCACTGAAATATGATCTTATTCGAATCAGACCTTGTGATCGCGACATGAATCCCCTTTTTTTGAATTAAAATATCCTGTAACCAGGGTTTAATATCATCTTTATTTGAAAACTTCATTTCCTGTAGCTTCAAATCATCAAGTGAACACCTCATACCTTATTGAATGCTCAAGCTGAGAGTTATCGATAATATATGAAAGAAAGGAGTTCACAAGTTTTGGAGTCGCGCATGGAACTCTCAGACAGAATATTAAGCTTACTGAACCCTAAGCCAGGGTTTGAAGAAGATATTACTATAAATTTATAAAAATATCCTATAAAAAACATATTAACGGTATAGCTTTCTATTTGAGATTTATCAAGTAAGTATCAATTGATCAGTTTCAATAATCAAAAAAAAAAAAATAGTGAAATGAAATAAGCTCCACTTGCATTTACACTATGATGTACATCAATTCAGAAAAGCCTTCGTAGATGCAAAAGACTACAATAGATCGCTTCACTACACTAATAAGAAATAACAGCTTGATTTTACTTATATATACAGGATTATACAATACTTCAACCCTACATTTGCGTTCAAGTATTGATTTTAATAGTTAATCACCTGGATACAAACTGCATGATTACTCTAAAACAATCTTAGCACCCAATGACTCTAATGTAGCTTTAATTTTGTCGGCATCTTCCTTTGCTACGTTATCCTTCAATACCTTTGGAGCTGCTTCCACAAATTTCTTTGACTCAACCAAGGACAAACCCAACAATCCCTTGACCTCCTTAATAATTTTAGGCTTAGATTTGGCATCAAAAGATTCCAACTTAACAGAAAATATGGTCTTTTCTTCAACTTCTTCCTTTGGTGCTTCTTCTTCAGCAGCTGCTGGAGCAGCTGCTGGGGCGGCACCGGCAGCTGGAAGAGAAATATCTGGAATGTTTAACTTATCTTTCAACTCAGTAATTAAAGCAGAGGTCTCCAACAATGTCAAGGTAGATATTTGATCTACAATAGCACTAATTTTTGGATCCACTGGAGCCTTTGGTGCAGCCTCAGTAGAATTGTAACGAAGGCATACAGCCAAAGGCTTACTTTTGATATTTCTCAAAGATATTTTAACAGATTGACGTAATAAAGACATGTTCATGCAACCACTATCTCCTGTTCAATGATGTTTCTATTGGCAGTAATAATTGAAAATTTTCGACCAAGTAATCTTGAGCAGTTTGTATTCCGCACTACCGAATAGATTCAATTATCATTGAAATATTTGGGCGCTAATCTTCAATTAGTTCTCTACCGTTTGCTACATTTCATATAATAACTTATAACATATAAACATATAGCATCATGGCATCATTTAGGTTTTGTGCTGAATGTAATAATATGTTATACCCTAAGGAGGATAGGGAGAATGCTAGATTATTATATTCGTGCAGAAATTGTGATTATACTGAATTAGCTGAAAATCCAAAAGTCTATAGACATGAATTAATTACCAATATCGGAGAAACTGCTGGCGTTGTTCAAGATATAGCTAGTGATCCCACATTGCCAAAATCAGATAAGGAATGTCCGGCATGTGGAAACAGGGATTGTGTGTTTTTTCAGTCACAGCAGAGGAGGAAGGATACTTCGATGATTTTGTTTTATGTTTGCCTGGATTGTAAAAAGGTTTTTAGGGCATAGGTATTTTCATATCCTTAGCAGAGTATTAGAGCCGGTATTCAGGTTTCGAGCATTTCTACATCCCTTAAAAAGCATGTATATTATATTTCATTCTTTGACGCACTTAAAAGGTATTTATTTAGAGTCAAAAGTACCAGATAGTTTAATAAAATAAAGTTAAGATCTCCTTTAAGACAATGATACTGTACTAAATTAATATATGATCAATTCTCCTTAGAAATCGAGGAAATATTGAGCAAAAGGATCTTCTCCAATGGTGCCATAATCTAACTTTTCCTCAGGATAATGGTCAAATAAAGATGTATCACCTATACCAGCGGTGATAGGAGGCTCATATGGAGTTTCGATATCTTTAGATAATAACTTTTCCCATACAACTTCCAGGAACCATGGATGTGCCCTTATTTCAGCGGGACCCTTGCTAAGATTTCCTAATCTTCTAGTGAGGTCCGCAGTAATAAGTTTCGAGAGTAAATCAATAACTTCGGGACAAAAAAAGCTAGGAAACACAAGCTTACCACTTAAAATTTTCTCATATGTTTTCATTGGAACTGAATCGTAAAAAGGTGTATACCCAGCCAACATCTCATAAATCAAGACACCCAAAGACCACCAATCCACAGATTTATTATATGGTTTCGTAGTGATAACTTCTGGTGCAATATAGTCTGGAGTACCACATAAAGTCCATGTAACAGTGCTTACCTCTTTTGCAAAACCAAAGTCGGTTATCTTAATATGCCCATTTCTATCGAGCAAGATATTCTCAGGTTTAAGATCACGGTAAATAATATCATGTCCGTGCAAGTACTCTAGAGCAAGAATAACTTCCGCTGCATAAAACTTGGCAACAGGATTAGGAAATCTTTGGGACTTTCTCAACAAACTGAAAAGCTCACCACCTTCTATATAATCCATTACCATGAAGATATTCTTAGAATCTTGAAACGTCCCCCACATTCTAATCAAAAAAGGATGTTCAACCAATTTAAGCATTCTTCTTTCATCATTTGTATGTTCAACCTGCTTCATTTTGACAACTTGGCTCTTCTTAAGCACCTTAATCGCATAATAACGTCCATTATGAACTGAACGTACTAAGTGTACTCTTCCAAAGGATCCAGTTCCAAGAGTTCTCAAGATATGGAAGTCTGATAAAGCATACTTTCCCTTAGATACGGTAGAACGCTCAGGCAACAATGAGCGTCTTATTGCTTCATCAACATTCTGACGCTCCATCCTTAATCCGTCATGCTCAATTGGTATATTCTGGTTCAACACCGGCTTATTTTCCTGTCTTTCGGCCGATAAAGGAGGCTTCTGTTCAAATGTTCCCTGCTGCATACCCTCTATATTGTCCAAAATATTTACCGTTAAAGATTGTCCCGCTGGCTTTGTTTCTCGTTTATATAGCTTTTTCAAAAACTTACTAGCCATACAATATGAATTTTAGGATATACGTAGCTTAGAGTTACAATTAATGTTAGTCCTAAGCTGAATAACCTTTGGAATTAAATTAAATCGCAACCGTGAAACCAATTAGTCAAACTAAACTCTTTTACCAAAATAAAAGCTTTAAGTTACTATCCTTTGGAACGAATTTACTAATTGAGTTAAAATCGGTCTTAAATTACTTCTTACTCTGTAAAATCTTTAGTGCTACGTCCTTCTACGTGAATATAAATGCTACTAAGGAGATTCATTCTTGAGTATGACACGACTTACTGAATACCATTCATGGCCATATCTACGATCGCATAGACGTTTAAAGCAGATATAAATAACCAAACAATAGAAAGGACAATCGTAGTCAACCAGCTATTAGCTAAACATTCATATTCTTCTTCAGAAGATACAACAGAATCAGAACTAGCATTTGAACCTTCTGAATTAATATTCCCGGTAGACTCCAGCATTACTAGACTTGAACCCAGCAGTTTAGGGACGCTCATGATTCTCTTCGAAGATGTAAAGTAGATTAAAGGAGCAGTTAAAGGAGGTAAAAGAATTGAAATGACAATTTGCGAAACATTTAATGCCTTATCTAATCCTTCTTTACCTATGCACATAGTGATTATCAAGCATGGTATAATTGATATACTTCTGGTAACCATCCTTCTAACCCACGGCTTCAAAGTCCAGTTAATGTGACCCTCACTAACAATCTGGCCCGCTATGGTACATACAATACCAGCACTTTGCCCACTGGATAATAAAGCTAACATGAAAATTGTGCCCACAATAGGCGCAAGAGATTTTGAGAGCAAGTCATGGATAGCATACAAGTCAGCATCTTGTGCGCTTGGAGTACCATATAAAGTCGCTCCGGCTACAATCAAAATTGCCAGATTAACAAATAATGCAAAGGTAAATAATGTAACAACAAGTTCAATAATAGAGTACTTCATGCAATATCTAATAGCATCAATCGAAGGTCTATAAGACGTGTAAAAAAATTCTGCTTCCTTATCTTCTAGCATTTCCTTTTCGGTTTTAGCTGATTTCTCTTCACATTTTTCATTTTCAATGTTTTCCCATTGAGATGGACTTATCTTCTTGTTCAACACATCATATTCCCTCAACCTTGGTTGCACAATTCCAGAACCTAAAAAGAGTGAATGTATCATGACAGTAGATCCTATAATAGAGGTCGCGATTGTAAGACCGCCATCTTGAAACATTTTCTTAGATGGAACAAAGCCCCTAAATATCTGGCCAACCGTATGCGAATTTGTAGGAATCTGGGAGAGTTCCACCGCAAAGCAGACTACAACAATCAATACGAATGCTGCGACTATGTACTCGAATATTCTGACAAATTTAGTCGAAGAAGTATCGTTTCTGTAGGCAAGCATCACTAGCAAAACATCTGATATAGTGATAGCCACACCTGCCGGCAACGGGATCTTTAGCAATATATTCAAGGCAATAGCCGAACCAATAACTTCTGCGATATCTGTCGCTATTATGGCGGATTCAGCTAAAAACCATAGCACATAATTTACCTTTTTTGGAAAATGCTCTCTACAGCAGCGTGCCAAATCATAACCTGTAACTGAACCCAACTTAATACACATGGATTGTAAAAATATAGCGATCATGTTAGAAACAAGAATGAAAAATAACAACGAATATCTGTTCGAAGCTCCTGCTGTGATACCGGTGGCATAATTACCAGGGTCCATGTATGCAACAGATATCATAATACCTGGTCCAATGAACCGGGAATAATTCCGTATAAACTCAATGGTCTTTCTAAACGCTTTAGATTCCATGCTTTAAATTGTTAAAACCTGAGTTGAAATTTACAATGCAAAATGGTTATATATAGTGCTCATAATTTCCAAGCATTTTTGGATTATATTTTATGTACTATTTACGAACAGGTAGTACTCATGAAAAATAGTGCGGTAAGTTGGAATGTACATCCACCATACATGTATAAAAATAGTATCAACGTTTACCTATAAAAGTATCAATATTCGTACCTTTGGCATCTACAATCTTTTTCATCTTCTCTAAAATTTCTTCAAAGCTATCGAATTCTGTGTAGGGAATATTTTCTCTGTTACAATAGATAATCAAATCCTTACCATGCTTAGCAAATAAAAGATCAGTCTCCTTAGCTGCCGATAAATCACTAACTCCATCTCCACAGTAAAAAAGCAATGGCATATTGTCGGTATGATACTTATTTTGCAGCAAATATTCCTTAATGGATTTGGATTTATCATGCCCGAAACCAGATTCAGGATGTTTGTAAACAATATTCCATGCACCATTATCATCTACCTTAACATCGTTACTCAATATTTCTATGTTGCTTACCGCATCCTTTCCTACCAATTTTTGCAATAAGGCACTTATGATTGGCTTCATACCCGAGCTAACTACCACAACGGGGATTTGTTCAGCCTCGCACCAATGATAAAAGTCTTTAAAGCCTGGGTCTAATTCAATGTTCTTGAGTAGGAAATCAATGCATTCTGGGAAGGGTGTATCGATCGAAGACAACATTTGATCAAATCCTTCCTTGAATGTGAGTCTGTTGTTGAGTATCTCGTCATTGACCTCAAGTCTTCTAGGTCTTCCAAATCCTATGTTTTCTGTAAGATAGTCATTAGAGTCCTGTAAGGTCACAGTACCATCGAAGTCTGTAAAAACGATTGCTTTAGGTCCCATTTAAATTTGGTTCTACTGATTGGTACTCACTGTTATCTTAAGATAATTCAATATCTTACAGCCAGTTGAACGGAGCGACATTGTCGCACAAAGTCGTGGGTGTGTGGGCTTTCACTAATAGAAGGAGATCTTAGTTTTACATTAATAACCGGACAATTCTTTTGAAGTATCCTTTTGATAGAGGCCTGCAAACCAAAACGATTCAATATAAACTTAATAGAATTTTACCAACCAGGTTGTAAATATAGGATGTTCGATAATTTGAAAGCCTTTATTCGTCAGGGCAGGCATGCCGCTGATAGCAAGAAGGCAAATAGATCTGAAGCAAAGACAGATGAAATGGACTTGGGTAGGAACCTTGATACTACAGAAGCTTCTATAAGCTGCGAGAATGTTGATGGAGATTCTTCAGAACCATTTGGTCTGTTTGATCAGGCTTATAAGGTCACTTCATTGGAAAAGGAGCAAACAAAGCCTTCGAACCATCACAAATTAGAACTGCCCGACAACCATGAAAGAGACTTAAAGCTAAGATATGAAGCTGCTCATCAAATTGTTGAAGAGGAAAACTTAATGAAGAAGCAAGTAGTTGAGTATGAAAATTTGACTAGTTATAAAATACTTGATAGAATGGGTGATGGCGCATTCTCAGTGGTATACAGAGCAATCCATATAACCTCTGGGAAAGAAGTTGCCATAAAAATACTTAGAAAATTTCAAATGGACGATGTTCAGAGACAAAGCGTGTTAAAAGAAGTTACAATAATGAGACAGTTAAATCATCCAAATATCGTACGTTTTATTGAATTCATAGACTCGTCCTCCTACTACTATATTGTCCAGGAATTGGTAAAAGGCGGCGAAATTTTCTCTGCTATTGTTGATTATACTTACTTTTCGGAGGATTTGGCACGTCACGTTATCAGCCAAGTAGCGGAAGCTGTGAAATATCTACATGAAGAGGTTGGTATTGTACATCGAGATATCAAACCTGAAAATCTTTTGTTTTTTCCAATTGACGTGATTCCGTCACCAAATCCTAGTTCCAAGTTGAGAAGATCTGACGACCCAGAAACAAAGAAAGATGAAGGCGAGTTTATCCCTGGCGTTGGAGCTGGCGGTGTGGGAGTTGTCAAATTGGCTGATTTTGGGTTATCAAAACAAGTTTGGGAGCATAATACGAAAACTCCTTGTGGCACTGTTGGGTATACAGCTCCTGAAATTATCCGTGATGAAAGGTACTCTAAAAAAGTGGATATATGGGCAATTGGATGTGTATTATATACTCTTTTGTGTGGATTTCCACCATTTTATGATGAAAGAATCGAGACTTTGACAAAGAAAGTTGCTCATGGAGAATTTACTTTTCTTAGCCCATGGTGGGACGAGATTTCCGATGGTGCCAGATATTGTGTATCACGTCTATTGACTGTAAATCCACATCATAGATATACTATCGATGAACTTTTAAATGATCCTTGGATGAAGAAAGTTACGAATCCAGTTAAAAAGAATGACTTGCCAAGAATGGCTACGCATGAAAGTATTAAGCATCCTCTCATGCAATTTGGAAAACCTTCCAAAAATGATCTTTACAGTCCAGCTATTGTTGCATTTAGGGACGCATTTGATATTTCAACAGCTATCAATAGGATGGAAGAAGAATCTGCGTTGGCATCTACAGAAAATAATCATAGGCATATAGAAGATTTATTAGAAGAAGAAGAGGAGGAAACTGAAGAACTTGTTGATCAAGCTGGGAGAGTTCTCCTGCTGGGTAATACTTCCCAACCTTTAAACATAAGACAGAAGAAATTATCAACTGAGGTACAAAGTTTTGATCTTAGGATGAATGCTTCTTCTCTTTTAGAAAGAAGAAGAAACAGAGCTGCCTTGAGCGTGAAAACTTGAAAAAAAGTAGATCGATCTCTTCTGCAATTTTTATCTTAAATATTATATAAATTCATATCTAATTCATTTAAATGCTATGACAAATTATCAGGCTAAACTGCCTTTGTATCTTATCTATGCGGACTTATATAAAGGAGTTCAAGCTCACTCTATGTGAACAGTGTACGCTGCATGTATTTATAAGATTAAAACTTGAATCATTAATTATCAAAAACGAGATGAATATAGATGGCGTATCTTTTATTCACTTTGATAAGCTTGCAATAGAAGAATTTATCGAATCAAGGAATGGATCACGCACATTGGTACACCCAAAAAAGAAGAGAAGGACGATCAAATTTGACGGAATAGAGGGCTCATTAATGGAGCAAGAGTACAGGGAATTCAACTTTGAAACTGATGGGGTAGAAAAAGAAAATGAATTTATTACAATAATCAATCGTGACTTGAGCATAAGTGGCGAGTCTCCAGTTTCTCTAAGAGAAATGGTAGAAAAGTGTGAACTTGACATGCTAGATAATAATACCTATGAGTTTACTAGTGACTCGGTGAAATTGGGCTTTGATATGGATAGCACATTACTTACAATTAAAAATAAGAGTAATGGTAAAATGAAATCGAAACTTTTACTTTCAGTAAATGTAATTGATGATAAAATTGATTCCGACCTCTTATTTAATCTTAGATCTGAGTTTAATGTATTAAATATTAGTTCATCTAAAAATATTTATCACATGTTAGAGATTGAAGGACCGCTTTTGACTTTCAAGTTTGATATTATGAGTAATTGGGTGCATGTCCTGATTCACTATAAAATCAAATTACAATCTGCAATCAAGATAGTAAATTCTTTGGATGTTATGGGCAAACTTGCCCATCTAATTCTCTTGAATAGCATGCCTTTGCCTCTACGTCAGGAGGAAGAGCTAGAACGAACTTACAACTCGGAAACAGTTAATTCTCAACTTTTTTATAAATGCATTTCAGAAAGCTCGGCAAAGAAGGAAGCAGTGAATTTTGATATAGATATACCCGAGTTGGAGACTAATCTTTTGAAGTTTCAGAAAAAGACTGTGCTATGGATGTTGAAGAAAGAAGGCATGGAGTATGATAAAGAAATGGCAAGAAGCAAATTGACTAGCATTCTTACTCAAGAAGTGAAAAAAGAAATGCATAACTACTTAGAAGGTCAAAGTTCGGACGCAGAACTAATTGACAATTCAATCCTCGATTACTTGAATGCACTATGTTTCGGATGGTCTAGGATAAGCATGCATGGAGAAATACTTTGGTTTAATAAATATAGCTGCAACTTGATACGACGAAAGAAAGCATATGCCTTTCTATTGGAAAGATCGGATGCTATAAATGCACTTCCAGAGCCCGCCAAGGGGCTTTTATCAGAAGAGATGGGGTTAGGAAAGACAGTCGAAGTAACGGCGTTAATAATCTTGAATCCTAGACCTTTGGAAGATTCTGGGAAATTAATGAGAATAAAGTTGAAACCTTTCGGTGATGCTAAAACTGTTATAAAGGCGAAGTCGAATTTGATTATAGCCCCGGAATCTATCATAAAACAATGGGTAAATGAGATAATGCATTTGGCACCCTCATTAGCTGTCACTATTTACCAAGGTATAGATAAATACCCCAAGCTTGAACATAATGCTGCATTGATTGCCGAATACCTTCGTAAATTCGATATCGTATTCACAACTTATCTGGTTATCTCTAAAGAGTTAGATTACGCCCTATATTCTTCTAGGAATAAACTAACTAGAAATGGTCAAAAGCGCAATCAAAGTACTGGAAACTTAAGCGATACTGAAAATGATCTAGAAGGTACAAATGCTGAATCTAATTTTATGGATGAATACAAGCTATTATTCCAGTTATCTTTGCAGCATAAAAAACCGGAAATCGCCAATAAAAAAACAAATGAAAATCAAGTCGAGACTGATTTTGAGTTAGAACTACAGGATGAAATTAGACTCGCAATGAAGCATAATAAGGTTGCAAAAATTTACCGTCATAATGAATATGAATCTCCGTTGATGCTTACTCAGTTTTGGAGGGTCATTTTGGATGAAGTACAAATGGTTTCATCACGTCTTTCGAGGGCCTTCCAAAGCGCTGCATTGATCCCTAGATACCATTCATGGGGAGTTTCGGGTACTCCTATCAAAAAAGGGTTACCTGACTTGCACTCAATATTAAAGTTTTTAAAAGTGCAGCCCTTTATAGGTGATCTTGCAAAGAACAGTTGGTCAATTTTAACTCAGGAGAAAAATTACATTGATTTTGTACAGTTATGGAAGTTAATAGCACTAAGGCACACCAAAGCGATGGTTCATGATGATATTAAACTACCTCCGCAAACAAGGGTTTTGCTCAAGATACCATTTAATCCCGTGGAGCAAGAAAACTATAACCAGGCTTTTGAGGAGTGCTTGGCTGCTATCTGTTTAGATAGCTATGGAAATCCTGTTTTGAGCGATTGGGAACCAAGTCCTATGATCTTGGCATTCATGAGAAGCTGGTTGGTTAGACTTCGCCAACTTTGTTGCAATCCACAAATTGGGAAGCTAAATATTTCATCTAGACAATATCGGTCAAGGTCTTATATGTCAAGTAGATTCGTATCGACTACACAGCATCTTAAAACATTGGAGGATGTACTTGATGATATGCTCTCAAGTACAAAAGAATTAGTTACGAATTCTGAGCTTACGCTTGTTAATATTTACATTGAAGTTGCGCAATTCTTTGAATATACTCTACTGCCTGAGGCAGCATTCAAGATTTTGCAATTAGGCATTGGTCAATCCCAGAAGATTTTGGCAAGGTTGTGCCTATTACTAAGTGATAATTTAGCATCATTCAACACTGCCCGTAAAGATTCAAACTTGAAACCCATTCTTACTGAAACTGAAATTGATGATGATGATAGTAAGAATGATAATTTGAATAATGAAGAAATTTCAAATGAAATAAGAGAAAAACTTACAAAGATGAGAGATGCTATAAGGTCTTTAAAAATGAAGATTAGGACTTGGAAAATTATATTACACAAGTTATATTTTCTTTTAGCATCTTGTCATTTTCAATGCTATGATGAGGAGTACAACCAAAAGATAGAAAGGATAAATAATAACGTTCTAAACCTTGACACTAAGTTGCACGGATTATTATCTAGTCAAGTTTCTACGGCTACTATATCTACACTCATAACCGGTAAACCCGAATCAGAAAATGAAAATTACTACAAAGCAATGTTTGCTGATGACCAGAACTTAAACCTTAGTGTTGAAGATATTAATGTGAACATGCACAAAGAGCTCGAATCATTCAATTATGAGCTAGCAGAAAATATTCGGAGGGAGCTTCTTAAAAGTTCTATTGAAATTGTTAAGAAAATTATCAAGACGAAAATCACCTCTAGGCCACGTTATCATAGTACCCTGGATAAATTTAGAGACTTCGGAAATGAATTACTACCTAAATCTTCAGTTAAATTTTTTGATAAGCTTCCGTATATTGAAATTGAAGATATGAGGACAAGATTAGCAGATTTGAGGTCGACCTTGTTTATTGAGAAATTATCTAAGTTTTCTAACGCACTTAATGAACAAGCAGAGCTTCTCAATAATTGGATGGCTAATTTAGTTGAATTGCTATGTTCGCCACTTTTAACTGCGGACCAAACACCTGCTGGTGACGAATATGAAAGATCTATTGAAGATCAAGACAAAGTTGCGTGTTATTTGCATGCAATATCGAAAGTACTTCTTGATCGCAAAGCTAGCATTGAGGGGACTGACACAACAACAAAAGTAGAAGTAGTGAGGAAAGAAAAAAATAACATTGATATTCAAGTACATGATGAGGAATTTTTGAATTTTTTGTTAAGTGAGGCAGAAAAAAGAAGAATTAAGAGGAACACTAGCTTAAACGATTTTTTGAATGAATTGAAAGATATCGAGCAAGAGGTAAATGATTCTAGTAATTTGAGCTTAGAAATTCGAGGTTTGGAAGTTGGTTCGCTTCAAGAAGCTTCAAGGCGATTAAGAAACATATCATCTAACCAGAAAGTTGCTCAGGTATTGTTTTCAAAGGATTTGAATTCTACTTGTAACTCTATCTTTAATGCAAGGATCGAATACTTCAAACAGTTGCAACAAATTTCTGATACCGTCAAAGCTCCGGAATACCCTTTTAAACAAGATAATATTTCCAGCGAACATGTGAACTCTTTTATGGATCAAATAGTGCAGAAATACAGTCAAAAAAGTGCTATTTTGGGTAGAAATATTTCAAAATTGAGGTATTTGCAAACTTTATCAAACGGTTTTGATAGTGAAGGTACTTATGTTGACGACCTCACTTGTATTATTTGTAGATCTACTATAACAATTGGATCCTTGACCCAGTGTGGGCACAAATATTGCAAGGAGTGTTTAGAATTGTGGCTAAAATCTCAAAAAGTATGCCCTATGTGTAAAACACATATCGAAATAACGACGGTCTATAATTTTACACATCATAAGCCAGATATAAAGGCAAACGCGGTAGTAAATGATAAACCAAAAATAAGAAATGAAAATATATTCATGATTTATAAACCTTTAGAGGATAATGAAGTGGAAAAGATTCAAAAAATGCAACTTAAGAACTCTTACAGCTCTAAAGTGGACTTAATAGTTAAACATGTCTTATATTTGAAAAGTAAGGATCCAAAAGTCCAGATCGTCATATTTAGTCAATGGCAAGATTTGCTTTATATTATAGGCACGGCTCTTATTTCTGCTGATATTTCTTTCTTGGGATCATATGGGACTCTTGTTCCTGAAGTTGGATCAGGAAGAAGGTCAAATAAATATGAATCTGTTGAAAAATTTAAAGATCCAAAAAATAACATTACTTGCTTCTTACTTAATGCAAAGGCGCAAGCTAGTGGTTTAAATTTAATTAATGCTACGCACATATTTCTTTGTGAACCTTTGGTAAATACCAGCCTTGAGTTACAGGCAATATCTAGAATACACCGCATTGGTCAGATTCATCAAACTACTGTTTGGATGTTCATTATAGAGAATACGGTTGAAGAAAACATCGTCTTGATGTCGACCAACAAAAGATTGGCATATTTTGAAGCCGGGTTCAGCTCTGACAAGAATCTGAACTCAGGAAACAAAATTCTGTTGTCTATTTCCAATTCACGGGAAAAAAATCTCAGTAAAGCAGAATCTATGACACTAATGAAAGCAGAAGGCATAGATACATTGGTTACAAAGGGCAAGAGTGAAGGTGAATCTGTGGCTAATAATGATCTTTGGAATGCGTTTTTCTGCTCCATGGCAGGGTTAAACAAAGTAGAGAAAAATCCTGTTAAAGAGGATGTTTGATCTTTCATTTTGATCTACCAATACGTACAAATACACATATTATATTTAAACAGCTAAATAAGCACTATCATCATACCCAGAATAAATTTTACCACTATCAACTAAATTTGAGCAATTATCAAATACAACGTCATCACTTAGGTTCAATTTTTGAGATATGAAGGGAACTGGGACGCCTTCTTGCATGCTGTTGGTATTTTCACGAATAACGGCCAAAATTTTATCCTGTATCGACAGAGGAAGTTCCATTCCACTTTCGTCTTTCACAAATAAATCATCTTTCTGTTTAGATCCATTTCTAGCATCGAGGCCCTGGGCTTTGAGGTGATTGTAGATAGCACTGAGCTGATGATATAAGATCTCATTGTGATCTTCTACAGAGCGGATAACAGTATGTTGCAAGTTTTTCTTTCCATTAAATTCCTTAAGTGCTCCTGTCACGTAAACATACTTGTTTATCTCGTGTTTTTGAAAATCATTTTGTTCACCTTCGTGTGATTCATCAATCCATTTACGAACTTCAATTGAGCCTGTTCCATCCTCGATAGTTATTAATATTGCTGAAGTTAAATCTTGAACATTCCTAACCACTCCAACAAACGATATCAAATTCAAACTAACGTTATTGATTTGAAATTCACCATCTGGTATAGGTTGAGTCGCCTCCGTTATCTGTTTGATAGTAACTGGCGTTAATGTTGTCCTAAGCTGCTGTTTCTGAGATGATCCATCATTCAGAAACCCACCATCATCATTAAAGCCTCCTTGACCATCATAATTGTCATAATTTGACATACTGTTAATTCAAGATGAAATAATAATTCTGATTTGCTTCATAACGCGAACTGAATACGCGACGTGAAGAGATTTAAATCAAGAAGCAAATTACTTTAATAAGTAGCTCAACAACTTGTAATTTAGTTGGTAAACGATATAAGTTAAAGAGTATCAATATAGTTGCGATACAGTGATAACTGGTTGTCTCTTCTATTGACCTTGCAATTTATATATATCGGCTAACAAGAACATAAAAATAAACACAAGTCATTTCATAAAGCGTAATTACTTGTAGATTCCGATATAGTGTAACGGCTAGCACGGTTCGCTTTCACCGAGCAGACCCGGGTTCGACTCCCGGTATCGGAAATTTTTCTTTTTTTATGATAAAAGACCACTAATTTTTAATTGACTACTTTCAAGCACAAAATATAAGATGTATTTATTCATTGGTTATAAAACTAACTATTTCTTGACACCATATTTATGAACCGTTTTACCATCAGGAACTGAGAAAAATACCGCAGTTTGACTTTCAGAGTATGGAACATCGATTCTGAAATATCCTTTTCTTTCAAATTGGATTATATCACCTTTACTCATATTTTTAACATTCAAGTCAGCGTAAGCAAATGTCTTAAATTCGCTCTGAGGAGTAATGAAGTCTTCAAAGTTATCACCCTCTTCAAGTTTATCTTTAGTGATCAAATGATCAAAATCTACTAATTGTACCTTAACTTTATCGTCAGTATCGGCTAACCAAGTAATTTTTTTAGAAGTTTTACGGAAATCGCCTTCTAAGTGAAGCTTAGCTTCGATTGCAGTAACAACGTCATTATCCTTGATGATATTTGTTACAATAACGTTACCCCAGTCCATAAAAGTTACCTCTTCGTTATCCACAATTGAGGATGCATCCTCCTGGTCAATTAACACTGTCTTGCTGTAAATAACGTCCTTGGTTCCAACTGCAGGATTCTTCTTATGCTTTGGCTTTGCCTCTTTGAAGGCTACTTCTGGACCGTCAACTAAAGTCACTGGGACAGCATTTTCATAAAAGACTGCAGTGTGTCTTGGAGCAATTGGATCAACAATCTTTTTATTAAGTGCCCAAATTGTGGACCACTCTAAATTAATGATATTTCTAGAAGGACCTTGGGAAATAATGAAGTTTCTCAACCCTTCTACGGTCATTCCTCTTCTTCTAACACCTCTAACAGTTGGGAATCTTGGATCATCCCAACCAGAAACATAATGCTTATCAACAAACCATTGTAGCTTTCTCTTAGATAATAAAGTCCTCACAAAATTGATTCTAGCAAAGTCCCAAATTTCGACTCTTCTCAAGCCCAAAGCTTCCAACATCCAATAGTACTGTGGATTACGATCTCTGTACTCGTTTGTCCTCAATGCATGGGTTACACCTTCAATTGAATCTACAATTGGAGCACAGAAATCGTATGTAGGATACATTTTCCATTTTTCTCCAGTCCTATGATGTGGTGTGAGATTACATCTGTAAATAACAG
The DNA here is from genome assembly GCA_031081795.1 of Debaryomyces singareniensis. Classification (NCBI taxonomy): domain Eukaryota; kingdom Fungi; phylum Ascomycota; class Pichiomycetes; order Serinales; family Debaryomycetaceae; genus Debaryomyces; species Debaryomyces singareniensis. The sequence goes on from JARYSX010000003.1 coordinate 298,979, forward strand.
GATCTCTCATAGCCTTGTTTAAAGCCTTGAAATCAATTTTAGCTCTCAAACAATTTTTGAGACCTTCTTCTGTCCCGTTTTGCATCTCTGAAGTGAAGATTTTTAAGTTCTCTTCAACTGTTCTATCTCTTCTACGAGATGCATCACCAACCATTCTTTCTTCTCTCATCTTTTCAGTAGGTGTATCGTCACAGTATGCTTTGCCTTCCTTGATCATTTGAATGGCAAGGTCATACATTTTATCGAAATAATCAGAAGAGTAACTTGTCATATCACCCTTGACGCCTAATAACTGTAAATCTTCAATAATGGAATTTTCAAATTCAACTTTCTCCTTAGTTGGGTTGGTATCATCAAATCTTATGATTAATTTACCTTTGTAAGCATGAGCAAAATACTCATTCAAGATTGCAGCTTTTGCATGTCCAATGTGCAAATATCCTGATGGTTCTGGTGGGAATCTTGTAACAACCTTTCCAATCTCAGCACCTGGTAATTCAATATCAAAGTTGGCCTTATGAGTTTCTTTCTTTCCAGATCCATTCGACTTTGCTGACTTCTTCAACTCATTAAGAGCCTTTGTGTAAAATTCAACTTGCTTTTCAAATTTCTCATCAGAAGCAATAAAATCATACCATCTTGAAACGTTAGTATAAACCTTATTCTTAAGAATGGAACCCATCATTGGGTTCGATCTTAAAGCTCCCCATACTGAAATATCTGCCGCACTAAGCTTGTAGCCGATCATAAAAGATCTAAAATTAAGGTGGGCATCTAACACCTCCAAGTGTACTGCTAATTCTTTGAAATTCTTAATAACCAACTCCTTTGAGGCAAAGCTAACCCATCTGCTACATTGCGGACAGAATGAAAATGCATCAGGGTATACAGAATTAAGATATTTGAGAATTTCTAAAGTTCCAAGGGCCTTATTCGAACCATCCTCCAACAAGGCACCGTGGTTCTCAAATTCAGGAGCTTTCTCGGCGATAAACTCGAAAGAGACTGATTGTTCATCATTACTTGAATTTATAATGCTAGCAGCTATAAGAGACGCATAGTCCACTACCGTGGCTTTAGTATTAACCTTTAATTTAATTGCCATTTTTCGTTAATATAGAATCTTTAGTTTGTTCAGGTTGAAAATTTAAAATAAAATACAAATCACGTGCAAGAGGAACAATCTATAAAACATTCTTATAAATTATTGATAACTAAGAATGCCACATAGATCTTCTAATGAGCATGATGGTGGACTTCAGAAGCCAACTGCCAAGAGGTCACCATCTATTTTAGTTACTGATTCAAGAAGTAATAAAACAAAGGTTCAAAGAGCTCCATTTGCAGGGCAAAATTTCAGAAAACGACTACAGCAAAATCAAGGACATAATGGTAATACATTGCATAACCCAACACTGTATAATATCCCTGGCTATAAATCAAACAGGTACAATGAAATCTCGATTGACAAGCTATTGAGTAACTCAAGTGATATTCCTTCAGGCCAGAGCAGGCTCCCATCATTTCTTTCCAGGGAAGGAGCTAGACGAAACGCAGGATCTCCGATACTTAATGGGTCATCCTTAATTGATCAACCATCAATAACCCCTGAAATATCTAATAAAGGTGCTGTACGTAGTATTCCAACTCTATCGCTGTCTTTACCATCTAGGTCATCTAAAAAATCCCAGAGATTGGTACTCATTCCTGATCAGCACAGGCTAGGAAGCTCGTCACCACCTCATCATGTCCCGGCATCAGTACCATTTGCAGAAATGCAAAATAACATTATAAGGTCTCGAGCTGAATTGATGCCTAAGGAGATAAGGGCCCAAGAGTTTAGCAGAATGACGGCCTACTATATCTGTGAGGTATTTAATTTAAAAGCAATTCTTGATTTCCTAAAAAAATATCATAGGGTAAAGCCAAGGATATATGACGAAGCCTTGTATGTCCCATACTCGCTTCCGTTATTACCAGGCACAGACGGGTACAGAGTTAAATCTAACGATTCAGTAAAATTACAGGAAAATAAAAAGTACATGGAGAGATTAATTAATAAAACGGAGCAAAAAAATCATTTATACGAATATTATTCTGGTGTTGAAACTCCTGAAGATGCAAATAATTATTCTATGGATCCAGAAGAAAATGATAACACATCTTTCGATCCCTCAGAACCTCAATTTTTTGCTCCAGAATTAAACGTCTCTGAATCTCCTAAGGAATATAGAGGAACTCTCAAGGAATCTGTTGAGGTATCAAAGCCTTCTGAGTCGGCGATAGAACCTCAAAAGGAAGAATTTGTAGCAAATAGCAAAACCTACAATTCGACTGATTCTCAGTTAGAAGTTGCAAAGCATTATGGAGAAATGTTCATATTCAATTATGGTATAATAGTATTTTGGAATTTTTCTGAAACCCATGAAAAAAATATTCTAGCTGATCTTGCGTTCGCTTTGGATGTTGCAACACCATTGATGATCAAGCCTATTGACCAAAATGATATTGAAACCGAAGAATTTCATTTTGAGTACGATTCGAACATTCAAAGACCCAGAATCTATAATGATATGATTACATTAAGGTCAGGCGATCATTTGATAAAACTAACTATGTCTCATGCAATCGCCCAACTGACAAAGTTATGTCTATTCGAAAGTCGCATGTTGCACAGTTTACAGCTGATTTCTAAATTACCTAAAAAGCTAGCACTAACAGGTAAACTTGGTCTAAACCGACAACAATTATTGAAAAAATCAGGAAAACTCTTTAAATTGAGGGTAGATGTAAATTTATCGAGCTCTATTTTAGATACTCCTGACTTTTTCTGGTCATCAGAACCTGCTTTAAACCCTTTATATAGCGGTGTCAGAGAATATTTAGAGATAGATCAAAGGGTTCAAGTTCTAAATGATAGGTGTAAGGTATTTTTGGAGTTTCTGGATATTGTCTCTGATAGTATGAATGAAAAAAATACCAATAGAGTTACCAAGATGATTATGATCATAATTCTAATCAACTTAGCTGTTAGTATGTTTGAATTCTTTCTAGAGTTCTTTTAAATTATATACAGGATACATATATATACTAAGCATTAATCGATACTTCATTTCACATGGATCTACCTTCTAAATATGCTCCTGAAGGGCTCTCAAAGGAAGATCAGTCAAAGGTTATAAGGGTTGGTAGTTTCAAGAAACGAGGGCTGCACTACACGTTGAGACGAACTGGATCGATTAGTGATGAAAATCATATAGGAATTGAGAATAACATATCTCATGAAAAAGACAAAAAAAAAGATATTAATATGGATATTGATGATGTTAACTACGTAAATAAGGTCGTAAATATTAGAAGGGACTCGACACTGGCTGATATGTATGAGATCCGTGACATTGATATGATAGATATGTCCGAGAGCTCGCAAATAGAAAGTTCGTTTGAAGGAATCTCTATCTTAATCATTGACACAAACTTTATCCTACTGCATTTAGATATAATTCAGGATTTAGCAAAAAATGCTACATTGTATAAAATATTGTTCATTATCCCCGTAACAGTAATTGGCGAACTCGATGGATTGAAAAATTCAAACAAAATTTCAGACGATGAATCCGTGAAATCAGCGCTATCTGTAGGGCAACTAGCACGAACTGCAAACGACTGGTTATATGCTTGCTTTGCAGAGAACCTGCCCTATGTCATAGGACAGAAGATGTATCAAAGAAAAGATACATCTGCACGAAAAGACGATGCAATATTGGATTGCTGCTTGTATTTTCAAGAGAAAAACAGATCTTCCTTAGTCATTTTACTATCAAATGACAAAAACCTTTGCATAAAAGCTCTTACTAATGATGTGCTTACTGTAAGTTTCAGGGAAGGAATGACAGCTGCATTGATTGGTGAAACTATTAGAAAAGAAAATCATTCTAGAGTTAATGAAACTAAATCTAATCAGCCCGATCTACAGGAAACTAATTTTCAATCGCTGGGCGAAATACACGCTTTAAGCAATCCCTTGCATTCATTCATTGAATGTTCACATATAATTTATAACGAGATTAAAACTCTTGTAGTCTCTGTGACCAAACATTGTATGAAAAACACTTTCGGAAGTGAATTGGAATTACTACGTGGATACCATCCTCGCTCAATCCTTGATCTTTCTGATTGTTTACTATTAATATCGGAATACTGGTTAGCTGTTTTTGCACCAATACTAAGAAGCATTAAAAACAAGGTCTTCTATAAAATGCCTTCAAAACGATTAAATCTAGCATACACTGAAGTTCCACTAGACGTGAAAGAACTAGAAGACTTTGTTAACTATTGGTCTGAGGTACTCCATTTAATGTATATTTCTGAAATGGATGAAACACAAAATACTTCATTAAACACATTAATTGATAGATGGAATTCTATGGTGCAAAATTTGCATCATTAGGGTCTTCTTTTATATATAGTTTCTTTTGGGGTGATCTTATTTTACCAATTTTCTTCATATATATGGGCCGTTTTGGTGTTCCTGTAGATTTTCTGAGATCGTCCTTGAATGCGGTACCTTCATCTTTCTTTGAAGTGAGTAAGTCTGTTTCCTCTTTTTTGACACTTATGGATCTTTCTGGTTGCACTTCTGCATGCGAAAGTGAAAGCATTACAGATGATGCATTCCAAGACCTATCCTTGAACAAAGATTTGGCATTGCCGGCAGTCGGGGACCTAAGACCTCTATTATTTAGTACATCAGATAGACATCTAGTCTGGATAATTTTACCCTCGTCTGCACTATTATATATGTCCTGTTCCTTGTAATCCAAACTGGCAGAATCAGTTGTAATGTTCGACTTATATTTCCTGATAAGCCGGTCTCCATTTAGCACCTTATAATTTTCCTCAAGAAATTTAGAGTATTTTTCCTTTTCCCTTACAATACGTTCAAGTTTGTCTATTGCGCTAAGCAAAAAATTATGGTTTTGAAGCTGCTGGAGGTTAATTGCAACTAAAAAATTTGTTTGATTTTCTCCTGATAACATTTGTAAATTCATGGTCCATTTGAATCCTACATTAACTTGTGTAAGGGCTTTCGAATATAGGCCATTTTGATCGCTTTCAATTGTAAATTTTAGTGGCGGATCTCTAGAACACTCTTCCTTCAAAATGTCTAACAAAACATGCAAATGCGAATCATTCAAGTCGTCTACCCCATATTTCTTTGCTTTCATTCTTATTTCATCTCTGCTCAACTGTTCGCTCCACACATGGTGAAGATCTGTTAGAAATATAGTATAAGAAGTGTTATAAATTTCATTGCTGAAGCCATACAAATAATCTTTCCCTAAAGGACATTCAATTCTCACAGGTATCCAACTTCGAGGAAGGAGCATCATATCAATACGATCTTATTTCAAGTGTGTTATGTCAGATTTTCAACAGTACGACTCTAACGACTTACAAGGTCTTTCTGAAAGAATAATTGATATATATCTGACAAAAATGAGGTCAAATCCGTTCCTGCGTGTCTTGATATCAATCGCTGGGGTACCAGGGTCCGGTAAGTCAACATTATCAGCACAGCTTTCACAGATTCTAAATGAAAAAATAAAAACGGAAGTCATTCTGCAAGATGGGTTTCACTATTATCAATCGGATCTTGCAAAGTTCAAAAATGCTGAAGAAGCTTTTAAACGTAGAGGGGCGCCGTTTACTTTTGATGTTAGTAGGTTTATATCACTTTTGAAAACACTTATCGATGAAAAGCATAGAAAAGAAATCATAAAGGCACCATCTTTCGATCACGAGAAAAAGGATCCAATTGAAGATGATATAACTATATATCCAGATACGAAAATCATAATCATCGAAGGAAATTATGTCTCACTCAGAGATGAAGAATGGAATTCGATTCAAGATCTCGTGGATGAAGCTTGGTTTTTAGACACGCCTGATATACTCTCTCGCTCAAGGCTAATCAGGAGGCATCTTGAAGCCGGTATTGCTACAAATGAGGAAGAGGCAGAGGAAAGAGCTGACGGAAGTGATTTTCTAAACGCAACTTACATCAAGGAGAAATCAGCTACTCCTGCCGTTTTAATCAATACAATCACTAATTTAGAGTAGATCATAGAATGTGTAACATGTATTTTAACAATTTTATATGCAATGAAAGGTATGTAAATATAATAGAAACTTGAAATAATAGTTGCGATTAGCGAGGCTCCACATTGTAGCTCATCTTGATACCCATAGCAGCCAATTCTGAGTCCAAATATTTCAATACAAAAGGAATTGCAACCGTAGATGTATCTCCACCTCCAACAAACTTGTTTCCTTGGCCATCTTGCCAAATTTCTGATTCATTAACATATATACCCTTTTGTGCAAATGTTTCAAGTTTATCAGAACATCTTCTACATCTGATAGATGCTGCAGAACCTACTCTTGGTACTGAGGATTGAGTAGTTAATAACGAACCACATGAGCGACAGATCGAGGACTGAGTGTAGTCTGAACAATTAAGTAATCTATCCTGCAATAAAAATGAGGTACCATGACCAATCAACGCATCTCTTTCCATTTCCCCTACACGAATACCACCAGACCTCTTACGACCTTTGACTGGTTGCATAGTTAATGAATTAACAGGTCCAGTAGATCTAACCTGGAATTTATCATTCACCATATGCCTCAATCTTTGATAGTACACACATCCGATATAAATATCAGCTCTTAACTCTTCCCCTGTAACGCCCGAATACATTGGTTCATTTCCATGGTAATTATACCCTGCAATCTTCAATTGCTCGCCAAAATAGTCGGCTGGGGTCTGTTCCTCGTTAAAAGTCCATGGCGTTGAATCTTGAGCAATACCATGCAACGCGCCGGCCTTACCAGCAAGTGATTCTACGAACATACCAATTGTCATACGGGAAGGGAACGCATGAGGATTAATAATTACATCAGGCTGAATACCACTCTCAGAAAATGGCATGTCTATCTGTGGCCATTTTCTTGAACAAACACCTTTCTGACCATGTCTAGATGAAAATTTATCCCCAATTAAAGGCTGCCTAGTCACTCTATATTTGATAGTAAATTGCTGGCATTCCAGGTTGCCATTGTCATCACCAAGTAATTTAACTTCTTCTATAAACGCAGGCTCACTCGAATGATATGTCTTAACCTTTGTTTTACCTAAGGTATCATCATAGTAGGCCAAAATAGGGTCTCCCTCTTCAACCATCACGCCTATATATGGTAATCCATCGGCATCAAGTTTTGATTTCCAGGATTCAGGGTACTCATCTTCTCCAAATCCAATATGTTGACTGATTGGGTCGCCTCTTTTTCTTGATTCAGAAAGGTCAATTTTTTCTACTTTATAAATAGTACCATAACCAAATCCTCTTTCATCAGCAGATTTGTTAATAATCATCGCATCATCCATATCATAACCTGTGTACGAAATTACAGCAACAACGGCGTTGGTTCCATTAGGGAAATTATCCATTCCATAGCTGTCATACAAATTGGCCTTTACGATGGGGGTCTGACCTGATTGCAATCTATACAATTTGTTATCGGATCTGTGAACCAAGGCAACACCTGGCGTACCCATTGTTTGCTTTCCCATTTGACACTGATACATGTTTCTTGGAGATTGATTAAAATCCGAAAAAGGAGTCAAATTAGCCAATATTGACAAAATGTTTGTTGGGGAAAATTCAACGTGAGTATGAATATTATTAACTATCTCGGCTGGTGTGACAGAAATATCCATGTAGACTTGTTCGAATGGTCCTAAAATATCCGTTTTATCCAATGGGAGATATTTAACTGGTCTCATCATCCTTGAGCGACCTCCAAATAAGAACAAACCTGGATACTGACCTTTCGTTGAAGGGGGAACATATCCTATTTCTAACTCTAAAGGAACTCCGTTGGTACCTTCAACTTTCCAAAACCTCAATGTGTCCGCTACAATCTTAGCATGTTCGTGAGTTGTCCAGCCAATGATCTTACCGTCAAGTTGAACACAAGAAATTAGTGGACCTGCGGCAAAAGTATGAGCAGGGGAAACACCTAATTTTGCTAAGGCGGCTGGTACAGCTGAAACATCTACATCCTCGGTGGCAACTTTACACTTATGTGCCAAGTGATTCAATAATCCACAAGGAGAACCATCTGGGGTGTGAACTGGACATAAAAACCCCCATGACTCTGGTAATAACTTTCTGACTGTAGTAGTTTTCAATTCAGCAAAGAAAGAGCCTCTATGAACCATACGGAAATGGGATATGAATCTGTGGAAATTAATCTTTTCTGCGACAACAGTGTAACCAGAAACCTGCTGTAAATCTAACCCAGATTGTGATACTAGATTACCAGTTGACAAGAAATATTGCAACTTCTGACCAATATTTTCATTAATTCTCAAGAAGACTCTTGACATGTATTTGCTGTCATGAAAGTTCACTGCAATGCCTCTGTTTATGTCAGATGTTATCTGTGAACTAATATTCTGTAAGTATTCCTCTATCTTCTCTTTGATTATCATACCGTACAAAAATCCACCCAACAATATTTCTTGATGCTGGGTTGCATCAGGATTATCAGGACAACAATCACCTGCAACCAAGGAATATAATTTTCTCACCATAAACAAAAGCATTCTAAATTTATCAGCATTGTTTGGTAAATGTACTAAAACAATTCTCTTCAACACCTCTTTACCAACCTCTACATCTGACTTATCCGGGGTTGCGCCAAATACAACTCTAAATTTATCACCCAAGTAAGCTAAAGTCTCTTGTTTGGAGAACAAATTGTATGCTTTATAAGTTCTTAATAATAGTTCGAGACGATCAGTCAAAAATGAATTAGAAGTCTCAGAGCCTACAATTCCATCAAAAATTTCTCTATCATTTGTTTCCATGAGGGCCTTCAAAATCATCATTACAGATACCAAATACTCATTCTTTCTCCATGAAAATCTAAATGTAACATTTCCATCACTTAAATAATGTAAGACGTTCGTTTGGGAGGTTTGATCAGGTCTGACACATCTAATTTGAACACCAAATGGTGTGTATGACGCTCCTCTGTTCGCAAAGGATGGACGAATAATTGCCATTGGATGATTTCTACGTTGCACAATCAACATTCTAATGAGCTTCTCTATACCATTAACAATAAAATAGCCACCGAGTTCGTCTGATTCTTCCCTGTGGTTAACGAGCTCATCTGGGGACATTTTTTCTAAGTGACATCTGTTAGACTTCACCATGATTGGAAGCTGACCAGCTTCTCTGATTTCTGATACTTCATCCCCATCATTAACTGACCATGTAACTTTCAACATTAATCTTGATCTGTACGAAACCATTCTCTCTCGACTTTCAGAAGGGTACACTTTACGGTTTAATGAGATCTTGTCATTTGGAGGAACAGCAGGCTTAGTTATTTGCACTGAGTCAACTCTAATGCTCAATTTATTACCAAGTCTATCCTCAGAATTTGAATCAAAAATAGTTTTGCTTCCAATGTCTTGAACTGCTTGATTCAAAAGCCCGCCATCAGGTCCTTCTGTCAATGCATTGAAAGATCCTATATGAGGCGAAACAGCGTCAACTAATAACGGATATATTTCAGACTTGCTCTTTGGGGGATTCTGAAAACGCTTTTCCCGTTCTAAAGTTCTAAACTTAGCTCCCATCTTGCTAAAAATTGGAAGAACCAGAGAGTATAGGAGAATAACAGATAGAAAATTTCAGTCCAAAAAAATTTTGAAGATGAGATCACGTGAATCGGCACTCAAAATGTCAATATGGTATCTCTGGGTCATCTCTAAGAGATATGGCTAATTCGAGATATGAATATGTAAAGCAATTTGAAAGAGAGAATTTTCTCTTGCCAGACACCTATATTGTAATAAGGGTCGATGGAAAGGGCTTTCACAAATTTAGTCAAGCGTATGATTTTGAAAAACCCAATGATATTAGTGCTTTAAGAGTCATAAATAATGCTGCACTTAATTTGTTGAAAGCTTTCCCTGATGTTATTATGGCATATGGTGATTCTGATGAGTATTCATTCTTGCTAAGAAGGTCTTGTAATTTGTTCGAGAGAAGGGAAATGAAATTGATAACTACTTTTGCATCTTTCATGTCTGTAAACTACATGCACGAATGGAACAAGACATTCCCAGGAAAGCCTATCAATGGTACCATGCTTCCGACATTCGATGCCCGTGCTATAGTTTATCCAAGCTCAAAACATATAAGAGATTATTTTAGTTGGCGGCAAGTGGACTGCCATATAAATAATCTCTATAATACTACTTTTTGGAACTTGGTGATAAATGGAGGGTTAACGAATAAGGAAGCTGAAAATAAATTAATTGGGACTCTTGCAAGTGATAAGAATGAAATACTTTTCAAGCAGTTTGGAATTAACTATAACAATGAGCCGGAAATTTTTAAAAAGGGTACTATCTTTGTACGGCACTATGATGCTGAGACAGATCCAAATACAAACGAACTTTCAGAACGTCAGAAGCAGAGAATAATGAAGAAGAAACGCAAATCTAATATAGTAGAGCTTAATGTAGATATAATTGGTGATAAATTTTGGAATGAAATGCCACACATATTGAAATAATCAATGCTTTCTTGTTATACTGATACGGCAACTGAAGAAACTAATTTGTATTATGGCTATGCCACATATATATCATAAATAGTTACAATTGCACAAAACAATATATGCTGAAAATGAAATAAAAAACAGTTTGACGAAATACTAATATTTCCATTCTTTCGCTAAAATCCATTTAAATGTAAATAGAATCGCCAGTATTTGTTAATCCATAAGTATTAGGTTCAAGCATTGGGCTAGTATTATCTAACTTGGGGCTTAAATCCAAGTTAATTTTACCGTTTGAAAAACAGTAGCTTTGCACCAATTGAGTATAAGATTTTGATTTGAACTTTGCTGAGGACAAATCGTCATCCGGTATTTGAACCTCGGCAACAGGAGTGGTATTCTTACTTCTATGGGCCTTAGAATACCGTGGTTTGACGTTAAGAACGTCAGAATATGAATAATTTGCTTTTAAAGGGGGCCTTGTTACCGTCACAGGAGAAACTGGCAGTAAACTTGTGATGTTCTCAACGGTTGAATCCGAGGCAAGAGTTTGAGAATCGTCATTGTCCCTTTCTAACTTTTTAAATCCGAATCTAAGAGAAGGCTCGACCAATTCCGAGTCAGTCTTGCTTTCCATGTTCCAATTATTGTTTATATTGTACCTCTGATGAAACTCTGATTTTGGCTTACCAGGCTTCAAGGAGTCCACATCAATGTCAAGGTCATCTATATAGTTATGCGTTAAATTTCTCATCCATCCATCGAAAGAAGAAATGGAATCTAATTTGAATTCATTCCCTATTGGATGAGGAGCAGTATACGGTTTTAATACTATGTGGTAGTTTTTAGATTGGTTGTTATCCCAGAAAACCTGGTCGCCAACACTATATTTAATGGCAAACTCCATGGACACCCATTTTGGAAAAGTGCTTAATGATACTGTGAAACGAAATCTATCGTAGTCTATCGAAGGAAAGGAATTGATATATGTCGCATTATTAATAATAATCGTTGACTTCCAGTTGTTCAGTGTAAGTTTGACTGAAAGATTTTTTTCATATGCTATGTTCTTTACCATAATGTATCCAATGAGATCCTTTCTATCAGCAGACATCTGAAGATATTGCAAGTAGCAGATGCTATCCAACCTATCATAAATACTTTTTGGTTCAACAAAGTCCTTTCTTTCGATTTCATACTTAACGTCCAGGTTAATATCTTTGTGTATGTTTCTGATCTCTGAAGAGTACCCGTACCCTGTCTGATCATCCTCAGAGGACGTATCCGATGTAATGTCGCTGATTTCGTCCTTTTCGAAGTCGATATCAAAATAGCTGAACCTATCATCTTCATGAATGCCATGAGGAGAAGATATCGGTGTGTTATCAGCGGTCGAAACCGTGCTGGGTGATTCAGTCCCATCAAACATCTTAACATTTGCAAGCCGAGCTGCAAATCTGACCGACTTTCCCGGGCTCAATGAAGTTGCCGATAAGGACTTGGTTAGACTTGGAAGCTTCAACGAAGACTTAACCAACTGTCCCGATTTCTTCCTCACTAATTTGGGTTTCGAAATCTCCCCATGCTCGTTACTCGAATTATAAGAATGATCCGATTCAAAAACAAAATCGTTTCCACTTGGTGCTAATATGGTGCTCAAGCTAGATGTTGTCTCATCTGAACTCTGCTCTTCATCCCTATTAATATTTTTCTTAATTTCATCTATATTAAATGCCAGCACATCGCTTGCCTTCACCCCAAGCATAACCTTGATTATAAACTAAGTTTATTTATCAATTTTTTTTTTTATTATGTAGAATATTATTTGTAATAAAACCTATAGTTATATTTCTTATTTCACAAAAAGGGAACTATTATTTTCGCCTTATTGATCCCTTTTAGATCAGCTCGTTTTCACCAAGGAAAAAAAATAAATGCAGTGCTTGAGCTATCTTTTAAAATAATGTTAAAGGTTATATGTAACAATACAGCTAAAATCAACGTCAAGAAAATTTTTTAACGTCGAAAATTTCTATAAAATTTAGTATTTTCTTACTAATGATTAGAAGATCGTTTTATATATATGGTATAGTAAGTGGAATCATGTATAGCGCTAAGAGTCAATTGGTAAGAGGTACCCCCTCCCCTGCGTTGCGCACAGAGAGTTTCTTTTTGGGCTAACTAATTATGTGCAGTATTGAGACAACTATTGCTTCTCAGTAGTGAACATAATAGCAAAACAATAAAATTATGTATCGTGTACTTGTACAAAAGTGGAGATTTATTGGAGGTTCTGCTCTATGATCTATACATGGAAAACATAGGTAGAATTGAATTGAGAATAGCGCAGGAATATAGATATATAGTCCCAAGAGTGCCATAGATTTATATAGTTATACAGTTCTATTACTGTTTGAAGGTTACAGTGTAGTAGATGAGAAGTTTTATTACTAGAAGGATATATTCTCTGACTGCTGGTATATAACATGTCCTAATCGTATTAATCATGTAGAGAATGCAGCTTGTGGGATGATGTGGGATGAAGATGGGGAAAAATAATACTCACGTAGATGAATAATTACGTGAGTTTCAGGGAAATGTCAAACGTTGGAACTTCGAAATCGTAGCTATTATCACTAAGCAAGGGTCAAATGCACAAAAATCAGCTCAGGCAGGATGGATTTAATCTAGATGAGATATTGATACATCCACAGTCGGGAGTCAATCCAAAGTGAGTCGATTATGCAATTTAGCGAAAATATGAGCCCTATAGACCTTTTATTGATTACCCACATGATGTGTTGAAAAGATGTAAGGCATGCAGATAAAAATGTAATGTGTTGGGGCGCGCTCATGTTGGGACTATTTTTACTTGAATTTAGCAACTAATAGAAAATAAAAATACTACTTAACACACGACTCTGAAACTCAAAACAAACAAGTCCCTTCGGAATAAATGAACTGATGGTTTACTTGATTAATGGAATGTTCATATATTCATCTATTCTATGCTTGACTTTTTTAAAGGTGTTTGCTATATCATAAAATGAATTACGAACACGAAAAAGTCGCATTTGTCAGGGTCATCTTATCTCGACTGTATATAAGCGAGAAAATATGTCCTAGCGGAACTAAGCGCATCATTTCCATATATCTATATTTTCAAGCTCATCGTTGTCCGAATCGGGAAAAGAGGTGCGTAATTGTAAATTTCTAATGTGGAAAAAAAAGCGAAAGAATAAAGTAAGATTACTCTGAGCACGTAGATTATGAAACTAACTAGTGAATTTAAGAAGAGATATTATTTTTTAGAAGAGTCTTCCTTGAGGGTAACAATTCTATTGAGTACTAAATTATCGTCTGTAGAGTCCTTATCCATACAGAAGTAACCAATTCTTAGAGCCTGGAATCTCACTGACTCTGGGCCCTTCTTTTCTTTGATATTAAACTCGCTACCCTTTACTTCAATATTCAAAGGTGATAAAGATTGAATCTCTTTGAAAGCTGGTTCGATCAAGCAGTCATGTACAACGCATTCTGAATCAGGGTTGATGTCACTGAGGTACCCGTCTGGGTGTGCAGATGGGTTCTCGCTCAAGAAAAGCTGGTTTTGGATCCTTACTTCTTTAATTTTCAATGCATTCTTCTTTGGAACCCATTGGATATAGGTTTTTGGCTTCTTTGGTTTATCTGTATTATCATAATGAGCAATGATTTTGACAATTTTTCCTTCCGGATCCTTAATAGCATCCTTGAACAGGATATTAAACGGAACTTTGATCAATCCGACCGGCTGACCAGGAGCTAACCTAAAGTACTCATCCAGTAATTTTTCGCGATAGTCTGATCTGTCAATATATATCCTCTTTCCAAATGGGACTTTTCTAATGCCAAAGTTTTCGAGATCACCTGCCTTATAAGGAATTTCTACCAATTCTTCGTATTCCTCACTGAGATTTTCGATTTCAATCTCAAGTGGATCCAATATCATCATCAATCTTGGTGTTGTTTGATCCAAGTACCCTCTTATTGCGCTTTCAAATCTAACTGCTTGGATATTGGTCGTCGAAGTTGTCACACCTAACGTATTAATGAAGCTAAGAATAGCACCAGGTGGAACACCCCTACGACGAATAGCTTCTAAGGTATATAACCTTGGATCATCCCATCCTCTGACAAAGTTTTCGTTGACCAACTTAGCTATCTTTCTCTTACTCATAATAGTTCCTGTTATGTTCAATCTACCGTACTCTCTTTGAGCGGGCCTATATACGTGAACAGCGTCGCATAACCACTCATAGGATTCTCTAGATAGCCTGAATTCTGTTGTACATAATGAATGACTAATATTCTCGAAAGAATCTACTAAACAGTGAGTGA
Source organism: Debaryomyces singareniensis (assembly GCA_031081795.1). Lineage (NCBI taxonomy): Eukaryota > Fungi > Ascomycota > Pichiomycetes > Serinales > Debaryomycetaceae > Debaryomyces > Debaryomyces singareniensis. The sequence continues at coordinate 314,006 of JARYSX010000003.1, forward strand.
AATCGTATGTTGGGTATATCTTCCACTTATCACCTGTTCTATGATGAGGCTTGTTCAAAACACGGTACGCAACAAGATCCCACATCTGCGGATTAGGAGACTCCAAATCTTGCTTCATTCTTAAAGTTGCTTCACCGCTCTTATAAAATCCGTTCTTCATCTTTCGAAATTCGGTGAGATTCTCTTCAACTGTTCTAGCTCTGTGAGGACAAGCAAACCTTTCTCCGCCTAGAGTGCCATCTTCTTTCATACCTCTTTGCGCCTTCACTTCCTCTGCAGTACAATGACAAACATATGCTTTACCGCATTCAATAAGCTTCTCGGCTAAATCATAAAGTTCCTGGAAATAGTCTGAAGAATATGTAATTTTCCAAGGCTTGAATCCCAACCATTCAACCATTTTCTGAATGGAAAGGAAATACTTCTCTTCCTCAGCTTCGGGGTTAGTGTCATCAAAACGTAAATAACAGTTTCCTTTGTTATATTTAGCATATCCAAAATTAACCATAATTGCCTTAGAATGTCCAATATGCAAAAATCCATTAGGCTCAGGAGGGAACCTCGTGAAAACCTTACCCCCTGTGAAAGCTAAATGTTCTTTCATCAATTCGGGATAAGCTTGTGGATTTTCGCCAGGTTTGTGCAAGTCGCCCAAAAATCCTTCAGAAAACATTGATCTCTCTACGAGAGCATCTTGATTACCTTGTTTTTCAACCGCAGCCTTCTTCTTCTTTTCTTTCTTTATTATATCTCTATCATCTTTAGGCCCAATCATTTCCAAAATCTTCTTATCAATCAAAGGCTTGAACAAATTTGGCTTAGCCCATTTCAATTCAGGAACCTTTTTAACGTCACCCATCAACGCAGGCACCATGCTGTATCTTTTACTTTCTATCTCCTCCTTCCTACTTATTAAGTAATTATTGATAAGCTCTTCGGTGTCTTCATCAGTAAGATTAACGCCTACACCTGACGCCTTCTCCATCCCTGTTAATGTAGCTGCGTCTCCATTTGTCTTTAAATAATTATATGCTTCAGTTATCTGTAACTTGGACGATAATTTTGAATTAATGATATCATCTGTTATCCATTTACGGTTTGCAATTTCTTCCCCCTTGTTAGTAATAGCAAGAGTTTGTAACAATGGTACAATTTTCTCATCAACTGACAGAACATCGGATTCCTTAAGAATATCGTAAAATGATCCACAAACCTTCTTGTTCTTTATGATTTCCTTGATTGTCTTCTCGGGAACACCTACTCCCTTAAAGAAACTAGCATTTACTTCTTCACTGGACATGATATTTACAATCTGTTCTGTAAAATTTGGATAGCTCCAAAATTTTTCGTGATAAGACTTCGGTTGGTACACTACATGTTGCTAGTATTTTTGCAGTTCCTAATTAATATGGATAATATAAATACTCAGATCAGTTCAAGACTAAGGAATAAGAGCACAAACGCTTCAATTGGTTATATTTGTAATTGCTTATTGAAAGCTTGAAAGTAGAGACTATCATTGGGCAAAATATGGAAAGTCAAGCAGGTAAAACTGTTTCTGTCTTGAGTGAGTTCACAGAATATCTAAATGACATTATCTTATCTTTGAAGAAAAAAAGAGAAGATATAGGAGTTAAAAGGTACAACATTGTTATTGGAATTCTCTTTAGACTCCACAAAGAAAATTTCACTTATTGTAGTTTAATAAAGCTACAAAATACAATTAATGAGCTATTTGCACAAGCACTGTCAATTAAGGGAACAGCCACAAGATTAATTAATTTATTATTACTCTTAATGATAAATAATGAGTTAAGGAGGATAGTACCAAAAATAATCAGCTTTTGGCCCTTAATAATCGTAAGTATTCCTCGCCCTGATATTTAAAGATCGAATATTAACATTAGGCTAAAAAAATAGAGTTAGGAGACAAAATAATTCTCAAAGAGCTTCTCGATAATTTTGGTGGAGAAGGGCCCATTAGTTGGCTCTCTGCATTAGTGATATGTAATGCTGAGATCACAAAAAATTCGGAGCTTCTAAACAATTCTGTCGTACAGAGATTTTTGAGAATCATTAAGAAAAACGAGAATTTTTGTGAAGTATATTTTGCATTCAAAATTTTAAACAAAATTTACGAAGTAAATACACCAGTATCTGTTTGCAATGATGCAGAGTTCAAAGAAATGAGTAATGGTCTACTAGATTACATCTCAGGTGCAGATATATATTTCAATGGCCTCTTTCAAATTAGCAAATTTGAATATCTGGGAAATTCGAGCAGTTTTGAAAATGAAGAGTTGATTTTAATGCAAATAGTTGATTGCAATATGTTAATATGGATACAAGACGGAATAGATTTCAATTTGAATATATATAGCTTAGAAGGGCACAAAATGGACCCAATAAAAGATGATCATCGTTTTAGTTTGAAGGTTTCTAGGGAGTATTTAAAGTGGTCAAATAACACTGTCCAAGTGCTTTATCCTAAGCCCAATTATTTAAGCCTCAAATTCACCTTAATGCGGGACGATAATGTCTCATCTTTAGCGGAATATCTTCACTCTGTCTCAGAAAATAAAAGGTCCATCAAACTCATTCTGCACACTATTGAGACAGCAGACTCAGAAACAATAAACTCAGCAAATTTAGTAAATGAGCCCCAAAAAACCAACAAAAGTAACAAGAGAAAGTTTCCAGATTTTGATTTTTCAGCAGAGGGACGCAACTTGTTGCTGAAGAAAGACCCTCAGCCGAATTCCTTAAATAGTAAAACGCCAAGGGTCTCTCAAAAGATGTCACAAAAATCAGATATAGGAAATAAAATTCATAAGAGATTGGAAACCACATCAAGACAGTACGGAAAAAAGGCAAGCAAGCGAAACAGGGATATATGGGAGCTATCATCATCATTAGATTCATCACCTCAAATATCCGATAAGGACTTGAAATATGATGTTACCAAAGAAACTAGTTGTGTGGTTTCAGATTCGGAGCCAGATCCTTCACAAGTAAAAGAAGTTGTAAATGCTAGTTCCTCTAAATCTCAAGATGCTTCAGATTTGCAAAACATATGCCAACTAAACTGCAGCGTTGATAGCAGAAAAGCAAACCATATTGCTCCTGATAATTATAATTCATTCGAAGCTTCCGATGAGCACAATATAGTTCAAAATCCGTTGCTTTATAGTTCTCAACTTAACACTTCGCATGAGACTCATGCAAGAAGAAAAGGTGTCATTGTATCAAGCACTCCAGTTGCAAATATGAAGGAGAAAAGATCCATGGATTTTCCCGTATTGATTGATTATTTGGAGGGTAATGTTAATTTGAAGCCGAGGTTCCAAAACCTGGCCCTGTTCTCGCATAAAATCGATAGTAGTTTGCTGCAAAAATTTTCTGAAAACGTTGACGCAAAAAGCACGAAAGAAAGCGCATCAATGAAACCAAGTCACAAAAATGAGATTGAGCATACAGAGAACTTCACTCAGGAGTACTCGGAGTTGTCAGAGGGCTTAAGCTTATTTTCGTCGAATGTGGTTAGGGTTGTTAAGGACCTAGAGCATGAAATAATAGAAAAGCGTAATGAACTACAGAGAAACTTGAATAATCAGTTTAATTTGCTAATTAAGAATCATGCTGAGAATCTTAAAAGATTTAATGACTATGTAACCAAAAGAAGTGATGAAATCTTTCAAAATTTTCGTTGAAAGTCTCTCAAAACACAGGGATTACTTTAATAATATGCATATCTAGATATATCTATATTGTATAAGCTTACTCTTTAGGAACTTCATATCCTAAAAAATCGAAAAAAACTTTATGAAAACCTTCAGGATTATCTAACTGGACATTATGACCAGCATTTGAAACAACCTTAAAAGTTGACAAGTCGAAGTTGTACTCTTTCTGCGATAAGACATTCAGTTCCTTGACCAATTCTTCGCCGGCCTCAGAGTCCATCCAGTCCGTATCACCATAGACCCATAAGTTTGGAAGCTTCTGTGCTGTGAAAGTTTGCGGACATCTATCTAATAGAGGGAGCTGTGCCATCATAAACGGCATGAACAATTTTGTTAAGCAATACTCACCTGAGCCCTTTGCACTAAACAATTCATATATGTATCGATGCACATCTTCGAACTTTTTTGGATTTTCGTCATAGTACTCAGCAAATCTTCTCCTTGTCCAACCGGAAATAATCTTTGACTTAAAGGGTCCAGTAGCGCGAATAAACAGCATAGGAGAAATATGATGCTTCCAAGTATACATTATGACCTTTTTTACATTTGTATTCGGCAAATTTGATTCATCCAATTTTAATTTTCTTTCTTCAACACCATGAATAATGTCCTCCTGATCCACAGTAACTTCTTGGGACATGTCGATGTTCGGAGTAGAATTATTCTCTCTGAGTCTTTCTTGGTCGCTTACTGCAAAAGACAGAGGTTTATTCTTTAATAAAGAATACTTATTTCTTTCGACTCCCGCTGGACTGATTAAAAGTATTTTCAGAAGCAACAGTTCACCGGTAGAGCTCTGGATCTTATTGTACTTCATAGCATATGAACTTGCAAGATAAGCTCCTAATGAATGACCAACTAGAACAAATTTATTGATATTTCTCTTGATTCTCCATTCCTCTATTGCGTCGGTGAAGAAAGATTCTATATTTTGAACGTCTTTTACTGTCTCGTATGGTAAATTAGGAAATTTAGGACGGCTCGATAACCCAAACCCTAACATATCAATTGCATGAATCCGCACACCGGGAATTAGCGATAGAACGTTGAAGTTATTCAAAAATAAGACCAAAGAAGCTGCATAGCCGTGAACAAGCACAATATGTAGTGGTTCCTTTTTGCCATCCGCCGATGGGATGGACTCCTGTTTATTTTCAATACAAAACTCATGGATATAATTTCCATTCGCAATCGGCGTGTTTATGATTTGAGCCTTCCTTTTGTCATCTTCCTGAGGGAAGAATGGAAGATATGATAGTATTTTCTCTTCTGCCTTGGCAGGTGAGTATTTGAAATTAAACGTCAGCTTGAACCAGTGTTCAAAAGATTCCAAATATGAGATTGATATTTTCTCCCTCAGTGCAGCATACTTGCTATTGTCAAATATATCCTTTTCTTTGACTTCTCCTGGTTGTGTGGTTTCAGTAACTCCCGACATCTCCAATGATATTAATTGATCAAGCTGGAGGCAAAGGGAGGCAAAAGAAAAGGCCATTTCATATATATATAATTATATGCAGTACCTTTACAGATCGATATATAGATAGTGGTTTCTTCCTCCTAAATCCGACATAGAGTTTCGTTTAGCGTATTAGAGTGATATTAATACAAAAGGAGCAAACTTATCATCCTCATCATATGCTAAACATATAAGTTACTGTCTCATTTATTTATGAAGATAAGATTAGTTCTAGTCTTAAATGTATTGACACCAATTCTCTTGCTAGACTTCGATGAGCGTAGATTTGCAGCACTCGCTACGACAAGTCGTGCACAATTACAAACTCAGTAGTGTTCGCACCATTTACGTTTGTGTCGCTTCTGTGAGGATGAAATTTTTTGATGAAAAAGAGTAGAGAAAATTTTAACAATACATTTATAGTTAGTAAAACAAGATGGTATGTTTAAATTAAATCCCAGTTGGACTACTTATTGCGAAGCATTCATACATACTCTAAGACTATTCAATCTCTGACACAGTTGAGTTTGTTTTTTTTGTTTTTGATTTTTGGGAAAGCTTTTCGAAGGTAGACAGTTTCATTTAATGTTCAATATACTAATGATTTTTAGGATACTAAAACTCCAGTTACTTTAGCTAAAGTTATTAAGGTCTTAGGTAGAACCGGTTCCAGAGGTGGTGTCACCCAAGTTAGAGTCGAGTTCTTAGAAGATTCTTCCAGAACCATTGTCAGAAACGTCAAGGGTCCAGTCAGAGAAAACGACATCTTGTGCTTGATGGAATCTGAACGTGAAGCTAGAAGATTGCGTTAAGCGAATTACAGCTGCTACAATTTAGGTGCTTTCTGTTGGGTTTCAAGTAAAAACTTAGTTTTGAGTTTTCAAATTATGTGGAGCTCTTTAGATTTAAATTATTGTTATATTGACAATACATGTAGGGTTTAGGCGTTTATCAAGTTCTAATACATACATTTCTAATCTTTTAACATGGTATTTTTTAACTCTGAATGTCGTTGTAGATTTAGCAGTCACATGCAGCACGTGATCGGATTGTTTTATGGCTGAAGTGAGCATTTACTACAAGTGAAAAATTTAGTTACCGAATAGTTATAGTAATACCTAAAAATGGCACAACGTGTAACTTATAGAAGAAGAACCCCATACAACACCAGATCTAACAAGATCAAGGTCGTTAAGACTCCAGGTGGTAAGTTGGTTGCTCAGCATGTCAAGAAAATTGCTTCAAGAGTGAAATGCGGTGACTGTGGTTCTAACTTGAACGGTATTGCTACTTTGAGACCAAGAGAGTACGCTCAGATTTCTAAGACTCACAAGACAGTTCAAAGAGCTTATGGTGGTTCTAGATGTGCAAGCTGTGTTAAAGATAGGGTTGTCAGAGCTTTCTTGATTGAAGAACAAAAGATTGTGAAGAGAGTCTTAAAGGAACAAGAAGAGAAGGAGAAGAAGGCTTCTAAGAAGACCAGTAAGAAATAGGCTTTGTTTTGGTATTATACTCTCTCGTGATACGTGAATACTATCATACTTTTCTCAATGAGCAATTAGTAATCGTTTTGAAAAGCATTGTACAGTAATTAGTGTGTTTTACTAGCAATTGGCATTATACTCATTAATAAAATTATATTGTGACACTCCTTGTAGAATAGCATCACTGAATGAAGCTTAAGGGTTCATATTGTAACTCTACGTTAAAATTTAGCCTAGCCTCTCAAAATGATAGAATCAGATTTACGTACATGCATAGCGTTGTTAACATGGATCTATGGGTTGTTGAATGCTAGTATAGTTAGACAAATTGCTAACCTAAGCGGAGGGGTTTCCCAAAGAGATCACTGATTTAAATTGTCTCAAGAAAAAGCTAAAGAATTCAGGAATATAATTTAATTGGTATATATTAATATTACATTGCCCTCTTATTGTTTCCACATGAGAATTTCATCAATTACAACTCTACAAGATTACTGTTGCCTTCATAGAGGTTAAACAGAAATCTTGCGGCGAAATACAAGTGCGACATTGTGAACCAATGTCGTAATGTCTCCCGTAAATATATTACTGTCAATTGAATGTGTATGTTCTTTATAAAATTAACATAGTAATGTCTGATTTAGAAGATGATTTGTTGGCTTTGGCGGGTGACGTCTCCCCAGTCTCAGAAGCTTCGTACAAGTCTAAGGGTCAGAATGATGGATCCAGTGTGGGGATGCAGGAAACCAGTGACTATGAGGATGATGGAGAGGGTGACAATGATTATAAGGACAACTTAAAAGAAGAGGAGAGGGAAGAAATATTTGACGAAGAGGAGGATGAAGCAGAGGATAGTTTAAAAAACCCGTATCCTCTTGAAGGAAAGTATAAAAATGAAGAAGACCGTGAAATGTTATTAGCTATGGATGAGATACAACGAGAACAAGTCTTATTCGAAAGATCACAGGAGATGGAAGCTTATAACGAGAGAATATATTTAAATCAAAGAATAAATCAGCAACAACAAGCTACTGCTGGCTCCAAGGCTACAAGAGCTAGTAATAGAGCAAAGGTTGGTGCTACTAAAAGCTCTAAACTTGATAAACTCGGAGAATTAAGAAAACAGAGAGAAAAGAAGTCAAGAAAGGAAAATAAAGGATTTGAAGATTATTCAGAAGAAGAAGAAGAGGAGGAGGAGGAGAATGAAAATGACGATGTCAGGGACTTCGTTGAGGAGGATGAAGACGAATATGGTTACTACGAAGACGATGATATGGGCTGGGGTAAAAGCACAGCCGGGAATTTCAAGAAGCGTAGCAATGAGAAGGCTGACTTGAAGTCTCTTAATGAAATAAAGGTTGGCAGATCTTTCTTAGTGAAGTACTGTTTCTACAGTGATTTTCCAGAAGTGGTTCTAGATTGTTATGCCAGGATTAATTTAGGAATGGATAAAAAAACTGGTCGTCCCATGTATAGAATGGTAAGGATTATAGATATTAAGAATATCCCTGAAAAAGCATATTCCGTTCCTAGCTTTAAGTGTGACCTTTACTTGACTGTAAGTCAAAATCGAGATCAGAAGAAAGATTTCCCAATAACCGTTTTTTCCGATTCCCCTATCCTTCAGGAAGAGTATCAGAGATACTTGAATGAGCTTAAAAAATCAAATGAGGAAGAGCCTTACTTGGACGATGTTAAAGAGAAAAAGGAACAATTAAATAGCCTTACGAACAGGGGAATTTCCGATAAAGATGTCAATGAGATGGTTGCTAAAAAGCGCAAACTTCAATCTGACATGAAAACATTTGATGCTGTTTATCAGAAGACAAAAATCATGGATGAACTTAATATTGCCAGACAGGAACAAAATCTTGAAAAGGTTAAGGAGTTGACTGCAAAATTGCAACAATTGGAAAACATTTTGAACAATAAGAATTCTACTGGAAATTCCGAGTCTCTTTCAACTATGTCGAAAGTGAATGAAAGGAACAGAAAGCTCAATCAAGTTAATATAAGGAAGGCAGAGCTTAAGTCTTCAATAAATAAAAAATCATCAGAAACAGACGCAAGTGATGCCTTCTCTAGATTGAAAACTACTATCAGAATTTTCTATGAGGATATTAAGAAAGAAGAAAACGAAAAAGCAATTGTCGATGCAAAGAAAAACTATGAACAGGAGATTGCAACGAAAACAGAGAACGAAGCCAAAATTGCATCATCTACATACAGAAGTCTCGGAGCAATGGATAAGTTCATTGAAAATATCGACTTTACATTTGATGTAGTACTTTAGTCTATAATGCGTACACTTCCCAATGTAAATTAACTATTTCCCTAATTCTGGCCCATATATGGCCATGCTATATACAAATAAATATTAAACTGACATTTCTTTCATAAATTGAACCCTCAATTCGTAAAGTTCCTTTTCCCTATCATAAGACAACGCCTGTATGCTTTCGAGCGCTTCCGGCTCATCGAGATAGTACGAACGGACAGAATCATCATCATCAGTCATTGATTCTCTAGATTCATACCTCATCGACGTCCCAGCAAAGTTTTGGGCATTATTATGATTAGCAACCAAAAGAATATCATCCAAATCGCTTATGACACTATTTTCATAATTTGACATTTCGTCATATGCGCCTATATTATAGAGTACATCATTCTGCTCATCGGTTGCGAATTCGCTTTCTGCATTAGCATCTGCTGAATAAAGCTCACTTTCGTCAGCCAGACTCCTGTTTTCAAATACTTCGTCATGAACCTTACTGGCTTTACTCAGACCTTTATGTCTTAATATCGAAGCTAACCTTGCCAATACTGACTTTTTTTCGCCTTCCTTCCTATATACATCTGCGAAGGTGGCACTTCCCTTGGATAGTGACACTTGCTTGTCCTCGTAGCTTAACTTGTCCAATCTACTCATCATATATATCCTAGATTCATACAGAGATATTTTTTCAATACCTATATTCTTGATATGGATATTCAGCTGTAATATATAAATCGGTCTTTAACCTCTACCTCAAATCCGAAAATGTTCCTAATCCGTAATATCCGTTTTTGAAGCTATTCGCAAAGTTTTATTGTATCTCAATAATCTTTATCAACCGGTTGGTTTTGTAGTTCAACTTAAATAAATTGAGCTTTCTAATGTTTAAAGTATACACTTCAGATGCACATATATATACTAAATATCATTATATATATATATATATATGTATATAGCGTAATCAACCTGGATAGTATATATTGTTTACTAATACTATTTATTGCATAACTGACCCCCTGTGTACATAAAGATTGATTAGATGCATTTGTAATACTGAAGGACTTTACTATAGTGCAAACAGTTATAACCGCCAATATTAGAAATTATCTTTTCGCTAAAAATTTAACGGAAGTTAAAAAATTCCGAAATTCATATTAAAAACCTTGAGAGGAATGCCATATAGAAACGGTTTAACCTCACAAAATCCGTCTGTAAAGCTTTTTCTGTCACTGTCCTGCATGTGGCATCTAATTACTAATAATAATTACGCATGGAATCCCACTCGCTGTTCCAAACTATCCTTTCATCGCAAACCGAGATGGTCCTGCATATACTGCTTCGTATGTGCAACATCACCAAGAAAATGTATATACCGAAACAATCGGTATTCGCATTACGGTGCGCAAGAAAACAACTAGCTTACAATTACGTGCATAGATAAAATTTTCTATCAGATAGTATTACGCTTATGTAAGCATGGTATAACTGTATTTGTGTTTCGGTAGCACAAGGTGTGATCTTGGTGTTTGTGTTATATGTCCTCGTTGACTATGCGAGTAGCGTCCCACAAATCGTTCGATTTTGTGTAAGTGGACTGTCCTGCATGTTGTGGTTCATAGAATGGGTTGAAACACAAGACAGTTGAAGGGTTGTATTATATTAGAATATAAAATGGTTTCTCAAGAATTTAACGAAAAAGTATGTCTGTTGCTTATTTGAAGGATCGATTAGCCCAAGGCCGAGCTTTGAGGACTTTTGAATCCAAATTGGGTGTGAGTCGTCCTCATACTAACTTTTTAGGCTGATGCTGTCCAAAATATGGCTAAACGTCCATCTGATGACGAGTTATTAAAATTATATGGATTGTACAAGCAGGCTACAGTAGGTGACAATGATACATCCAAACCAGGTCTTTTTGATTTGAAGGGTAAATACAAGTGGCAAGCTTGGGAAGACTTGAAGGGTACCTCCCAGGAAGATGCAGAGAAGCAATACATAGCACTTGTTGATGAATTGTTAGCTAAATACAATTAGATAGTTCTTAAATCGTTTTTTTGATTTGTAAGGAATATTTTAATGATTGAGTTGTTCTTTCAGTGTAGTCTAGTGCCATTACGCCTGGTAGAACCAAATAAGGCAAGTAGATCATCAAAAGTTTGATTATGTCTGGCAAGGACAACCCATGTGCTTCCCCTTCGACAGCAACGTATGCCAAACATACAATTGTTGAGAGAGATGCGTTTAAGCCATACATTATCATGTACGGAGAAACCGACTCCAGCTTTTTATGAAGAGCAACTGAACCATAAAAAAAGAAGGGCAATTGTACAAATATCTCAATATACCCAAATACTTTAAGCCACAATGGAACATTTTCAAGAAGAAAGTCTCTGTTCGTCAGTATATGAAATTCCAAAAGATCTCTTTGGAATGAAAAGAGTCTATCCTTAGGAATAACCAAACTTGAATCAATTAGTATAGTAATTGGTATATGGATTATAAAAAACCATTTATATAATCTATCAAGCTTTGTCTGGTAATTCTGGAACATAACTCGTATATTATATCACTAAAGCTCTTTCAGGTTTTGCTATCATCGTTCTAGAATTTCAGACTCGCGTACAAAGAAATATGAATATTTAGCCAAATGTTCAAGTCTGCTCTTAACAAATGCAAGAGCCTCGCCCCCATGATGAGGAGACCTCTACATGAGGCCCCAGCTAAAAGGATTAAGTTATCCGATGAATTAGAGGAAGTTGTGCAGAAAGGGTCTAATAATCAGGACAGTTCTGAAAGTGTTCTAGAAGTCATGAAAGCTATGACTTCTCGCAAAAAGCCAGTCTCTTTACCTGTTGTTTGGATAGATTGTGAAATGACAGGTTTAAATGCTTTCGAAGATCATATTATTGAAATCTGTTGCATCATCACGGACGGGAATTTCGAAATCGTTGATGAGAAGGGTTTCGAGTCTACAATTTATTATCCGAAGACAGTTTTAGACAACATGAATGAATGGTGCATTAATCAACATGGAAAGTCAGGTTTGACTAAAAAAGTCTTGGATAACCCACAATGTACGCTTGAGGATACTCAGGCAAAATTATTAAGCTATATTAAACGTTATGTCGAACCCAAAAAGGGGATCATGGCCGGAAATTCTATACATATGGACAAAATATTCATGATGAAAGAATTTCCTAATGTTATTGATTATCTACATTATCGATTAATAGATGTTTCTTCTATTATGGAGGTTGGTTATAGGCATAATCCAGAACTAATGAAGTTATGTCCCAAAAAGAAAGGCACGCACACAGCGAAATCAGATATATTAGAAAGTATAGATCAACTTAAATGGTACAGAAAGCATTATTTGAAAGGTAAAGAAGAATGCGAAGAATTGAAAAAGTCTAAAATGTCTTGATCGAACTGATCATTTATTTATCCTGTCGCAAGGATATTTCTGTATCTGATTCGATCGCCTCATCGTCATTATGGCAATGTTTCTGAATACAATGTTTAACAACATTTGAATCAAACGGTCTTTCGAGAATGTCATCGTATAAATTCTTGTCAGCAGAATCCTCTAAAATATTAGTTATAGCAATAATAGGTGTACTAGAGTTTATACCTGATGTATATTTGATCAACTTAACTGCATCCACTGCATCTACCTTAGGTAATTTTACGGCAGTAAAAATTAGATCGAATTTTACTTGACCAGTTGCTCTCCTTATTAATTCATCACCGTCGGCAACGCAGACTACTAAACATCCAAGTCTCTCTAGCATTCCGGAAATATTTTGCCTTACTACCGATGAAGGGTCACAGTACAAGACATCATAAACATGTATGACCTGATTCAAATTGCTTTTGTCCTTGCTTCCCGAGAAAGATCCTGGTCGAGAATGACTATGTCTTCTCAAACTATCTCTTCTCCTTTGCACCCTCAATAATGCCAGTGACCTTACATCCTCTGTATCTGAACTTGATGGTGAAAAATCCGCCGATTTGAAAACATGCCGAGATAAAGAATTAATTGAAGACCTTTGACCTGTTGGAGTTAACTTCGCACTCTCTACTGTTGGAGAATACTTGCTAAAATCTGCAAGATCATCACTAGAGTTACTGACTGCTGACCCCAACCTTTCGTGTCTGAAATAATTATCTGTTATCCGTTTATCCAATTTTGTTTGGATTTGCATCACAGGAGAAGCAGGCCTTTTAAATGCACTACCCGAAATTGAATTTCCAGGACCTGAAAACGAATGACCTTTAGACTTAGATATTGGAGTAGACTCTGAAGAAGATGAAGAAACGCTGTTTCTGTGCTCAAGATGCTCGCTCTTAAGTCTGTTTATCACATCTCTGTTAGCTCTTTCAAGAACATTAAGATTTCGAAAATAAAATGATCCAAATTCAGAAAGATCGGAAAATTTACTAGGTCGCCTTTCCCTTTTTTGCATCATACCAATAGCAATACTATTTGATCTATTATCAGCATCTTGTGTATTTTTTAAGCTTTTCGTGAACTCAAATTCACTATCGCTAGGTAAAACCGTTATTTTGTTCTCCTCATCTGAGTCGTCTTTAGGGAAAGGTGTAAGTTCAGCACCTCTAGTGTCAAAATAATCAGTACTTTCCGGGTTATTCAACACTGGAACAAATTGACCCTCGGTTTCAAAAAGACTATCCCATTCGATTTCTTTGAAATAAGGATGATTTTTAATTTCATTTGCACCGTTATAGCCCAATCTTTCCTCTGGGTTAAGCTTCAATAGTTTCATAATTAAATCTTTAGCCTCTGGCTGACATATTTCTGACTCTTCCTCCTCTGATAGCTGAGGCCAATCAATGCTACCCAGTAGAATATTTTTGAAGACTTGCTCCGGCGTATCTCCCGAAAAGGGGGTGTATCCGTATAAAAATTCGAAAAGAATACAACCGATAGACCACCAATCTGAAGCTTCACTTTCCCCTAGCCCCTCTATTATCTCAGGAGCGATATAGTCCGGGGTGCCTACAAACTTCTTGAACTCTTCTGTAGCTTCACTGTTAGGGTCGTACAATGCATATGGGTTTGCTGCAATACTAGCATGGGGAGTAGAAGGAGAATCCAAATCAAACAAGGCAAAAGATAGCTCCGATGAAGTTCGTGGAATAATTGGTCTCAAAATGGGCGACTCAAATGATGAGGACCCAGACCTACCCGTCTTAATAGTTGGTACAGTTGAAGATGAAACTGCTGGAGAGTGTAAAGTAGGATTCAAAAAAACAGAATCATCATGTGTTAGCAAGGGAGATATTGCTGCTGAGCCTTGGTATTGAGCCTTGGTACCTTCCACTGGAGTGGTAACATTGCCACTTTCAGAATAATTTCTTCTATGGTACATTGCTTCGATCTTTGGAGATTCAAGCACGGAACTTGGACTTAGGTTAGATTGTTTAAGACCTTTACGAAATACTTCAATCGCATGTTCAGATGCGCTGCTTTTTCTTGGAAGTATTCTACTTCTCCCTGCAATTCCCAATTTTGAAAGACCAAAATCTGTCAATTTTATGTGGCCATGATGATCAATAAGTAAGTTGTCAGGTTTTAAATCCCTATGAATAATTCCTCTATTATGAATATCATCCACGCACACAGTTACCTCTGCGATGTATCTCTTAGCCCAGCCGTTTCCAAGGGTGCCTAAAGCCTTAAGTAATGTAGCACAATCACCACCATTCAAGTACTCCATGACTAGATATAAATACTCTTTGCTCTGAAAACTGCAAAAAAGTTGTACAACGTACGGTGAATCAGTTTGCTTCATCATCACAGCTCTTTCTGACTTTACATTCAAGACTTGATTTTTCGCAATCATATCCCGTTTTTTCAAGCATTTTATGGCCACATAATCCTCAGTTAATCTATGCTTTGCTAAAAAAACAGAACCAAATGCACCCTTACTGATAGCCTTGATTATAACGTAATCTTTTATTGAACTGCTTGTTTGTTTATTTGCTGATGTTTGGGATGCTAATAAAGGAGAAAGTGGAGCTTTGCTCAGGGACCTTGTATAAGGAGAATTTAAAGAAAGAGCTATGCAGCCGCTTGAATTTCGCGGCATTTTCTCCGAAATCAGCTTCTTATATGTTGAATAGTTATCTGGCGTCAATTGTGGCGATTCCAGAGGTGTGCTTGAATCTTTTCGGGAATTAGTATTTCTTTGATAGGTGGAAAACGATGGCCTCCCAACATAAGGAGCTGGTGATAGGTGTCGCCTTCTTGTCTCGAAATAATCAGAATATGCCCCTCTCTTTGACAAGTCTAGTTCATTCAAATCTTGACTCAAATCGGCCACATTCGAGAGATTTGAATCTGCTATATAAGCTGTAGAGGGAAGAGTGTTTGGAGAAACACTACTCTGCCTTCCGCGCAATAAGAGGTCTTTCGGGGTAACAGATTTGAAAGGCTCTTCTGAATTATTTACATTTTGAAAAAAACTGGGAATAGGGGAACAAAGCTTCGTGGGTCGGGGTGATTGAAGCATGCTTGTACGTCCTGAACTGAGTTCATTTTCAGTTAAATTTTCAGACGTATAATCATCAATTATATGTTGTTCTATGCTAGCATCTTGTAATGTTGTTCTTTGCTCTTGTAATAAACTTTCTTCCCGAATTCTACGTACTGTAGTACTTACAATGTCTAACACTCCAGCGTCAACCTCCTGTAATATTTTACAAGAATATTGCATAATAGAAAAAAGTCTGGATAATGTCTGCAATTTTTCATTTACCAAAGATCTTGTGTCCTGTATGAGTTCTCTTATAGCCAAATCTGATGTTTCAAACACCTTCCAAGTGTTTATATATTCAATTGATTCCTTTGTTTCTGGGCTGTATACAGCTCCTTCACTTGGCAGGACATCTGCGGGGTTCATTAGCAATGCCTCGTCTATTAGGTCAATAAGTCGGCGAAAAATACCAAAAGGAAACTTTTTAGATTGCAAAATGAACTGCATCTCATCCGAATGCCTGCTCAACTGAATTGACCCCCGAGAAGAGTCAATTGGTGAAAGCTTTGGCAATGGGAGACTTTTATACTCAAGAATCAGACCTCCAGTAACCGATACAGACGATGACGAAGATGATGAAACTGTTGATTGCAGTGAATTTTGGATTGAATAAAGATCACTTTCCACGTTCTTCTGCTGCTGGTTCCATAAGCTTTCAGATATTTTTAATATTAAGTCCCTCTGGGTGGAAATTGCTTCATGACATAACTGTAGATCCTCCCTTGCTCTATGTTCTGCAATGCAAATCTCACTGTGCCTTTCTATAAACCAAGCAGGAAAAGATTGCTCACAAATTCTACACACAACCTTTTTAGGTGGAGGTACAGAATCTTCGTCAGTAATTCCCATATCTTGAAGGCTGATCAAGTATCCTTGCAATATTTCTGAGCCAAATCCTAGTAAGTTTATTAGGCTAGAAGGTAATTCTAGATCCAAAGTAATTGGTCTAAACGGCTTTATTGTCCATAAAGTATGAGATGGCAACTTTGTAACTGAATCCTGTATTATTATACCTTGGGCTTCGAGTTCTATGATGTTTTTATCATTTGATACATCTTCTTCAGATTTCTCTATATGTTCAGAGTTTCTAGAATCATGAGGTTCCAAAATACCATTTTCTTGGTTTACTTCATCACGGTCATCCTTCGGTTTACTCACTTCATTAAATATTTTTGTTCTATCAGCTTCTGATGATGGACTTGCATTTAGTTCCTCGGAATCATGCATTGTTGTTGCAAACTTAACCTTGTAACTTTCATTTTCAGTAATCATATGCTGAATTGCTTTAGAAAAGACTAACCTGTCCTCGTCATCTCCTAGTAGAATATTGGATATAGGCTTCCCCACGATATTAATGACTTTTGTTTTCACTAAGTCTTCCCAATTCTGACTTATATATTTTACATCGCCATATAGATCCAATTCCATTACAATAGTAGGATTGTTTGAAGATGCAATCCTTAGGTCGATCTGCTCTTGATACAACTCCACAAAACTAGTGAAATCCATATCTTTTTTCTTCTGCCATGTATCCAATTGATCATGTCGTTCCTCAGAATTGATAACATCTACAGATTGACAAGGTGATAATGATCCTTCTCGAGCTTCATCTTGTTTCTTCATCTTGGTGCTAGTATAGCGTAAGGGGTGGAAGGAGGTAGGTGCTACTTTTTTGAAACTTCTATCATTAAGTCTCTCATGTGAATCATTCACCAAATCAATGACACCTTCTTGGTTATCATTATGATTATCCGAACTCATCGTATAGCTCTTACACTCCGCTTATAAGATCCGTTGTTATCTAACCCTGCAAACTAGTACTCGATTTTCTGTTCGTATGTGCGACTACTACAGGCCCAGCTCAACCCCCTAAATTAAGCTTACTACAAGCTAACAATTAAATAACAATCAATATAGACTCATCCAAGAGGTAAGAGAGATTCAGTTTGTTTGAACTGATCCTTGGGGTTATTCAATTGAATCGCCGATTATTATTTCAGTTGAAAGAAAACACTTCAGAGGATCCAGAATTATGTATATAGATAGAAAGCTATCATCTCAAAGTATATTATCCTGATGTAGTACTATAAAATGGTAGAGTTTTCAATGCTTAGGTTATTTGTTGGAAATAACTTTGCAATTGAAAAAAAAAAATTCATTGAATTAAATGTCATTAGTCGTTAGAGTTGGATCTAGCTTTTTTAAGTTTAGTTACCTGGAAGTGAAAGAGTCTAAATATTCAAAGGCGAGTGATAATGTAAGCCGTTAAATCGTTGGACCTTAATTAGTAAACTCGAATGTGTTTGTTGAATAATGAGCAGACTTTTTCTTTATCGACTCAAGCAAATCATCATTCTTTTTGTCATTCTTTTGCAATATCAAATTTTTAAGGCAGCGGTTTTCCATCTCCAAAGTCTTTACCTTTTTCTCGAGGTCGTTCACTTTATCTTGCAATTCTTTGGCCCTTTGTTCCATTTGTTGTTCTTTTAACTTCTTCTTTATACGAAATCTTGCGCTGGCAGCTGTATTCCTCCTTCTCTTGTCTTCATTGGATAATTCAATAGAAGCTCTCGAGTTTGCGGAGTCCTCCGAAGTACCATCGAGAGCATTGATTTCAGGAGAAAATGACATGGAGATTCTGTCTGCTTCTTGTGGCTGGCCAACAGAAGCACGATGTTGTTGTACAACCGCCTTGTTCGGAGCAAACGAATCTCCAGCAAATACGTCCAAGTCGAAGAAGTCGGACTTGCTGAATAAATCCAAATCATTGTTGGAAACATCAGTGTTAGGAGAAATGGACTCCAAATCAAGATTTAAGTTGTTCAAGTAGTCACTTGGTTGAAAATTCATTGCTTTCTAGTATTTAAAATCTTGTCAAGGAGACTCTAAGCGATCCAAAAAAAATTAACTTCTACTTGGACTATGAGTAACAATTTATGATTTTTTCATTTTTGCTAAGGGTCGTGCGAAGAAGAAGAAAATTTTAAGGGCTTAGTAATTCCACGGTTAGTGCTACTAGATTAGTATAAGTATCTACTAAGCTAAAACTACTGAGTTTCAGTAAAGTTTTGGCTAGCTCAATAGGATAAACTGATTGATCTCGAACAAATTCGAGGCATATGAGAAACAGCAAGTTACTTTTCAGATTTGGTATATACAATTGTAGTGTCTTCGATATATAGTATTCTAAGATAAGCTTCTGGCTGGCTACTATCCATATGACAATTAAGAATTTCGGGATGTAAACTGTAAGTCACCGTTATTTAGTAATCCACGTTGTTCAAAATATTTAAGTTCTTGGTATCGTTTCGCAATCACAGTATCGCAAATTACCTACGATATTCAGAACCCTGCCCTCTACGCCAAAAAGTACAAAATCACAATATATTGTCTATTTACTAGTTTGCCTATTTCATTCGTAACTTTTGGAGCCTGACTTTACATAATAGTAAAAATCATTTTAATATTTCTAAATTATACCTTAAGACAATTGTTTTCCTATCATTTAACCTTACCCTGTAACCTCTAAATTGTTAAGAATACTTGCATTTAACTTACAAGACTTTTTGTTTATTGCTCAAAAAAGTTTTTCCCATCACTTACTTTCACTATAAAAGTCTTAGAATCGTACTATCCTAAAAACTTTGCCGGAACCAGCCCATCACTCTTTCGAGGCGAGGTTGGACCATGACCATGTGAATAAACAGTTGCAGATTCTTGCAAGCTATCGGCCATTAAGGTTTCACGTCCAAAATCGCCTGAAGGGTTAAATGGGTCGCTGAGAAATGGAACTGAAGGATATAAGTTGCGATTTCTGTCTCCCTCTTCAAAGCGACCTAGCATATTTGGCAGTGTGACAGGTGCCTGACCCTCTGAGTTAAGGAAATCTCTCAATCCTTGATACCCAGATGAAGACTTTGTGCCAACCGAACTTGAAGTCTGCCCAGGTGATACAATGTTACTTTGGACGGAAAAACCAGGTAGCTGTTGTTCCTGTAACGAATTCGAACGAATTCCCATATGCGAGACCTGGTTCACACCAAAATGTGGATTAGGTGGCGCCATTTGTTCAAATGAGGGTCTTTTCATGGTAGGACTATTATCCTGTTTCCTCGAGTCTATCTGAGGATTGTATGGAATCCCGATAACTGCACACATCCAAATTCTGGTTTTGTAAATTCTAAACAACTCTCTTACCAAATCTCTGAAATCAATTCTCTTGTGGGTTGAGTAATAAAAGATCAACTTTTTGCGATCAAATTGATATTCGGCATCAATTAACCGCAACTGGAGTAGATCCATACTAACACTCAGTCTCGGAGATGTGGGCATCTCTTGATTTATACTTGCACTGGTAGTGCTTGAGATTTTTGCCCAGCATAATCTACAAGCTTTTTCTTCATCCTGACTCTTGTTCAATATCTGAATAATGTCACCAGGTTGTGCCAAGCCAATTATAGCCTTTGGATAATGAAATGAATTTGCAATTCCAGATGTCCCAGACTTAGAAAATTCTGAAATTGATAGATCAGAATTAGAATCTATCTCGCTAAGAGCTGCCTGCTGCTCTCTTGCCTGTAGTAGCTTCATCATACGGGCTTCTTCAAGTGGTATATCCAACTTGCAAATCTTTCCCAAATCACGCCCCCTGTCTGCTTCCACTATAACAAGGCTTCCGACCTTGAGGTTGTCAAGGTCACCGGGTGGAATATGAAATACATCGATCCTACCAGCCTTGAATGCCACTAGAGCAAGTCTACCTTTCTGAATACTTTGATCCGTCACAAAGTTTGGAAATTGAACACATGCATTTAGTAAATCCTTTTCTGCTGCATATACTCTGGCTAGCAAACTTTCAGTTACACGTACTCTTTGGTGTGGATCCCTCTCAAAATATTCATTTACCAATTCCATGTTCCTGTCTTGGAAGGAGTTATTCCTACCTGAAGGTAATGCAGAGTAAGTAACAGGTTGCGACAATGTATATGAAGTACTTCCATATCCAGCAAGCGTCCCTGGTTGCATTATTTCTCCATAAGAGTGTCTTCTTGCCTCTAAATCCATACTTGCAAGATCTTCAAAATTATAGCTTCTAAGATCCTCCAAAGCTCCGTTCCTTACAACTGTTTCTGGATTTGCTAAACCTGTACTAACTCCACTTCCCACATCATGTGGTCCTCCATACCCAGATCCCCAAATATTACCAAGACTTAATCTATTTCCTCCTAAATTACTACCATTCATCCTTGTTTTATCTACTGCGCCAATCTGGCTGCTTGTGGTATTCCAAATCGATTCAAAGGCAGACGATCTTGGCTTAGGAGGTGACATGTGATGATCGTATAACCGAATTTTCTCGTCCTGATTATAAATATTACTCATTTCTGTTTTATTTGTTGATTCTTATACTATTTTCAAACTATAAAATAACCAAAATGCCTTTAGTAACTGATCCCTTATTCTAATTCGATTGCAACTATTACTTGGTATGATCAGGTGACCTAATTTTAGTGCTTCTAGGTGTTGTATTTTGTGGCGTACTAAGAGCAGAATGAAAATTAGATATATTGATCAATAATAAGCGGGGTTTAGATGATCCTTTATTTCTGTATTTGTGTATGACTATCTAATTGTACATGCTTTATTTTGCTGGGGTTCTGAACACGGCCCATATTATATATGACCGACACAAATACGACTTAATGTGATATGATTTGGACATATACGACACCAAACTCAGTGACCAGAAATACAGTTTTAAATAGTGCTACTGTTGTGTACATTACGATGCATGCCTTAGCAGGTGTTTTAAAAAACTGAGACATGTATAAGATAGTTTAAAGCATCTATATCTCAAGTCATAAATCGATACTTGATTTAAGATTGAATAACAAAAGTAGGTTGAAGTTGTAGCAACGAAGTATGCATTGAGCCATATTATATCTAGAAGTAGGCTTAGAGCAATTATGTTCTTATTGTATTCTATTCTTGCATATAGGTGATTGAACTATTTTATACTTGATATGAGTTTAGAGCTCAGAGTAAGCTTGTTATGCGTGATGTAACTCATATTAGAAGTTGCGTTCTTGAACTTAAAATGTATGACACTAATCAAAATCGCACGGCTATATCCACGGCTTCACTGTAAAGTTTTATCTTAGTTAATAAATTTCTTCACGCCAATTTTAGCAATAATTATTTCTACTCTTGCTTTTGTAAATGCGTGCATGTTATTTTGTCGTAAGATGTCTCATATAGGTTCAGAATAGTGATGACGTTTTAAAATTTCATGATTACCGATTAGGATGATGGCTAGTGCTAAAAAGTATACAGGAACATGAAAGAATGCAAGCATTGTCGGTTAGTACTCAACCGAATATAGAAAAAGGTTGCAAAGCTCGAATAGGTTTAGTGAAATGCACTAGATGTATCTTTTAGAAAACAAAATAAAAAGGTCGTTAGGATGCAAAATTCACTAGGTTGTTTCTCTAAATGTATCTGAAATAAAAATTGAAAATAAAAATTCTAAGAAGCACTCATTCAATTGTTCGAGCATTTAATGAAACGTAAAATTGATTATGGTTTCAAGAACAAAATATAAACACTAAATACTTGCGCTTACAAAGCACAGACTAATTAAGAAGCACTAGCTTTGAAAAAGCATATAGATACATAAGATAGACTAATAAAACACCATGAATCATTGATACTGTTGTTGATTGGGCATGTTATTATTTGGAATATTAGCGAAATATTGTTGATAAACGTTTGGGTCGTTGTAGGCCTGTGGAGGTATTGGCATACCAGCTTGAGGATGTCCTGCTCCTGGGTATGGCATACCATGAGGTATATGGGCTCCTGGAGGAAGCTGCTGCTGAGCAACAGCAGCTTGGACATGCTGCGAATGGTGAGGCTGTTGGCCCTGAGCAACTTGGGGATGTTGGTGTCCTTGAAGAGGAGCAGGGCTTTGATCTGGCAGGTCGTGAGAGTTACCCTCTGATTGGTTATCCTGCTCGTCCCCTAGACTTTCCTCCGGTGCATTTAAGCAAGCTTGAATCAAGTTCTTACCTTCAGACTTAGTGACCAAAGGCTGGAGCTTTGGTGTTGTGAAGGTATAAACCAAACCAGTCTCACTAACAACAAGTAGCAAAACTTGGGTGCCGGTCAACACAGACAATTCATACGCCTTCTTCATTATACCAGCCTTCCTCTTGGAAAAAGTAATATGACGCCTAGATTTATCTTGAATGAATTTGATTTCAATCTTTCTCCTTTCCTTAGGCTGCTTGCCTCCAGTAGGTTGTTCTTCGTCGTCATCATCTTCAGCACCAGCACCAGTAGCACCAACGTTGCTGAATTGAGCATTTCCAGCACCAGCAGCAGCCAACTGCTCATCATTTTCCAATTTCTTTATCGTACTTTCAGACATCCTATAACTGTTAGTATGTATTGCTCTTTTGAATTTGCATTAAGTAAACACGCCAAATTTTCTGTTCCATGGTCCCTTTCACAAATGGCCCCCTAAAAACAATCTAGTCTAACACCCTTATAACTTTACTACTCTACCTCTTGATACTACACTCGTTCCTAGATGGTAGACCTATATTAGGAAAGTGTATTGCACCCAATTAGGTAATGATTCTCATTCTTTGTAGGAATGTTATGAGTATTATTTTGAACAACAATGAAAATTCTTTTCGAATTCTTCAGCTTTATGTCACTTAAGCTTCGCATTTATGAATTGTATTACGTACTTTAGCTGTTTTGAGTTTTTAAACTAGTTTTGCAAGTTATTATGTCTTGATTAGATGCTATACCAAAGAAGCAATCAAAACAAAAGGAGATAAGACTAATTTGGTGTTTCTAAAATGAGAGTATAATTTTTCTCCTTTCGTGTATTCCAAAATTTACCTTTTGTACTGAGATTTACTTAGTGAATGACAATCTATTTCGAATATTTACTGTATATAATCACAATAAATGCTACTTTTTAGGAAAGAAATATTAGGCGTAAAAGCTGCTTCTTATGCAGAGAATTGTACGTCGCCGTTAGAAGGTTTGGAATCAGTAGGAATGTCACCGGAAAAGGATTCCTGCCCTGATACAACAGATTCTTCCATTTGTTCCGCATTCTCATGTACTGTAAGATCAACCCAAGATGATAAAATCAGAGTTATTTCTGCCTTTATTTTTGGGTAAGGGAATTCATCCAGTCTTTTCCTTGCAGTAATAACAAATGTTTTAAAAACCTTGCTCCTTGTGAATATTGATTTCGGCAATGAAAGTTTCTTCAACTGGGTAATATTTTGAATTATGGAACTTTGGTTGAGGTCATCACTCAAAAGTTCATAGCTAAGATCGAAATCCAAGGCATCAAATTGTTTGTGATATTTATTGGTTTCCGAAAGTAAATGATCGGCTGTTGGAAAATCCTCATCGAATTCCGATTGGGCTTTCTCGTCATCGAAAATATAGTTTCCTGTTTGAAAATTTGTCCCGTTGATTTCATCTAAGCCCCAGTCACTGTCATATTCTTCTTCTATGGGCTTTTCTTTGCTTCTCTTGGCTTTCGAATTCGAATTTTTACTTGAATCTTTAGCTTTTTTATTCTTAGAGGTTTGCTTGGACTTTTTATTAATCACTTTCTGCTTTTTCCGAGAAGGTTCTTCATATTCCTCTTCTTGTTGTTCATCGTCTTCATCGGCATTACTACTCCTATCACTTATTTCTTCATCTATTTCAAATTCCTCATCCTCGTCATATTCTTCTTTCGGTGTAGTTGTCTTGGGTTGACCCTTTGATCCCCACTGTACAAAATCCTTCATATCTGGAGGATTTTTGGCTAAATGGTAGGCCCTATCAAGTAGGGCATCTTTCCTCCTCCTTTCCTTCAGCAAGTAGTTTTCTATTGTATCATCAGTAAGCTTCTTGATATCATTACTTAATATCCATATGTAAGTATCATCACTGAAGAATCTCACTGGAACTAATGTGACAGTTTTTTTCTGCTTTTTCTTCGAACCTTTAATGCTTTTTGGCTTACGATTTATTATATTCTCTGGAAGGATGCTCTCGTCAAGGACCATAGCAGGCCATGGAGGATATCCTTTAACTTTGGCTAATACGATGGAAGATGGATTTAGCCAGCTAGTCGCGTCTTTTTGTGATGAGCCTTTTGTTTCCCCTTCTTCATTTTCTTGTTTATCTATAGATTCAACAACCACTTTTGAGTCCTCATTCGAATTCGTAAGTGGATTAAGATCCTCTTCTATACTTTCAGCCATCATGAAGTTTATGGTGACTTATGTGCTATGAGCGCCATTTAGTATCGCGAATGGAAAATGTCCGGTGAACTACTCCAAGGTATAAGCAGTGAACAGATATAAGATCGTATTCTAACATTTTAGTCCGTAGATATTTTTTTATGCTTTCTTTACTTAGATCTATCACTGGTGCATAATTATGGTATCCGTAGTACCTAATAAGTAAAGATTTGTTGAAGGATATTTGCAATTATTTTAATCTACATGTATTTGCAATTTGTGAGAAAAAGTATAAAATGTATAAAGAACTCTTTACAAATCTCTTTTATTAAAAATATGATGCAGCTAAAGAACATTATCCCAAATATGCAAATATCCATTACCACTGGAAGATATTAAAGAATTAGACATTGGAAGGAATTCCACCAAGTTTAACACTTGTCCTTCCGACTGAATATCCATCTTAGATGGTCTTGGGAGCACTGTAGAAGACTCTATTAACAGTCCTTGACTATTCAAAGTAAATTTGAAAATTTTGCCAGACTCGGAGCCACTAAATAAATGTGAGTTCTTGTTATATAAATCTTTTGCCAAGGTCGCAGATACCTTGAATGCAAATTTCGAAGGCGAGATATTCTGTTTAAACAAAGTACGGTCGTTATTCGAATCAACGAGCGACACCTCTCCATTCTCGGACACAATAACATTGCCCAACTCAGTTGTTTGAACGTGTATAATACCGCTTTGGTTCATATAGTCCTCTACCATTTCCCGTTTGCGGAAATCAATGGTTCTCAATTTTCCGTCCATACAACCTACAACAAGATAATTTTCGTCAGCTTTGAAGCTTAAAGATGTCAAAGTATCATTGCCAGTTTTTAGGGAATAGATAGGCCGAACTCTATTAGCTTGCCTGAGGTCATGAAAGTGTAAATTGCTGTCTGTGCCAGCTGATGCCAAAAGGTTCCCTCTCAATATTTTGCTGTCGAAGAACACATTTTCATTATTTTCAGACCCTCCCTTACATTTCATGACTTTTCTTCTCTTTATTAAATCCCATATTACTATTGAATTACCGGCAGTTGAGGCAAAATTTGTATCGCTTCCCACACAAATACTATTCACAGGTCCTATATGTTCTTTTGGGAATGTAAAACTATGAACCTCATCGTCACTCAAATCATGAAGCTTTACTAATGAATCATTTCCGCCTCCGGTAAGTACAAAGTCTCGTACACCTAGCCATGTTAAAGAATTAATCGAGGAATCTGAATGCGCTAGCACCGTTGTAACCATATTATTTATTCAAGTCTTTTAGACGTTAAAAATTTGCCTAAAAAGAAAATAGTGATAATCAAAAATTATGCGTAGAGGGTCTGCTAGTTTCTATTTTTTGCATATATGAAAATAATAATCCATTGAAGAATGACCCGTTAGAGAAGAAGTAGCTGTCAAACGTTTTTCAGTCACTAGTAGGACTTACAAATGTGACCTCTCTTTATCAATGATGTCATATTTGCCATCCACATGCACTCCTGTGATGCTTACCAGCTGGGATCCTCCTTGAAGTAGTATGATCCTCAGCTTTACGCACAGGCACTAGAAAAAAGAGCACTAAGTCTTATAGTTGAATCTGAAATACAAGCTATTTCAAATGCTACGTTACTGCTGATTTTGAAAATCTCTTGTAGTGAAAATTCTACTCTTTCGCTCAAACAACGTTTATGAGGTATATATGTTCAGTTGGGAATCGGTTCCAAATATCTATTTTTTGCCCTTCTTCTCGGCCTTATTCTCAAGAAGCTGAATGCATGTATAGCATAGGTTTCTTCGTAATTCAGTTCTTTAAATATTAAAATCTAAAAAAATGCTCTTTACAACATTACTTTTACTATTAGTTAATCTTTGTTTTGTGCAGTAATCCATTCGGGATATTTTTCGTTGTTTTGAAAAATACGCTCATTACTTACTCCTATATAGCAAGAAATGGTACGTCTTTAAATACAGTTCTTCTCATATTCATGTGATCTCCGTATAAACCAGAAATACTTTGACCGTAATATGCGCAATAATTAAACTAAGGATAATTGCGCTGGTACAATCCCTATAAGGACTACTTAAGCACAGTACTTAATTAATTAGTTTAATTACCTCATAAAAAAGTTATATATTTTTAATTCTCTTTAAATATTTCACTAAATTAAGAAGTCAATTGTACTATTTTAGATGGTTAATATTAGAGCCCAATATTTTTCCAGCCATAAGATGTACATGAGAGTTATATTGTTGCCACAAAAATTTATTTCCTAAATATAATAAAGCACGCTCCCTTGATATCAAATCGGGCACAGAATTTGGTCAATATGTAGCTTGATTGAGGAAATCGTACCATTTTAGTATCTTGTATTACCTTCTCATATTAGTTTATGCATAGAATCTGGTTTGTGGCTTATATACAGTTATGGATAGGGTATCTAGAGGATCCATAACCCCTGGTGTTCGGACCATTTGCATCCAGTTTAACAAGGAGTAATTGAATCTTTTATCTATCTAGATAATTAGTTAGTACTTAATCTTAAGGACTATATAAAAATTACGAGAAAAGTTCTAAATTAAGAATTAAATTTCTAGTAGGGATAAGGTAGTAGTAGTATAAAATAATTATTCAAAATGGGAGACTACTTAACTCCATCTGAGATGCCACAACCAAAGTTGAAGAGAACCAACACTGGATTCACACCCAACCAAATTATAGCTTATGATGCATCAATTCCTGAATCTGCTAAGTCGTTGTGGAAGAAATATAGTAATTTGGAACTTATTGGGGTTACTGATGCCAGCAGGGCCAAAAATGCCCAGAAGGTATTAAATGACCAAGAGAACTTTGAAGCCGAATTCATCAAACACGTTGAATTGACATTGGCTAGAAACATGTTGAATTGTGATGACTTAGGAGCATACGAGGCAGCTTCTATCACTATAAGGGATGCATTGCTCATTGACTGGTCAAACACCCAACAAAAGCAGACGATTCATGATGGTAAAAGAGTGTATTACTTATCCTTAGAGTTTTTAATGGGTAGAGCAATGGATAACGCCTTAATCAATCTCAGTTCTAGGGACAGCACGGCTGCTGGGTTGAAGAATTTGGGGTTTAATTTAGAGGATGTCTTGGAGCAAGAGCCAGATGCAGGGCTCGGAAACGGTGGATTAGGTCGTTTAGCTGCTTGCTTTGTTGATTCTTTGTCTACTAGGAAGTACTCTGGATGGGGGTATGCTTTACAGTATCACTATGGTATTTTTAAGCAACAGATTGTAGATGGCTACCAGGTTGAGACTCCAGATTACTGGTTGAGATATGAGAACCCATGGCAAATTACTAGAAATGAAATCCAGATCCCTGTTGATTTCTATGGCTATGTTTATGAGTCTTACGACACCAACACCGGTCAGCCTAGAAAGGTTTGGAATGGCGGAGAAAGAGCCCTTGCCTGTGCCATTGACTTTCCTGTTCCTGGATTCAACACTACTAACACGAATAACTTGCGTTTATGGGATGCTAAACCCACCACAGAATTTGACTTTAGTAAGTTCAATTCTGGTGCTTATCAACTGTCCGTGGAGAAGCAACAAAGAGCGGAAGCTATTACTTCTGTTCTTTATCCTAATGATAACTTCGATCAAGGTAAGGAATTGAGATTGAAGCAACAGTATTTCTGGGTTGCCGCATCTTTGCACGATATTGTTCGTCGTTTTAAGAAACAGCACAAGAATAATTGGTCCAAGTTTGCAGATAAGATTGCCATTCAATTGAATGATACACATCCAACTTTAGCTATTGTTGAATTACAGAGAATCTTTGTTGATATTGAAGGACTAGAATGGAACGAAGCATGGTCGATCGTTACTAAGGTATTCGCTTATACTAACCATACCGTTATGGCCGAAGCGCTTGAAAGATGGTCCGTAGATTTATTAGGTCGCTTGTTACCACGTCACTTGGAAATAATATTTGATATCAACTTCTTCTTCTTGAAGTCAGTTGAAGAGAAGTTCCCAGATGACCGAGAATTATTGAGAGATGTCTCAATTATCGAAGAAGGACCTATAAAATACGTTAGAATGGCCTACTTAGCCATCATTGGTTCCCATAAAGTCAATGGTGTTGCTGAGTTGCATTCTGATTTGATTAAAACTACTATTTTTAAAAATTTTGTAAAGGTGTTTGGAGAAGATAAATTCATGAATGTCACCAATGGGATCACACCTAGAAGATGGTTGAAACAGGCTAATCCAGAGCTTGCGGCATTGATCAGCGAGAAATTAGAAGACCCTGAGTACGACTACTTATCTAACTTATTCAAGTTAAAGAACTTAGAAAAGTTCATCGACGATGTGGAGTTTTTAAAGAAATGGGATGAGATCAAGTTTAATAACAAGATTAGGTTAGTAAACCTTGTCAAACGTGAGACAGGTATTGAAATAGATCCAAATGTAATGTTCGACATTCAAGTAAAGAGAATTCATGAATACAAGAGACAACAATTGAATATTTTTGCAGTTATTTACCGTTACTTGCATATCAAGGATTTGCTTGCATCAGGTGTTTCAGTCGAGGAAATCAAAGAGAAATACTATATTCCAAAATGTTCTATTTTCGGAGGTAAGGCCGCACCAGGGTACTACATGGCAAAGACAATTATTCATTTGATTAACAAGGTTGGTGAGATTGTCAACAATGATCCGCTGATCGGCAACTTGTTGAAGGTTGTATTCGTTCCAGATTATAATGTCTCCAAAGCTGAAATTATTTGTCCTGCTTCAGACTTGTCAAACCATATTTCAACTGCTGGTACCGAGGCATCTGGAACTTCAAATATGAAGTTTGCTTTGAATGGTGGTTTAATAATTGGTACTGTTGACGGTGCAAATGTTGAAATCACAAGAGAAATCGGAGAAGATAATATATTTTTATTTGGTAACTTAGCAGAATCAGTCGAGCAATTAAGACACAACCACATCTACCATGGTGTCAATATTCCAGATCGTTTGCAAAGAGTATTCGATGCAATCCAAGCTGGCATGTTTGGCAATGCAGAAGAATATAAAGCTCTAATTGACAGTATAAGATACCATGGTGATTATTACTTGGTTAGCGATGATTTTGATCTCTTTTTACAAACCCACGAAAACTTGGAAAAGGTTTATGGCCATCACGGCGGTAATGCTGATGATAAAGATCACCTATTTAAATGGGTTAGAAAGTCAGTCTTAAGTGTAGCAAATATGGGTTATTTCAGTTCTGACAGAGCAGTAGACGAATACGCGGAGAACATTTGGAATATTGAACCAATCAGTAGCTAAAATACACTAGAAGTTTTCAATAGTAAGTAATTTGGTATAGTTTTTACACTTACATAATTAGACCGTGTTTTCCTAATATGAATGAGTTTATTTTAAGTAGTAAATTGCTTTTGAAGGGCTTCGAAGAAGAACACATTGAGAATGTAATATATGCAGGCAACATGATTATTTAAGTCTGTATAGTGTGGTCCCTAGCAAAATTTAGGGAATACATTCTTTTTGGTTTATCAATTCAGATTTAAATCATAGCTAAGTCAGTAGTATAGATCTTCATTAGGTCAGTATACTGAAGGTAAACTAAAGAATGTATTGGTTTACGTTATTTCTTTATTCATTTTTTTGCTGCACCAATGCTAATCCTGTTAAGAATGGCAAAGACCCAAGAGAGCAATATTTGGTCACCGATTTACTAGGATTTCATGAAAATATACCAGTCAGTGAGGACATATTGATGTTTTCTGGACAGTTGGAGCTATACAAGGAGAATAATACTCATTATTTTTTTTGGAAGTTTAGTGATAATTCGGCCAGCAAAACGGTGCATAATAGGTTGATATTTTGGCTCAATGGAGGCCCGGGGTGCTCTTCTATGGATGGTGCATTGATGGAAGCTGGACCATTTAGGATAGGCCCTGATAAGAAGGTGATTTATAATAACGGATCTTGGCATAAATCCGCCGAGGTGGTTTTTGTAGATCAACCCGCTGGTACAGGGTTCAGCTACTCAGATAATGCATATGATAAAGAATTATACGATATATCAAATGATTTTTTAACATTTTTGAATAAATACTTCGAAGTTTTTCCTGAAGATAGACAGAAGGAGATATATTTGGCCGGAGAAAGTTACGCGGGCCAATATATTCCTTACATAGCAGATGGAATCCTTAAGTGGAATGAAATGCATACGGAGCTGATTAAATTGAAGGGGTTATTAATTGGAAATGGATGGGTTTCTCCTGTTGATCAAAGCTTGTCATATTTGCCATATGCACTTGCAGCAGGTTTCTTAGAAAGGAGCAATCCAATGATGGGTGAAATATTAGCTCAACATGAGAAATGTCAGAATGAACTTAATAACATTGACAGAGATAATTATCAGAAACTCAATGCAGTGTCTAATGCATGTGAGAGAATACTCGACTTAATTCTTAAAGCAACTTTGGATACAGAGGGACCAGATGATGAGAAATGTGTAAACATGTATGACTATACCTTAAGAGACTCATTCCCATCTTGCGGTATGAATTGGCCTCCCGACCTTAAAAATGTCTATCCATTTTTACGTAGTGAAAGAGTTATGTCAGACTTAAATTTGATATATCAAAAGAAGTGGCTGGAATGCAGCTCATCCGTTTCTAGGCATCTCAAGGTATTAAATTCACCTCCGGCAGTAGTTCTTTTACCCTCAATTTTAGAGAAAATTCCAGTGATGTTGTTTAATGGCAATAGGGATATTATCTGCAACTATATTGGAACGGAAGCATATTTAAAAGATATGATATGGAATGAATACAGAGGCTTCCCAGAAGATACGGAAAAATTAACATGGATTTTCGAAAACCAAACTGCAGGTTATATTAAATCGCTGAGGAATTTGACCTTTGTGAATGTTTTTGATGCATCTCATATGGTTCCATTTGATAAGCCAGAAGTATCTAGAAGTTTGATCGATTTGATGACTGGAGATTTTGAGATAGGAGAGACATATTTGGACAATAAGAAGGTCAGAGCAATATTTACTAGTTCGGATTCAAGAAATGCAGCTCTCAATGATGACGAAAAAACTGGTCAGTCCAGTCATGAGGAAATTAATAGCTCTGAATCTACAAATTCAGATAAGGATTCTGACACCCTGAGCGAAATAGTAAACGAGGAAGAATATTCTGAAACAGAAGAAGACTCGGAACATAAATCAAAAGAACATTCAAACTTGACTACGAGAATATTGCAAGTTTCAATGGGTCTTGTTCTATTATGGGGAATTTATGCATTAATCGCCTCTTATAAAGCTCGCCCTTCATCAATTATCAAATCGAGGCCATCTAGCAAGAAAAAAAATGTTCAATGGGCTGATCAATTGAGAAGATTTGAAGATCAGGAAATAGCAAAGAATGAGCAAGGCATAATATCTAGAGCTTTTCTGAAATTCAAGCGCAATGATCATGTTTACTCACCTGTTGAAGGTAAACTATTTGAAAATATCGAAATGCAAAATGCAGAACAAAGTACAGACCTAAGCGGATCTGCTAACGAGAATTTCGTAATTGGAGATGAAGAAAATATATAGAAAGATGATTTAGAATGTAAAGTAGTATATCCTTTTGGATCACCATATTTTCGTGTGAGTGCGAAATAAATTTTCAGCGTAGAAGTGGATAATATTTTTGAGACTATTCATCGAAAGGTTTTCAATCTAAGGCAATATTTTCAGCATAGAACTTTACAAGCTAGATATAGACACATTAAACAAATTTCCTTATTTATACCAAATATTGGAATTTGATAGATTGAATTAATATAAAGCATGTTCAACAGGATTGTTCGTACCTTTGCAACTAATGCAGAGAAGACAAGTTCCAGTTCTAAGGTATTCAATGTTGCAACTCCTCCCAAGTATACATTGGGATCATTAAGAAGCTTTCCATCATTGGAACCACACACTTATATCCCCTTACCAGCAAGTTTTTGCAATGCTCTGCTTAGAAGAGACATATTATGGAGTGCTGTGGTTTATGAAGCCGACGGTGACAGAGTAGGATCTGGGAATGTAATCACCAAGAGTGATCAGTTGTTTTCACATAAAAAGCTCCGTCCCCAAAAGGGTTCTGGTAGAGCGAGAGTAGGTGATGCTAATTCACCATCTCGGTATAATCTCATAAAAGCACACGGTATCACTGCTCCTCATGACTGGTCCACCGAACTTCCAAATAAGATATATGCAAGAGCAATTAGAACAGCATTCTCAGAGAAATACCGTGAAGGTAGAGTATTCATTATTGGTGGTGATGAATCCACCTTACCCAATAAGTACGATACAACCATAACTGATTTCAAATACTCGCACCCTGAAACTACCAAGAGATTTGTTAAAACTCATGACTTGTCTAAGCTTAATCTTTTGTTTGTTACAGATGTTCAAAGAGACAATCTTATAGACTCAACAGAATATATAGGCAAAAAGGCTTCGGTACTTATAAAGGAGGTTGTTCAGGTCAGAGATATCTTAAAGGCCAACAGAATTTACATAGAAGCTCCTGCATTACAATGGTTGATTGGCAAATATGGCTCTGAATAAGTTGGTCATATAAAATACTGTATATAAGAAATATTAAGTAGTTAATATTTAATCATTCAATCCATTTCTTTATTGATCTATATTACTGTTTCTTAAACCTACCTACCTACCTAAAATATCTGTTTGTATTTAAGGTCGCTTCAGGATATAGTTCGAAGCTAGCACCAACAAATATACACGTGACACCACACAGGGCTACACCCTAACAGTCTCACAGAAAACAAGACCTGGTTAATAAACGACTTTTACTCGTCCTGCGCAGTAAGCCTATCGTAGGACGAAAAAAAAGTAATTGAAAAAACTATCACCTTTAACCATAGTGAACATACGTTAGAACAATAAAGATGTCTTTAGTTGTCCAAGAACAAAATTCATTTCAACACATTTTACGGTAAGTCTTAACTTCGAATAGTTAGCCAATCCTTTTCAAGTGAATATTATCTTATACATCATGAAGGTGGAAAATTTTGATAGAGGAAGTAAACTTACAGGATTAGGAGGGATCTTCAGTTATAGAGCTTCATTTTAAGTTGGTAGTATGCTTATTCATGGATGTGCTGTTTTAATATGATGTTAAAGACTAATTTTTTACCTTGAATTTACGGTTGGCATTCTCATTCATGGAATTATACTAACTCATTTCAGTTTGTTGAACACAAACATTGATGGTAGAATCAAGATCATGTACGCTTTGACCAAGATCAGAGGTGTTGGTCGTCGTTACGCCAACTTGGTTTGTAAGAAGGCTGACGTTGAGTTGACCAAGCGTGCTGGTGAATTGACACAAGAAGAATTAGAAAGAATTGTTACCATTATGCAAAACCCAACCAACTACAAGATTCCAGCATGGTTCTTGAACAGACAAAAGGATCAAGTTGATGGTAAGGACTACCATGTCTTGGCTAACAACTTGGAATCTAAGTTGAGAGATGACTTGGAAAGATTGAAGAAGATCAGAGCTCACCGTGGTATCAGACACTTCTGGGGTCTCAAGGTCAGAGGTCAACACACCAAGACTACTTCTCGTGGTCGTTAAATCAAGCTTTCATACACATTATGTTAGTATAAATTGTAATCTTTAGGTTAGCTTTGTTACACATGTAATTTAATACATATAACGTTTAACAACAAGGAAATTATTACTGATTATTGTAACATATGATTTGGAAAGTTATATATGGTATGTACTTCTAATGCCAATTACCTGTTCTCAAAGCGAGTAAATTTTGTATGCAATCTTTGTCGTTATCTTTCGTTTGTTTCTTTACTTTAGCATTATGAATGCTTTTATTACAATCTAATACCTTTAAAGGTAAACGTTCGTGCTTGACTTCCTTTGTATTCATCTTGCCCGATTCAGGCTTGTCTGATTTCTCTTCCGGCTTGTCTTCTGCTTTATGTTCTTTACTTTTTGATTCTGATGTCATCGCCACAGAAGCAAGTTTTTGACTAACTTTGCTCATTACAGGAACTGGAGTCGAGTAGCTCAAACTTTTAACCTTAGGTGGAGCAAGTCTGAACGTAATGGAACTCATGCTATTAGAATTAAGAAAAATAGGCTGCTTTTTCTTCATTTCATTTAATACTAACCCCGGAATGGTAGAGTCTTGATATTCATTCGACTTGGAAATGGGAGTTTGCACAGAAATTGATGCTGTTGATTGAGATCTCATTTCGTAGTTATGAACTGGCAGAGAACTGTTAATAAATGATTGCTGGTGATTTTTAGGAATAGGACGAAGAGGAGTTGACATATCCTGGATAGCCGGTGCAACTGGGAACTCGGTCACTTCCTTTTCGGTATTCATTTGCTTTCTGATAGCTTGTCTCTTATTTTGAAACCAAATTTGAACAGCCTTTTCGGACATCAGCATCTTGTTCGCAATCTCAATTCTTCTTGCTTTGTTTGGTGTCTGCCCCTTCTTGAATTCATCATTTAAAACTGAAAGCTCATTGGGTGAAGTTCTTCTTCTCTTTCTTCTAGCCAATGGCATGTTGTCTATGGAAGGCTCCTGTGAAGGGAACGTAGTTGGCGAATGACTGATAAAGGCATATGATTTTGCGTCATTAGATACCGATCTTTTTTTAGATTTAACAAGCTGTTCAACATTCCCTACACTAAGGTCACTCTCACTTGTATCGAAGCTACTATTTGAACTGCTTCTCATAGACAAATCATAATCCGAAATGCTAGCCCTAGAAGGAGTTTGTTCAGAAATGTTTAAAGCGCGCCCTTCAGAATATGCATAGCCATAATTTAAAGAAGGAATTGATGGTCCCAGATATTGGCCATGTATAGACAAAAGGCTTTCCTGCTTATTAAATTCAGCAACTCTTAACCCGGAGATACCAACTGTACTTATTGAAGGTAAGATTTTATCATTATTAATGGGTGTTGATGTGTTTTGATGACTATTCTCCGCCCCAGAGAGAAGGGACGACAATGGAGGTAATGTTCCTCTGTTCAGGCCGAACTTAGCAGGTGTTGTCAGTAAATTAGGTCTCTTAACCTGCATTTTTTAAAAAGAATTCTTCGAACCTAATGACTTTTAGAACCGAATTTCAAAATGTTAAAGCATCTTACATACTTAAATAAAATCCTTTGCAAATTCACGATTCCTGATTCATTAAATTACGTACCTTTTTAATTATACCAAAATTAGTTGAAAATTGCATAATAATATTTACCTTCCAAATACGTTCTCAATTGGGTAAATGCAATTTCTTTCGTGATTGCTAATTAGTGTGAGCTATTGAATGCTAGGGGACTTGCATTAAAAAGTGAACGCGTTTGGCTATACATTCCCGCAATTTCGCGCTTTTCTGGTAAACTAATACTGTGTCATTTTCACATATTTCCCTAGGAAGCTAAGAAATTAGGATGGAAACAGAGTTTTTAATAGGCTGCATCTAGTGTATACCTAATTCAGTACCTAACTAATTTTTGTTTACTTTAGGCATTGAGGCGCGAAAATTTATTACGGAGAAAGGAATAGACGCGAAATATTGATGTTAATAGAATTACTGCACTAAGTAAGATAGAAGCCTAGTGCGAGCATATGCATAAAAGTGCAGTAATAAGTCTACTAAGCTATTAGGAGATCAGTAATATTCAACTCAGTAGTTCAATGCAAGATAAACGACTGAAAAAATGCACATCATTTCGAAATGTTTACGTCAAGTAAAACTAAATCACTAGGACACGTAATAATCAAGTATTTGTTAGCTTGAAGTTTGACTTGATCATTTAATCATAGCGTAGATCTGTTTTTAGATTAAACAATATTAGACATGCTGAACCTATTGAAATTAACGAGTAAATATTAAACAAGCAAACATAAATTATTTGAAACCAACTGGATCATCTTTATGAGATCTGTATCTCGATGCAGAGGGCCGTCATGCGATCTAGGCTGTAGTAAAAATCATCTTCGTGAAGGTCCTTTCTGGCTTGTCCATAAAGGCCTTCATTCCTTCATGTCACTAAGGTGGTCTTATTTGAAGTTTCTGGGAAATTTGTATTAGGGAGACCTTATTGCTTCAAGTCAACTCCGATTTAATTACTTCTTTGGT
This sequence comes from Debaryomyces singareniensis, assembly GCA_031081795.1. Lineage (NCBI taxonomy): Eukaryota > Fungi > Ascomycota > Pichiomycetes > Serinales > Debaryomycetaceae > Debaryomyces > Debaryomyces singareniensis. The sequence continues at coordinate 351,028 of JARYSX010000003.1, forward strand.
ATTGCACTTTTATACGCAACCTAGGGTATTTAAGCTTCTAGCATGGATACGTTTTTAGATCCTATATGTATATATGTATATAGATAAAGAAACTAAGATATTTGATATTTAAATTTACAAAGATTTATTATGAGAGTTGTTTCTATCAATCTTAAGTTGTTTGCAATAGTAATAATGGAAGCAGGTAACTGATACAATGATATTATTTTATATCCTTTCGCCTAAATAGTTGCAAATTTCCAAGCTTGTCTTGTGACCAGTCACAGGATCAAGTTGACTTTCTCTGTACGTGCACGTGCACCTAAAGGGTTCTTTAGGAGAGAAAGTGGTGGTTATATACTGACTGGTCATTATATTGATTATGGGGGGAGAGAAGTCACTCACACAAGGCCAAAATGTTGTTAGATTCATGACATACGTTAAAGTTTGGACGTTTTTGTGTGGGATATTGGGCTTTTTTTATATTTTTGGTTGTTCTGAATGGGCTACTCCTTTCTCTCTTGTATCGAACAGCAAGGGCACAGAGGGTGAAATTCTGGAATTAAAACTCAATGATACCCAATTGAAAGAATTAAGAGACTTAGGGTTAAGTACTCGTAACCCAATTGTAATTTCAACTAAGCTGGGTAGCAAAACTATTCATGGAAGATTTTTGCACATTACAGATATGCATCCAGATCCGTTTTATAAAGAGGGAAGCAACGTCGACAGAGCTTGCCATTCAGGCGATGGAAAGGCTGGAAAGTATGGGGATGCAATACTAGGATGTGATAGTCCTATGGTATTAATGTATGATACAATAAAGTGGATACAGGACAATTTGAAAGATAAGATAGACTTTATTGTTTGGACCGGAGACAATATTAGACACGATAATGATCGAAAATACCCTAGAAAAGAAATGGATATTTTTGATATGAACGAGAAGGTAAGCGAATTGATGTTCCACACTTTCAAGGACGAGAACTCAGCTGACCCATCGAAGATGCTTTTTCCTATTATTCCCTCACTAGGTAATAATGATGTCTACCCCCACAACTTATTTGCGCCTGGACCTACTCTTCAGACTAGAGAATTTTTCAGGATTTGGAAAAATTTCGTACCACAAGTACAATTGCATACATTTAGTATGGGTGTTTATTTCTTTCAAGAGGTCATTCCAGATCAACTAGCTGTCATATCTCTTAATACTTTGTACTTTTTTAGAAGCAATCCTCTCGTTGATAACTGTGACAATAAAAAAGAGCCTGGCTATAAGATGTTCGAATGGCTAGGATATACATTGAAAGAGTTAAGGGCAAGGAGTATGAAAGTTTGGATTACTGGTCACGTTCCGCCAAACTTGAAGAACTATGATAATTCGTGTCTCCGTAAGTACGTTGCCTGGGTCCATCAATACAGGGATGTTGTGATAGGTGGTCTATTTGGACATATGAATATTGATCATTTTATTCCATTCGATTCGGTGAAAGCTTATCGTTCTATAAACAAAAAATTTAAAGATATTGATTACAGAGACAGTAGGGGTACCATAGGTAGTTATTATGATGAGGCTGAAGATTCCGATGATGAAGAAGAGAACATGTGCGATTTATATGATGATATTTCAGATGAACATTACCATGCTACGGGCGGAATTCCGAACAAAAAGGTATCTTATATGAATCTGTTAAGAGATAGTATGTATTCTCGTGTTAAGGGCAGAAAGAAGTCAGGTCACTTATCGGAAAGATATATTGTATCACATGTTTCAACGAGTGTTGTACCTACTTTCAATCCAGGATTGAGAGTTTGGGAGTATAATATCACTGGAATTGATCCCGGAAAAGCTTTTGAATTTGAGCCTTGGGATAACTTTTTCAAAGCATTGAGCAAGCATATTGAGTGGGAATTACACTCCGATTTACAAGCGGATGCCTTATCTAAGAAGAAGAAAAATATTGCTAAGAAAAGAGATAAATCGTTTCCAGTTCCTGGGGGGTATAAATACAACTTGGGGCCAGCTTATGTTCCCCAGACATTTACGCCGACAAAGTACGTTAATTATTTTGCCGATTTGGATAGTATTAATCAGGGAATAAAACCATTTGGATACGAGCTTGAATATAAAACTGACGATAATATTTATGACATGAAAGATTTGACTGTCAATAGTTGGATTAGGCTAGCAAGGATTTTAGGTAAACCTTTAAAAGATAAGAGAAAGAAAGAAAAGAAGAAAGAAGGTATTCCTTTGAAAGTAGAAGCATTCAATCAGACTAGGGATTACAAGTATGAATCGGAAAAGAAAGCAAAGAATTATGAGAAAGAAAACTTGGTATGGAGACATTTCCTCAAATACTCGTTCGTAAATTCTGATTATGAAAATAAAGGTTATGGTTGAAAGGTAGTCAATATAGTTATGTATCTTGAATCAACGTAATATCTCACGTGCTAAGAATTAGGGCTAAACCTAAATTACACAAAAATGGAATGTAAAATTTGACCTCAGATTCCAAAATTTTCACTTCTCATTATTAGATTTTTAATTAATCAAATACTTTGGGACCATTAAAAATTCCTATCGTCAAGAAGTAAGTCGAAATGGGTGGTACTCGTGAAAAGAAAGAACAATACTTTAGCAAGTTAAGAGAATTATTGGAGACTTACAAGTCTATCTTCATCGTTGGTGTTGATAATGTCTCTTCTCAACAAATGCACGAAATCAGAAAGGCCTTGCGTGAAAACGCTGTCGTTTTGATGGGTAAGAATACCATGGTTAGAAGAGCTTTGAGAGGTTTCTTATCTGATTTGCCTGAATTTGAAAAGTTGATGCCATTTGTTAAGGGTAACGTCGGTTTCATTTTCACCAATGACGATTTGAAGTCAATCAAGGAGACCATTGTTTCCAACGTTGTTGCTGCCCCAGCTAAGGCCGGTGCTGTTGCTCCAAAGGATGTCTGGGTCCCAGCCGGTAACACTGGTATGGAACCAGGTAAGACTTCTTTCTTCCAAGCTTTGGGTGTCCCAACCAAGATTGCCAGAGGTACCATTGAAATTGTCTCTGATGTTAAGGTTGTCGAAGCTGAAAACAAGGTTGGTCCTTCGGAGGCTACATTGTTGAACATGTTGAACATCTCTCCATTTACCTATGGTATGACTGTCGTTCAAGTTTATGATAACGGTCAAGTCTTCCCAGCTGAAATTTTGGATATCACTGATGATCAATTGGTCAGTCACTTCGTTTCAGCAGTCAATGCTATTGCTTGTATTTCCTTGGCTGTTGGTTACCCAACCTTGCCATCTGTTGGTCACTCTGTTATCAACCATTACAAGAATGTTTTGGCTTTATCTATTGCTACTGACTACACTTTCGAAGGTTCCGAAGCAATTAAGGACAGATTAGCTAACCCAGATGCTTACGCTGCTGCTGCTCCTGCTGCTGCTGCTTCAACCGAAGCTGCTGCTGAAGATGCCCCAGCAGAAGAAGAAGAAGAATCTGATGAGGACATGGGATTCGGTTTGTTCGATTAAGCTAGTTTTATTACATAGTTATTTTAATCATAGTGTAATATAAAATAGTTGAATTTTTCGAGATTCTTGTTTGTGTAATGCGATCACAAACTAATTTTGCAGTAATTCATAGTGAAGCATAGTCATTTGCTTTGAGTATGCTTTGAACAGTAAAAATGAAGTCAACAAAGCTGACAAATATGAGCGATATTTCTATATCATCTTCTCATGTCGTCATAGAGCCTAATGTCATACCAGTTACTTTATCGTACATATTGGCAGGCATAGATTATATCATAGATGAGCTGCCCTATAATGCAAGCAACATTCCCTTAAAAGATATCGAGCAATCCCTACATGCTCTGATGGATGCTAGATTAGCAAGCAAAGAGGCAATTTCACAGCATTTCAATTATTTCAGAACAAGGGCAGATAAAATTATAGGCAAAGTTTTGTTAGATTCGCTTTTTGGTAACAATTTTGGAGCTGAAGCGGTTCCGCTACTCAGTGACTTAAATATGATTGGAGCCATATTAAAAATATTACTTTCAATGCAAAAACCGCTGAAAGGAATGCTATTTTGTAAACTTGTTTCGAACGAGATGATATTAGAATTATTGAAGAACTTCAATACCTTGAGATTTCATCTTATACATAAACTTGATGGTAAACCAAAGCCATATACCCTAGAGTCAATGCTTATTCCAATGCTAAATGTTAAGAGTAAGAGAAGAATTGATGAAATATATTCCGATAAGAAAAAGTTCAGTACGCTATACTCGCAGTACAGGGCCATCAATGACATAATTCATACAGTGGAAGCAGGAACCAATCCGTACTGTGAAATATTCAAGTACCAGTATGACTTGTTTAGGCTTGGCTATATCGTTGGAATCAACTCCTTCTGCCATGAGATTAATTTGACTTTAAACAATATCATACTTACTGAAATGGATAATATCACCGAAGAAGATTATAAATGCTTGAACGAAATCAAAGATATACTTGGCAAAATAATCAGAATGATAAGATCTGGCAATGGATGGAGAGGAAGGATGAATGCCTCTCAAGTTGTAAAATTTATTTCGAACTACAAAACAATATTTGACACCAATAATTTTCTAGTCACAGCTAAACCCCACAGTACATATATTGACTGCTCAAAAAAAACAGTAATAAGAACGAAACAAACTCAGAACAACTCTGATAATGGATACTTTAAAAATCATGTACAGAGACCTATACCTGAGCCCGAATGGGTGAGAAATTTCTATGGTACCCAGATTACCACTTTAAACGATAAATTTGCTATTAGAAAAAATAGTATCACATTGAGTGACAATAAACATATATCTTCCGTTCCAGAAAGGCTAAAAATAGAGATTAATGACGAGTCAAAGTGTAAGAATTATAGAAAAGAAGTTAGTAAAAGAACTAATTACAAAGTAAAACAATTGGCTTTCTCGATAATCAAGTTTATGAATTTAAAAAGAGTTATCACAGCTTCTAAAGATAAAAAAAACCCCATCAATACAAAAAATCGATCAATATTTCAAAATATATTATTTAAATAACTTATAACGTATGTACAAAGTAAATGGTTTTTATTATTAAATGGAATCATCAAGAACTAACCTAAGACTAATCCCTAGGCCTGAAGAGTTCAACTGATTCTTCATGAATAACTTTCGGAGCTTTAGTAACTGGTCTGTTCACATGTTGTGTTAACTTGTTAGGATTAGGCCATTGATCGGGAAGTAACCCAGCACGCTTGAAAAGAAAAGAAATCCTTTCTGATACGTCAGCACCCACACCAATCCAGTACTTGGATCTCTCAAAGTCAAGTTCTATGTGTTTGTAAGGTTTTACGCCCTTTGCTATCTCCAGAGGAGTTAAGGGAATAGGGACGGGATTATAGGTGCCCAATACCTCGATGGGTAAGCTGTCACGAGCAGACCTCTTATTCGCAACAACTATATTATATAAAGGTTGGTGTTTCCTACCAAACCTGGCCAACCTTATCTTTATTGGGACCTTAGAAGGCATCTTTTAGATAAATTCTCTACAGTGGTTTAACTAGTACTTGAAAAATTTACGTTACAAAAAAAAAATGGTGCTCGCACTTATAATTTAAATATTATTGTGTATCTATTAATGTATACTAAAATTTCTTTCTAGACTTAAGTTTTGGTTTTGAGATTTTGGATCTCTTCGATAACTTATGTTTATTGATAGGCTTAGGTTTCTCTTCTGTCTCTGAATCAGACCAGTCATCTTCATCTTTTGTTTTCTTGAACTTCAACTTATTTCTCTGTCCTCTTATTGGACCTTGTTTCACGGCATCGAGATACGCATCAATTCCCGATGCTCCATCGTGGTCCCCGATATTTTCATTGATACCATCAAACAATAATTTATCATCTCTAGTTTGAACTTTAGTCTTCTGCAATACCTTGGATCTGGATTTTGGTTTGGAAGAAGCGATACGAGCTAACGTTTGCCTATCTAACAAATTAAGAGGCTCCTCTGCCGTTTCCATAATATACTGGTTACCATTACCAGAGGCATTATCGTCGGAAGCTTCATTGTCCGAATCTGAATCATTAAGGATATCATCATAAGCAGAAATTTGGTTTTTCGAGTGCACGTCTGCACTTTGCTCTTCAGAAGCCTTCTTTTTACTTCTTGATTGACGTTTTCTAATGTTAGCCACCAATTTTAAATCTTCTTTAGGCATCATATTTTCTATCAATTCTACCCCGTACTTTTTCATTAAGCGTTCTAAAATGTGCTTCACTTTAGATTTAAAATGCTCTTTGTGTTCATGGGACCATCTCATTAATTTAGCTAACAACTCTTTTAAATTTGGTCTAACTATCGATTCAGGTAAAGATAATACTTCGACCTTAACGAAGCCGATAGCAGCTTTAGCAATTTCTCTTGAGTTATGAGTTAAAAACAACTCGACGGTTGAAGATATTTCCACTAATACCTCTGTTGAGATTGAGTCTTTAAATTCATAGATTAAACATGAAAGAGCAAGAATTGTAGCAGAGATCATATGCTGAGACTGAGCAGCCAAGCCAGCACTCACCATTGTAAAAAATTCTTCTAATGTCGCATTAGTATCGTCAGAGCCTTCAAAGCCTGGAATCCTAGAATTTTCTACTATACCACCTTCTTTCATAATCGCGCCCATCTGAATAAGGATCTGAAATGAAATTTGACGTGATTTTTCATTCATATTCTTTGTTGATAAAATAACCTCCTGCAATATTGAGGGAATAAAATACAAATCCGAACGAGGCAAAAGCTGCAAAACAATTTCCAAAGCCTGTAACCTTGATGAGCTGGAGGAGCTGTGTGTAGTTTCTATGGTACTAAGGAAAACAGACTCAATTTCGCCCATATATCTCTTGATAGATTCCTTTCCAAGATCAGTCTCTGACAATTTTGATAAAATTCTGTACGATCTTTTCTGCATTAAATGATCTTTATTCAAAGAAACCGTGCTTGCAAAAATACTGAAAAGAGCGTTATAACTTGAATCTGGTAAATATTTTGCCATCGCAACAATCAAATCCATCATAGTAACACTAAGTCTTTGTTGAGAAGCTAAATTATTCGATTTTTTGTTCTGCTCCTTTTCTAACGAGTCCCTCAAGATTGTGCAAACTTTATTGAAAGTTTCTTCCAAATCATTCTTTGGGATAATCCTTAAGTAAACGTCTATTGTTTCCAAGACATATCCACGTGAATCTGGCAGTATTGTACTGAAGACGTTGAACAATACTGATAAAATATTGCTTGATTTCTGTGAAAGGTATTCTATGTTCGATATCGCCTCTTTAATTGGAATTTGCTGCGACATAAGCTTGTCATCTGATAAAGCACCCTCTCTATAGGCAATGTTGGATTCTGCTAATAATCTTAAGGCGTTACAAATATGATTCCTTAAATCAATTCTTGAATATAGTAAATCTGATAATTTAGAAGCAAAATCATCATCATAAGCAACTTGCAAATCTCTAGGAAAGTCACAGAAATGAGGCAATAATGACCAAATTTGGTCACAAATCGTTCTAAATACTTTAACGTGTATAGATTCCTTACTCACAGAATTGTTAATCTTTGTTTCAAAGAAATCCACCAAGGGTAATATCTCTGATTTAAAAAAGTTAAGATTAGAGAATCTCACATTATCCCTTAATATAGGAAGTAACCAGGCCCTTCCATCAGAATTACCTTTTAAGTTTAACGGTAATACGCTTAATACTACTTCCGGACCCATGCTAGAGATATAAGCAGCAATAAGGCTCTCCGCTTCACTATTGTAAGGGAAAGACTCTAACTCATTAGTTCTCCATGCACCAACAATACTTAAAATATCCAAAAAATATGGGTTACAACGAGATCTCAACTTCAATATAACAGAGGTAATAAATTCCAATGTGAACCTAGTTGCCGATTGATACTGGATGGAAAACAATTGAGACTCAATAAATGAGGCAAGAAACTCGATAAATTCATCAACTTTTTCATAGATAGAAATCTCCTCTTCCGAATCCTTGGACGGCTGAAGTAAAAATGTGTCTGGTATAGTTTCTGTGATCAAAGCGGATAAGCAGTGAGCGGCCGATGAAAAAATATCACTGGATTCAGAAGCAAGATACTCTGAAACAACTGGGATAAGATCTCGAAGTCTAGTAAGTGATTCAACAGGTGCCAATGATGCAAACACTTCCATGCCCTTTACTATGACTGCCAACCAAGAAGCAGCAAGATAGGTATCATTAAGAGAAGGTTTTAGCTCCGTGAGTATATTCAAAATATCAACTAGTCTGTCAAGGTCACTAGCATTCGCATTTGACATTGATCCAAACAAGCCTTCAAAAGCAGAAAATGCAGCATTGATAAGATACTGATCAGAAGTTTTTGAGACCTCGAGAAGAATATCACATAAAGATGCGACCTTTTTAGGAACCCAACAGTTCGCAGAAGTTATTGAAGATACCAATTGAAGACTATGTATTAAATTTGATGAGTTCTGTTGCTTATTTGTCTTTCTTGATTTAGTGTCTTCTTCAAGAGAGTTAGCCAATTTTTCCAAAGCAAACTCACAACAAATTGAAGCCGAGATATGAATTGGAGATGGAGAAGCTGGTGGATTTGACAATATCTTATTAATGGCTTCTTGTGCTCTTTTCCTAACTTTTGGTCTTGGGTCTGTGCAAAATTCAAGTAGACCCACTAATGCTCTGTTTGGCGATATAGCATTCGATGTAGCCCATTGTTGCTGATCCTGTGCTAACAACAAGCTTTCTAGAGCACCTATAGTAGACCTAAGAAGTGGAGCATCCAGTTCCGAGTTCGTGAGCGGTAAAGCCAACTTCGCCAAAATCTCAGAAAACTTTGTTTTAAGTAATCCTTTTGGTGTAAATGGAAAAATTAAGTCCAAAAAATATGCTGTTGTGACAATTAAATCATGATCTATTATATGATCCTGCTTTATTGATTGGTCAAGCAATGACAAAAATGATACGAAGTAGGCTACTACTGTTCTCTCCTTCTTTTGCTCATCAAGATTTTCCTCTACTGCTGCCAATACTAAAGCCAAGTGCTTTTGATTATTTAATTTAGAATTAACCTGACTCCTAATTTTATTTATCTTTTCTTCGAATAACAATAAATCAGAGGATATCCCCCCTTCAGGATTATTATCAGCCATCTTGCTATATAATCTTTCTAACACCTAAGTAAGTAGCTGCGGAATAGTCTATAAGAAATTTTTGAGATGAGAGTCACGTGAGAAAACATTCATGCATTTAGGTGGAGTTCCTCTAACAAGTTATCAATGAGTGCCAAATCAGTATCATACAATAGCATTGATTCTTTGAATATCGGAATATCCTCTTGCTCGAAGTTAGGCCCACCTAATGAATTCGTAGGTACAAAATCGGAAGACGTATCCCTTACAGCATGTTTTTCAGATAAGTAGTACCTAATATCATCAATAAGATCAATTGTATCAATATCTTGTCTTTCCTGGATTTTTTTTGCACTTTCACGAACAAGCTGACTAAATAAGCTGCGCTCTTGGGGGCAGCTAAGTATCTCATGCAATGAATACGCGATAATTTTAGTCGTAAATTGCTCCAACTTATCACATCTTGTTTGCCAAGCAACTCTCATCAAGTCGCAAATACCATAACCAATAATCTCCTCTAAACTCTTCATGGATTCATATGTATATTTAGAGCATTTTGATGAAATGGATATAGCACATGTAGTTTTTAATTTGTCTAGTAAGAGTTCATCTGCAGCGAATAGAAGCTCAACGACTCTTTCCAAAGGTACTGACGGGAGATTGTCGTTATATAAATAAAAAAGGATATACTCTGCAATAGACTCGCTTGATGCAGTAGGTGACAATCGAACCACAGGTATGTTTTTTGCTCCAATTGATGGCCTATCTATAATAGATGTGGTACCATTAGAAGTTTCATGGCAGATTTCGGAAGGTGCCTCGTAGGAATCTTTGAATAAATTTGTTTCAAACATCGTACTAAAGTATTCCGACTTGCATAGCATTGCTTTGTTTGCTGCGTAAAATATAATAGATTCCGTTTCGATATCCACCACACAAACTATTATGTCTGAGATAGAACCACATGAAAGAAGTTTTTTTATCATGCTGTCAGTTAACACGCTACGAGCATCGATGTCTTCAAAATCAATTGTAGAATTTAAATCAAGCTTTACACTGAGCTTTGTGGATAATATGGTGTCATTCAAGAACATTCGGAGGTTTATTCTTGCGGTCTCAACAAATTGAATGCTGTAATCCCTCAATTTACGACGCTGTTCTTGAAGCGACATCGATTCATGAGCATCTTTTATGAATGTGATTAATTCGTTTAAACCAAAATCTTCTGCTTGTTTTATAATAGTCTCATACATGGTATTATTCTGCGGCACGTAGTTAGTCTTGAGATATATATAATTAACCACAACTTCGAACACTTGTGGAGAAATATGCTCTGGAATCAATATTTTCGATCTATTATACCAATCCCCCCCATATGACAACAATCTATGAAACACGGAACTCCTGGCAGCCAATAGAAACCTATTAACTGTAAAAACTCTAGATCCATTGCGCTCACTGCCTCTTTCAGAGTAAAATAATAAATCAGATATATTGAACGGAAAAATATCATTAACTAGCGATGATATGTGACTCGCAAATGGTTGGTTATTATCCACTTGCTTTGTAATGTCGAAACTGATAAGTAGTTCTCGTATTTCGTCCGTAAGAGCGCCATAAACGCATCTAGCACCCTGGAATGTATCCCTATCACAAACCGCTCCTCTAGCTAAAAGAAGCTCTACTATATTTTTATGACCACACAATGAAGCGAGAATTAAAGGTGAGTAATCCCATTCATCCATTTTATTGATATCCAAATTCGGTGTGGACAACAAAAGTTCAACACTTTCAAAGTCACCTATACGACAAGCTTTACAAATATCTTCGAATTTATCATTATCAGATATACTAGAAGGATCACTATGTTCTTCCATTTGAAATCCCAGAATGTTACCTTTTAGAATGAAGTCTCTAGCATAAAATGCGATCTCATAATCTTATCTTGTCGCGATTGCACTATCGGAAAACTCTTCATCGATTACATTCCCCAGTGTATATCTAAATTGGTTAATAAGCATTGCAATGAAATATCCAAGATAACTCATTTTTCATAACAGGTACAGTACATTTGAGCTGATTCTACACAATTTTAATTAATCTTTGGAAGCCAACTCCTTCATGTACTAAATCCTTACTGTGAAATCAAACGAAGATATAAAGAAAATAATTCTATATATACTCAGGCTTTTTGATTTCTTATACGATTCATTGTCGAAAAGTACAGTTTTAGTAATTAATCTGGCCTGATGTCCAGACCAACTTCATATTTTATAAAAGACATTTTGTGTAAATAATACGAATGGATGCAAAAAGCACAAAAAGCAGCGTAAATATATGTTAGAGAATCACTTATGTATGGATTCAAAGTGTCAAGTGTCAGAAAATACATGGGTGAAACATCTTCAGTGAGCAATTACCCTAGCAAAGTAGGCCTCAAGCCATTGAAGCAAACTTTGTATAATTATTCAAGAGGGATTTACAACGATCTATATCAAGATAATAAAGAATACAGAAATTTATTTCTGAAAAGATATGATGAAAATACTCTGGAAAAACTGAAATCGAGCAATGTTGGTAATAAGGCAAGCTGCAAGAGCAGTTTTGAAAGGATCGATTCTTCTTTCCACCAAAATATGGTGAGGATGATCCAACGTTGTGATAGTGAGCAGACGTTTCAAACTTCTACATTATCGAATCTCAAGATAGAACCAGCCTTTGGAATGGATTCATATTTTTCCGGAGAGTCAAGGAAGAGTTATGCACCTTACCAGCTACTTTTGAGGTACTTTTCCGAATATATTCCTCACACAAATCGACCATCATGGTCTAATCGAAACATCAGAATGCGAAAGCTCAAAGCAAAAAAATCAAAATCGGAAAGTTTTGCAAATTTACGCCCAGGAGAGGAAGTGAATTTCATTAGTTCAGAAGATCTACAGAGTTTCAGATTCAAGTTTAAAAGAAATTAATCTGCTAGAATAAATATCGCTCACCATTTATCGTAATTTACAAAATCGAAATAAAAAATAAATATAAGAGACATCAGATATCATCTCTGTATCCATTAACAAAGAATTTCATAAGCTTCTTCTTGAATCCAGGGGATTTTGCCTTTTTATTTTTCTTTGAGTCCTTGGCTTTTTGTTCTTTCTTATTAACATTCAAACTTGTTAAAGGTATGGAATCTGGAGAAGGACCACTATTTGGATCCTCAGTAGGATTTTTATTGCTTGAAGATCCTTCAAGGCGATTACCAACATTCTCTGAATCACTATCCTTAATGCAAGGGTCATTTGAAACTAGTGTCTCATTGTGTGCATAGAGCTCGTGCGTTTGTCTTTGCAAATGCTGATCCTTATCAATATCAATCGGGTCGCGATTCATGTCTGCAGTATGTAAGGTCTCTTTCGAAGAGCCTTTGTTAATTATTTCTATTATTTCGTCTTCCAAAGGATCGTCTAAATCATTAACAGAGGATAACTTCTTGAGAGGTGTTTCCAAATCTGGGGTTTCATTTTTCTCATCGTCACGAGAATTGTGCGAACCATTCTTGGTGATACTGGATACTGGCAGACCATTAAGTTCCATGAAATCTGAGGAATCCAAGCCGTCTTTACGCACATCAGAAGTTTCCACATTTACGCTTGGATCAGTATGATCGAGCGATGTAACTTCAGTGACAGACGAAAAGTTTGGCACCATCTCATTTGCGCCTTCTTCAGGCATTCCAGAGCCGACCTTAGATGAGACATTAATGTGTTCAACTTTTTCCAATTCTACCGCTTGATTGGAATTTCGTTCTTCGGAAATGATCAGAGGGTCATTATTTTGAGATATAACGTTCGAAATAACAGAAGACTGCTGAGTTTCCTTCGATGTTGGTATTGCAACATCATTTTTAGAAAGTGCAGGTTCATCAACAGCTTCAAGCATCCCATCGTTAGCCGCATCAGATTGGTTACAGCTCTCTATAGAAGAGCCTGGGTATGTAGCGATAACATGCTTGTTAATATTAGAAGTATTGATAATTTTATCTTCGGAATCTTCGGGAATTTCATGTTTACGAGAGAAAATAGAAGGTAGCTTGATTCTTCTTTCGGGCTTCTTCGATTCTTCGTTTGCCTCGCCTTGAATAGGCGAGCCTTTACTTACAGTTTGTTCTTCTTTTTGTTGTTTAATGATATTTTTCTCTAAATCTCTCTGCTGTTTCTTTTCTTCTTTCACACGTTTCTTCCTTGACTTATCATTTTCAACAAAACTTTCACGCAAAGAATGCGTAGCAAAAGCCTTATGATGGTTTTTATATGATGTACTTTGAATAATTGGCGAATCTGATAAATATGTTTTACCCTTAGGCATTTTAAAAGCAGATGAATCCAGAGTCAGACCAGTGATAGCTCCTCCTTGTTCGCTACCGTAGACTTTATTTTTTGCTACAATCAAAGCTTTTTCATATAGTTCTTTTTCATACAACTCTTTTTCGTATAGCTCTTGCTCATGTAATTCTTTTTCACGTAACTTTATCTCACGCAGCTCTGTCTCATTTAACTCTTTCTCAAACAGGTCGTCTTGCTTTGAACCTAAATTTTCCCTTAGAATAGGTATAGTTTCGACATGCTCACTAAATTTAATAGAGCTCGTTCTTGACTGGTTGGATGATACATGTGGCGCTTCAAGGCCTGATACAATCAGACGGTTATATTTTCCGCCTGGTGAGCTAGCTTTGTTCGTTGAATATTTGTTTGTATCTTGGAATCTACTGTTAGATAACCTCGGCGAACCTCTCAAGTTCGAATACGGGTGTTTATGCTCACCCCCGGACTTGTTCTCTGACGATATGTATTCATTTGCATCAACAAAACTTGGGTCATTAGCAAGGTCTGCATTAGCTGTACGATGAAGAGATAACGCATCTTCCTTTTTTAATATAGGTTTGACTGGTGCAAGGATATCCTTTCCATTAGAGCCGCGTGGCGAGCTTAAAAGTACTTCGGTGTCCCGAATATTCTCAGAATGATTTGATTTTAAATTAGATGGATTACCATCATTAGTGATTTGTGCTCCCTTTCCCGAATTAGCAAGGTGGCTACTATCTAATTCATAATTATAATCAAAATCATGTAGATCCTCCTCAATCTTAGATAAATTATAACCGTTCAAAGAAGGCAATGCTCCGGAATTCAAACCCAAAGAATTGTTTCTCGGAGGACTTCTATTGTTCATGTTCAACGAATTCATCGAATTATGTCTTGAATTACTTCGTGATACATTCTTAGTGGTGGTGCTACTTATTATAGAGCCATCTGGAAGCTTCTTTATGGTTTCAATGGTCAAGGACTGAGTCCTTCCCATTGAATCAGATACTCTTACAGTCTTTGTTGTAACTGTGACCTCTTCTTCGTCTTCCCCATCATACTCAAGGACCGGCTCACCGTATCCTTCAAAAACATCAGGCCTTAGATTCAGAGAGTGTGAGTTCAAAGAATTCAAATTGCTACTATTACTATACGAATGTGTCATATAATTTGGGCGATAACTCCCGCCTGCAAGAGAATTTGCCCGTCTTACACCACCCCCTCTATTCGCCGCAGGCCCCGCTACATAAGAAGCCCTGGGATTATATTGATACTTTCTCATTGGAATACCCCTACCTGCCATAGCATGAGAGCCCATTAGACTATTACTCCTAACATTATTTCCAACCGTTCCTTCATTTTTCTGCTGATAATGTTTCCTTAACGCTGCCAGTGCAGCAAGTCCTGCATTGATTTTATTCTTCTGTTCTTCATCTGTTCCTGTATTGTCTCGCTTGGTTTCTCTCAAACTATGACGATGGAGCTCTTCTCCATATTTTTGAAACCCTTGATATTCCTCTTTTTTCTAAATTATTAGTCTTTGAAAATTCAATTAACTGTAAAAATTAAAATTTCTTCTTACCTTACGCCTTGAAAAGAACCCAGCCATGTTTGGAAATACAACTATAATAAATAATAATATAGAATAACTATTATATGAATAGTTTTGACTACCTGATTCTCGTCGCTTCTCTGTTTGCTTTCTGCTGGAGTTAGGAAATTCCAAAATTCCCAAAAAGGAAGGAGCCTGAAATTGACATTTGATTACGTAAGAATATATTTTTCCATCGCATTTCTAAGCATTACTAAAATGTCAAATAACATCAAGCATTAGACGAGGTTGTACAGGAGATAACTTGTTGAGATAAAAATGCAAGATCCGAAGATGTGATATATATAAGGTGGAGGATATATTTCAATAAAGTAGATGAATAGGGTTCATATATTGCTAATCATAATTTTTCTGATATTGTATATGATCAAGAGGTTAAACACAATGACTGCGAAAGAATTTATTGAGAACACCAGGCCATTTCCTGGATATTTTTTCTCTCATGGGGGACCTACTTTTATGTACAGAGACCAACAAGGATGTGATAAAGGGGCGTGGGATACAATTAAAGGCATTGGAAAAGAGATCAAGAACAATTGGAAGCCGGATTACATTATTGTAGTGTCAGCACATTGGCAAGCCAGAGAAAACAATTGTATAGAGATCGGGGTTCCGCCTTCAGCCGACGGTGAAAACGAGTTGGTGTACGATTTTTATAACTTTCCAGATTATATGTACAAGGAGCAATTCCGGACGCAGAATTCTGAGATTATCACAGAATCAGTTGCCTCGGAATTAAAAAAAGGAGGATTTAATGTTAAGTTGACAAGACGAGGTATTGATCACGGTGTTTGGGTTCCATTTAAGATTGCGTTTCTGGACTACACTCAAAAGTCTGGAAAAAAACCGGATGGAGATATTTTAGATTTACCTGATACCAAGCTAATACAAGTTTCTTTACCTTCAGACGAGGAGGATTTTGATTCCATTTATAAACTAGGCAAAGCTTTATCAAGGCTTAGAAGCTCTTTGGTATGGAGCCCACAAGAGAATCGATATTTAAAGGGTATGGTAGTTGCCTCTGGTATGTCAGTTCATAATTTGCACGACTTTAGGTCTGCGTTTAGGAGTGGATATATTAGAGAGATGCCATATACCAAGCCTTTTAATAGCAGGTTGACTAATATTGTCACTTCACCTGGTTTGGGAGTAGAGAGCTTCAAGGACTTGAAGAGGTCGCATCGAGATTTACTTTACAAAGCACATCCAACATTAGAGCACTTTGTCCCCATAATTGTTGCTGCTGGACTTGTAGAAGGCCAAAATGAGCCCGTCAAGGAGTTATATAACTCGGAAATGGGTAGCTTAGGTTGGGGAATATATCAGTTTGGCGATGATTACAAATCATAGATTTTGTATTGTGTTATAAGCTCAAAAAATAGGCGATTTTAAATAACTTATATATGAATATTACCTATCTTAACCTAATAATGAAAATACCATTATAAATGCAACTTACAGTATATACTGAAGATCAAATCAATTCTTTAATAAGTTAGAGAGAACTTCAGCAATTCCTTTCTCATCTAAACCCTCTACTTTATTTCTGACTTCTCTTCCTTTATCGAACCTGGCTGTAATACTAGGTGGTATACCAAAAGATTCTCTAATCAAGATTGGCAATTTATAATTCAGTTGCGTCTTCAAACCTTCATAGTTTTGACTCAAAAATTGTCTTAAAGGGACTGATGCTTCCCCAGTTTGGGATAAATGAAATCTTAACTCTTTCAAAGCAGTAGGAAATACGAATTTGGACATTTGCCTTAGATACCCAGTTCTGTCTTGAAGTCTTTCAACACTTGAACTATGTCTTGATATTTTCGTCGCATTGTAACTGGCCAACTCCTACGTGCAAAACACAATGGCACGTGACAACAAGATAATAATCAATCGCAAGCACACTTTACAATAGTATATATATATATTTATTAAGTTCTAGTTTTTATTTAAGTTCAATCTAGATTAAAGACCTAATGTAGAATAATCAGGTTGAATATTTTTAACTTCATCAATATACTGAGGAAGTCCCGATTGTATTGATTTCATTACTGCGTCAATGCAAAGAAGTGCAGACATTCCATCCTCAGCATTACAAGAGGGCTCTTCTTTTCCTCTAATGACATTTGCAAAGTGCTTAATTTGATGATCAAAAGGCAAAGATGAGAACAAGTCGTCCATGCTGTTCGAGATAGGACTTGTCTGGACAGGGTGATTCCAAGACTGATTCTCACCCTGCAAAGCTTGATGATAAATTTGCATATCGGGTACTGACAAAGTTCCATTTGAACCAAATATTCTATAGAATCCTTGCAAACCATCATGAAGCGGTATTGTAGGGTTTTCACCGGTACCAGACTCAAAGTTGAATGGCGAGGTAACATTATCTGAACAAATAAACGTGCCACATATACCATTCTTGAACCGAATTGTGAGGGCCGCCCCTTCATCTGTATTCTTATGATTTCTTAGCTTCTTCAAAAGTTCAGCATAAACACGTTCAACGGGCCCAAACAAATGTTGTAAGAGATCGATGTCATGTACAAGATTGATCAATAAAACACCTCCTCCAGTTCTCGTATCCGTTCTCCATGGGGAAGTTTTGAAATATTCATCTGGCTTTTTCAATGTCCAAGTCCCTTGGACTGCCACAATCTCACCAAGTTTATTAAGAGCTTTCTTTGTCTCAATAATATAAGGATTGAATCTTCGGTGGTGCCCAACAAGAAGCTTTATTCCCTTTTGCTTCACATACTCATCTAACGCCTTAGACGCCTCAGGGAGTGATGACAATGGTTTTTCTACAAGAAGGTGGATTCCGTGGCTTGCAAGCTCTGCTGCGACCTTGATGTGAGTGGAGTTGGGAGTACAAACAATAGCCCCGTCGGGGTATGGAACATCATTCTTTGTGCAAAAACTAATCATATCTTCGATACTCAGGAAGTATGAAGTTTCGAAACCTTGGGCAATCTGCTTTGTATTTGGATTTGGATCAATGATGCCAAACAATTCTGCTGCTGAGCTTTCGACAACGTGTTCCGCATGCCTAGGTCCTATGAGACCTGCTCCGACCACAACTATTTGTACTGGTGTATGTGAAATCATTTTTAAACGAACTTTGACTTTGGTAGGGTTTTATATATTTATTTGAAAATTTAAGTAACTTGATAACAATGCTAAAAAGCGAAGTAATAACTCATGAATAAATCCCTCAACTTACTTTCAAAATGTAGATTGAATTGTTCCAATTATCCTCAAAAAGGTATTTTAGGTAATGATTTTTTAAAAACCTTAAAAAGTATACCAATAAAAAATTTGAAAAATTTTTCCCCTTTGACACTATGACTAAATATGCTTGTGGAAAAGAAATACGCATAGAATTCTCATTATTTTGTGGGGAGAATTCCGACCTTACAATAAAGACACAATAGTTTATGAAAACTTAATTAAATAACTACTTAATCAGAACCATATTTACATGGGATGCGGAAGCAAATATAGTGGTTTCTTTGGCTAAAATAGTAAAATTGGATTCACCTGAATCCCAAAAGAAGTTAGAGCCAAAATTCATTTTTGTGTAACAAATGAGAGTAGCTAGTTCTTGACCAGACTAGTCTCAAGTAGAGAACTAAAACGGTTACTTGTAGAGCACTCAATGTCATTTGATATCAACTGGGAGAAGCTATCAAGCGATAGGATAGTTCAGGAAACTATGAAGGAATTCTTAGACAGACAATTGAAATCCTTGGAGCTTCCTCTGTTTATGAAAGATATAAGCGTAACAGAATTCAATTTAGGATCACAAGCACCGGAGATAATTATTAGGGATATATGTGAACCGTTTGATGAGTTTTATGAGGATGACGACGATGAATTGATAAAGAGAGCACAGGGTCTCCATTTCAGTAAAAGGGGGGAAAGCAATTGCTTTGACAGTGATTCGGATGAGTCTTTCGAACCCATGGGGCATGATATCTCCATAAGTGAAGAAATGACACTAAATAGTTCGTCAGGCAATGATTTGAATAATGATACATTGGCTCCACATAGCAGGGAATCAGAAGAAGACGTAAGCCATAAGAACGACTTTAACCCATCTGGGAGCAGACATAATTTTGTACACAATTACAACGTTAACAATGTTGGATTGGGAAATCTTAATAATCCAACTACTCATACTAGGACTGATTCACCCGCTAATATTTTCAACTCGCATCATTATAATTCGTTAAAATCCGGCAAAATATATAGCAGATTAGAGCAGTCTTATATTTTTCAAGATAAAGACCAAGGTACCTTCGACAAAATGGAAAATAAATCGAATAGAGAAGAAAACGACATACAATTTGTACTTGAAGTTAAATACGAAGGGGACTTGTACTTGTGTTTATCTGTTAGTTTAGTTGTGAACTACCCTTCCCTGGGGTTTATTGTTGTGCCTATCAATTTAAAGATCACCTCTTTGGATATTCATTCAATCCTTATTATTTCATATTTGAAAAATGCCTCCTATATTAGCTTCCTTTGCGATATAGATGACCATAATTCAGATTATTTTTCAAGCAAAACACATTCTTCCTTAAACAAGAAGAGTGATAACAATTCTGGGGGAAATTTTATAGATTATAATCTCGGGTCTGCAAATAGGGAAAGGATAGACATAATCAAGCATATTAAAATAGAATCGGAAATTGGAAACGCAAAACAAAATGTTCTTCGAAATGTGGGCAAAGTAGAGAGTTTTTTAATTGAAAAAATAAGAGATATTATCAGAGATGAGCTTGCCTGGCCCAGTTGGATATGCATAGATTTGAATGAATACGATTCCGATGATGAGTAAAAAATTAGTTATATTCCATATGTATAATTTTCTATGCTTTCGAGTTCGCATACATTATTGATATTCTTTTAAAGTAAAATTATATATATTTAGATGTGTATAGGATCATGGATTTAATAAAACAATTTGAGTTTACTCAATTACTAAAATCAGATCCCCAAGCTAAAGTGCTTGTGGTATTAGGTAAGATTGCTGATAAGGATGCTATAATATCAATTGAAAAATCTCATTTTATCACCGAGGAGGATAAGTTCAATCCTGCTGATTTGGTCCTCGACTTACTGCAAATCAACCATAATGACATCTATTTTTGGTTCCATGCATTATTGGATCAAACTTTAGAAAACAACCCTGCAGCAAAGTTGAATTTGATATACCCAGCAACTGAAACACATATTCAAAAATATGGTAAGCAAGAACTTCACTATGTCAAAGAAACAGCTGAGACTTATATTAAATTTGTAAAGCCATATATAGAGACTATGAAAGGTGATAGAATTAAATGGGTTTACAATATACTTTTTGAAGGAAAGGAATCTGAGACGTTCATTCATCATGATAAAAACCCTGAAACTGGATATGTTCTTTTACCAGACATGAAATGGGACAAATTGAATCTTGACTCCTTATATTTATGTTGCATTATCAAGAGAAAAGATATTTCATCTATAAGAGATTTGAACGGGACTCATGTTCGATTCTTGAAAGACTTAAAATGTGATATAAAGAAAGTTACTAGTGAAAAATTTCAAGTTCATGAAGACTCGCTCAGATTATTTGTACATTACCAACCATCATATTATCATTTCCATATTCATGTGGTTAATGTAAAACATGCTGGCTTAGGTGATGGCATAAGCGCTGGTAAGGCTATTTTACTAGACGATGTAATTGAAAATTTAGAAGTGATGGACACCTACTATGAGAAAAGAACGTTGTTTTATGTAATTGGCGAAAACCATGGGATATGGAAAAATGAAGGTTTTAGGAGAGCTCAGTTAAATTGAAATAGTATTTAAATGCATAGAATTTTCTAATGATTAGATTAGTAATTAAATTCATCGTTAGTAGATTTGACAGCAAGTCGTGCTAGACGTAACATCTTTTTCTTTGGATCTTCCTTTTTACCTCTATTAGAAGAATCTTTATTAGAATTGTTATGAGAACCCTTTTCAGAAGATTTACCTAGCTTAGAAGGAGTTTCCCTCAAACCAAAGCACTTAGCTATATGTCCTAGATGTAAGGTTTTAACATTAAAATATTTTCTCTCTGAAGATAAATGAGTGGCATAAGCTCGTATATGAGAAGTAAAGGCCTGTGCAGCTTTCTCATGAACTTTCGAATTTTCCAATATCCAGCGTTCTACGTTTAGATGCCACGTAGTTGCATGTATATCCCACTTGCCTTGCTTGGCCTTGGGGTCCAACTTTGAAGAAACACTGGTGCCATTAGTTTGACCAAAACTCTTTTCCAACAAAGTTACATAATTGTTTACTATTATGCTATCCTTTTTGTTGTGCACATTCCTTACTTTGTCTTCAAGATAGTTCTCCTCAATCCCAGGTAGCAAGAACAACGTGGCATCACCACTGTTTCCAGCTCTTGCAGAACGACCAATACGATGCATGTGATCTTCAATGGAGAAAGGTGGGTCATATTCAACAACTTGGGATATATTTGGTAAATCTAAACCACGAGATGCCACGTCTGTACAAAAAAGAACCAAATGCCCTTCTTCTTTTGGCTTTACGAATTCTTGAAGAGCTCGCAACCTATCGGGCTGAGTCAAAGAACCATGGAGCTTAAAACAGGTAGTGTTTTCAGCAATGCATGGACCTGTTGCATACGTTGACGGATTCTCAGAAGAACCATCATTTTTGTCTACGTATTTAATCTCAAATTCTCCTGTTTCCTCATTTTTTATTTTTTTAGCAACCTTTCCCCCTCTTGTAAATATATCAAAGTGAAAGTCCACAGAATCAGAACACGAGAAGAATATCATAGTTCTCATATTAGTGTTTTTAGTTCTAGAATTATTAGAAATATTTTTGAGCAATCCGGCAAGAGTGACTAAACGCAATTTAGGAGGAACAACTAGAATATGTTGCAATAGTTGATCGGGAACGGTCATATCTGACTGCAATATGGTACTAGAGCCTAATGGTGTTTCAAGAGACTTAGAATTTGTAGAAGAAATGTGTGCTTCTTGAAGTAACGGGTCGTTCAACACGATAGAGCCCAACTTCTGAACACTGTTTTCCATAGTAGCGGAACATAAAACATTAACTCTAGACATTGGCAAATGATCCCATTTAGCTACTGTTTCAGACAATTTGGATTGTGTAGTGATGATGTCAGTAATTTTTGTGATTGTTTCTTCAAACCCAAGCTCCATTAATTTATCACCTTCGTCAAGTATCAACCAACGGAGTTGATCTACCCTAAAAGATTTCGTATTTTCCATATGGTCAGCTAAGCGACCAGGTGTGGCCACTAATATGTTAATACCCTTTCTCAATCGAGCTTTTTCTGACTTTCGCTTCTCTCCTCCTATAACAATACCTGGAACCAACTTCACTACACATTTACCTAATGCTTCCATTACTCCATAAATTTGAAGAGCCAATTCTCTTGTTGGAACTAATATTAAAGCAAATAATCCAGACTCCCTAGATATATCCTTTTGTTTCATCAATGAATTGTAAATAGGAAGTAGAAACGAAAGGGTTTTACCTGATCCCGTTTGGGCTTTGATAAACAAATCCCGATTTGCGCTCATCAAGTTCGGTACAACGACCTTTTGAATACTTGTTGGTGTCTTAATTCTTAAGTGATTGGCAAGATGATCACTTAAAATATCATTAATGCCAAGTGCCAGGAAGGATGTTGCATCAGTTAAGGGTGCATTAGATGGTATGTGCTTTTTGATCGAATCTAAATCTTCAGTAGGTACTAAAACAGAATTCTTGTCACTACTGGTGAAAAGGGAAGAGACAAAAGTGCTATTTTGGCCTCCCGTCAAACCCAGTTTTTCACTGAACCCGCCCGTTTTATGAGTTTTCATAGGCTCATCTTTAGTAGAAATTTCGTCACCATTGCTTTCTATGTGGTCATTATTTTGGTTCTTTACTCTTTTACTAACAGGGATGCTATTTGGACCTGACGTGTTAGGTCTTTTGGCCTTTCTACCTCTACCATGAAGTTGTAATTGCAATTTCCTGCGGTCTTTCCATCTACCCCCGACTGCTTTATTACCATTAGAGCTTGAACTTTTGGAAATCACGCTGGAATCTAAGTCAGCAAAGTTTAAAATGAGATCATCTTCTTGACTCATCTTACCAGTTCTTAAAATCATATTAGACGAATTTTCGAATGTGAAGACGTGAGCCGCACGATGGACCCACGTGATCAACGATGTTTGGAACTATGTATCAAGAACGATCTGTACTAAATTTTTCACTATATATGCTTATATTTCAACATTATGTATGATATTCTGTAGATATTCTAAAGAATTAGTGGTGTTTTTTAAATTCTTTTCATTAGTTAAAGTCGCTAATTCATGTTTCATTTTTTGTGTTTCTTCGAGCTCCATTGGACTCCAATTCATGGGAATCCAGCGTTCTTCCTCAAACCTCTTTACAGAGCGTATAGCATCTCCTAAGTTATGACCAGAAAACGGGTCCTTACTTGAAGGCTGTGTTGATGGTTTCGCAGATGTTTGCAAAATTTGTACATTACTTGATTGCTGATCAACTGAAACCTCAGCAGACTTCTGTATATGATTAGCCTCATCAATCTTGTCTAGGTACTTGAATGATGGTCTCAATTGGGAGGTACTATCAATAGGTATTAACACTAGGCGTCTACCCTTCTCCTCATCTTGTTGTATTTGACCAGCATACAAAGCGCCTTGTGTTTTATCCAATACACCTTCTAAAGTTTGGGTGTTGATTTCGGACTTCCATTCTTGAACTTTCTCTTTGTCGTAGAAGTTTTCTGTATCCATGGGAAGTGTGAGTTCTATGTAACTAGACTTTCCCTTCACTTGAGCAGACGCTGGAGGAGGAATCACCTTGTTATAATTTGGCCTTCCAACATATTGAAGCATATGCAAAGTGTGTTTCTCTGGGGAGTGCAACCCGTTCAAGAATATAGGAATGCTATCGACTATTGGATCTTCTTCGGTTTCGGGATTCTGACTCTCAAACGCTTCATGAAATTCAGCGGACTCTGAACCTGAATCAACACGAGCAACTTCCTCATCTTCAACGAAAAGACCGTCACCTTCCTCTTCGTGCATTTCACTGTAAGATGCTAATTTATTTCAATTAATAGAGACTAAAGAAATTTCACGATATAGTCACGTGAGCCATTATTGGCGGATGTCTTCAAGATATATAGTTCTTCACCTCTGCTTATATTACAATATATACGTTTTTGCTTTAAGGTTTCAATATGTCAGAAGATTTTGATATAAAGGAAGCGTACTTAAAATTCCTCGAAGAAGATAAGGAATTGACGAAGCCAATAGCTGCTATAGAATCGTTGGTTACCATGTTAAGAATCAAAGAACCTTCGACGTCATCCGAATTAATCAAATTAGTGAAGTCCAATGTTGATACGTTGAAATCATCAATCTCTAATGCAATTTCTCTTTCAGCTGGTTGTGACTTGTTCATGAGATTTGTGTTGAGAAACACACATTTATACTCCGACTGGGAATCATGTAAGAAGAATTTAGTTGAGAACGGTGAATTATTTGTTCGCAGGTCAAAGGAGTCTAGAAATAAACTGGCAGAATTTGGAATACCGTTTATAAAGGATGACGACGTAATATTGGTCCATGCATATTCCCGTGTGGTGCATCAGTTGCTCCTAAGAGCTAAAAAAGAAAAAATGATTCGATTTAGAGTTATTGTAACCGAAGGTCGTCCAACAGGACAGGGCTACCATATGGTCGATGTATTGAAAGAGGCAAATATACCAGTTGAATTAATAGTAGATAGTGCCGTAGGCTACATGATTCACAAGGTTGATAAAGTGTTAGTTGGTGCAGAGGGAGTTTCTGAAAGTGGAGGTATCATAAACCATATTGGGTCGTACCAAATTGGATGCTTAGCAAAAGTAAACCATAAGCCTTTCTATGTTGTTACGGAATCACACAAATTTGTAAGATTATTTCCTCTTTCTCCGAATGATTTGCCCACTTCAATGCATCAAATTGTTGAATCAAATGGAGAAGACGAAAGCAAAGATTCTTTCAAAAACCAGTTAATTGATTTTACACCCCATGAATATATTACAGCATTAATCACAGATTTAGGAGTTTTGACTCCTTCGGCAGTCTCAGAAGAATTAATTAAAATTTGGTACGATTAGGTAGAAAGATAAATAATACTAAATAGATTCATGCAAAATATTATAATTGTAAAACGGGTTCTGATATGACCTCTTCGAGTTTTTGCAGAAGGTCGTCCAGATCATACTCACATGCAATCTCCCCACATTTTATCGGAATGCATTTAATCCCTTTTTTATATTCTATATAATCCTTATCAACAGATATCTCAGGATTTTCGATGTAAAAGATATGAGTTATGCAGTCTGACCATTGAATATGTTTATCCTTAGCATTAATCGCGTCCAACTTTGACTCTGAGAGTGAATAAGTGATCAGTTTTACAATAGTGCTTAGAAAATCTTTTGCTGCCATCCCACTTGTTTCTCTGTCATGGGATCCGTTCAAAAGGAGGATTTTTATTCTCCTGTGCCCTTGTATATCATTTATAATAGCCTTTCCTACACCTTTGAGTATTAATACGGGAACGACACTTGTCATTAACGAGCCAATAGAATACACCAACACATCTGCGTTGGTGATATTCGAAACTACCCTGTTGTAGGCAACGGGACAAATTTCCTCTCCGTAGGGCGAAATATAAAATATGCGTTCTATTGGCGATAGCAATGGACACTGATTATCTGATTTGTTAAAATGTAACTGTGATTTTTTAAGCTCGGGATGTATATATTGAGGAATGTTACCAGATTCTTCATCGATCGAAGAGTCTGATACCACTGAGCTGAAGCTACCAGCCCGTGCGTGAAAATCAGAAACTTCATTGTCCAATACGGAAAGCTGACCAAAGCTCTCAGCTGGTTTATTTACCCTCAACTCAACGCCGCTTAATACTACATCAGGAGATCTAAAGGATATGCAAGTTTTCTTGGAATGAATATCTTCAGAAGGATGTGAAATCTGAGATTGTCCTGTAATTACAGTACCGTTGCTAAGTGCAGCACTTATGTGATAGGTGAAGTTTGTATTTATGCAAGGAAGTACTTTCATCTCCTTGCTGATACCTGTTATCTTGGAAAATAGTTCTATTGCCCCATCTAATGATCCGACAAAGAGCCTCGCACCTGTCAAAAACAAATTCCCTATATTAGCAAGCTCATATTGAAAAGATCTCATATTATCTCTAGAACTGAACTGATATCTCGAACGCTTCAAAATTTCCAGATTACAATGAATAAGGAATGCCCTAATTATTTCTCTGGTGGCAGGATTTATTTCAGACCACAATTCATGACTACCATCTACAATCTCATCCCATTCATTCTTAGCTTTTTTTGAGTTAGAGGATAGCCGAAAACTCAATAATCTTTTGACCGGTCCTTCTGATTCAGGCACAAGACGAATCAATCTAGATCTAATATCTCCTATTGCGGGCCCCCCGATAAACCTAATCAATTCAGATGTTGACCCTCCGTTGTCCAGTATCGGTAAAATAAAGCTCAAATGACTTGAAAATGACTCAAAAGAACCAATTATTCCATTCGTAGCAGTGCCACCACTTATGATGGTGACTTTGGGTTGGTAGGTCATAATGCTGTTGTTCTTACCTATCGCTCATCATTTGTGATACATTACATGCAGGACATTTATGGCTGTGCAACTACTATGAAATATCTTAGGCGTCAATGGTGTAGAAGAACGTAGATACACACGATAGTTATCCTCCGTCGATTACCAATGATAGCACCAGACTCGTTATGAATATGCTAGGAGAAAGACTTGGTAGATTAATAGTGCTATCTTACAAAATAAACAGAAAAATACTACAGTGACCCCAGCAGATGAATACGCTAATATCAAGCCCACTAGGTACTTCAAACCGTATAGTGTTGATATATGTTTAATATATTTACTTTTCTGACTGCAATCAAACATCAATACACCAGAGTATATACAGTTTCTGCACCCATATTATATTTCGGCTAAAAAGCAGTCACCTTACAATGTGTATTTCCGAGCACGCTACGGAAGTTAATTCCAGCACTGAAGTTTGGGATCAGTCACGTGCACATAAATTTTCACGTTGTGAAAATTTTTGGGTAGCCTTCTCTAGTTGAAGAATTATCAATTCTAAGATATAATTAATAAAGCAAGCAACATGGCTGATCAAGAAGTTTTGGTTTTAAGAGGTACGTTAGCAGGACACAATGGATGGGTTACATCATTGGCTACTTCAGCTGCTGATCCAGAATTATTATTGTCTGGTTCCAGAGACAAGTCTTTGATCACCTGGAAGTTGACCGGTGAAGATGGTCAATATGGTGTCCCAAAGAAGTCTTTCAGAGGCCACTCTCACATTGTCCAAGATGTTACCCTTTCTGTTGATGGTGCTTACGCATTGTCTGCTTCTTGGGATAAGACCTTGAGATTGTGGGACTTGGAATCTGGTGAATGTACCCAAAGATTCGTTGGTCACACTGGTGATGTCATGTCCTGTTCTATTGCTAAGAACTTGAGACAAATTGTCTCTGCTTCTCGTGATAAGACTGTCAAGGTCTGGAACACCATTGGTGAGTGTATGCAAACTTTGAACGGTCACAGTGATTGGGTTTCCGCTGTCAGATTCTCTCCAGCTGAAGATTCATCTACTGTTATTTCTGCTTCTTGGGATAAGCTCGTTAAGGTAAGTTTTTTTTTTTCAATATTTCTTCTCTAGTAGATGATGCTATTATATTTGCTACTTCAGACGTCGCTCGCCAGCTTCGAATGAGACATAAATTATCACCAAGATCTCTGATACTACTAGTGAAACATTTTTCAAGAATAATACTAACTCAATATAGTCATGGGACTTGAACGAATACAATGTCAACGCTGACTTCATTGGTCACACTGGTTACGTTTCTTGTATTACTATCTCTCCAGATGGATCTTTGTGTGCTTCTGCAGGTAAGGATGGTGTCATCATCTTGTGGGACTTGAACTCAAACAAGACTTTGTACACTTTGAATGCTTCTGCTGAAGTTTTTGCTTTAGCTTTCTCTCCAAACAGATACTGGTTAGCTGCTGCAACTTCTTCTGGAATTAAGATCTTCAACTTGCAAGAAAGAACCTTGTTGGATGAATTGAAGCCAGAAGTTGCTGCTGGTGCTAAGGCTAAGGACCCAGAAGCTATTTCTTTAGCTTGGTCTGCCGATGGTCAAAACTTGTTCGCTGGTTACACTGACAATCTTATTAGAGTTTGGCAAGTTATGACCTCTTCTGCTTAATTCTTTCATATATAATTATTTTCAGTAGGGGATAATAAAATGTACAATAAATTAACTATTCAAAAAAGTATAACTTTCCACTGGCGCTTCCACCAACGCACCAATTTTCTGATGGATGCAAAGTGCAAACAGCTGGTACCGCACCCATAAGATCATCAGTCAAATGTGAAATAATTCTTCCTTCTTGATCGTAAATGTCAAACCCTCGATTCATATTTGCTATTATGAACTTTTGAACCGCATCCTGGGGATTCTGTTGCCATCTAGCTTTCAAAATTGACACCCATCTTCCCGTCTGACAGTTATGACGAATTTTCGATGCCGGAGATATATTATCGGGCAATATATCATCCGAAACTTTTTTCACTCTTGGCATGTAAGAATTACTCCATTCCTCAACAGGTATTTGTTCCTTCCCTTGCATATTCAAATCGAATAGTACTATGTTATCGTCGTAGCCGTTGCAAACCAATCTACCATTACTATTCCAATCAACACAAGACACAGATAGTCTGGAATTATAAGTTCCATAACAATGTGGTGATAGCTGTGAATCAAATTCTGACCAAAATGAGTTATCAGTGGAAATATTCCTCAAATCCCAAATCCTTAAAGTTCTATCTAAAGACGCACTTGCAATCTGGTGTGAAGCATTTGGATTTATACTAAACCCACCTATTTTTTTATCATGCAAAGTTAACAAGCTCTTCTCATTAATTTTAAAAGGCTCTCTAATATCGTGCTTGTAGAATTTACCAGTAAGAGTTGTTAAATAGAGCATATTCGGATCTCCATTGCAAAAATTCATATCGCTTATTCCAATAGGATAATCCTCTGCTTCTGAAACATCTCTTAAATAAGCTACTTCTCGGCTGATTTGCTTAGAAAAGTCAAACTCCCTAATTGAACCATCATAAGAAGAAGAGAATACCTTCCCTGGGTTATCAGAACTGACTATTTTTGAAATAGTTTTTCCATGAGGTTTCAAAATGGTTATGCTTGGATCTTCTTGCTCAGCATCTACAGTCCACAAACCCATGTTACCAACTTTGTCTCCTGCCATTATGATTCTATTAGTATTAGATGGATGGAAATAGATAGACGTTATCCGTTGGTGTGTAATTTTTATATCTAATGGATCGTACTTATGGTAAAGTTTTTTATCATCAAATTCCTCTCGTATGTTTTCTAATTCTTTATCATCTTTTTGTCCCGGACTCGTTCTAATTAAGTCACAGAAGTCACCAGCAGAGTACTTATCACCATAGTCTCTCATAATTTGAGCAACTTGATTATATTTTTTCATATCTTCATCTGATTCAAATAACTCTTGATCATTTGGCTCATTAACACCGTCTTCATTTGAATTTTCCTTTTTAACATTTATTTCATCTTCACTTTTACCAATTGCATCTCTTTCGAATTTTAACTGTCCCAGTGAACTATTTGTAATGAGATCAATCAATCTAATATCGCCTATTAATCTCGTCTGGCGCAATTTTTCAAGCTCCTTTCGTTTTTCTTCCTGCTCTTCCTCTTCCTGTCTTGCTTTCCTAAAGGCCTCTGAGTCTTCAACATTAACGCCCGCTAATCTACGTGAACGTCTCGTTGGTTCTTGGGGTTCCTTTTTCACTGATTTTGTAGGTCTTGAGGTCTTTCGTTTCTTCTCATGTACATTCAGAATTGCATCAGCTTCTCGCTTAATAGAATCTGATAATGAATTTAAATTAAGCTTTCTTAGGAGATCCTTATTCCTTTGTATATTTTCTTGTCTTTGAAGTTCAAGTTTAGATAGCCCAGTCATAATTAATCTCTTGTGTTGCTTTATTTCATATACGCGTTGATATACAACTCTATAGTTTACATATATATATACGTCTCGAAATTATGTTTTATCTTCGGCAAACCTTAGTATATCTGAGCAAAAATAAAGGCTCCCACACATGACGATCTTTCTACTTTTCATATCAGACAGCTGAACAGTTTTAATTTTATCTAACAAGGCTGCAATGTTACAATTAGGATCAAATGATTGAATGACATCTTTACAATAATACCTGCTCTTTTCAGCTAAATATTTCTGATTATATGACTTGATCCAGGGCATATTTTCAGGCTGTGTAAACTCTGTAGTTATGATGGTATCATTTTGATTGGTTACAATGTGCTTTAATAGCCCATCTATACCTTTCCCTTCCGTCATGGCTATAGCAAATATTATACCATTGGACCTAGAATCATAGGTTTCAAGGTATCTTCCCAACTCAATTGCAGCACTTTCATTATGAGCTCCATCAAGTAAAATATCTATGTTCCATTTATCAAACCGCAAGTGCTGCAATCTACCAGGCCAATAGGTGCTTGAAACACCGTCTTTTATAGAATTTTCGGTTATCAATAGCTCACCATCCAGTGAGTAGAGGAAAGAATGTTTCTGTGATATAAGTATATCGATTAAAGCTAAGGCAACACTTAGATTTTGGGCCTGATAACTCCCAGCCAATTTAGAATACTTAATATACTGGTTGGTTTTCATTACAAATGGAAATTCCTTTCTTCTGGCGATCCCACCTACGATTTCTGTACAATTCTTATGGCCGTCAACCAAATACAACGGAGCATTATTTTTGATAGATACCTCTTCAACCCGAGCTATTACCAGCTGATCATTTGATCTATCGAGGACACATGGTATATTAGGTTTAATAATTCCAGCTTTTTCAAATGCAATGTCTGATAAGCATGAACCAAGGAACTTTTCGTGGTCGATTCCAATCTTAGTTATTCCTGTAGCGACAACACCTCCACGATAAGGCACATCGGATCCCTTAGAATACAATTTAGGAAATAGAACATTTGTAGCATCTAATCTTCCGCCTAGTCCTACTTCTACTATAGCTATGTGAACTTTTTCTATTTCGAAAATTTTGAAAGCTGTTGCCGTAAGAAGCTCAAATTCCGTACAGTTAAGACCTAGCAAATCATTTTCCTTCTTAACCTTATCACTAACCGCATTAAAGTTCTTCATTGGATATACTTCATTGTTAATACATATACAATCATTGTAACGAATTGTGCTAGGTGAAGTAAATCGCCCATTTTTCAAGGTTGCCTTTGTTAATATAGATGATAAATAAGCTACTGTTGAACCTTTACCATTTGTGCCAGCAATATGAATGGTACTGTAAGAGCTTATATGAGGGTTACCGATACTTTTGAGTAATTTTGTAATTCTTGTTAGCCCAAGATCTATTGACATTATTTGATTGTAGGTTTATTTTAGTCGCATTCCAAAATCAATAAACCAAGTTAAAGTTCTATCTAGTGATGATGGATTCTGAGGATTTGAAGCCGAAAACGTTCATAAAGGAAAGATTGGATTCGCTTTATGAGGCTGACTGTAAGGTGGTTACATTATTAGATAGCTTTTCTTCTTTATTCGAAACATACTCGGTAACCCAGAAGTCAGAAGCTGAATTGGAAAGTATGAAGCAAGAAATAACTACAAAGACCCTGAAAATATATTCCTTACTAAGTGAAGTAGCGATTCAGCTAAGAAGAGAGGTACAAATTATGGATGAGAATATCGGGACCCATAATGAAAACAGTGAAAATAGAATGATTCTCCCAATTAGTGTAGAACAAAAGAATACCACCCTTGGTGATAAGAAGCTTGAAAAACTAATTGATTCATTGAGCCAGGTCGTTGAAACCTCTACAACACATGCTAGTAATAATAAAAGGAAAAGTAATGGTCTAGACGATATTATTAGTAATAATAATAATAATGATAATAATGATGATGATGATGATCAAACGGCACCTGAAACAGTACGTGGAATAAAAGAAGAAAACGAAGATGTTATTATGTCGACTTAAAGGCAAACTAATTAAAAGCTTTGAAGGTTTAAAGTGAAGGCTATTAAATCTCCTCTAGATATCCTTGTTGAATTAATCTTTCCACATCAGATTTCCTAACAAAAAACTGAGAATCTTTGATCAAATTAAATATACCATATTCTGTCTGTATTTCACCGCCATTCTTCAATACTCTAACGTCAATAAATATGTTGGTAGGGGGGTGGATGTCGCCTGACAAATCAATGTCTGCAAAATGTGATTTATAGTTCGTAATTATATCCTCATAGCTCTTGTAATATTCCTGTTCTGTATGACTTAAATTTTCCAATGCAAGTTGTGTAGTATAGTTTGTGTAATTTCCTACCTCTTTAGAGTTTGCCATGGTTACCTGAGCTATATCTTGGTTGGATTTGGCAGTAGAAGAGGAAAGAATAGGTTCAACGTTGAGCCATGAAAATTCATCAATTTTTTCTGCTCGAGATTTATGGTACCCCAAAAGACATCTCTTGTTCCTTCTCATGTTTAAATGCGTTACAAATAATTGACATTGCTTTATCTTTTCTTGTTCTCCATCCAAGAGTTCAGCCTCGTCTTGAACCTTCAGTTGAAGGAACTCAGCATCAGCTTGTAAATCTGAAACCTCTTTGACTATGCTTCTAACTAATTCACCCTGATACAACGGAACCTCGGAAAGTCCACATGCCCTTTTAGCATCTAAAACCAACTTATTAGCAGTATCGCCATACATCCCGTAATGAACTAGCTAATATGCTACACGTCTAATGCTGTCTTATGTGATCACGTGACTGATTGGTTATCATTCCTACTACAACACATCCAGTCTTGACATTGGTTGTATTCTGGGTTTAGATTGACTTATTCGGTCCAAGGAATCCCAAAAGTATGTTGCATAATTAATTCTTTAAACGGTGGTGTTTGAATGATTATAAAGCAAAACCTCTTAACAATATCCAAGCCTTTGGTCATGAAAAGAAACTTCAGGAGATCTAAAACTAACAGCATAATATATTTGGATAGTAGATCTCTTTAGCAGAGCTTTTTGACATGAACATATAATTACACCCAGTACTAAAGTTTGAATGCTGATTCTCCTTTAGGAAATTTATCACTGCGCGATCTCATCTCATCATCTAGAATATATATCTCTCAATAGATAATCTATGATGGAACTTTCTCTGAATTGGAAGAAGCTAAGTCATAAGATTTCAAAGAAGTCTAGTAAGAAAAATAAAGATAATAAAAAGGTAAAAGCAAAATCATTGTTAGAAAAAAGCATTACAAAGCCAATCTCAACTAAAATAGATAACATTAGGAATGACGACACAAGCTCATTTAACCAACATAAAAAGTCACAAATTGAACTAGCATTATGGCTTAATAATTATGACATTATCACCAAAGATCTAAACACACTTTCCAGTATGAAAAGCTCTAATGATGCACGAAAAATAGAGCCGGGAAAATTCCTTGCAATGGATTGTGAGTTCGTTGGAGTAGGGCCAGATGGGGAAGAATCTGCATTGGCAAGGGTGTCTGTGGTGAATTTTTACGGTCATGTATTGATTGATAAATTTGTGAAGCCTAAAGAGAAAGTTACAGATTGGAGAACATGGGTTAGCGGTGTTACTCCGAAGCATATGAAAGATGCCATTTCTTTCTCAGAAGCACAAACAGAAGTTGCTAACTTGCTAAATAATAGAATCTTAGTAGGTCATGCTATACACCATGATCTACAAGCGCTATACTTATCTCATCCAAAGTCCAAAATAAGAGATACTTCGAAGTATAAACCTTTTAGGGAGATCTCAAAAGGAAAAACCCCGAGTTTAAAGAAATTATCATTACACTTTATAGGAATGGAGATTCAAAGCGGAGAGCATTCATCGGTTGAAGATGCTCGAGCTACCATGCTTCTATATCGGCTTCATAAAAGCAACTTTGAGAATAGTATGAGAATAAATAACTGAATTTTTTTTGCATTGTTAGAACTTGCTTATCATTAAAACTTTATTACAATGCTATTTAATCCTCAAGCATCCTATTTTCTACAAATGAACAAGAACACCTATATAATATTTCTCTCAAATCGGCAACTAAAGCTTCGAAGTGATGTATGGAGCGTTCATCTTTGAATTCAACAAGATCTGATTTAACAAATTTATGCTCTTTAATAAACATCAAAGAGTAATTATTCAAAAGCGTTTCCAATTCATCCTTACTCTTATCCATAGCAGCAGGCTCCTGACATATGATTCTGCAAAGAGAAGAACTGCAAATCTCTATTAAGTCTGTTCGGTCTGTTTCAATCAATATCTGCTTGAGCTCATCTTTGAACCAGTAAACGTAAGGAGAGCATTCTCTTACTCCAAGAAGATGAATATAGTCATGTAAGTACAAGAAATTAACCTTGAAAGTAGTGTCGATCTTCGTTTTGAATAACTCAGAAAGCAAAACCTTGAATATTGCCAGATAATCAGTATCTTCAATAACAAAATCAATAAGTTGTTTAGGGCACCTTGTATTTCCTCTTATTACCACCCATTCAACTGCGATCTTGGATTCTTTTATATATTCTTCAAAATCATTTGAGGACATGGC
This sequence comes from Debaryomyces singareniensis, assembly GCA_031081795.1. Taxonomy (NCBI): domain Eukaryota; kingdom Fungi; phylum Ascomycota; class Pichiomycetes; order Serinales; family Debaryomycetaceae; genus Debaryomyces; species Debaryomyces singareniensis. The sequence goes on from JARYSX010000003.1 coordinate 386,085, forward strand.
CAAATATATATATAACAAAACAGGAGTCGATATAGAATAAGACCGATACTTATTGTAGTCAGGATCTAGTTCTAGCTCCTTCGCAAACGCATAATAGTGTTTTAAATGCTTGAGAGTATTATGTTTCAAATGTGTATATCTCAAGCCTTTCGATAATGTAAAAATTACAACGATTTCAAAATTCTCTTTAGTAACAGTTATATCACTCCTCTTCAGAATATCTGATATAAAGGGCTCTAAGGTAGACTTACATTCAAAGATCTCGTCCAAATATGAAGTATTGGCCTTGATAGTTTTCACTGCAAGAGACAAAAGTCCAAAAGAACCAGCTTGATAGCTTGAAGTATATGCCAATAAACCATGATAAAGCAGATGCCATAAAAAATAAGAAATCAATGTTGAGTTTTTTGATAAACCATTGAATATGCACGAATAACTGTAAGATAATATAATATGTTGGTCAGCAAATAACCGTGACGAATTTTTTGTGCCAGCTTTGACCACCCTAGCTGCAATAGTATCATTTATATACTTTTTTGATAGTATCCCAACTATCAAAAAGGCTCTTGAGCTGAATATAGTTGATTTCTTGAATGCTATTTCAATTGCAAGAGAGCTAAATTTTGTTTTCAAACCAAAAGACTTATTAGAATCATACATAACATCCATGAACCTCACAAGCGCCTGTACACAAAAGTCAAGGGTGTTACATCTGTTGACCACTTGATTCAAATCATAATTGGAAACTGACTTGTCCCTTGTCAACCCAAAAAGTAATTTTCCTCTATCACCTGTAAAAAATTGTAAAGTTTCCTCAACAGCATCTAGCTCCGGTTTTGTAATATCAACCTTTTGTAGATAGGAATGAAGAGTGTTCGTAAATAGTTTTTGAACATCTGCTCCAAAATCTAACATAGGATTGTCAATAGATAAAACGCTTAATAAGAAAATTTCAGCAGTGAAAAGCTCATTAAATTCGTTGTAATTAAAAAACAAAGAAGAGCAGATCTTAACAAGAACTTTCATCTCAAATAGCTTGCCTTCTAACACAATAGTAGGTTCATCAGCGCTAACAGTTTTGACACAACTTATCAACCTGGAAACAATTTCCCCACATATATCAACTGAGGGTATTATGACTGAATTCATGTAGTCCCAATCAGGATCATCTTTCTTGTTGTGAATAGTAAATGTAATTATTTCATCCAACAAAACTTTTGAGAGTCTCTCTTCTTCAAATAATTTCTTCCAAACGAAATCATACAAGCAAGTCATCTGATTTTTGTTTTCAAATGATAATTTACAAAACCGCCTTATAATACTAGCTGTCAAATCAGGGCCTCTTCGGTCTACAAGAAATATATTTTCACAAGCATTGCCCACCCATGGAGAGATATACTGAATAGCATTTAGCTTGTCCTTGTCTTGCAACTTATCAAAATAATCTAAGAATGTATGCAAAAAATCGTAAGTATAAGATGAAAAATGATCCGCCAAATACGTTGAAACACTGATAATGAAATCAGTTACATTTGCTGGGAAAGATAAACTTTGGGCGTATTTTACGGTAATTCCAAAATCTGTCTCAAAGTAAGCAGACAAAGCTGCAAATAATAAAGATGCTGACGTCTTAGTTTCTTCATCCGTTGACAACAATCCATGAAAACAAATATTATAAAGACAAGAAAACCAGTTACTCTTCCACTCAGCATTAACATCCATTTCCGATTCCTCGGTGTCAATTTCATTTGGTAATCTTGTAGTAGCAAAATATAAAAATTTCAAAATCTCATCCTTTTCGGAAGAAGATAATATCATCAGGTCGCCTTCAGCGAAATTGAGCGTAAATTCATTACCACGATCAGTATAATGTGAAAGCTCACAACTAACCAAATCAGATAAGCGATACACTTCTGCTGGTTTATATGTTACCGTTTCATCATTATGAGAATAGTATATGGATTCCTCGGTACAATAGATTTGAAGCCACTGCCTTCCGATTTTCAAAATTACGGGAAGCCATTGATTCGTGTACTTATCTAACACTATAACCTCTTTGAAAGATATTCTCTCATCATCCATTATTGAAAGTGTATTTGGATTCAAATTAATATTTCCAGGAACATTATTATTATCACAAGTCGAATAAATATGTAACTGCGCACCCATAACTTTCAATCTAAATTCCTTTACGGATTCCAATGATTTATTATACTCTTGTCTTGGTAAGTTTAGGTAATATATTCTGGTACAATTATCGAGCATTTCCTGAGGTGAAAGTTCTTTGATCAATTTATAATACGAGTCAACTATGCCCGGCTTTAATATAGAATCGGTGAAATCAAAAGCAAGGTAAAACTTATTTTCCCATATCATGCTAGCTTGCTCAAATATTTTATAGACCAAATATTTGGCATCATCTTCAAAAATCTTTGAGTAATATAAATTAACAACCACGATAGGTGTACCATCGTCAAATATTGCAGAATGTGCTAAAGGATACTCAGTACTAATATGAAGATACTCAAAAACCATCTTATTCATAAACTCATTGAACTTTCCACTTAATGATCCAGCATCAGATGCTCTTATAGAATCGTCGTAAGTAAGTGACACTAATGCCATTGGCTGCCCCAAGTCACTCATAAATTGATCAAAATTTTCAAATACAGCCACATGTTCTGATAAGCTTTTAAGTGAATTAATTGGCCGCCTCACAAGATATTCATACTTGATATCAGTAAAGTAATTATAAAAAAAGTGATGCAAATAACGCATTTCAGGAATAGGTTTTTCGGGCACTTCTGGAAAGGCATATTCCTGTGAGTCATATTCAGAGAACTTCTTCAAAAACTGGAAAATTTTCTCGTTGATTTCGTTCAACTCTTCAGCCTTATTCAACATCGTTGGTGATTTCATTGTGCTTAAAGAGCCATTAGCCATATTTTGCATAACCTTAGCCAATTGCAAAAATGACCTACGAACCTTAGGATTTTCAATGCTAACATCAAAAAACGATTCTGGGCTAATTATAACGGGGCAAATCAATCTTAAAAATACAAATGCACCTACTGCTACTAAAGCTGCATCATGAAATTTCTCTCCAACCTGTCTGTATATCTCAGAACAAAGATATCTGAAGCATTGAGGAGCGTAATCGACTGACCTAAAAATAGCGTTCATTACCCTTTTAAACCATACCATAAAAACATCTGTATCCTCAAGAGTGGATGAGTCCTTTTCAATTTCAAATTCGATGTTCTGAGTTATCATTTCCTTTATAATATTCTCAAGTATTTCTTTGAGAAAAACTGAACCAACTTCACGACCAAGCACTGATATTAGTTTTGTTAAGATACTGTTGCCTCTCAAAAGTTCACTTGATCTACTTATCTTGGAAATTTCATAAGATAACAAAGAGCTGAAAAGAGTATCCAATCCTTTGATATATGCAAAGGTCGAATACAATGAAGCGGCTAATAAATTATGTTCTGTCAATGGTGATACTTTCGCAGCACAAGCCAATAAATGCGTCATTCCAGTCATTCGTGAGATCATCTGCATTGGAAATTCTTCGGAAAATACTATGGACTTTCTCGCTTCCAACATATTTGCAAAAACGGTCAAAAAATAGGCTCTAATTGTATTATTTTCATGTAAGCCCAAAGGCAAAACAAATTGAGTCCCTAAATCAGCTTCAAACTTCATTAAATTAGTTATACTTTTCAATACATTTTCTACGACCTGATTCTTTCTATATCCTTTCGTTTTCGTCTTAGGAGATGACAAATATTTTTGTAGGGTACGGTACATTAGTGACAAATATGGAGCAAATGCTAAATTTTTGTTGGCTTTAATATCCTTATCCTTAACACCTTCAGGTATATGTAGTCTAAGATTATGGAGCTGTAAGGAAAGACTCTTTGATGCCTCTAGAATAAGATCATTATTGAAGCCCTCAAACTCCAAATTATTTGAGATCACTTCATTTTGCAGACTTGAAGATTGAATTGTAGAACCACGAGATCTAGATTTCTTTTCTGCAGAAATTTCAGATGATAGCACGGAGGAAGGAGGCTGATAGTTCATCGCTTTCGTTAGCCAATCGCAGGTCAACTTTGCATAAAAATTTCTTATTTTAAAGGCTCCTAATAAACCGTTAGTCTTTTGATCAGAAGCTAACTCAGCTAAAAGTTTACAAAATCTTGATTTAAGTCTAACAGATTCTAAAGGATCTCTAATCGAGGAAATCGAACTGCAAAGACAGATGAGTACTGACGGCAAAGCAGCGGTTAGCACAAATGATCCTTCATTCCTCAAGCTCAACATACCAATAATTACGAGAATAGCTTGGTCAATATATGCAATTCCATCTCTTGAGATAGGAGGAACTTCACTAAACGATTTTATAAGTTTTATCATTTCATCGACAATCAGCTTATAAACAAATGGATGGGCATCTTGGGACAAAGAGTTTCTAACAACAGATCGTATTTTAAAATCAGATGAGGAAAGTAGCTTTGCAGATCTTCTATAAAACTCTTGGATATATTCTAAAGCTTCCGCTTTTAGATCTTTTTTCATATTAAAGTCTTCCCCATAAAAGCATCCACTTATGGAAACAAGAAGCCCGGTATAAATGTAAAATGCAGTATTATCATCCTCTGTTAAAGTCTTCTGATCTAATATATCAAGCCATCTTATGTAAACCCCTAACCAAACTTTTAGTAAAGATTTGGTTGGTTTGGATTTTTGCAAAATCTTACGAAACCTTTTATGATACGAGACAAAACCAGTGAAGTTTACCTTAACATCTACTAATTCTTTTAATAATTTCTCTGAACTATCAATCATACACTCTTCAAAGTGTGCAACTGAATCTAATTCACCAAAATAGCAGTTTACAGTAAATCTTGCTATTTCAAAAATCTGAATATCATTACGCAGAAGAGCAAATATTATCAATTCCTCAAACTTAGAGGAATTACTGAAGCAAAAACTGTGCAATTCTTTGCATTTTAAAATATCCACGTCTGATAATTCCTCTAAAAACTTTTTCCGAACTTCAAAAAAGGTTTTCATAAAAAGGAAACAAGACTTGAACTTGATTGCAGTTAGCTGAAGTGGATTACATTCGTCGCATATGATCTCTAGTATTTCGTTCCCGATGGCAAACCAACAAGCTAAACTTATTTCCTTCAGATGACATGCAAATGAGTTTGAATTGGTTATTATAGAAATAACCAACTTATTGGCTGTCTCAAATAAAGTATAATTTTGATTTTTGATGAATTCAACTAATGCAAACCTTATTGGGACACAAATTCCATGTGCATAATGTTTGATCTGGGATGCAAGAAATCTTTCATAAGTCTTTGAATCCAGAAAGTTAAGGAATTCAGTATTTGAACAATATATTTCTGGACGTTTCTCAAAGATTAGATATAAATCAGATATCATAAAGTCATAATTTAACTGAATTTTAGATTTGAGAACCTCATCTGGAGATAAAAACTTGCCTCCATTTTGGATTAGACTCAGTAAAACAACATCTTCTTGTTCCTGATTGTCTAATCTAGTGTTAATTGATTGAAGAAAAGAGCCAAGAAGAAATCTCTGATTATCTAACGTGATATTCTTCTTCGAGGACATCGATCTTTCTTCCGAAGTACGAATACTTGCTTGTTGTGAGGCCAGAATTTGTGCATCAACATCCACCAGCGAAACACTCTTGACACTTTCTAATGTATTAATAGAATTCTTCGCGATCAAGAGACGAATGAGATAAAATAGCGAATTCCTTAATTCTGATGCACAGTTCAGCAATATTCTATTGCACACTTCACCACCGTTTTCCAAGTCCGATAATGCTTTGGTAATTTTTATCATCATCCTCATAATCCGTAAATTCGTGTAAGAGCTTTTAAATATCTTCACTAGAGCATTAAAATAGTTTTCTGGCTCTATCAACAAAGCGCATATAAAAAAATTGATAACAAGATTATCAATTATATGATAGTTTACGTCATTTTCCATTGATTGGTGATGAATTTTTGATAATGCTTCATAAGTATCTCCCAAATGTGTGGTGGTAAATCTAGATATTGCGTTATCCAAGTTAATACTGCCCAACGAAGCTCCCAAAAAAAAGTAGTTTAGTAATGCATCGAAAGAATCTAATGAATAATTAGACTTTGAAAACTTTAGAGCAGAAGTTATGAATTTGAGTCTATAATTAAAGTTGATTTTCAATTTGCTCGGCTTTAATTCAAGCTCAAGGAAGTCAGACAAGCAAAATATCGAATACCAACTTTTAATCATTGTAGCAGCTGTAGATGGAGGTGAAGACTCAAGCATGGCAATTATGAAATCAAAGAGTTTTACTCCACTAGGCTGTTCTTTCTTCACAAATTTTTCGAAATCTTCTGGTCTTGATAAAAACTGATCCTTTATACTGACTGCACCAAAGAACAAAACTGCAAGTCTCCAATTATGAAACTTTAGCGATGATACTAGATAGTGCATATTATTGATATAGGTTGAAACCATTTGGTGCCCCAGAAAACGGATAAATTTTAATAGTGGGGCATAGCGTTGAATATAAGCAGGTGAAATCAGTTCTGAATAAAGAGGGAGCGTCAATAGTTTCTCGTAAACGTAATCATAATAATCCAGGGGATTTGTACAACCTAGAAAACGTAATACTACTTCAATGCATGTATCAATTTCTGATAAGTATTCATTGGTATACTCCTCTCCGAAAGAATCCTCGGAACTTTTGGATAATACTGTATTGCTCTGAGAACTTGAACCACTGAGATCTAGCTTAGCCTTATCTTGAGCTGCACCTAACAGCTTGTTTTGGATGTTTGAGCTCGAATACTCAAAATGATGACTAGAATTTCTAGTGGTGGTGCGATCTGAATTCGAAGCTGTGTCCATCTTAAGTTCTTCCAATACCCTACCAAATATTCGATAAGAAGTAAGACTTAGAAGAGAGGTCAAGATCGGGTGAATAACACCGGAATCGAGCGGAGGAGGAATTTTATAATGATAATAAATTGCATATGTTGATGGGAGTCTAAAATTGGTCGAAAATATCTCACTATTCAAACTGGTGAGATCGGCATCCAGCTGCCAACAACTCTGTACAATTTCTTTAAGAAAACGTAACACAACTAGAGTCGAGCCTAAGGACTTTTCTTCCCTGTCTTTCATTCTTATGTTTTCACACTCCATGCTTATGGAATCACATATGTCACAGAGCAGCTTTATAAGAGCCGATATAAAATGTGTCCTTAGTTGTATATGTAATTCATTTTGCTCTTCTTCTGTAATTTTTTTTAGAATCAACGTTCTAATTGTATTGTACTGTGAGTTGAGCTCTATTTCTGAAATCGTATACCCCGTCCTGCTGGGTAAAACCTTTTTTAATATCCCACTCACAGAATCGATATAAGATGTTAGCAATTCATTGCTAACATCTTCAGTTCTGTTTAGCGCCATGTTTTATTATCTTGAATGCAGACCCAACCCTTGTTTAATTTAAATTGTATAATTGTGTGCCTTGTCTCTTGGCACTATATCTTAGTTTTTGGTTTTATAACCTATCTGTCTTCGATGTAAACTTCTCTGTAGGGCAGATATTTACGGAATACTATATATTTATCCTAGACTGTTAATCTCGCTTATGTAATCATCCCGAGTTTTCTTAGTTCGCTGCAACTCTCACGAGGAAATGAACCTACTGTAAGAATGACTTGTGGCGCCTGGTGACAACCATTATTACAAAAGTGTGTTGTTCTCTACAAATTGTGTCTACACAAGTATAAATGACCAATTAGTTTTCCTAATTTGAAAGTCTTCAAATTAAAATAAAATTTCATCAAATCCATCACAGAATCCCTTGATCTAAAACCGTTTGAAGTACGATAGAATTTTACGTTAGAAGATGCAATTAAGAAATAATTTACCTGCATATACAGCATGTCCAGAAATCAAATTACAGAGCCAGTGGAAAGGTTACACATCTTCTCTTGAAAGATTCTCGATGTCTATATCACCTGAATGGAGACGTTAGCTCTAAGGTAATGGAATTCCTCTAGTGGATACAATATTTCATCGATACATGTTAGTGTTATCGAACATCAGATGATTTTGGAACAAAAGAAAACCAGTCCGAGGGTTCTTTGGACCTGTGTATAAAGAAAATGAAGGGCAATTTGTGCAAATATGAGCCAAGCGTAAAATTCTCGAGTCTCAACTTTCTTAGCTCGCATTTACACAAAACCAAAAACCTCTGTCGTGTGTGCACCGTTTGTTCCATTCGACGAATCGCAGAACATATTAATTTGATGGATGTAGTTGGATAGAATATTTTATATAAAATCTTAATATGGGTTCCGCATACACTATCTTAGGTAGATCAGTACCAGCTCACCAATTGGCGTTAGCCACCTTGGGAGCCGTTGTTCTTGTTATTGCTCCAAAACCATGGGGTCCACCTGCTCCAAAGCATCCAGCTATCAACGCTAGTTCCAAGGAAGAAGAAAAGTTCGTTAAAGACTTCTTATCCAAGAATGGAATCACTGAGTCTCAATAGATTATTCTTAGAATAAGAATTGGTTCAAGTAATTAATGTGCAGAATTTGTAGGTTTGAAACCTTATTTTGCAGGATTCTAAATCTTGAACAAGTAGATGTCCTGAATGTTTGTGTTTAGATGTGGTTTGGCGGAGAAAATATATCGTTTCGTTATTATTATCTATTCATACTTGCTAGAATTTTAGAATAAATTTTCAAAATTGTTAACAATTTAAAGTTAAATCGTAGAGATGTGTAGAGATGTGTCCAGAAGTTGGCGACAGAAATGACTGAATGCTATGACTAGATTCAACTATCAGCATATGTTTAGAGCACCTTTATAGAGTCCTTTGATTGTAGATTTCTGTACTTGAATGTAACTTGCTTTGAGTGAATCTTTAATTACACAAAATTGTGCGAAGAGCAGGCCAATTTTTCACTACCTCTGCTCTTCGCTAAAAAGCTTCTATAGCATTTTCTTTCCATGTCTAGTATTTTCAAAGCATTACAACCGAAGTCTTCTAAGACTTCCTCTGAGAGGTCAAAGCATATAAATAAGCAAAGGCTTTTGGTTATTTCTTCAAGAGGAATAACGTATAGACATCGTCATCTCATAAACGACTTGGTTTCGTTACTTCCTCAAGCAAGGAAAGAGCCTAAATTTGATTCTAAGAAAGACTTATATCAGTTAAATGAGGTTGCTGAACTTTATAACTGTAACAATATATTTTTTTTTGAAGCAAGAAAACATCAAGATTTATACTTATGGATAAGCAAACCTCCTAATGGGCCAACCTTAAAATTCCATGTTCAAAATATGCACACTTTAGATGAATTAAACTTTACCGGTAACTGCTTAAAGGGATCACGTCCTATTTTGAGTTTTGATAAGGCATTTGAGTCTTCTGGACATTACAGACTTCTTAAGGAACTTTTTATCCACACTTTTGGGGTTCCTCCAAGCGCCAGAAAGTCTAAGCCTTTTATTGATCATGTAATGTCATTTTCTATTGTGGATAATAAGATTTGGGTTCGTAACTACCAAATCAATGAGAGTGCTGATCTCAAAGAGATTGACGAAGATAAGGATTTTCAACAAGAAGAGTTGTCGTTAATCGAGATAGGACCACGTTTTGTTTTAACATTAATCACAATCTTGGAAGGTTCTTTTGGAGGTCCAAAGATCTACGAGAATAAGCAATACGTTTCGCCTAATGTCGTCAGAGCGCAATTGAAACATGACGCAGCTGAGCAAGCAAAAGCTAGAACTGCCGCTTCAATGGACAGAAAATTGAAAAAGAGAGCTCAAGTCTTAGAGGCTGATCCATTAGGTAATGACGCTTTGTTTAAAGATTTATAATGCAATTTATAGTTAAGTTAATTAATTTTTTTCGCTCGTTGGCATTTATTGTTAGAGAACTGAATTTACATTTTTATAAATTCTCAGCCACATCGCGTTCCTGAAATACAATCAACAATTAAATACTCCAAATAATATAATTTAACAGCCCTATTGTGGTATTTTGCAGAGTCCTCTTAAGGAGTTTCTAGTTAGAATGTTTGGCAGATCTAGCAAATACAGATCTCCGATCTATAGCAATGAAGAAAATATATTGCATCCTCTGTTAGAATCCCAAAATTCTCGTATGAATTTAAGGAATAACTCAAGTGACATTTCGGATGAAAATTCTACTTCAATAGCTTTGAATCAGTTTCATAGGACAGAACCTTATTCGACGTTGGATAATATACACAATTCTGGTCACAATAATGAATTTTTTTCGAGTGGTCCCTATCGTGAAGATCAAAATCTGTATGACCTGTTAAAGCATGGAACAAACCCGTTTGATTCTGACAACCTGCAATATCCTACCGGGAATCCATACTTCCCAAGTGCTGCAAATCCATTTGAAGCTGCTCCTGAAACTGAGAAGGAGAAAATTCGTCGAAATGAGAAAGAACGAATAAGACAATTGCGTAGTAAACCACGATTTCATTACACCAGATTGCCATACTTTGTAATCATTGCTACGCTAGCCCAGGTAGGTGTATTTATTGCGGAATTGGCTAAAATGTCTGAACTAACAGGTTCTGCATTTCAAACAAAGCCATACTTCAACCCCATGTTGGGACCATCTACCTATTTGTTAATTAATATGGGGGCCCGGTACGCGCCTTGCATGCACAGAATTATGGACATTACAGATGATACTTCTATTAACTTCCCTTGCCCCAATTCAACAAGTATAAGTACGGACATCTGTACTCTAAATGAGTTATGTGGGTTGGGAGGCATTCCCTCTCATGGTGGGCAATGGTATCCGCATCAATGGTATAGAATTGTTACACCTATCTTTTTACACGCTGGATTTATCCACATATTATTTAACCTACTTTTACAAGTAACCATGGGGGCCACAATCGAAAGAAATATCGGTTCTCTCAAATTTGCGATCATATATATGCTATCTGGAATTTCCGGGTTTCTACTAGGTGCTAATTTTTCGCCTGCTGGGATTGCATCGACAGGGGCATCGGGTGCCTTATTTGGAATACTTGCAACTAACATCGTAATGTTTATTTTCTCTGGTAGGAAAAACAATAATATATACGGCAGCAAGAATTATGCTGCTTTTATTTCTTTAATGTTAGCTGAGATTATAGTCTCCCTTGTTTTAGGGTTGCTACCTGGATTGGATAATTTTAGTCATCTTGGTGGATTTGCTATCGGAATTCTCTTAGCAATACTTCTACTCAAAGATCCTTTTTTTGTATACCAAGATGGAATAATTACCTATGAATCCAATCTTTCAACGTTCGATGAATTTCGAAATAATTGGAATCCAATGCTATATATCGAAGACAAGATTCCTTCAAGGTATTATATTTGGATATTTGTTCGGTTTTTTTGTCTTGCATTAGTTGTCCTTTATTTTGCTTTGCTAAGCAAAAATTTCTTCATATCAGGAGAGTCAACTCCTGACAATCACTGTTCCTGGTGTAAGTACATTAGTTGTATTCCCGTGCATGGTTGGTGTGACATAGGGGAGCTTACTGTCCAAAATACTACTAGTAATAGAATAAAGAGAAGCTTAGCTTTTCAATATTTTTCATCATTTTAGATTAGATAATATGTATTGACGCTGATAATATTATTGCATTCATAATGTATAGAAATCATCCAGGTAGGTGCTCTTTGTGTTCCAAACCTTGTATCGCTCTTTGTGTAACTTCAAAAATAAAGTATTAGATTTTTTTCACCTACGCATTGAACATTTACATCTTTAAATGCTTGGATCTAATCTTAAGGCTGGGGTTATTAGACTTCAAATAAGAACTCTTGCTAGTGCACATAGAGTATCTTTTATCGGGAATATATTTGGCTCGAAGCAAGCTAAACAACGAGAAGAAATTATTAAGCAACAAGATGATTTTGAAGTAGATGCGGAATCCAAGATTGTTATCCTTAATAAATCAAATTCTCCAGAAGTGAAGCCATTTAATCCAGATACTGATTTAGAAGGATTCGAAGTCCTCCAGTGGAAAAATAATGTTACTAGAAGTAAAGATATACAAAAGAAATACAATTCTGAAGTTTTGAAAGAGGTGGTTTCGGCAACATATGCAGACCTCACAGGAAAGGTTCCTGAAGCTTTTGGTGAGTGTAGTTTATCTGATTTGAGTTTCAGATTTAAGTACGGCAAAGCACTTCAGAGTAATTTGGGCTTTGATATTAGCGATTTCATAATGAGTAAAGCACATAATTTGGATATTTTGGTACATGAGTTAGAAACTATCATCTCTACTAGGTGGACGAATGAAAGGAACCCCAATGCAATTGCAGTTCGGCCTGAGGATTTCACTGCCAAGAACATTTATTTAAATCAAGAGTTATCAAGCACACAGCAGAAGAAGAGGTTCAATCAGATTTTGAGCAAAGCCAGAGAATCTGCAGCTCAATAGAGCAACATACATGTAAATATATAAGTGTATTTCCTTTTAAATGAATTACTTTCTACTTAAAGCGAATCCTATAATGGCTGCAGAAGCCAAAATCATAATTGCGCCTGGTAATATATATTCCATTGGTATCCCCTCTGATTTCTTAGAATGTCTTTTCATTTTACGTTCATCAATATTTGGATGTTTCGTATGATTATGAATAAATAAATCTGCTCTTTCGTTTTTAAGTTGCAAATTCACTTTAGCGCAATCCACGAGATCAGAATCAGTAGTAATAGATACTATGTCACCTTCATCATCAATATAACTTATGGCATAGTCACGACCATCTTTTTCTATTCCTAAGGCTTCATAATCAGCTCCTAATAATTTGTTATTGATCATCTCCTTCAATTTTTCTACTCCGTCGGTATATTTTAAAGTTATTCTATGAACTCTTCCTTCGAATGCAGGGGACTTGAATTTGAATGAGAATGTGGTGTCAGTTCCTCTTGCTGTAAAATTAGAAGACTTCACAGGGGATTCACAATGGGATATAGAGTCAGATGGTCTAATATCTATATTAAATGACTGAAACTCTGATTGAGTTACCTCTGGAACTATATTCAAAAGCGAATCAGAGTGATTTGAATCAGTATCATTGTCAAGAGAGGTCCAGAACTTGTTCCAGGCAGGACCTTCTGGATCTACCGCTGTTTCGCTTCCAGAATTCGATATTCTGCTCTCTTCTCCATCCTTTCCATTTGCTTCAACTTGCCTAATATGGGAAAGTATCGAATACGTTAACTTAAGTACATCGACTATTCCTACTATCTCACTTTGCTGGTTCACTATTGGCAAATTCAAGTAATGTCCCTCTAACATCTGTTTCAATGCATGTTGTATTGGCATTTCATCGTCAGCAACGTCCGGTTGTGGCGTCATTACTCTCACAATTGAGCACTTATTCGGATCAAGGCCAGCTGCAATTACTCTGAGAACCACATCTTTAGAAGTAAAAATTCCGGCAACCTCGTCCTTGGTATCTTTAACTAATACAGCAGTTGTCCTGTTCTCCTTCATGAGGACAGTTGCTTCGTAAACAGATGCTCTAACTGATATATAAATTGGGACAGTAGATGAATTCAATACATTCTTTACAATAGGTCCATCCATTTTAGATTTGAGCGACTCAAAATATTGAAAAATATGGGCTGGATGTCGACTGCCTCCAATTTCCATGTTGACATTGTCCAATGCTTCATATAGCTTCTTAGATGATTGGTACATTCTGTCTAATTTTTCCATCTGCTGGGCGTAGCATTTAGTTATATCTAGCACGCCCACTATCAGATTATTTTCATCCAATACAGGCAAATGACGAAATCCCTTTTGAACCATCAACGTTAAAGCTTCTGCAGCAGGGGTTGATGCTTGAGCACACATGGGATTTGGGGTCATAATCTGGTCTACGGTGACGTTATTAGCATTGAGGCCCGAGCCAACTATTCTAAAAGCTAAATCTTTTGCCGTAAAAATACCCAATAGCTCCCCTTCATCATTAACCACCAAAACACAGTTTTCACGTTTAGCCGCCATAATCTGTGCTACCTCATATATTGACTTCAGCGGTTTACAAACAATCGGCTCTAATGGCTTTAGGGACAATACCGTTCCTGGCGCTCCTTTCTTATTACGACTAGTCCTTATGTTATTCTTTTTCTTCTTGTTTAAATCATTTTCAATCTTTCTTCGAATAGCATCGTCTCTTTTAGACTGCCTCTTTCTAGAGTCTATTTTATCCATATTGTAACACAACCAAGAGAAAAATCTTATATATCAAGTCTATACTAAGTTAAATTGTAAACAAATGATTTTGTGGATTTGTTTCTATGCAGGTTATGATAATTTAGAGTTGCAGCCTCGATCTGATAGGAGATGCTACATAAAAGTGAAGATGAGATGTTCATGGTTCTGGTTCTTATATGGTATTCATGCCATTAAGGAATTACATTTACTCTACTATGTATAGTAAGATGCTGTATCCAATTTAATAAGCCTGCAAATCCAAAATAAAATAATTAAATCAGTTGAACAGAGTATGGATTTTTGGCTGTTAAATATAGTTCCATCACCCAATTAATATATAAAGAAGAATTAACACCACTATATATAAAATATATTATAATGTAGCTAGTATATAATATAACCAGTATAGAATATAGCATATTGAGCTTAGGTAACATTTATTCCCACGAAAGCAGGGTAAGCAAGGGGCTTCCATGGCGGTTAATTTCTTGCAACCGTCTGACAGTATAAAAAGGGCAGCGTTTCGCTCGCAGTTATGCATGTCCATTATTTTATTATAATTACTTAATCTACATCAGGCTTAGTTTGATTTAGGTTTTAAAATGGGGGGTGAAGAATCAAATTCAATGTCCTTCAGTGGGCTCACGCAACAAATTTTGCGATTTCCATTGATTTTGTATTTTTACGAATTTTTCAAAGAATTTATAATATCAGTCATGAAAACAGGCCCGGTTCCTAAACATATCGGACTCATCATGGATGGAAATAGAAGATATGCTAAAAAAAATCAGCTTGCTTTAAAAGATGGGCATAATGCTGGCGCAGAATCACTTCTTGAGGTAAGATATTTCATTCTAGTGTTGTATAGGGATTAATACTGACATGATACAGGTGTTGAAAACAAGTTTTAAGCTCGGGATATCACACGTAACTATCTATGCATTTTCTATAGAGAATTTTAATAGGTCAGAAGAAGAGGTGAACACACTTTTTGCACTCTTAAAACAAAGGTTGCAACAATTGGCAAATAATGATGCATCTTATGCAATGAAAAACAAAGTGCAAATTAAAATTGTAGGAAATAAAACCATGATTCCAGAAGATATATTGAAGGATTTGGAAAGCATTGAACATCGAACGGCGAGTGCAGACAACAAAAGTACCTTAAATGTTTGCTTTCCGTATACTTCTCGTGATGACATAGCGTCTTCCATGAAGAAAGTGGTAGAAAAGTATAAAAACAATGTCTTGAAAAGTAAAGAAGATATAAGTATTCAAGAGTTGAACAGAAACATGTACTGGGGTGATGGTACTCCCGACCTAGACATCCTCATTCGAACCAGCGGCCATTCAAGGCTAAGCGATTTCTTGTTATGGCAATGCAACTACAACTGCATTGTAAAATTCGTGGATACGTTGTGGCCAGATTTTAAATTTTTCAGTATTGTATTAGTCTTGATGCAATGGGGTTATTTTAAAACAATGCAGCTAGAAGAGCAAAGAGTAACAGGAATAAAATCAGAGGAAACAAAGCTAGCAGTGAGGAACATATTAAAGGAATTGCCATCTGCCCCACCTTTTGCAAGTATCAGTGAGCGCTAACTTGCAACTCAATGTTTTAGGTCTATAGTCTTGACAATTTTTTTGACCTCCATCTTTTTTTTTTCTTTCACCTTTGCTTCTTCAATACGCGACAAGTATCCCATATATACAACTACTTCAGCCACCAATATCAAGATCGCAAAGAAAAAGCACAATAGTACGCGATATGCTGCTGAAATATTCATTGATGTTTCTGTCCAATACCAGATAGCATAAACCACACTGGCCACACTTATGAATATATTTAAAATCGTTGTCAATTGATTTTTAAGTTCTTTTGTTACTTGATTAGGACTCAATCCTTCAAGATCTTCATCATTATTTAATCCTAAATTAAAATCGTCCTTTGAAGAAAGTAATTTTTTATATTCAAGTTCTTTCTCCTTCTTTCTCAAAGTTTCCATTAATTGTACATATTCCGTTGTCTTAGGCTTTGGTTTTTGTTCTTCTTTGATTTTTATCAACATCTTTGTCTTTCTAATCAATCCGAGAAGGCTATCTGTTGGTCGACACAACTTATAAAATGACATTAAATTTTGAGAAGAGATAGTTGTTTCTGCCAACAACTTCTCTTTAGCATAATCTTCTATGCTAGATTTCAATATGATATTCTTCAAGTCATCGTTTAATTCAAATCTAACCATTTGAGTGTTAAGTGCTTATCTCGCTTAACTTTCCTGAAATTGATTTGTCCACCGCGATACATGATTAAAACAGCCACCAACATGAATTTCTTTTTGTATACAAAGAAACCTTTTTTTTGAAGAGACATGTCAGCTATAGTAGGTTCATTGGCCTGTCAAAGGAATTCTTTCTTGAAAAGCTTGAAGACAACAGTTATCTCTTGCCAAATATATAAGCAATTGTCTCCGAACGAAAAGAAGGACAAGGGCCAGAATGATGAAGATACAAATGGCAAATATGCGATAGAATTTTCAGACACTATTTTATTTCCTGAAGGTGGAGGGCAACCTTATGATTTCGGTACTATTACAATGACTGATTCGGAGGATATTCCAGTAGAGATGGTATTAAGGGATAAATTGAAAGCTCTTCATATTGTTCCTAAACCTTTAGAACCGGGAACTGCAGTGTCATTAAACGTAGATTGGGAACGAAGACTCGACCATATGCAGCAGCATACTGGTCAACATCTTATTTCTGCAGTATTTGATACTTACGGTATTGAGACCTTAAGTTGGTCCTTAGGCAAAAGGCTTTGTTACATCGAACTACCAAAAAAAATCAGCTCTGAGATCTTAAATGAAGTATCGAACAAGATAAATGGTCTTATATTTGAAGGAATTCCTATAAAAGTGGTAACAGCAGAAGAGCATGATGGTGAGGTGGATACATCCCATATTCCTGAAGATTATGACAAGTCACAAGGTACACTTCGAGTAGTGAAAATTGGCGATTTAGATGCAAATCCCTGTTGTGGTACGCATTTGAGATCCACGTCTCAGATTCAGGCAGTTGCATTACTTCATCAAGTAGGTATAAGAGGAGGTAATTCGAGGTTACATTTCGTCTGTGGCAACAGGGTATATAAAGAATTTGAATCGTTACACGCGCTTCTGAAGGATATCGCTGGTGGTGTTCTTTCATGTCAGATAGAGGACATTCCTGAAAAAGTAACTTCTTTGAATGCTAATTATAAAAAGTCTGTGTCATCTGAGCAGTCGTTGCTTAAGGAAATTGCATGTATCGAGGCTCAGCGGATACTTGGCCTATTTAATGCAAAAGATGTAACCACAGCTTTCTGTTACAGACCAGATAATAGAAATGAATATTGGAGTTTGTTTCAAAAGGAATTGCTGACACTCTCTAAAAAGTCTGAATTCACAACTATTGATTTTAACCTGAGAAACACCATCGTCATGATAAATGGTAAACAAGGAAATGAGGGAGGAATGGTGAAAGTAATGGGTCCCAAAGCGCAAGAAATTGCCGGCGAATTGAAGAAGCTTATTAAAGGTATAAAAGGCGGTGGAAAAGGTACTAGCTTTCAAGGTAAGGTTGTCACATACGAAAAGGGAGAGATTGAATCGGTCCTACATTACTTAAAAGCTTTGGAATAGGTAATCTACCATTATTTATCAGGTATTTATATATGTACAGATGTTGTAGAAATGCTAAGACTAATTGATTAACGCTTAACCCATGTAGGTGACTTCCTAGCCTTGACTTTACCAGGTTTCTTTCTTTCGACAATTCTCGCATCTCTTGTCATCAAGCCTGCCTTTGATAATCTAGGCTTTAAAAGGGGATTAAATACAATTAAGCATTTTGAAATACCGTACATGACAGCATCAGCTTGCCCTGTAGTACCACCACCGGCGACCTTTGCAAAAACATTATATTTTGCCTCTTGAGAAACCACTTGAAAAGGATAAGCGATCTTTCTACGATCCGAATCCTTAGGGAAATACTCATTTATTGACCTTCCGTTAATAGAAACTTCCCCTGTTCCCCTGGAAAGATATACAGTAGCAACTGAGGTTTTTCTCTTACCCGAGCAAACAGCTCTCCCCGATGCATCTAGTTGCTTCATTTTTCTATTTTTTACAACTTCTGTGTTGGAGCGATTCATGAAAGAGGAGATAACTTCTGATACTTCAGCTGGCATTAATTGTGGATCTATGCTTCTTAATCTGTGTAACAATTGTGTAAGTTCTTTGTAGTGAATCGGCTTAAGTCTAGTACCAGCTTGTATAGTTTCCTTATACTCCTCAAAAGATATAAACTTGAAAGCTTGAAGGTCCTTCTCATCTATCACCTTTCTAGGTAAATTCAGAAATTTCCTTATGAGGGAATTCAACATATTCAAGTTCTCCTCATGAGCAGGGTTTCCACCATAAAATGACTTCAAGCTAGGAACTATCCTTAATCTTTCAAGCTCAGGATTTCTAAGTTCTACCTGAGGCAATGTTGCAGGTATTAAAGGCTTTATTGACCTTCTGTTTTTCAAGCTTGATGGTATTAAAGGTCTACCATTTGCTTCACTAATAACTTCTGTTGAGTCCGTTGAAATCTCATTAAAGATGAGTTTTGCCGAACTAAATCTCCTTAGAGATATTTGAAGGATACTGCTGTGTCCAAGGACCTTTAAACTCATTAGACTATTCCAATTTTTTTGCTAGACTGAAGTGTTCCACTATAGAATAGCGTCTTCCACGAAAAACTTTTACCCGCAGTACACGACCTGATTACATAATATCACAAGATTTCAATATAGTCACATTAGTGAAAAGTTTATTATTCATTCATATATAACATATAAATAAATAAGATTAATTGGAATCTATCTATATATAAAAGTAGAAGCATAAGCTAGTACAATTTTCCATTCGAAACTACCAATTCCAGCTGGTTTAATTTCTTCTTTTATTCACAAAGCATTGAATGCAATATATAATTAGTTGTGATTAGCTTAATCACAGTCGGAAGCCAATACGCTTGATATGGAATTATCAACATGGATATTTGATTCCTTTTTTAATGTAGCTGAACTGGCGCCATCCTTTTCCAGGCCTGAATCTCCAGACGGTGGTCCATTATTGACTATAGGTTTTTCTTCAAGATTCTCTTTTGTCTCTTCAGCACCATGTAATGGCGATTTATCGATAGAAAGAGCACGCTGGGCATTTTCACACGCAGAGCTATTAATGATCTGATTCCACCCATGCATTTCGGCTTTTTTGTGAAAATGGTTTTTGACCATGGTGGGAGTTTTCGTTCCAAGTTCTTTGGCAATGGAATCCCAATCTAAATTATACTTTGACAATAATACAGGAAATAAGTTCAGTTCAGATATACTCCAGTAGCTTGTGATTAACTTCTTTCGTTCTTTCCCGTTTTCATCTGAACCAGTATGGATGATACTTTCATGTTGCTGGCTTGTATCTCCTTTGTTTGATATGTCACCGTTATTGCCGGTGACATAAATAGAACCAGGAACTTCAGGTGTAACCTCTGAATCATCTCGATTGGAGCTCTCTAAGCCATCAGCTGGTTGATCTTGTCCATGTCTAGTCGTACCATCATTATATGCATCGGTTTCAGTGCTCAGTGCTCTTCGCTTATCCAAGGTAGACAACGGAGTATCCTCTTTACCGCTTAGCTTACCATCACCATCCAATGCAGCTTCAGTTTCATGCTGATCGATGTCATCCTTGCTGTTTTCCAAATTTCCATCAGCACTTTGCAGTTCACTAAGTACGTTTGATTGAGACAGCCTAGCCCTAGAAACTTTCCTACGCAGAACTTTACGACCGTTCTTTTTCTTGAAAGTAGCAACAAGCAACTTGTATTTGACCAGCTTCTTTGTAACATAATAATGAATAACACATTCTTCAGGTGTTCTTAGACCACCCATGTGCCTCGAAACTGCACCGAATCTTTTTGGATATAAGCAAAATCCTTCGCAGAATAATTCATGCTCTTTTTTTGAAAAATTATCTTCAAAGTCGTGTTTCATTCTTGAGCTCCATGCTTCCCTATCTTGAATATAATTATTTGAATCCATATATTTCATATTATATCTCTCAATAGGATCTAATATCAAATCTGGAATTTCGGCTGCACCCTTTCTTGCATGTGCAATTGGGTCATCTTCATCTTCTTTGCCAAGTTGTTTTAATATTTCTTGGAACTCAGCCTCAGTAGTTACCAAATCGCCATGTCTTCTATTTCTTCTTCCATGTTTGATACCACCGTCCCTTAGAACTCCCTCATCAGCTTTGTCTGGTCTTATTCGGATATCAATATTTTCTAATTCTTTTAAATATTCTTCATTCAAAGAATGTAAGATATGCAACTGTTCATCCATCTTGCTTGACTTCTCCTCGTAGATTTTTTCCCTAATTTTGTAATCATCACAGAGATGAACTTTCTTTCTCATAATTTTCCTCCTTTTCCCTCTTATGTCGGAAAAAATATTATTCCTTCTCTTTTGGAAGGATCGAAGATTATTCGAATAAAATGGATATTCTTCGAGTTTCACAATCGGTCTTGCTAAAAGGTATTTGAGGCCCCTGGCTGATTCGTCGCAGTTCTTAAATTCTAGCTCAAGCTCTTCAAATTTTGTATCAATAAATCCCATCGGATAATTACAACCTTCTGGGTAAGCTATATTTTCATCTAACTTTTCTGATCTCATATCGGGCTTTATTAGACCCGAGAATACATTATCTTTAGATTCTATAGAGATATTATCACTTATATCATTCGTCTCGTCCCGTAAACCATCAACTTTAGGGCTTTCATCCAATTGAACTTCCAAAATATCGCCTTTCGATTCATTATCAGATATGATTTGACCAGGTATTTCAGTCGAGGTCTCCATATTTGCTCGTAAATACAATTCCATGGTAGAATCTTTGGCCACGGTTCCTGAAGGCAAAGCATCATCTTCTATTTGTTTTAGTTCTGTTTTTGATTCCAAGGGTGGAGTAAATCTTTGGTGAACCTCATTGTTTTCCCTTGGTTGGGATTCGAATTCCTTTGGAT
Organism: Debaryomyces singareniensis; assembly: GCA_031081795.1. NCBI lineage: Eukaryota > Fungi > Ascomycota > Pichiomycetes > Serinales > Debaryomycetaceae > Debaryomyces > Debaryomyces singareniensis. The sequence continues at coordinate 407,531 of JARYSX010000003.1, forward strand.
AATAGTGTTGCGAACTTCTTGATTTTTCAAAATACTTATCTGGTGGTCTCGTAGATCCCAGAAAATCTCCTCCCTGAGAGTAATGCTGGCGAGATGTATAATACTGATTTTGCCTTCTTATAGGAACCGTTGAACTAGAACTGTTGCTCATATAATTGGATTTTTGACGATCACGGGGTAAATAAGATCTGTGAGAAGGAGAATAATTGCCTCTTGCCCCAATGGATTTCAGTTGAGGGTATGAACTCTTCCATTTATGCAAATTTCCCTCCACCAGATAAGAATTGTATTTATCAGTCCTACTATCTGAGCTGCCAGGCAGCGGAGTTCCAGACAAGCTATCCCTTTGTGGATTTGAAATGTAGGATGCTCCACTACTTAACCTATTATCACCAAATTGCTTAGTATGGTCATCACGTCTATTGTCATTTCTTGAGCCATAATATCCTGACTGAGAAGAATAGTCTCCTCTATTACCAAACCCACCATAACTACCATAGTTATTATAGTAGGAAGATGAGTTGTACAGTGAATAAGAACCTTTGGAATTATTGTAGGATGAATACAGCCCTCTAGAATCTCTCATATTTCCTGAAAACCCACGGGATAACCCTTGATTAACAGTTCCAAACCTTCCTCTGCTTCCTCCAAATTGATTATTAGACATCCCATTTGAACCATCATGTAATTTTGAAGCTGAATTAACCCCACTAATCAGGCCGTTGTCCATGCTTCTACGATTGGAATAAAAGCTCCTTTTTCTTTGCTTGTTGTAATCATTATCCCCTCTATCATTTATCCTATTGTTTGGTACATCTCTTGGACCAGAAGATGCCATAATATGAATCAATAGTCAATCCTCACAATATAGCAATATATTTGTGTTGGTTTTCACGATATTGGAAAATACTTCGATATTATTAAATTTAATAATTATAAATTTTTCTCTAGGAAAATTATCTTTTGAATCAAAAATTTTAACCTCGTTTTATCTTGAAATATTATAATAATAAATTGAATACTTTTTGTTTATTTCATTCCAATTTAAATGATGCTTTGAAGTATCAATTATGTATACTATTTATTCTTGTTGTTCGCCTGTTAACGTACGAAGTTTTTTATTATATGAATGCTATATGCAGTTTTGATTATTAGTGAACATTGAAATTAACTCCTAGGAGCAGGTAACATTTTCTTTAAGATACCTACAGATCGAATGGAGCTTAGCAAGTCTTCATATGCAATATTTGGTTTTATGAATTTATTTCCAATCTCGATGGAGGTAAATTTCGATGCTCTTTTCTCATAAAGAATGATAACAGATGAAGCTTCAAGAGCATGGATAATTTCAATAAATTCACCTTTTTTTAAGCCAGAAAGGAGATTGTCCATATGAAGCTTTATCTGCTTAGAGTAGAAGTCGTAGAAACAATTGGTAGTCAAATCCTGAGCTGGGTCTTGTATTTTATACGCAAAGAGACTACAAAGAACGGCCTTTTGCATTAAGTTCAAGCCCTGAATCTTCAACGAGCCACTGATTTTGAAAGTACTCTCACAGACTTTTGCCACATGGGACAACATCACTCTAGGGGCAGTATAAAAAGTGTATTCCTGAGCAGAAGGATCCTTTCTGGCACTAGTTTCAACCAACTCAATACTTTTGTAACATAAGTCAAGAGCTTTCCTTAAGTCTCCTGTGACAGAAGCAGCTTTCCTGCAGCACAATTGGACAGCTACTGGATGCATCATAGGAACAAACAGAGAATTTGGGTTGTTTTCCTTATCTTGATCGAACATTATTAACGAACGAAGTTTCTTGAGTATTATTAATTCTATCTGTTTTGAAGTGTAAGGAAGGAATTGAAGTGATTGTGTTATCAAATTGCTTTTCTTCAACTTAGGAAGAAATTTTTCAGTGAAATCTAGAGAATTTGAGATTCCGACCAACGTCAACTTGCACTTGAACAAATTCGAGTTACTCAGCGATGCGAAGTTAAACAATTGGAAGAGAACTTGTTGGTTTCTAGTAACCAAGCAATCCATTTCATCAAAAAGTACGATAACATGATTCACTTCGGAAAAATCAACCAAAAGTGCATATAAATCATCGGCCATCATTTTCTTGTTGTATGAGACCGCCGATTTTTTCTTGCTTTTGTCTAAGGCACAATAGATTTGATGGTACACGTTCTCTGGATTAGATATCGACATACAATTGAATTTAATAAACCTGACGACCGAACCCCCTATGATCGAAGTGTCAGCATCTAGCTTACAGCTATCTTTGTTCATTAAGAAATTCAACGAAATTTCGGCCTGCGCTGTTTTTCCGGTACCAGGAGGGCCTGAGATATACATACTATCACAGATTTTATCTTGTATGGCGTGTAATAAAAATTGATTCAAACTAGAAGCCTCCTCCTCTCTTCCCGAAAGGTAACATAACTCATTATCATCTCGCTCTGAATTTTTGCTTCTTTGAAACAATGACTTTGCTTTTGAGAACACTGTTGTCTTTTTTAACTTTTGAGGCGTGCTAGGAGGTGTGGAAAATTGTAGCTTCTTCACACCTTTATCTGAATCAGATAATATGTTCGATATATCAGTAACTCTTTGCTTTTCTGGAGTTACAGGTGGAGAAATAAATGGGTTTGGTCTTGAATCATGGTGAACATGTATATCTTTTTTTATTAGCTTTCTAGGTCTGAGTTGTATTTCGTTATCTTGTGCAACTTCAGCATCATAATTCCTCTTCATTGTATTACTTTAATAATGTTAGAAGATTTTTCAACAAGTTATCTTTGAAAAAGGATACCATAGGAGCCTTTCTTTATATGAGTGTAGCTTAATTTCTTTCATCGCGTTTGAACTTTTCCTAATTTATCCTAATTAGGAAATTTAATTAATCGCGTCGTTGAGAACAAGGGACAAGGTAAACTTCAAGAAACCGAATCAACTATAAAATCAAACTTAGGGTAATTTTCCTTTTAATTAAAGATTAAAAAGCATGTTGTACAATGTAGCAAAAGAGGTATCTTGGTTGTAAAAATTATGTTAAATCTTATTTATCCAATTTTTTTTCGAATTCTTGTAGAACCTTTGTCAAAACCTCATTCCTTCTAGTAACCATGTAAAAATCGGCAGGTTTTATAGTAGACCTACCAGCATGATTTGCAAATAACTCCAAATCCTCTCCAAGGTTTACTAACTGATTATACACAAGGTCCACAAGAGAAGCTACAAAAGTTGGGGTAGCAGTCAAAGAAGGATCAATCTCAGGCAACCTTTTTTCTATTAGCTTTGCAACAGATAAATATATAGCTGATTTGATATGTGATTCTTCGTAATTGGAGTCTTGTGGCATAATGTGTATATAATAACTCTCGGAATAGCTATTTTTTGATCTTTATAATTCCGAATGTCGTTCCGTGATTTTAAAATGTCGTCGAAGGTTCCCTCCTTTATATATGCTGGAGCTGTACCTCCAGACCCATCAGAATAGGTTAAAAAAATAGATAGAGAAAGGCTAACATCGTTCCTTAAATATAGAAGATACAGTTACATGCAATTAGTATTAGATCTTAAATTCATAAAGAAAGGACCTCAAAGATCAACAATACTCGAGCTTAGGTCGCACGCTGATAAGTACATGAAAAGTTAGAATACTAATAAAAATATGAAAAATGACAAATAAAAGACATAGGAGTTTATCATTTACACTCAAAGAGGTTTCCGAAGACGAAAACCATGTTTTACCCATAAATGCTATGCAATTTTCTTCGGTCGCTGGAAGATTGTATACTGCCAGTAGGGACGGTACAGTCAAAGAATGGAGAAGCACTAATGGCCGCAGAGCGTCCTTGAATGAGACGGATAGTCAATTTGAATTCGAAGACTCTTTTAACCTGGCTTTAGATAAAGAATTCGAGGAGGAAGACTTCGATGAGCGCATTCTTAAGTTAGAAACGGCCATTTCATCTAGTCCACTTACATACCCGTTGAGCAATCATGACGAATTCAAGGTATCAAAGACATTTGAAGCACATTTCGATTGGATTAATGACATCAAGTTGGTCAACAACGAGCAATCTCTCGTGACATGCTCTTCTGATCTCTCTCTTAAAATATTGAATTTGCACGAAGCTGACACCGAAGGTAATATAATACATAAATTTACGAATGTCCACACAGACTACATCAAAAAGATTACACACAATGCATTTAATAATCAGATAATGAGTGGTGGGTTAGACGGTAAGATTGTGATTTGGGATTTGGAAACTTTGACTCCAGTTCATGAGATAAAAAGTTGTTCCGGTATTATACCCAACTCGGTTTACTCTTTAGCGAATAATTATCGGTCAATTATTGCTAGCGGAGGCCCTTCAAATACAATTGACTTATATGATACGCGATCACAAAATTCGTCGATAATAAAAAAGCTTATAGGGCACCATGGGAATGTACGATCTTTGTTGATGAATGAAAACTATATACTAAGTGCGTCTTCGGACACTACGATAAAATTGTGGGATTTAAGAAATTTTAAGCTTCTTCGTAATTTTGGAATGCATGATGTTGCCGTTTGGAGCTTGTCCACCGGAGCTGATTCATGTTGCAATCAGGATCTATATGATGGGACACAAGACACTCATTTCAAACATTTCTATTCTGGCGACAAAGCAGGAAATATCATAAAAACTGATTTAACTTATATATTGAATTACGACTCACACGAAGAAGATTTAAAAATTTCACTATCTGAACCTGAGAAAGAACCATTAAATGAAGATTTAGGATTATCAATTCTTGTTGCACAGCTGGACTCTCCTATCATTAGTCTATGCGTTGAACTCGACTCAACTGCTACTTGCACTCCACGGTCAAATTCAATAGTTGCTTCGACTTTCCAAGGATTGAGTAGGTTTTATTTACCCGAAACTCTGAGTCTAGCAGAATATCAGTTTTTATCAAGTTATATGGATTGCTTGCAGAGCCGCAAAAATAAAGAAGACGAGAGTTCCATTTTGAATGGAGCAGGCGACGACCAAACAGATTTGAATTCTGATTTCTATGATCTTGTCAGTCATTTGTCTTTAGAAACCTCCAATCAAGATTTGCAATCTTCTTTTTCATATAGCAATGCACTAACAAACAGGATACTTGACGGCAATGTTGCAAACGTTCACTTCAACGAATCTTATTCATCAATGTTTCTTGATTCAAAAGGGGGACCTTCTCATCAATTTTTTAATGCGATAGAACAAAAGTGTCTGAGTGAACTGAATACAAAGCAAAAAAATTTCACAGATGATAGTAGAGTAGAAATTTTTCTTAATCCAATTCCTGCTGATTTTATTGACATTATTCCTTTCAATATATCCCCTTTTGAAGAAATGCCTTTGATACCAAAAGACGTGATTGCAAAAAACATGTTAAATAATAAAAGACACGTACTTGCCTTATATTCTAATGGGGATATCAAACTATGGGATTTAGTAAGCTTTTCTATTGTAAAAAGTTACTTGAGCCAAGATTCCCAAAGGAATAGAAAGAATGAGAAAATGTCGAAGGATAAAAAAGAAAAAAGAATAAAAGAAATGGATGAAATTTTTGAAAAATTGCAGACTCAGGATGTTTTACATGATTGGTGTGAGGTCGAAATAAGGTCTGGAAAGTTGATGGTCACAGTGAAAAAGAATACCTTTGGTGTCATGGAGATATATTTTGATGACCTATGCTCTGCTTATCCATTTTTAAGCCCTCATTTTCCTGAAAATAAAACAAATGCTGAAGGAAATAAGTTATTAGCAACTAATGATTTACGATATTCGATAGCTCAAATCTTGATTTGTTCTTTGTTTCAACCGTACGCATTATACGAGTGGGATTGTGATCAGAACTTCAGGGAATCATTATCTTTGAAGAAAGAAAGTTTAGGCGGGAATATTAATGTACGAACTAACTGTGAACTTGACTCTGTCAGTTCTGCAGCTAGTCTTGAAGTGCTGGATCCTTCATTGATGAATAGTGCTGTCAAGAAGCTCAAAGTCTTCGGTAGGAAATCTTTTAAGAGCTCTCCTAAACTACTCGATCTGACAGGCCCGGTTCTGAGGGTTTCTTCTATCGACGGTGAAGCACGCCTAGATGCTAGATCATCAGCTTCTCAACTTGCTTTGAAAAATGCTCCATCCGATATCGATGAAAATCCGGACCCAGATTCTGTGACATCTTTATTATTGTCCAATAAGCATAAGTATGAAGAATTGAATAATGCGTTTTCAGCAGGCAAGCTTCTTCATTCTAGATTAAAGGTCTACTCGAATTCTAAGAAATATTCTTCAGATCACCTGAAAAACGGCGAGGTCTACAAACCTTGTATACCTTCAAAATTAATTCCCCAGCAGTTGCTCATAATTATTTCTGAATATTCCTCTGATTTTGGAAATATGAGAGATGTTTTTAGCTTTCATTTTAATGACATGTTGCGTCTTATTAACCAACCAGTTGATCCTGCATCGACATTTATTAATGATCTTCGTTTGAATTTGCCGATCTGGATCGGTGAACCTTTACTTTTGGACAAATTTACTGCAAAAGAATTTTCCAACCTTGATTTCCAATTAGTTCCATGTGATTATTCTCAACTTTCTCCTTCCCAGAAGATTGGAGGTAAATCTCAGAAGAAAATAAAAAAACTACCTGTGCCAGAAGCACCAATCAAGCTATCATCGCACGGTATGTTACGTGTAGTGAAAATACTTGCATACTTGTTAAAGAAGTTTGAAGCTAAAACTCAAGAGATGAAAGATGGTAAGAACCCAGAAGACTGGTTGGTTCTTGAATGCAAGGGGCAGGAATTACCCCCACATATGACAATTCAAACCATTAAAACTCGAATTTGGAAATCGGGTTCTGAGATGGTCTTCACATATAGACAAAAATTTGATGCTTGAGTGTATTATATAGAGTGTGTACATTCAATATACAAGAGTCTTCATTAAGGTGATCACGTGAGACTTTTTTTTGCAAAATTTGAAGATCGAGAAGACTGCGTTCACTCCATAAGAATAGACCCACATTGTCTAATAAAATAAATCAAAAGAAAGGCAAGGATGGATGATAACGAAAGAACTGTTTCCCGTTTATGGAGAACTTTTAGAACAGTGAAAGAAATGGTTAGAGACAGAGTAAGTTTTCTTTAAAGTTAATGGCTTTTGATAAAGCAAAACTAATAGAACAATAAATACTAACAATTCAGGGTTATTATATAACACAAGATGAAATCAACATGTCTTTAGTTGAATTCAAGTCAAAGATATGTGATAGTATGAACATTCCGCAAAGAAAGTTGATGTGCTTCCAAGCTAATCCAACAGCTGAGACATTAGAAAAATTCCCAAGTATGGGTTCTTTATGGGTTGAGTTTTGTGATGAAGCTTCGGTTGGTATCAAAACTATGAGGAATTTCTGTATCCATATTACAGAGAAGAACTTCAGCACCGGTATTTTCATATACCAGTCTTCTATCACCCCTAGTGCCAATAAGTTAATTCCTACTGTTGCTCCTGCTAGTATCGAAACTTTCCAAGAAAACGACCTCATAGTTAATATTACACACCACGAGCTTGTTCCAAAGCACATCAAATTATCCAAGGAAGAAAAGAAGGAATTATTGGATAGATATAGATTGAAGGAATCTCAGTTGCCAAGGATCCAAAGAGAAGATCCCGTTGCAAGATATATGGGCTTAAAAAGAGGAGAGGTTGTAAAAATTATTAGAAGGTCTGAAACTTCAGGTCGTTATGCATCTTACAGAATATGCTTATAATTGTAACAGTTCTAAACAAAGTTAGACTATCTTTATCTTTTTATTTCAAATAGCATTGAATGTAATATAGTTTTTTAAAAATTCTAATCCTACCGTAGTCTAGCACATAGCACGGAGTCTTGAACACCATGCCACCAGCTTGGCTCAATGAGGTTAACAACACGCATCGGAGAAACTTCTACACCCTTGCTACCTAGGAACACAGGTGCAAGCGTTATAATAACCGAATCCACTAGGTTTGGGGAACATAATAAATCGCTTATGATCATAGCACCTCCTTCTATCATCACGGAGTTAATTTTTTTCCTTTTTAGTTCACTTAGAATGGTATCCCAGTTCTTTGGTGAATGTGAAGCTAATCCTAAACGGATGTATTCTCCCCCATCTGCCTCTACGGTCAATTTGTCTTCATCTTTGATGACTGCTTCAGAATCAACTATTATGTAAGGAGCCAAACCTTCACCTGCCTGGCAAATACCGTGCAACTGAGACTCGGTATAGTTCCATTTTGCATGTGGATCCAACACCACTGGCCTTATATTGCGCTTTTTCACTCCCGTCCGAAACCTACAATTAAGCTTAGGGTCATCTGCCAACACAGTTCCGATCCCTACCAATATTGAATCATGCCTGGATCTTAAATAATGTGTCATGGTCTTTGTTTCCATATGAGATAGCTTAGTTTGAATGCCTTTCTGCGCAGCAATTCTAGAATCCATGCTTTGGGCATACGTCAACGTCACAAATGGACGAGATGCATCATCCACAGGCTTCGGTAAGTACTGCTCCAAGAAATTTGGTAGTTCCTGGGGAAGAGCTGGTAATGACATTGCAATAGCCACTCTTATCAGTTCGCACTGCTAAGTCAACCTTAGTGTTCATGGGCCAAAATTTCCACTAAACATGCCAACGAAACCACGTCTTCAAAGTGCACTGAAGCAAAAGCCAAGTATTAAGCTATATCCTCTATTCTTCGCTTTTAAAAGAACTACTGTTCTTTCCCGTCTTCTACATTTCTATGTCTACCTATTTCCTACCCTCATTTAATATTTTTCCCTAAATAAAATATACAACTCTAATAATGCAAATTCATAACTCAACTTCTGAGGAAGTCCGTATCTAAGCTAAGATTTTAAATCTCTTCTCTGTTGCTATTTTGACGTCTAATTAAATCCTCTTTGTTCTCATCTCTTTGTCTTAACATTTCACGATCACGCTCATACCTCGCACGCTCTCTGCCTTGCCATGCTTCAAATTCTTCTTCCAAATTCATGTCATCTCTATCATCTGGTAGATTGATGTCACTTTCATCATTAGATAACTTCTTATAGTCTAAATTTTGAACAATTCGACTTCTCTTAACTTCGTCTACTTCGGTATTTTTGTCCTTTTCTTGAACATTACTGCTTTTGGATTCTATCTTCCCCTCTTTTTCATTCAAGTTGACCTTCCTAGAATTTTTACTAATAAACACTGGCTTCACAACTATCTCATCTTCCGAGCTACTATCGTATTCACTAGAGCTAGATGTATTTGTCAGTGAATTACTTGAACTAGCCATCACAAAACGTCCCCTATTTATTAAAACTCGCTTGTGAAATTTTCAGTCGCGCTAAATACAAATAAAGCTATTGTCGAGCTTTCAAACTATTCCTAAGTCTTTACAAACAGAATAATTTGGTATGTTTGAAAAGTCATCATTCGATATTGAAAGGCCCTTTTTCATCGAGCTTTGGCCGCTATATGAGAGATTTTTAAGTTATTTAACTGGAGGTAGATTTGTACTTTCAGAATTCGAATTCAAGGCCGATGAGGTACCATTTTCAACACCTAGGGCCGTCTTTCTGGCTATCGGTGTGTATTACCTTGTTGTTTTTGGAGGAGATTTTATTTTCAAGAAATTTAAAATCAAGCCATTTGTTTTAAATGGATTATTTCAAGTTCATAATGCTGTGTTGACGACTCTTTCGCTTTCGCTTTTGCTTTTGTTAGCTGAGCAGATAATTCCTATGGTATACAAACATGGAATATTCTATGCGATCTGCAATCCTGATGCCTGGACCCAGAAGACTGTATGCTTGTACTATTTGAACTACTTGACCAAGTTCGTTGAGTTTACAGATACGGTCTTCTTGGTAATTAAACAGAAAAAGCTTACATTTTTGCACACTTACCACCACGGTGCAACCGCTTTGTTGTGTTACACCCAGCTTGTTGGCTTGACCCCTATTTCCTGGGTACCAATCAGTTTGAATTTGGGTGTGCATGTTGTCATGTATTTCTACTATTTCTTAGCAGCTAGAGGTATCAGGGTTTGGTGGAAGGAATGGGTCACAAGGTTCCAAATTATTCAGTTCATTTTAGATTTAGGATTTGTTTATTTTGCAACATACCAAAAGATTGTTTTCACTCACTTTCCAATGTCCAATCTTCCAGTTTGTGGTGACTGTGCTGGTACTATGCTTGCAGCATATTCTGGATGTGCCATTTTGTCTTCTTATTTGGTCTTGTTTATTGCATTCTACATCGATGTTTACAGAAGAAAGACGTCTAAAAAAGCTAGAATTGTAAAGGCTGTCAAGGGTGGTGTTGCAGCTAAGGTCAATGAATATGTCTATGCCTCGGGAAGAGATACCCCTCCACCAAATGCTTCCATTCGTTCAAGAAAGGTCTAAATTTTACAAAATCAGTAGAATGATGAATTACCATCTAACTAATTTTTCTGTAAACTTTTGAGAGTAGGTATACTCTCAGCTGCTCCGTGTTTTTGTATAACCAAGCTGCTAGCTTTCGTTGCAAACTTAATAGCACTAGTAATATCTTCACTTTTAATTAATTTCAGAACAACACCCCCGAAAAATGTATCACCAGCACCCGTAGTATCAACTATCTGATCTATTTTCACTGCTTCCACGTATTCTGATTTCATCTCTCCACTAGCATATACAGATCCTTTGCTACCTAATGTGATAATTGCTAACCTTAATCCTTCTTGCTTTAAAGTACTGCGAAGCCTTACTGCTAGCTCTTTTGATCCGCTGATGAGATCCTTTTTAATATGCTCCGTAATCGTCTCAGTGATCTCTTCAGAAAAAAGACTGTTTACCAAGTCAATAGCCTCGGACTCGTTCACAATTATAAGATCAAGTTTAGTTAATAAACTACTGTTCAAAATTGCAGCGTTGTATGGTGAAGGATTATAGGCAATTCTAACTTCGGGTCTATTTGCGTATAACCAATCAATTGTCTTCACAGTATCAGGATACTCATTTTGCAACATTACAATATGATTTCCATCTTCGCCAATCGGAAAAAAATGTTCATAATCTTCATCTGTTGGTCTTAGAAGACCATTAGCACCTGCGTTAATAAGGATCCTGTTCTCACCGTTGGATTCGACAATAATCACTGCAGTACCTGATTGTTGCTGCTCTAATATACCAACATTGTCCACATCGACTCCACTATCTTTCAATGCATCCACTAACTCATTACCAAAAACGTCAGCACCCACATTACCTATCATACGAACCTTGACTCCTGAGTTATTGCCCACTAGTCTAGCCGCAGCAATTGCTTCGTTTAAACCTTTACCTCCCAAGTGTCTTTCAAACAGCCTAGCTTGTACCGTTTCGCCCCCATTTGGAACCACGTCAGTGTAAGTAACTAAATCATAATTTAAAGATCCTATAACAGTTATTATAGACATTATTTATAGTAAAGTAAGAGCTGAAGTTGGCTTTCTTTGTGTTGAAAAATATGTGGGGTAGTGCGACATGCGGAAAGAGTACTACCAATTGTACGATTACTAGATTGTTAATTATAAATAACTCTATTTACCCTCTTTTGCAAGTCTCTTCAATCTAAGTTTCTCTGCAAATGTCAATGGCGCATTGGAAGCTGGTGCTGGTGCTGGTGCTGGAGTAGAAGCTGGGAAAGCAGCTCTTCTTGCATTCATATCTTCAGCCATTTGTTGTCTCTTCATGGCAAGCTCAGCATCCTTTTCTTTCTGGAGCCTAAGTTCTTCCTTAAACTTAGCCATCTCTTCATCTCTCTTCTGCTTCATTTCAAGTTCTTCTTGATCTTTACGCTCCATTTCGAGTCTGTGCTTCAATTCCTCAACTCTTTCTCTTTTGACTTGAGCAATTCTTTCTTCCTTAGCTCTCAAAAATGCAGCAGCAGCTTTCTTTTTCATTTCGGCGACATGTTCAGCATTTTTTTCTGCAATTTCATCTCTGAATGTAACATAATCAGGCACAATCCTTCCTAAACGTTTCTTCAAGGCAAGTGCATCTTCAAATTCCTTCTTCGACTTGGCGATCTTAGCTTCTTTCAATTTATTATAGTTCTCGAGGTCAACTACTTCTTGGTTAATAGCATCTTTCTCAAGATACTGCAATTCATAGCGTCTGAAAGCTCTTTCAATATGGTCATTCTTTTTGGACAAACCTTTCAAGCGCTCTTCTAAGTCTTTTTTGTCCTTATTCAATTGTTCGATTTGCATGCTCTTCAATTTTTCCGTGTCTAGATCCTCCAAATGGTCCAAATCAAGTTTGATAATACCCTTTGCGTTTATTTCTTCTGCAATCTTACGCTTCTCATTTTCTCTTACCAAATGTCTTTCCCTTTCTAATTTCTCAAGATTTCTTCTCTCTTGTTCACTGTTCAACCTTTCTTGCTCGGCTTTTTGTTCAGCTAACGAAATTTCTTGTCTAATTTTGATGACTTCTTCTTCTTGTTCTCTTCTAGCTTTTTCGATTAAAGATTTACGCTTTTCCATAATCTTAACACGGTCAGCAATCTCCTGCTGTTCTTGTACAATACCTTCCATGGCATTCTTCAAAGCTAATTCCCTAGACCTTTGGACCCTTACCTCATATTCAGGATCAATCACCGCAATAGAAGATTGTAAGCTTTGAGCTAATTTAGATAATTGAGTTCTAACCAACTCTGCTGCGGAAGGTTGAAGCTTGGAGGGGAGGGCGTCAACAGGGGAATTCTCGAATGGATTTGAGTTGAAAGTGACAGTTTGAGACTCATGGTCAATAGTCAAAGATAATAAACCATCCTTTGTGGCATTGACAATTAAATCCTCAACTTCCAATTCAGACAAAGTATATTCAGTGCCTTCAATTATTCCTAAGGAGATCATGAAATCTAATTTGACAGTATTGTAAACTTGCGAAACTTGTTGGAACAATCTTATCAAAATAGTCTTAGTTAAGGTAGGGATATAAATCTTGTAATCCTCATCAGTATTGATACTTTTGAAAACTCTAGCAACTTTATCCTTCAATGTTAATGGGAAAAATTCGCTGTTTTCCAAAATAGTGAACAATTCACGAACGTCTGGTTCAACATATTTCAAAATAGACCTACTTGTGATAGACTTTAATAAACTATCGCGAGATGGAATGTGATTCAAGTTCAACAAAGCGGTTAACTTAGCGTTTCTAGCCTTGTGTTCATCAACAACACTCTCATTAAAATTTCCATTCTTTTGTGGAATAGACAAAGTAGACAATACCAAAAGCGATGCATAATGTTGCAATTTTTGATCAGTAGCATTTGGGGACTGATTGTAGAGGTTAAAAAACTTATTCCAAGCTGCTGAATGAAATAACTCATTTCCTGAAACAGCAAAGATTCTTGCTAAATTCTCATAATAGTTTGTCATCATCATTGGCCTTGGTGCCTTCTTGGAAGCAGTTATAAGAGTATGAACATCATCGACTGATCGGAAAGCCTCTTGCCACAACTCCAACTTGACAGCAATGTTTAACTGAGAAAAACGCTGCTCCAAATAACGTTGAACAGTTTCGTTATCAGATAAGTCTATAGCATTTGTGCCTGACAATGGTTTGGTTTGAGTAGTAAGAGATTGCATGTGAGTTCTCAATAATTCACATAACCTTCTAAATTCGGCTTTACGTTTGTAATTCAAACAAAACTGAAAAGCTATGGATACTATAGCAGAGTAAGTAACCTCAAGCTTAGAGTTATTCCTGAGAATATCTAACACTGCTCTCAAAGCTTCCCAGAAAAATCTTAACCATGGCGTCACCAACTCTCTCTCAGTACGATCAGCTGAATCAGTATTAGAAACGGAAGATAACAAGATGCTTTCTGGTGTTTCGGAGGCCTCAAGATCGACTTCTTCATCTTGGTCAATTTTAATATCGGCTTTAGCTTGAGCTTCATTGAGTTTCACTTCTGCGTGGTCAATAAACTTCCTCACAATAACCTGAACCGATTCCAACCCATTTTCGGACATTTGAACATTCTTCTTATACTGATGTAATGCATCTTTAGCCAACTTTCCTCTCCTTAAATCAACAGCTAATTCTAGTAAGAGCAAGGCAATAGGTTCTAAATCTTCGACAGGCAAGTAACGAATTCTCTTGGAGATAATGAGCTCGTACAAAGTTTCCAAAGCAGCATCTCTTTGTCCAACAGCAATCAAGTCCTCAGCACGCTTAAGGACGTTCTCTGGACGGAAATTTTGATGCTTGTGAGGTGGTACCATTATGTTTTGTATCTCCCTTGTATTGTCCTACGAATTTCGTGAAAAATTTTGTGAATATTAGAAGGTCGTGCGTTGCACAAATAAATATCCCATCCTACAGCCGTAACAGAAGTAATGATATCTTTATCCCAGAGGTAGTTATATAAGAAACAATGTGATAATGTATAAAATGAAGCCTTTAGAAAGGAGGAAACTTGGCTTCCATTTCAGGAACTGATTTTGCCAAGTTTTTCTTATCAAGAAGCAAAATACTGAGCATTGGATCAATGCCATACTCTGTGAAAACCCTTCTAGAGTCCGTATCTTGCTTTTGATTATCGTAGTTATATTTACCCTTGTACTTGGCATTCTCTTCTAGAATAATATCTTCATAGTGAAAATAATCTAGTTCTTCAGTTTTTGAATCGGCTTCTGAAATCTTCTTCCTCTTAGATTTGTTATCTAAACTTTCTTCTTCTACTTTAGCCGCAACTAGCTTATAAACCTTGGAAATGACCAAGAAGTAATCGAACTCGTACTTCTCGTGCGCATTTTCTGCCTTTTCCATCTCTTCTAAAAGCATCTTGTACATAGGAGGGACAACTTCAACTGGCATATTAATCATCCTCTCACTAAAAATGAAACCTACCTTTTTTCCTTTCCCAGAACCTTCTTGGAGGATATTTTTTAAAAACAAGTGAAATTCGAGGTTATGCTTTGTCTTCTCTACAACGTAGTTGATGAGCTTTTTAATAGTTGGGTTCAGTTTGTTCTCGTTCAAGTTCAATACAGTCAATATTGCAAATGGATCACTTTCCTTCCCCCCAGTCTTGATAGTAGTACCAACAGAGCAATTACGTAACAACAAATCAGCTAATGAAGAAATATCAAACTTTAAAGCATCATCTCCCATAAGTTGTTGGAGGAAAGTTTTGAACGCTTGGAAATCCACATCGGGCTCCAAGTCAAAATAATCAAAATCGACGTTGACGACTTCTTCACCGGCTTCATCTACTTCACCGACTTCGAGTTCATTTTCACTGTCAGTGGAGCTGACATCAATGTCTGAATCTTCTAATTCTGCTGTTCTTTTACTCATCTAGATTATATTCTATTGATGTCAAAATAGATTTCAGTATTTTTCGATGCGACTCGATGAACTCATCGAGGTACTACTTGGTACATATGATTATTGAAGAGTATTTTTAAATCAGTAATATATGATGACTTTACTATCTGAATATAATTCGGATTCGGATTCGAATTCCACTTCTGAAGTATTTGAGTTACCTCAAGCTTTGCACAATTTAAATCATGCTAAGGAAGATCACCTAGAACCTGCAGCTGAAGGCGATCAAATAAGAATGTTTGGAATAGAGACTAGGAGTCAAAGCTATGATTCTGCCATGTCTCTCTTGGAAAAAAATAAAAAGAGAGTTGATATAATTTCGAGTAAAAAAGTTGCTAGAGAGCTTAAGAGAAGAAGACTTAAAAGAAGACTACAAGATGAAGAAAATTTAGACCTTGCTGGACCTTGGACGAAATACTCTTCTGAGTCAAGTACTGATAGCGAAGAAGTCGTAGATATGGCCTCTGAGGCAGACTTGAAAGTATACGATAAGGAGAATGGAAATATCGGTAATATTGACTCTGAGATTCAAGAAAACCTGAGTGAGGAAGAAGAAACGCAAACAACAGAATTCTTTGGAGAAGACTTGTACGATTATCAAGGACGAACGTATATGCATATACCTAACGATGTTGGGCATAATCTAAAGAAAGATCCCATGACTATACAATCATTTCCTCCCAAAAAAGTATCGCATAGGTTTTTAGCACATAAAAGGGGAGTTAACAAACTCGAACTTTTCCCCAATTCAGGTCATCTTTTGCTATCGTGCGGTAATGATAGCATCATCAAGTTGTGGGATGTGTATCATAGATTTAAACTTTTAAGAACTTTTACAGCGCACTCATTAGCAGTCAAAGATATAAAATTTAATAGTACAGGGGAAGTTTTCTATAGTTGCTCATATGACAAAAGACTAATAATATGGAATGTTGAAAGAGGGGAGATTTTAGGAACCCTAAAATTCAATGCCGTACCGAATGTTATATTATTGAACCCTAATAACGAAGATGAAATTCTTGTTGGCCTTTCAAACAACGAAATCCAGCACTACGATTTGAGTAACCCTAAGGTTCATACTCTAGTTCAAACCTACAGTCATCATTTAGCTGCTATAAATTCGTTGGAAGCTGTTGACAATAACAAAAGATTCGCTTCCACTTCTGATGATAAGTCAATAAGGATTTGGGATTGGAACGTAAATATTCCTATTAAAGCTATTAGTGACCCGTCTCAAAGCTCTATACCCACTTCGAAGTTGCATCCTTCAGGAGAGTTCCTTGCATTACAAAGTATGGATAATAGAATTCTAGTACTACAAGCGAAAAACAAGTTCAAGTTCAGTAAAAAAACATTCAAGGGACATGAGGTAGTCGGTTATGGTGTGGGTATTGATATTTCATTGGATGGTAAGATAATTTATAGTGGAGATCAAAGAGGCTTCCTTTATTACTGGGAATGGAAATCAGGTAAAATCCTAGGAAAATTAAAAGTGGGTACAATGCCCTTGATATGTGTGAAAAAGCACCCCCAAGAAAGTAAGAGAGTGGTAATAGCTGGTTTGGATGGTTTTATTTACTGTTGTGACTAATTATTTTTCATATCTATTCTATCATTTTACATTATCATACATTTTTCTTTCCTGTATTCCTCTCTCTTTCGTCTTATTCTTTTTGTGTGTGATTTCTTATTCAATTTTGAAATTTGTTTCTTGTTAAATTTGTCTTCATCTTCATTAGTGGGTGGGTTTACGTTAAAAAGAGGAGCTCTCTCGCCACTTGGGTCATTATCCGAGAAGGAACCTTTTTTCTTTTTCTCTGGGCTCAAGCTAAGCCTCGAAAATAAGTCTTCTGCGTCTAGCAGAAATGCCTCGCCTGTGCTTCCCAAACGGTGTATACTGCTTACAGTGGAAGAATCACTTATGCCATTTTCATTTTGAAACATTATGCTTGGTTCAGAGAATGTTTTGGGGTTTATAGATGGAATTTCTTTATAGTAATCCAAACCGCTATGTAGACAATACCAGAAATATTTGTCCCTAATATCCACAAACCTTGAATCTAAAGGGGAAATTTCAGGAATCGGATTACTTGAAGTTGTGCTTACCTGACTTACTTTCCTTGATACCGCCGCTGGAATGCTTAATCTGGGCTCCAGATTTATTTTATCCATTTCAACTAGAGTCTCGGTAGCCTCTCCCCAGAATTTTTCCTTTGAGCCCTCTTGTTTAATAATACTTCTAGGTTGTTGAGTACTCGAGATGACAATTTCGTCTTGCTGAGTCAGATTCTCTGGTATATCTGGCTTAGAGAGCTTATCATCTGTTGGCTCTAATCTGTAAAATAAAAGATATGGCCACTCCTCGTCAAAAATCTTCTTGAATGGTTTCTCAATAATCTTTTCAGGTTTTTTCATATCATCATACAAATACCAAACGCTTTTGTCTGCTTCTTCACTACTTAAGGGACAACTAGTGCTCTTACGAACAACAGATATAAAATGTCCCAGTGTAATAGTAGTTCCTCTGTGACAAACAGCACTCTCTAATATCAACCTGAAGTTCCCACTTGAAGTTTCATTATCTTCATCTGACACGAAATTAGGGAGATCAATGAAAGGTGGAATAATTACTTTCTTTTCCGATTTATCAGCCTTAGCGTTAGAATGGTTGAATGAGTATCTTTTTAAACAAATAGGCAAGACAGGTCGTCTTTGTATGAACTCTTTGGAAGTTTTGGCAATGTTATAATTGTTATCATCTGTATAAAATGGCAACAATCTTAAAAACATCCAAGCTGGCAAACTTACTTCGCGTTTGGGATGAGAAAGTTCTCCATTATTCAAAGACCATATAGATAATGTGGAAGATCTCTCTCGTGTTGTTACAGAGATGCTATTCTTGTCATCTCCTGAAGGTGGCCCTTTCTGATGAGAAGGATAAGATGAGTCCTTGTTTTCATCTATGATTTCAATTTCCCCTAGAGGTATCCCCTTTCTTGCACTTGAGAGGTCAACAGAGGAATTTTGCATGGATAAAAGTGAGTCTGAATTATCACCACCCACAGAACTGTTTCGGCGTAGTGATTCTAATGTTGCCCTTCTCTCTAATTCCCTCTTAACACTTATAGAATTGCTAAAATAATCCTCCAAACATTCTTCTAATAAAACACCCTCAATTTCTGATCCTGCTTTAGTATCTGAACTTTTCGTAGAGTCCTTGTCAGAAGATTTCTCGTCAAATTTTGTGATATCAAGCGGTGCTTGATCAATATCATCCTCGGGAATACTAACGAACAATATCCTCTCTTTAGTGTATTTCTCGTCATCTTTTTTGTTAAACTTCCCCCCATGCTGTATATCTATCTTAAATGTCAACATTGGCATTGACAAAGCCTCTGTCAAGAATTGAAATAATGCAGCTGCATCTTGTTGCTTATATGAGAGGCTTTCCTCAAACCCCAACTTATATAACACCTCACATATCCGCATCGTAATATCAGTGGTTATTAGGTTTCCAGACCTCAACAAACTAACATAAAGCCTAAGCAATGACTGCAAGCTATCAACAAGTTGGTTTTCCAGTTTCGCAGTACTGAACAACATAGGTTCAAAGCTCTCCAATCTAATGAACATGGCAAATAGGAGCGAATCGAAGTAGCACATAACATTTTCCCAATTCTCTGCACCAGAGTAAACTATTTGCATTTGAAACTTATCAATTGCGGAGTTTGTCAAAAAGAACCCACGAGCACATAACTGGAAATATCTAATCAAATGGAAAGCACGAATAATATCCCCTTGCGAGAAGGGTGATTTAAGAGCTGCTATTATTTGTGAAGTTGAAGGAACCTTCATCTTTAATGCCTCAAAATATTTCTTCAAAGTCTGCACAGCTGAAGACATGCTATGGTATTTCTTGCCATTTGGGGCAAGAACTTTTGAATCATTTTTCCTTAATTTGCTTAACCCATCAATATAAGAGTTCCAAAACTCCTCATCAAAAACATTGTTAGGCTTTTGTGACAATGATAGGGCCGAATGAAGATGTATCTTTTTACGAAACATCTAAGGTAATAGTTGGTATTGGTGTTAAGGAGACTGTTGGTCAAATGTGTCTTATCTGAAATCTTCTACGAAATTACACAAAATTAAGATTACAATCATCTTTCCATCTACAACTCAATGAAAATAAATATGCCATAGTAAGTATATATAAGGCAACTAGATAACTCGTATTATAGTATGCTATTGTATTAGTTGCTCGTTATATTTAAACCTTTCATTTCCTTAAGAATATCATCCAATCTGTCATCTAGCAGGCCGTTTATGTAATCTTCTCTAGTCCTAGCATCTAATTTCATCTGGAATTTGTTGAGTCGGTCGAAGTTATCACTAAAGAATCTCAATTGAATCTTGACAAAAGATTCAAAAGACGGATCCAAAAAGGGTATTCTTAAATCCACCAATCGGGGCAAATCCTGCTTCAATTGGTCATTTATGTTATTATAGATCTGTTCGGCCTCAGATAACTTTGCCTGAGATTCATTTAGTTTAACTTCCACTTGTTGTTCGCTAGTTTCTGATTTTTCCAACAACTTCCTGACTTTCGTCTTCATAGCATCATAATCGAGCTTTTTGTGATTCCGTTTTTTGATGGCTTCGTTTATATCGATGAAATATGACGTGAATCTGGAAATTGGGTTCATGACTGTCTGGTTATACGGATCTTCTAAATCTCCCAATGTCTCATCATTGATACCTTTCATAACCTCAAAATATTCTTGACTTAAATTGCTCTTTTGGTTTTGCTCATCTGCTAAATTCTGTATCCCATAGAAAGAGCTCAACATTTCAGCCACATTCACTTGTGCACTAGATAATATTCTTAATGAATCGATATAATGCTTCAATTCCCTATGTAATTTATTAGATGAATTCTCCATAGCCTTAAACCGTTTCTCTTCGAATTCATATTCCTTGTCAACACTTTCATCAATTTGACCAGCCTTAACCATAACCTGTGTTCCGGCCCTGTTTATGGCCTTCTTGAAGCCATTCCAAGACATTTCTAATTGTGTTTAAAAAATACCTAAATGTTACAAATGTATATACCTTAACTATCTATTTCTTTCTTGTGTCTCTTAATACACAATAGTGTCGCAACTAAGAAGCGGCTACTCCGACTTGTCCGTTTCAGTGCTAAAATCTGAAACTAGATTACTTAAAACTAGTAAATACTTCGTGATTATTCTGAATATATGAACACTGCTAGATAAATGTACGGTGTTGAATGAATGAACACTTCAAGATTCATTTAATAATATCAGATAGCCAATAATATACTGGTGACATATAAAATTACATAGTATCAAAGGCAATATGCAAAGTAGATTGTATATAATTCGATATTTCTATGTATAAACTCATATATCAGCTGGTGAATGCATTACCTGTGTCACAAACTTACCTGAATATCTAGTAATACATGCTACGGTTAGCACGTCATTTTTAATCGATGTCGTCATCAAATGGTTGAGGATTACATGGTTAGGAATTGACAAGTGCTTGTTAACATTGGAAGCATAGTAAGAGCTGTCTGCTCTTCTGAGCGGTGGCCTGTTTTGCACAGAGCTGCTAGAGAGGGACTGAGTCAGCTGGGAAGTTCCGGGAGTCCCTAGACCATGTAATAGATGGTTATGATGAGAACTTGTGCTGTCGGATAATTGTGGAATATTTTGGTTTTGGTTAATATGTTGATTTGCTGACATCTTATTCAACAACACATTGTTCAAGTAAGGCGGAAGCTGAGGAGGTTCTGGGATTTCATAGTTGACGCTCTTTCTTGCGTAATATGCGTAGTCAACAAACATTTCCGGGATCTCACTAGAATATTCGAACTTAGTGGTTGGTACCTCTTGCACAAATGAGCCAGGAAGCAGCGCTTGATTATATGGGACATATTTCTTATGCTCTATTTCACGTGGAATAAAGTTGCTGTGTTCTTCGTTATGGATTTCGTCATTCGAATGAGATATTGTTCCATTTATTCTATCCTTGATGTTTTCATAGCTTGAGTCCTCTGGAATATACTCGATATGTTGCACATCTGACATAAGATCATCTTTGCTAATTTTTGCCAAAAAGCTATTCAGCTTCTTCTGAATTTTGTAGACTTCATATTCACCTGCGGTCTGAACAGCTGAGCTATTTCTCTCCTTCTGATCCTCATTTGTATCCATGTCAAATTCATGTTTATCGAGAGCAGGTTGTTCAACATTCCCGTTGTCTATGACCTCAAACCAATTAAAAAGAATCCCTTCTTGGTCCGTGGCAGTTGCTAGTAAATCACTAACTCTATATTCATTATTGACAATGTAGAGAAGTTTATGAACTCCGAGGGAGAGTCTAATGGTCGTCGCATATACATTTTCCTCATGTAAGGATGGATATAGTCTAATCACGTTTCTCCATTTACAGAAAGATCCTATTATAGAGACTTTAGAAATAGGCTCTCTAATAGTATTAACCCATTTGATCTCGATAGGTACCGTGATTTCATCTTTCTCCATATCTAGGTTAAAATTCGGACTGGGAATTTCTTGCTGTTCATGGTGACTTTCTTCTGCGTTCTCAATATGATAGGTATTATCTCCCGTCACCTTTGAAAAGTCAATGTCACCAAGTTGGGGAGTCGGAGTTTTATGTGAAGACTCCCTAGAGGACATTGTTGCATCCAGTATATCCATAAGAGCAGTATCGAATTCGCTATGTGGAAGGATATTTAGCAGTACAGTTGTAGCCTCAGAATCTAATAGCCTGTCATTGAGTTCATTATATTCATCTTCCAAAAGATCACTGGAAAATTGCTCGTAATTTTTGGACATACTTCGAGGTTTTCCAGAAAGTTGCTCTTGCGGCACGAAAGATGGATCAGTCTCACTTTCAAATTGTTTATTAGCGCTATCTTCTACCTCCTTTCTTTGCTTTACATCATTTCTCACCTCATGCAAAATTAAATCACTAAATTCGCTATCTAAGTCCTGTTGGTGATGATGTGATAAATTAGATTTTCTAACACCCCCTGAGTCAAACTCTTTAGATGATGGCTCTTTAGAATTGGATGCAGTATTTCCCATATTATCCTATATTACACTTGAGTATATCCTTGCCAACTAATAAATTGTATAGCCTATTAACCTTATGGCAATTATTCTTCTCTTCAGTAACAGGTCTCTGAATCCATATATTACCCCATTCCCAGAAATTTATATGCAGGAATGTGTAATCAGATGAACAAAGTGGCTTTCAACATCTAACAAGCTATTTGAAAATTAGCTCTTTTCAAGCAAGTGAATCACTTGATTTCTCTTATTAGATTACCTTTGACTCTTCATTGCTTCAAATAAATAATAGCGTTGTACTGGATATGAATGCTGCTAAGCTGCGTTGTGGCATTGTATTTTGGAATAATTGTGTTAGTACTTGTATTCTGTGCACCCTTTTTCAAGTAAGTTCATCTTACAACGCTATTAAATAATAAAACAGAAGTTAATAGTAGAAAGGTTACTAGATAAAGCTAAGCTTAATTCTATACAGGCATTCAAAGCAGGACAAGGTGGTTTTTATGAATGTCCTCTATTGATTCTCCTCTCTCTACGGAGGCGACGTTGCATGATACTATAGCTTCCTCTTCTGATAATCACTTCAAGTTTGAATATATCAAGTTCTGGATACCAATGCTTAGTGTACGAATACAACTTCGCTATGAGCTCTTTTCGTTCTGCTTTTGTCGTATCTCTAATCCATGTTTTGTATCCTAACTCAAATTTGCAGTAAACTTGAAATACCTTCAAAATATTATTCTCTATTTCACGAGTGAGATTAATGTTGAAGTTATTAAGTTCAAGAATTTGCGACAACTCTTTGATGTTTATACGCGAATAATACTTGTCATTGTTCAATGTTTCTAATTTATGCAGCCTATTTGTGTACCCTGAGAGCTCATTGATGGGTTTCGCTCCATTTGGAAGCTTGTAGCACATACTTTGTTTCATTTCACTAAGATTGCAAAGGCCAAAATAATTTAGATTGATGTCCAGTATTAACTCACTATTACTATGCAGAGCAATATCACGATCAATCTTGTCACTTTCAGATAAATCATATTCCTCGGTAAACTTACTTAATATTATATGCTGATAGCTGCTCTTCAATTTGTCAAACCGTATTTTTACTACGTGTTCTTGTGGCACTTCTTGTGCTTGATTCGTCTGTGTTGAATCACTGATAGTTAGCTGCAAATTTCGCGACCGATTTGAGTCAAGTTCGGCGTATGTCGCATACAATGTTTCTTCGCTAGTTTCTTCTCCATATAGCTCAAAAATGCTCTTATCAAAGTCCAGAGTCGAGCCACTAGACGTTAGAGGGGTGTACATGAAGCTTGAAGGCATGCTGTCCTCTAAAATATCAATATTGTAGGAGTCATCTATTGGACTATAAGTGTATTCATTCTCATCTAACGAATCTTCCAGTAACATCGTTTCCATTAGATCATCCTGGGTACAGCTTCTGTGAAATACATCAATTGGGTTAATTGTTAGTGGCAATCTAGCATCTGATAAAATAGAATTCTCGACTTCCATTGCTCAATTAGTTGTGGATCAATATTTGAATTTAGTAGCAACTAATGAGCTTTTAAGGCTTATTTTTGGTAGTATAGCAGTAATTTGGTTTTAGTAGATATAGTACGAGAGCTTTCATTTATACCAGTATTTATATCAATCCTATTTATGCATTTATTATCTCTATGTTGGAGACAATATGTTCTATCATATCACCGCGCAGGTTCAGCTTTCATGTAACAACATGCAGAAAAAGCTTTAACCTTGACTACGAACGTGGTTTAATCACATCTAAATATACAAAAATTGGTCTCTTTCGAATCCTTGTAACATACTAGGACTACTTGTAGCTAAAAATGCTTTGGATGTGAAGAATCAATCATTGAAACGATAATGTACTGAAAAAACAAACTCTAAAATATCTGTGTCACTTAAGCGAACATGCACCTTTCCCTAAACGAATATCAAACTATGCAAGTTTTTTAGCCGCCATGAGACAATATTTAGTGACTATATTTCACTTAAGCGCTACATTTAAACTTCAGAAGCATCAAAAGGAAGGCAAAAAACTTGAGAGTCCAGTAGAAAGTCTAACACCATACAGTTCCTTTTCCTAGAAGAATCAATGTGTGAAGTCCGAATCATAAAAAAAGTCAAATTCAAACATTTCTTAAATCATTTAATGTGATATATAACATATACTTTCTTGTCGTATTGCATAAATAATATTCGATTCCTTACATACAACAATTAGAGGCAACCTAAATACGCACACCGGCGTGTGGCGTCACGCCTAAGCGAGATGTGCTTCCAAGATATTCTCCACAACTGCATCAACATCTGCCTTGAGATATTTACAATTCATGAGGACTTGTAATAACTTTTTTACTCCAATCGATAATGGAGATTCCATAGAATTTAATTGTTCGCATATTTTTTCTCTGTCGCCCTCCGACATAAATCCAATTTTTATCATAATCTTATTTAATTCATCCACTTCAGTTACCTGTTTAATTGCTATAGCTCTTGTAAAACAATCAACTAAATTCATATGCTTGAGAACAGAATATTGAGATGTGGTTCCAATTATTAAGAGCCTTCTTCCATTAGGAGGCTGCTTGTTTAAACTAACCATAAGCAATTGAAGGATATCATTTGAAAATCTAGGACCAATAGGAACGTAATTGATCAAGGTTTCAATTTGATCAATTACGAGAACATTTAATGGGGATCTGTAGATGTCCCTGAAAGTATTGTCTATAGTAGCTATCCTCATTGCATCTGACATTCCTAGCAATGATTCAGCAGAAAGCATTTTGACAAATGGGAACTGTGAATTAAGAGCTAATGTGGTCGCAACTGCGGTCTTTCCGCTTCCTGGAGGACCATGTAGCAAGATACTTATAAGTCTTTCCGTGTCTGATGTCCTCACCTCATCTACGTAAGATAATCCTCGTTCGAAAATGTCTGAGATTTTAGGAGAATACTCAATTATTCCATGTGGAGCACGAGAATTCAAATCTTCTTCATTTACACCGAATGCTGGACGAACCTCCTGTAGCGCTAAAAAAAAATCATTTTTTGTTAATTTCATTTTTGATATCTTGTCATCGACATGTGCAATGGAATCGCTCTTGGTGTACCTGTTGATAGCAAAGGATGTTGCAGAATTCACTAGACCTTCTAATTCTGCCCCAGTATAATTCTTAGTTAAGGCAGCTATCTCATCAAAATCCACATCATCAGCCAAAAGCTTATTGTCTTTCATTTTCTTGGTGTGAATCAATAAAATATCTTTACGGCCCTTTTCATCAGGCAAGGAGATTTCAATTTGGATTTCGAATCTACCAGGTCTCAATAACGCATTATCTATCAAGTCTAACCTATTCGTCATACCGATGATCAAAATGTTATTTAACTGCTCTACACCATCCATTTTGGCTAATAATTGATTAACAACATTGTCGCCAACGCCTGTACCATCTGATCTTGCAGAGCCCCTCTGTTTAAATACAGAATCTAATTCATCAAAAATAATTATGTGCAATTGAGAAGCTTCTCCTTTCAGCTTATATTCAGCTTCCGCATCTGCAAATAATTTTCTGATGTTTTCCTCAGAAGCACCAACATACTTAGATAACATCTCAGGCCCATTCACAACTTTAGGCTCTTTGACATTTAACATTTTTCCGATTTGTCTTGCAATTAAAGTCTTACCTGTTCCAGGTGGTCCATACAAAAGAAGCCCCTTAACATGTCTCAAAGCCAACTTCTCGACTAGATCTGGTGATATAATCCTACTTGCGAATGCTCTTCTAAATATCTGTGCAAACTCTTCATCCAAACCACCAATTCCTAACAGTTCCAACTTGAAATCGGGATTTATTATGGGTTTTGGGGCTGGCAATCTCTTATTTGGTGAGCCCGACGCATTGACCAAATTAATCAAAGAATTTTCCCTGGGGTAGAAGCTGATTTGTGTTTGCTTGATTAAAATACCCTTGGACCTTAAATCGGTATTGATATTCATAGAGTCGCCTTTACCGATGTTGTTGATATCAATGGCCTGAATACCTGTAACAAGGATTTGATACAATTCTCCTTTGAACTCCATAACTATAGACTGTGTTGGCTGTAATATTTGATTTTCAAATACACTGATGAAATGAGAGGCTAACTGGTCATGTTCGATGGCAGAAGAATGGCTCTTGCTTCTAGATCTAAAATCAATCATCATTTCTACCGAATTCAAGTATGTTTGGTTAGAACCGTCGAATATATCAAAGGGCTCAATATCAACCATTTGCAGAAGCGACCATTTGCCCCATTGTCTCATATTGCCTGCTAATCCAATACTACCAGGTTCCAAAGCCTGGTCTTTGAATATTGAATACACAAACATTCTATCAATTAATACAGGTTGTCTATCTGGTACTTCTTGAAAATCTGAAGGATTAACGGCTATGCAGTTAGACAATGCAACATTTTTAGATGGACTATTATCGACACGTAATTGCTTGTGAAATTTCCGAACTGCTGATCCTCTAGCATCTCCTTGGGTGTTGGGTCTACTATGAGTAATCTTAGGATTACCTGAGCCAGGATTATTTGAAACCTTATGAAATCCAAACTTTTCCATCATTAATTAATAATATTTTGTACTTTTAATTCAATAGATTTCACTCAGTTTTGGACTACTTGACACTCTTTCCATTAGATATTGATATGCTCTAATGAGAAGATTTCCTAAATAGTACTTTGTATTCCCGAGTTCGAACCTGTACTTCGATCTATTCTGATTTTAATTTGTGTTACTATTGAGGCTAAAGACCACCGTCTATTTTAACCTATCTTGGAAAGTACGCCACAATTACTACCGCTAGGGTGTTCAGGCCGAGGGAAGCGTGCTATACTCATAACCATCGCCAGTACTACTACTACTACCTTACCACTTTACAATTGCCTATTCATCGATACACTCAAGACTCATACTATTTGATCCTACAATAGTAACGTTACCCATTCCTACATTGTTACATCGTATATCTGTTAGTATCTGATAACTACTCTATCAAATAACCATGCTAGGTGCAGTATTACCATAAAGTACTGTAGTACAATCTACACTACCTTGCACCACCTTTCCGTATTTGACACTACTGTTCACCAATTCACGATTTAAACATATCCAAGATATCACATCATCGCTATCAAATGCAATTGTTCCCATTTATAATTAGTCCCTTTAAAAATCTAGCCATCACTAATCGTCCACGTCTTTTCTGGCCCTTGGCTCTTCCCCAGATCTGCTCACTGTATGGATCGCGAATTTTAACTACGTTTAAGCTACATCTAAACGATAGTATACTATACACTTAATTTCTATCCATCATAAATATCAAATCCTGATGATCAATTCAGTCTAATCATACTGTTGCATATTATCTAATACAAAGCTTAATTGACATATGGTTACTGAAGTCGGATCTTAAGACCTTTTTGATTTCTAAGTTGACATGACGTTACCCGACTCAATTCCGGAATTAGTAATTTAGTTCAGTTTCTAGAATTTCAAGGAATAGTAAGACCAAGGGGTATTTAAGGCTGGACATAGCTTCACAATCTTGGTGATTTTTCAATATTCAATCAATTGAAGTTTTGAAATTATTACTTAGATTGATTTTTTTTATTTTATAAAGTAATTCATATTAATAATGGTCGCCCAAATTCAAAAGCCAGCTCCAAGCTTTACCAAGACTGCTGTAGTTGATGGTACTTTCGAAGAAATTTCTTTGGAGCAATACAAGGGTAAATGGGTTTTGTTAGCTTTCATTCCATTAGCATTCACATTTGTTTGTCCAACAGAAATTATTGCTTATTCTGAAGCAATTCAAAAGTTCAAGAGCAAGGACACTGAAGTATTATTCGCTTCTACTGATTCTGAATATTCCTTATTGGCGTGGACTAATGTTGCAAGAAAGGATGGTGGTTTGGGACCAATTAACATTCCTTTGTTGGCAGATACCAACCACTCTTTATCTAAGGATTATGGTGTTCTTTTGGAAGATGCAGGTGTTGCATTGAGAGGTATCTTCTTGATCGACCCTAAGGGTGATTTGAGACAAATCACTATCAATGATTTGCCAGTCGGTAGATCAGTTGAAGAATCATTGAGATTGGTTGAAGCTTTCCAGTTCACTGAAAAGTATGGTGAAGTTTGCCCAGCTAACTGGCAACCAGGTTCCGAAACCATCAAGCCAACTGTTGATTCTTCTAAAGAATACTTCACCAAGGTTAACAAATAAATAATCAAGTAAATAGAGGTGGATGTAATTTTCCAACGGATTCGTCAATACACATTTGTGCAATTCCAAGTTGAAAGTAGTCTATTGTAGTTGTGACGATATTTAGTGCGAGCTCAGGGAATTCAAGAATAGAGACTGAAAGTTAATGATGTCAAAGGCTGATATCTATTTTTACAAGTATTTGGTGAATCATCAGGTATTTTATAGGTCAAAATTCACATATGCTTTGGTTAACTTGAAGCCTTTGGTGTCTGGTCACGTATTGGTTGTACCATTGAGGAATAATATTCTTAGATTTGCAGACTTAAGTCGAGAAGAATCGCAAGATTACATGGATACGTTACAATTAATACATAAATTTATCATACATACATATAAAGCAGACTCTTTGAATATAGCGATTCAAGATGGGCCTGAGGCTGGTCAATCTATACCTCATCTACATACACATCTTATACCAAGATATTCGACAGACGGTTATGGCGATGGAATATATAAAATGCTCGACAAAAATGATCTAGAAGCAATATTCAGTGATTATGCTGATCGCAGGACTTCTTACAAAAAGTCTGGTAGTTTTCAGGCGGTTCCTGATTCAGATAGAATACCAAGGACAGATGAAGAGATGAGCGAAGAGGCTTCATGGTTAAAGACAGAGTTAAATAAATATATTCAAGATAATAAATGAGTATTCTAGATTACATTGGTATTTTTCTATATAGTAGTAAATAATTGAATCTTGAGTTGCATTTCCATTTTGAACTTGGGTCTCTTGTACCAGCCGTAGCTCGCTTTAGTATGAATTTTTCTGCTACGTTTTTTATTGAAGAAGCTTAACTCCATCATGTCAAAAGAACCCCTCGATGAGATACAATGGAAAAATCCAGAGTGGATTCTGCATTTTGGTTTACATACTGGTAACGTTCTTGATTACTTCAGTGAATCTCCATTCTATGACAGGACATCAAATAATCAAGTATTGAGGATGCAATTTCAATTCCAACAGGTTCCTCCTGGAGCTAACCCATCTTTATATATTCAGCAGAAGCTTAAGGAAATGACTGGCATAGAGTTTATAGTGGCATATTACCGGGATCCTGACTTTTGGGTCATACGAAAACAAAGAAGATTAAGCTTAGATGAAGCACAAATCATGCAAGATTACTACATTATTGGAGCTAACGTTTATCAGGCACCCAAGGTATTTGATATATTATCTTCAAGGCTATTAAGCAGTGTTTTATCTTTGAAAAAATCTGCTGCTGCTCTAAATAAAATGAGTAAATTTAATATAAGTGATGGCACAAGAATCTACAGGGATCAAGAAACCGTTGCAACAGGATCCGCCTCAACTACTGATGGAAACACTGTATCTGCTACCTTGCCTAATACTGTACAGGCTACCGGGACTACGCCATCTCTTGTTACGCCATTGGTGTCGTCAGCACCTAATATTACAGGACCTTCATTGCCCAACAATCAAAATTACGAACTTCTGGAAATTGAATTTGATCGCTTGTTGAATAACGTTGTTTCCTCTTCAAATGCATGGACCTTACTTGATCAAGGTAATTTGTATGGAAAGGGGAGTACAGTGGAAACATTGGGAGTAAAGGTTAATTTAGATAGTACATAAGTATAAATATAATTACAATTCATCTTTAACCACTTCATCTTCTTCAGCCTTGTCGAAAACAATTTCACCCGCATCAGAAATCTTTAATTCCTTCTTTGGGCGATCACCAGACAGCGTCTTAACTTTCTCTATGTAGTCTACTACATCGAAACCATCAATAACTTCACCAAATACAACATGTCTACCATCTAACCAGTTGGTCACAACTGTGGTAATGAAAAATTGGGAACCATTTGTATCTCTTCCAGCATTGGCCATGGATAATCTATAAGGCCTGTCATGCTTCAAATTGAAGTTTTCGTCAGCAAATTTACCACCATAGATAGACTTTCCACCGTAACCTTTTCCAGTTTCATAATCACCACCTTGGATCATAAAGCTAGGAATGATTCTATGGAAAATAGAACCCTTGTAACCAAAATCTGGATCTGCTGAAATTGTCAATTGCCTGAAATTTTCAACAGTTTTTGGAACAACTGTTCCAAATAAACCAAACGTAATACGACCAAGTTCCTTGCCATCTTCCGTAATATCAAACCATACTTTATGAGTTATTTCTGGATTCTCTGGTAGCTCTTTAGCCTTTCCAATGTTAGCAAATAGCAACACTGCACAACACGAGACAGAGAAAATAATTGATAATAACTTCATTTTAGATAGAGCGATCTACTTATCCAACATCATTATCGTCCAAAATCTATACTCTCATAATTTACACAAAATCAAAGATTATAACTTATTTCTGATATTTCATTCTAATAAGTAAACTGTCAAGTAAAGAGGAAAATTTCCCTTCCTGGACAATAGCTATGTACATTTATATTAAGAGATTGTAAGAATCTTTTGTTTTTCATCAACCCTAATGCGCCTGCCGTATAATATAGCAAAGGTTCATTAGCAGCAACCCAGAACCAAATCAAGATCTAGGAATACCAAAGCTTAGCTGAGTAAACTTGCATCATACCACACTTGCTTAAA
This sequence comes from Debaryomyces singareniensis, assembly GCA_031081795.1. Lineage (NCBI taxonomy): Eukaryota > Fungi > Ascomycota > Pichiomycetes > Serinales > Debaryomycetaceae > Debaryomyces > Debaryomyces singareniensis. The sequence continues at coordinate 439,036 of JARYSX010000003.1, forward strand.
ATAATCTCTCACCAGTTAATTCAGATTGAAGCTGTTCCTGTTTGAATTTTTCCTTTTCTTCGAGCCTTTGTAAGGCTAACCTCTTAGCTATAACTGTCTTTGCATTTCTTTCACCGCCGTTCTTCTTCTTTCCTCTCTTATGCTCTCTTAATGGTTCTAAATCATTTTCAAACTTATGTTTCCACCTGAGCATATAACGTCTAGTTGACACATCAATTCCGTGAGCCTTCATTTCCTTGGATGTGGAAGCAAGAAATTTGTTTAAATCGCCTTCGAATGTGTCTAAATGCTCTATGGTATTACGTCCGATTAATTTAAAAAAGGTCTCTAAATCATGAACGTTCTCTTTTGTACGAGTAGACGTGTTGGTCTTAAGTATTATTGAACTTGAGGAAAACGCCCTTGTGCTTGTGTTTACATAGGTAAATGATTTTTGCATTCCACATCGAGCCAAATCTCTAGAAAAAAATCTTGCCAACATGTTTTATTTATTATAAGATAACTTCTGATATTAAGGTTTCTTGTCTAATCAAATTTTTCAATACTGAAGATTTATGTGCAGGCATAGTTTAATTTCTTACTATTTAGTGAAGGTAAGACTTAAGAATTAGCTGAATATATAGAACTTCTACTCTTTTTACTTACAATAAGCCCTTGTTCTTGAACTCTTTCAATAAGGAGTGGCCCAATCTAGCTGGAGATGGCTCGACAATAACACCTGCGGATTGCAAAGAAGCAATCTTAGATTTCGCATCACCCTTACCACCAGAAATGATAGCACCTGCATGTCCCATTCTTCTACCTGGTGGAGCAGAAACACCAGCAATGAATGAAACAATTGGCTTTGGGCCTTCTGGTCTCTTCAAGTTGTACTCCTTCAAGAATTCAGAAGCTTCCTCCTCAGCAGTACCACCGATTTCACCGATCAAGATTATACCTTCAGTTTCTGGATCATTCAAGTATAAGGTCAAGGCATCAATGAAGTTAGTACCAGGGAAGGGATCACCACCCATACCGATAACCAATGATTGACCTAAACCAACTTGAGTGGTTTGTGCAACAGCTTCGTATGTCAAAGTTCCAGACTTGGAAATAATACCGACCTTACCCCTTTTGTGGATGTTAGAAGGCATAATACCGATCTTACATTGCTCAGGTGCTATCAAACCAGGACAGTTAGGACCCACCAATCTGGTCTTATCTTGGGTCTTCAAGATTTGAGCAATTCTTACCATGTCGTGTTGAGGAATACCTTCTGTGATTGCCACGGCCAAAGAGATTTCAGCTTCAATGGCCTCCTCGATTGCTTTGGCTGCAATAGATGGAGGAACAAAAATACCAGTGGCAGAAGCTCCGGTCTCCTTCATTGCATCAGCGACAGAAGCGAAAACTGGCTTGTCCAAATGAGTGGTTCCAGCCTTCTTGGGGTTAGTACCTCCGACAACTTGTGTACCGTACGCGATAGCTTGCTCAGCATGGAAAGTAGCTTGTCTACCAGTAAACCCTTGAAAGATAACTTTAGTATCCTTAGTAACCTTTAAATTCTTAATGGTAGAAGCATAATTTTTCACAACTTGGCTAGATGCGAATCCACGAATAAATTGTTTGTTCATCATATTGCTATTCAATCGTCTAAATGAATTAAATAACAATTTCTATAGATAATTTATTAGAAATCAATACTTAAATAATGAATAATTAATTCAATGTTAAAAATTAATTATGAATTAGGTATGGAGATTTAAACAATTGAAATTGTACTACTATGAAAGTTCTAAAATGTCGGGCGCATCGTTCCCGGGGAAGGTCCTTCGCCCCACGAGATTTTTGTGATCCGGACATTCGCAAATGTCTAACCACGGTATAAAGTGTTTCAATAGGGATGTACTCTAGGTGAAAAAAATATGGAGTTTAACCGACTATGGTAAAGATGGGGAATATTAATGGAGTAGAGAGGAGTTGACATATTTAATTCCTTGTATTTGAAGTAAAGTATTTAGAAATTGTATAGGAGTAGAAATATTTTCTCAAGAAAATATGGAGTTTATGGAGAGATATGGAGATATGGATGTAGAAGATGCGGAAAGGGAAGATATTATTAGATCCATTTGTCAGTATAAGAGCAGTTTGATGGAATGTTGAAGATATGGTTTGGTATTGTAAGCAGAGCCAGTAAATGTAATGTGGTGATTGCAATCTCCATTCATAATGTAAATCAGGTAGATAAAGTCGATAATATTAGTAACAGAGAAGTTTTGGAATAAGAAGATACGAGCATTTGTAATTGAGTTTTACAGCTAGACGATGCTCATGGTTAATGGCGTTTGTCCGTGTCAAGATCTCAATAGTCGTGTCTAAACTGGCTACAATTAATAGTAGTATTCTATGGTTGCGAACCAGGAAGAGCAACAGTTTTAGGACTGGAACTCAAGTTATCAGTCAATGTACTCATATATTCGTTAACAGGCCAGCTCACTTCGGATCTTTAGAATTGAAATGATTAGCGGGTTAGGTCTCGTTGCGATCTAATTTGCGTATTCGAGAATTTTCAAAAGCTTGATGAGTGGAAGTATAAATCTAGCTTGGAATTGCTCATCAGGTATTATATATGGAAATATACCGATAAAAAAATGCTATAACTACTAAGTTCCAATACAGTTTTGATTCTAAAGAGGTTTTCAGTTCGCTCAAAAGGAGCCATTTTGGTAGTCCGTAATTTGCCGGAGCACATGACTAAGTAGCTAAGTTGGTTATGAATTCTACAATTATCAGCTATTCTTTCAGTGAGTGCAACAAGCTTGTATAGGTTATTCCTATGTATCTGTAAAGGGTTTGTTGATGCGACTTTATTGCTTAATATTAATAATTGAACAAAGTCTTATAGTAAAGACATCTACTTTGAAGTAAATCCCACTCACTTTGTGTAATCCACATTTCACTAACGACCTTCAATCTGCCATAGACACTTCCTCCTTTCCATGTTAAAACCTCTGGATCGAATTCACGTGGAGGCGGAAGTACATTTACTGCCAGCAAGGACCCTTGATCACTAAGAGAATTAATATGGTCAAGATCTAAGCTGATCTTATTTTTATTTTCAATGTCAGCAATTTCTTCTTCGGTTAACTCTACTTCATCTAAGTCTTGCTCTTCGCCTTTCTTTTTACTCTTCAATTCGTCTATCATTTCCGTTTTCTGAATCTCGACCTTTTTCATCTCCTCTGCAACATAATCAAGGATGTCATCTATAGAATTCGAAGACAAGACTTTGGGACGCCAAATATTAATCCTATCAGTCAAAACAAGATCAAATCCAGAAATCTTAGCAAGGCCCCCTCCAACAATAAGTAAGTTATCATAACATTTCCTTGCTCTTTCAAAATCTGTATATATTCCTGCATTCGTTATTGATTCAATGATTGCTTTCTCCAATGGAATTAAAGTTTTTTCATCGGATATGGTATTCACCGAATCAGTCTTAGTTTTAGATCCACCTTGTCTTGACTCGATTCTGAGGTTCAAAATCTTTGTCAATAAATCTTCTTCGCTCATTTCGGTCATGACTTCATGGTTCAATAGATTTTGTTGACCTCTAGATTTTGGATTGTTTGGCTTTCCAGTATATTGATCTGTAGGAGTAGGAAACAATCTTTTCTGTTGTGTTTTTTGTTCAATCTGGAATATCTCTGGGTAAAACAATCCAAGTGGTGCAAGCATTACTTCATCAAAAACTTTAAATTCATACTTAACAGTCATTTCAAATGGCTTTCTTTTGTAAAAGTGATACAATTGGATAGCAATATCTGCATCTTGAAATGTAACGTAATCTCTCTTCAATTGTTCTGCAAGTTCCCAGTCATCATTCTTGCTATTCAAATTGATATCCTTGTAAGGGAAGTGACTTTGTAATAATATTTTAACAAATGTCTCAGTAATATTAGATCCCCCATAGTCTAATTCTATCCTAGAATCATTAATGATCATGCCTTCATCTACACAAGAAATGGTGGTTGTTTCTGCACCGACATCGACAACGCAGGCAGTTGTAGCACCGGCTCCAAATGTTGCCAGTACAGATTCCTGGATAATTCCAACTTTTCCAAAGCCAACTAGTCTGAAGAGTAAATCGCACCAAGTCTCAACATAACTTTTATCATATAGATCAGGAATAATCAAGATAACCTTCATGCCTGCTAATTGCGCCTTCTTAATTTCTATGCTTTCTAGCGAATAATGTAAAATATTTGTCAAGTCTCCAAGCAATTCTTCTGGTGAATTATAATCACCAGTATTTTGATTGAACTTTCCATTGACAATTGGATATCTAAGCTTCCAACCTTTAAGCTTTTCACCAAGTGGAAGATTAATTGCATCGTCGCCGACAAAATAATCACGCAGACTATACTCAGGATCATTTATATTTATCCAATCCTTCTTCATGGGATCATTGTGATCAGGAATATCTTCAGGATACTGTCTTCTATTGTAGTTGGCGGCGGTTTCTCTTGAGTTAGGAAGAATCCTTCTTTTGTAAAAGCGCATTCTGGCTTTAAAGTCCTTTGTAACGGTTTCTTTAGAATTTTCAAAGTCATCGTTGTAGTATATATCACCATTTTCTAGTACAGTACGCTCAGGTGCTATCCCATGTTCAGAGGCGGCTTCAGTCGTCTTAACAGCAATTACAGTGGGAATAGACTTTGGAAATGTATCAGTGGCTCTACCAATCCTGATTCTAGAGGATCCAGGATGAATAACTATTGTGTCGAAGCCTAACTTAACCTTCTGCTGATTGGAATCATCGCCTTCATTATCGTTATCCTCTTCTTCTTCCTCATCCTCTTCTTCTTCGTCTTCTGGTAAAGCACTGTCCGCCTTGCCCTTATTCATCTCAGCTTCTATATCATTTAGGTTAAAATCGTCGAAGTTCTTAATTTCCTGTGATTTTTCGGGCTCTTGTCCTTTTTTATCGCCCTTCTTTTGGTTGTTCTTCAGAAGCAACAATCGTTCTGCGCGTCGATTCCTTACAAACGTTATATGTTCATCTTTCTTCAAATAGTCGGTGAAGTAATTTTTTTGATTTATCAAAGGGACCTGCTTAACGGAAGATATTTTAAATCCATTAGCAGATTCAAACCTACCGATCCCGGTTTTTTTCAAATTATTGGCTATCGTGGCCGCTGCCTTGATCCTTCCTTCTTTGCGACGTTGTAAGACCTCGGCCGAAGTCTTCTTTGTAGCTGCCTTCTTCTTTTTCTTTGGGGGTTGAGCTTCAGTTTCACCAGTTATAGAGCTGGCTCCAACACCTTCTTCATTCTTGAGTTCTGGAACTTGGCTAGATTCAATATTTATATCTGAACTGGGATGTGCCGTTATGTCATCACCTTCTGATGGTAATTCCATATTTTAGTTAATTAGGGACTGTCGATATAAGCTTGGAAGTCTCAGTGTATTTTTCATACATAATTCTACCGTCGTTTTTGAGCGTACGCGAACACAAATGATCGATGATAAAGCAAATAGTAGCTACTAAATTAAAATAATATAATTTATACATGACTAATAATCTAATAAACCTTTTAACGGCTTAATATTTTTCAATGTGTCGGATCCTTGAGATCCTAGAGATCCTTGAGAGAATTTCTTTTGGGGGTTTGAAATATGATTTGTAGAATTGAAGATTCTAGAATTTTCATTGGGCTCTGTCCTTAAATCCAGAAAATTGGGTCTGTCTCCAGATAAGGGCGTTGAGTTTGCAGACTTTGAAATTCCTAGCTTTTTGTGTTTGGATAGATTCATTATTGCAGACTTTGATTTAATTCTATTATCAAAATCCCAGAGCTTTTTTTTCCATTCAGTCAACATGTTATGGAGTTGGAATAACCTTTGTAAATCCTTTTTCTCATCCAGATTTCCCTTAGTAGCTGAATTTAGACAACGATACAATTCTTCATATTCTTTGTATCTTTGTTTGAATTTGCTAGCTAGATCACAATAATATTGGAAAGTCTTTGAAGTCTGCAACGAATCCTTGGACATTTCCGATGTGGTTGATGCCGATTTCTTGATTTTTTCTGGCTCTATATCTGCATCTACTGCGTTATACTTTGTATCTTCCTCATCGTTGAACGAACTTGAGTTCAGGGAATCTGAACTGGTCTGCCTCTTTCTAAATGACGAATCTCTTTCTGAGGTAGAGGGCCTCTTCTTATGTGCTTTGGCTGGAGAGATTACCTTTTGCTGTTTCTGTTCCAGTATATGGGGCGAATCTGTTTGTGACCTCATAAACGGTGATTTTGTATTTCTATTCTTTAATAAACCACCTCCAAGCGATGATTTCTTGTTTACAGACGAGGGATGTTCCTGTCCCTCACATATAATCTTCCTTAGTGGGTGGCTCTCCAGGTATCCAAGCCTCGTCAATGCATTTTGGACATTGCTGATCACTACTTGTCGCTCATCTCGCGTATACCAGGGCCAACTGACGGGCTGAAGCTCTTTGTACGACTTGTCCTTCAATATGTATGCACCGTTTCCTTCTGTTTTCAATATACTCCTCGAAAATTTGTCTCCGCTTACGAAAGAAGCCGAATCATACAACTGAGCATGTAGGCTCAATAATGAATCAACTTCTGCTTCGTCAATGTCTGTGAATTCCACAATATGCAGTTTATCGATAGGACCCAACGATAGTAATGCTAAGAACTTGTTTCTTATATCTTTCTTGGTATCCTGTGGTTTTATCTTAAAGGGAAGTTTGCTTGGATCTTGGGCAAACTTGGGCTCTTCCGCAACCTTTCGTACGGGGCTCTGCTTCTCAGATACTTTCTTTTTAGTGTTCAGCTCGGCAGATGCCTGCCATAAAATAGCGCCAGTTTTCTTTTCCCGGGATACCGTATACTTTTTAGACCCCCTCCCCACTAGCCTCATCATTTCATTAGACCTCATGTAAATGTCCCACTTTAAATCCGGACTTTCATCACAAGGATAAACCTCATCATCAGACAATTTTATAGCCTATGTGTTAGTAAATGAAACCGTTGCTTTCCTCTCTCATTATTAACTTACCATTTGACCATTTCGAACCATTAGTGTGGGTGTTAGGCCAAGAGCGGAGCACTGCTCAAATCTTCGTATCAACTCCGAATTAAGTTTAATTGGTACACCAAAAGTCCCTGAATCCTTATATAATACTTCAATCTTCCTCATTATGCTATAAAATTAATCCTTCAACAAAATCTTCAAAATTTTAAACAATCAAATCCTAATCCTCTATACTAATTCATTAACCAATTTTTTTAATTTCAATAGAAATTTTTTGATAAAAATTTACTTATTAATGAATTCAAATCAAAAGATTCAAATTAGATCTTAATATTATAAGTTTGTTTAAAAAAAATTGAAATTAAATGAAGATACAATTTTTACTAAAATTTAATTAGTGATAATTATACCCTAATCAGTCTAGATCAGGTCTAATGATATTTTTCACCAAATTGGTGAGATTAACTTTGTGTATTAACAACCGTTGTCCCAACACCAGCCTCGCACACATTACCACCCCTTCAGTCTTTTGCGTCGCGGAAAGGAAGAAAAAATGATAAGATAATATCTTGGTATAAATGCGGCTTAGGGAAGGTTGCAGCCAATAGGGAGATAAAATGCCTTAAGCTAGTAAAGGTTATATCCACAGTATGGAACATACTGTGGATATATACCCATTATGAGCAATAGAATCACTAGAACTACTGGACTCGGATGTTCATACCAAGTCCTTAGCTGACCAGGGCCCCAGAAAGACAAGTGCCGAATACGATATAAGGCCCCCAGGAGAGATAACGTATAGATGTTATATAAGCATATGTATACATAGAAGGGAAGCGACAATTTATTGAATGTGTTCGATTGGTAATGTTGGTAACTCGAACCCAATGCTCCAAATTAGTTCTCAATGGTGTGACTCAGGAACTGTCGGCTCAAATAAAAATACAGGAACAGTGTTTTCAGAAAGTTGATGACTATTGAACTGCACCTTAGCAGTAGTGTAATGCTTCGAAATAAATAAGACGATGCTATTATGCGAGTAGTGTAAGAACCACGGAATAATGTATGCACATTTCTAGTACAAGCATATGGGTATAACAGTTGCTCCTGCCTCTGTGTAATGTCAAAGTATATTTGATGACGAAAAAGCGCCGATTTAATAGGGAGCAACCAAAATGCGGAGAGATGAAAGGATACCTTGGAAGTAGAATAGTAATCTAGCCGCATTGATTGTTTGTAGAACTTGAAATTTGTTTTTATTCTCTGTCTACTTCCGCGCCTGCTGAAGACTCAGTTTGTCGCTCATGAGGTTTTGACCAGACGGTACTTTTCGAAATACTCGCAAATTAGTTCATTCTGCCAAAGGCTAGCTGTATTTACTAATAAAACATGCAATATATAATTGCTAGCGTTGGCAATTTGCAGGCAACAATAACGGAGCCTGGCTTTACACTCGGTTTCTTTGAAAATAATGTCGCTGGGGGAGAAACGACTTTATTCTGGGCTTAGGCACTTACTCTATTTTTCTTTTGTTGCTCACAGCACCTTTTCGGATTTCATTGAGCGCCAAACTTAAGCGCCAAACTTAAGCGTCATCCTTGAGAGCTAAAAATAAGTTTATATATGGAAAATCTATTGGTAACTATATGTGGTGCTCAAGTCCGGACACTATATAATGTAATAGTAGTCTTGAATCATCCTGTTCGGCTGACGTAATCTTGGATTGCTTCAACGCATTCGTTCATATGACGTAACAGTCTGTCAGATGTAATCAAAGATGCGATTCACCTTACAGCCTCCAACAATGTAGCAATTATAGGCTTCCCGACCTTGTTCTTCCATAGACTTTAGTCTTAATCTTCCTTCTGTCATAGTAAACTATATATTGATGGTAGTGTACCTACCATACTTGGCATCGCGACAGAAATTTTGAATAGGAGAGCCTTCACAATATAGAGTAGAGTTAGCTAGAGCGGTTAACTTTATAGAACCTTACATTTGATTTTATTTACAAGAATAGTTCGTTTCACTTAGAAAATGTTAAAGTGGGTTCAATCAGGACTCTCTCAGGTTGCAGGAACAGCAGAACCTGAATATGGTAGGGAGGCTATACATCCGGTTACAGATCAGATTACGGAAGGCAAAGTGTATAGACAGTCAACAAGGGAAGATCTTGTATGGAAGACTCCTTCATTCACCAATGTTGAAACTCAGACTTTTTATTTTACTTGCTTGAAGACAGGGAAGGCTGGGTTTGCTCAAATCATCCATTCTAACGTTATGGGGGTACATACTACCTCCCAGTTCACCTGTAGAATATACGATAAAGACGGAAAGTATAACGTTTGGACGTCAACTAAATTAGAGGAGTTTGCCCCAGAAGGTGCTAACTTTCATGCTAAAGATCTTTCGTTCGAGTTGAATGATGAGGACAATACATATACTATCAGTTCATCTGTCAATTCGGAATCTATTGTCAATTTTGAGGTTAAGCAAATTGTGGAAGGTATTGTCTTTGGCAATGATGGAACCACGTACTATGGTGATGACTTAGAAAACCCTTGGGGTTCGATGCGTCATGTTTTTTGGCCACGTTGTTCAGTGAAAGGATCCATAAAATGTGGAGAAGAACTAATAGAGATTGAAGGTTACTCCATGTTTGTTATGGCATTGCAAGGAATGAAGCCACATCATGCTGCCAAAACTTGGAACTTTTTGAACTTCCATTCCAACAATTACAGTGCTATCCAGATGGAATTCACCACACCCAAGTCTTATGCAAACACTAAGGTAAACGTTGCTATTTTAGCCTCAAATGAAGGTATCATAAGCTGTTCGGTCGATAATACCGTTAACCATGAAAACTCCGAGGTGGACGAGGTTGGATGGCCTGTCCCTAAGTCTATAGTTTTTAATTTTAAAGGTGAGAATGACGAGGGTAAAGAAGTTACCGGAAAAGTTAAAGGTAACTTGGATGTTTTAGTGGAGCGGGTTGACGTCATGGCTGAGATTCCTCAATTTGTTAAGAATATTGTAAGCGGAGTCGCTGGTACTAAACCTTACATTTATCAATTCTGCAATAAGATGGACATCATAATTGATGACAAGGACTTAGAGAGTGGCATTTCTTTTAGTGAGGCCACTTTTATCTCTGAATAAAGGCATCGTTACAGTTTTTTTTACTAATGTTCGACGTTAAATATTATGTTTCCCATGGATTTTTATCATACGCTGATTGTGGACCTTTATTTGACACTTTCAGAGGAAGAATTTTACATGCACTTGCTGTTTAATAATTAATAATCATCAATATACTTAGCAATATACATGAATAATCAACATATTTAAATATGGATTTCGTTGTAAACGCTTAAAATATTGAGGTTTCAACATAGTTACTAGCCCTGTTAATTTCTCTTAAATTCTAGGTTCGGAGCCAAGCTTAGGAATCTAATAAATCAGGTTGATGTATATTAATACTATAAGCTTTTGGTAGTTACTTACTAATATAGTATGGCATCATCTTCTTTCGATTGCAAAATAAAATAAGCAAATATATCCTAAGACGATAAAAAAACAACCCCATCCAATTAAAAATAGGACATCTTTTTCAAATGCTGCAACATTAAATCCAAAGGTAGTCAAGATAGTAGCGCCAGGAACCTCGATCGATAGACCATACTTCTTTTCTTTTAATATTAAATCTTTGACCTCGTTGATAGCTAAAGCTTCGTAAGCATAATGAAATAACGAAATCCACTCCATGAATTGGATTTGGGAAGCAACATTTTCACTATTGATGAAAAGTCCCGCAAATAGAAGAGAGAATAATAATAGAAGCACTCCCAACATAGTTGATGCGCCTGGTTCTCTCAATACTATGCTCACGATTAAAATTTCTGCTGAAATGGCCACATTAAAGAGCACTAAAACTAAAATCGCTTTCACAAAACTATTACTCTGCATATTTAACCCAACTAGTGGGTATAAAATAGAAATTAGCATCACGGGCGGTAAAACCCTTAAAGGAATTAAATCAGAAACAATTTTACTGACATAATAACTGAAAGGGTGGTAGTAATTATTAGCTCTCTCTCTGATAAATATGATCCTCTCCGTTGAAAATGAATGAAGTCCCGTCAAAGAAGAAAAGCCTAATAATGCAAGTACGAAGAAAAATAATCCTAACCTATTCTGAAACCCACTAATATCATTTTGAACATCGTAATATAAGTATCCACAAAAGCAACCTATGAAGCAAGATAAAAGATAGTGACTCAAGAGCAATTTAGGGCTTCTATATGTATTTTTAAATGTCCTTGAACAAAGAATGGAGGTTTGTGTCAATATAGACGCTTTCTTGAACTGATCCTTCTGCAAAACTGGTTTTTTCTGCACTTTTAATTCATTGATAACATCCATGGTTTCATTTGCCAAAAAGGAAGATTTGAAAATTTCAGATATTCCAGCAGATGCCAGGTTTGAACTGCTTGAATTCTTATCATTTCCAAAGCTGTGTTGAAGCTCTTCTCTGTGTACTGCATAATGTTCCCATTCTCTGCTGGTGTTGTCATCTGCTTCATTAGAGTCTACAAACCTAGAATGAATGTCTGAATTAACTTCCCTGGAAAGTGCAGATCCTGATGCAACCATATCTTCGTCGCTGGAAACTGTCATAGGCTCTCCTGTTGTTATGTCAATCAAATAATCTGCTATATTGTAGCCCGTTGGACATTTGTAACCATTTCTGTAAAAAAAATCATTACATTTTATCATATCACTAGAATAGATTAGTTCACCATCACTGAGTAAAATGAGCTTATCAAACAAAGATACGATGTTACTTCTAGGTTGGTGAATGGTAAAAATAATAGTCCTCGAGTAATCCTTTGCAAGTCTCACCAAACAATCAACTACATTACGAGCATTGTATGCATCTAACCCCGATGTGGGTTCATCTAAAAATAGCATTAAAGGAGATGTGACGAGTTCACATGCAATAGAAACTCTTCTTTTTTCACCTCCAGAAATTCCCCTTTCAAAGTCTGACCCAACGATTCTATCCTTGATATTTAAGATCCTCAATTCTTTCAAAACCTCAATCACTCTAGCTTGTTTGGCTCTCAAGCTCATGGCTCTTGGCAACCTTAGAAGAGCACTGTTCAAAACGGTCTCGTATACGGTCAACGTGGACATTAAATTGTCTTCTTGATCAACAAATCCGACAAGCTTTTTATAATCTTTGCTCTTCATTGCATTTCCATTAATAAAAATTTCACCTGATATGTCTCCATCTTTGTTCTTTCCAGCCAATATGTCAAGAAGTGTTGTCTTGCCAGCACCAGATCCTCCCATAATAGCTAAACACTCACCTGGCTTCACGTATCCGAATACACCTCTGAGTACATTTTTACCCGAAGGAAGTTGATAGCCTATATCATGAAAAGATAAAGTAGAATGAGAATTTGTATTATTCCAAACCGTTATCTCATCTTCAAAATCATTTGCATCTAAATCGATGGTTTTTTTGAATAATGGAGACTTTCCTATGTTATACATGGAAGTGGCTATTGCTAAAAGAAGTAATAATCCCACAGACCCAATAAGCAGTATATTTCCAATCGTGAAGCTCTTCTTAGGGGGTAGTACATAATCCGGGATTTCACTTTTGTGAATACATTCACCCGAATTACAGCTCAAAGTAATGTATGGGTCACCAAATACTGAAGTAATTAAATCATTCATGCTGGGCTCTGAAAACATGCACTTTTTTGAATTTATATTGCATGAAAAATCACCAGGCCCTTTTATGGTTTCTACCAAAAAATCTGAAATATCAATTGATCCTTTTTCTCCACATAACATCCTTCCCAGCATACATTTACATTTGACGTTATCGCACCTATAATGCGTCAGATTAGATTGCAAGTCATAACTGAATTTACAAGTGTCCAAATCACAATAGAAAGACTCCTTCTGGTCAATCCAGAATTGAAAGTCACAATTAGCCGAAGTCCTGTTACAGCTGAACGTGGCTTGTGGTTTTTTGCCTTTGAGAATAGAAATAATCTTCGGATTGGTAACATCGCACATTTGGTGATTCTTATTTACCAAGATTCCTGATTTATAACAAGTACCCTTCAAACCCTCAGGTACAAAAGGATCACAAGCACTATCCACGTCACACAAATTACAATTGATACCTTTCCAGCCTGTAGAGCACTCGCAAGTTTGATTCTCCTTTCTTATGGGTCGTTTATCATTTCCCTTCAGCAAAGAACCACAGAGTGGTTTGGAGCAATCCATTCCTCCATATCCATCACGGCATTCGCACATACCAGTAAATGGATTACATTGTGAAAACTGACTACATTCAAAATTTGGTAAGTTACAATTGAAACAAGGAGGGCATTCCTGACCTTTATTTGGGCCCTCCTCTGGATTTGTAAGTGATCCAACATCAAAAACATCATTCAAAACAGCATCTGCCTTAATTTTATCAAAAGCTAACTCGAATTCGCTTTGCTTGCTCCCAGCTATAGCACCCACATGGCTACCGATTTGTAATAGCAATAAAAGCAACCTCATATTTGCATCCTAGTGTATTAAATAGACAGTTAAACACAAATATTCTTACTTAATTCCTTTCCTAGGTTGGAAGCAATTATATCTACTTCTTGTTGATAATTAAAATCAAATGCTTAGTGACTAGATAGGCGGTAATCCAGTAAATGATACCAGCATATGAAATGACACAAAATTAAAATACATACTCACTATCTAATTTCTCTTTTAAGAGGTTCTATGTAATCAAATTTTAGCTCATCTTTGACATAGACTATGTAATAGGGAGTTGCAGTATTTCCTATTTCAAAATTCATAACTTCTGACAATGGAGCTTCGGTGACATTTTCATCATTATACTTTCTGTAAATGTTTCTAACAGGATCCCTAATGTATATCCAATAATGGCCGTAACTAGCTTCTCCTCTGTGGATAAATATTGCAAATATTGAGAACCCCACCTTTTTATAATCTAAGAATTGGTTGGACACCTTCATGTTTAAATCTGAAATATTTTTCTCCACAGTTTCAATGCGGTTCCTAATTGTCTTGATCTCTAAAGCAATCATATCTATGGTCTCCTGCTTCACCCCTAGTTTATTTTCACTGGTCGAATGGAACTCTAGATACTTTTTGGTAGTTATGAGAGAGTCCAAGATTGACAAGTTTGAAGACTGATCAGGACTAAGAAACTCGGCTTTAGTTTTTTCCAAGTCTGATATTTGCTTCTTCCATTGGAAAACTTCCTTCCTCTTGAGTAAAATTTGTTCGTCTTCAGTATCCATGTATCTATCCAAATATATTGTTTCATAGAAAGGTATAGGTTCCAATGATTTATATGGCATAAGCTTCTCTTTATCAAAAAGGACTCTTTGTACATGAAACTGTAAAATCTCGGGAAGTTCAACAATAGTCTGGGACTTTTTTACAAGGCCCTCTTCTAAATCAAACTCATCTTCGCTGAAATAATTATCCAAGGATGCATAGAGGTCCTTGGGATGATCATCCACGTTGATAATAAGACTTGAAAACCTTTCTAAAGAAACTCTGGTCTTTCCTTCTCCCATGACAGGAACGATGGTTTGCTTAGTCTTTCCATAAAATAATCTTTTGATAATATCGATTTGCTCTCCGTCCTCATCTATGCTTTCAGGCTCTAATGCAGTTTCTATTTGAGAGTTTACATTTTCAATGCATTCAGTTACGTCTTGTTGACGTCCAATTTCGATTGCGCTGTCAATTTCATCGGCGCAAATACTTAAGATCTTGGGAGTATTAGTATGATCTACCTCCTCCGACTGAAATGCGCTTGTTGGTCTTTCGGATTTTAAAATCGATTTTGGCTTATTCTTTTCCTCAACTGGAAAGGTACCAATATTATCAACTGTCATGGTGGGGCTATTTACATATGGTTCATTTACTTGGTTGTTTATTTCCTCCATTTCAGCATCTGAACTCTCAATTTCAATTATGTCCATATCTTCTTTCATTGGGCCCCCACTCTCTGTAGAACCGGTTCGGAATTCTACAGGTTGAGACAATGGAAGAAATGCCAAAAATGCTAATTCCTTACCAGGCTGAACGCACCTATCTGGGCTCAGAATCATTTCGGAGAAAAGTGCTTGTAACTGATATACAAATTGGCAAGATCTTTGTATTTCAGACGATTCAACCTTTCTTCCTCCAATTTTTCTCTCTAGCTGCAAATCTTCTTCCTTTAGTCTCCTGTCATATGATAGAACCATGTCCCTCAAAGGAGCTATACAGAAATAATACTGTAATAGTGAATTCAAATAACAAGTATTACCGATATTGTCTAAACCTGCTGGCCAATTCTCTGCAGGCAACAATGATGGATCTATTTGACCAGACGTAAGGTAACTTTTCAAGATTTTAGAATCTCTTGTCGATGAGATTTTGCGCAAACACTGTCTAAGATATCTAATATTCTCTAACCCTACGGCTTCAGAAAATCTCTTTTCAAACTCAGTAATGATATGAAAGTCACTATAGCTTGGATCACATCCAAGTTCCAGATATGAAACAGACAAATCCAAATTATCACCTGAACATATTAAAGATG
Source organism: Debaryomyces singareniensis (assembly GCA_031081795.1). NCBI lineage: Eukaryota > Fungi > Ascomycota > Pichiomycetes > Serinales > Debaryomycetaceae > Debaryomyces > Debaryomyces singareniensis. The sequence goes on from JARYSX010000003.1 coordinate 454,724, forward strand.
GAAGCTTTAATTCAATGTAGTTCATTAACACGTAACTTTTTCTGTTTATTGCAACTGATAATAATGAGTTGTTTAAAAAAGATATCTCAGCTGCAGAACTATTGAAGCCATTGTTTGTCAATATATCGTCCAATTTAAACTCATAAGCAGTTATCACTACTTCATCCTCAGTAATCTCTTCAATGTTAAGTTCATTAATAGCAATATCCAAAGGTACAATTTCTTTCTGCAAGAAGTTAGAAAGGATGGAGCTTCTTTTACCTTTGGCAATAGTTCTTAAAAGCTTATTATAGTAAGAGTAGTTTTTGGGATCCCTCGCATATAAATCTTTGTATGTGGTTATAAGTACATTATCATCTATAGCTGAAGAAGTATTAGGTATGCCCAAATTTGTTAAAGCATCTTGATAATCGCTGTATCCCACTATATCATTTTTTTGTTGAATCTCTTCTAAAGCATTTTTAAGTTTAGAAACATTGGAATTTCTACCTCTATAATTAATTATTCTTCTCATTGAATCCACATAAATCATATCATTTTTTGTGTCACAACTAAGCATTCGTTGAAGGCAGTTAATTAACTTATCATCATCATAGTAAGTGCTAGCGCTTAAATTTATGAAATAAGGTAACTTATTAGCTTCATCCAGATCTGTTGCTTGTAGCACCGCTAGCTCATATTCACCGAGAAATCTGTACACCTTTGAGAAATCCGTGTTATAACTATACATAGTCAGATAGTTGTTTTCTGGATCATTGTTAAGCTTCAAAAAGAATATTGTTTCATTAACCATTCTCAAATACGACTCCCGTAATTCAATATTTGCATTGATATTCGGAGGAATCAATTCTTCATCTTTAAGTTGGAAATTCAATCTCTTTAGTAAGAAATTGATTTCGATCTGTGATATCAACGATAGATTACTTGCACTAATTGTCTTAATACTGTCTTCTGGTTTGAATAGAATAGGGCCCTTAAGCACCTTTAATAAAGTTTTAAAACAATGCAAAGGAGATGGTATAGAATCTGGAGCTAATCCCGCATCTGGGTGCAATTCAATACAGTTCTCGTAGCGCTTCTTAATCACTTCCGAATCACTTAGTTGCTTCAAATCGTCTTCTGCGAATTCAGGTGGAAATATAGTAGTTCGAAGTGTTACGTTTTCCACTTCATTTGAAGCTCGGAACACAGCATCGTCTATGTGGTTAGTCGAATTTGAAGTATTTGTTAATCTCATAATGAAGCGGTCTCTCTCGCTCAATAGCTCGTTTGGCACCAAATGAAATTCATGATTCGGTATTTTAATTCCTTTCAGTCCATTTCCTCTTTCTATCAAAGCAATTATGCGAAAATGGTTTACTTCTCTTCCTCTTGCAATCACCCCTCTTACGAAAAGTTGAGTCTTTCCTCGCTCCAACTCAAAAGTCTCAATAGCAGGAGCAAATGGAAGAGCCTCGTTCAAAATACCAATCGAATATTTCAATGAGATATTGCAATTACGAACAATCGAACTTAGGTCCTCAGAATACGTGATAGGCAACCTGTTCAAAATACTCCATCCTTCCTGGGTGGTAGCGTACATTTTGTATAGAATCGACCATCTGAGATCATCTAATATCCTATTGAGCGTCTTGAATGGATACATGGACAAATCCATTACTTCATGCAATTGACTTCTGGTGGCTGCCGAGTCGATCTGTCCCACATCAGCAAATGGATTATTACTCTTGAATCTTGATGACTTTTCAATTTCTTTGATTTCCTCTCCCTCAAAGGTATTACATGTATCACTCATGTTAAAGCAATCATTTGATTCGTCTGCACATGAACTGATTGCAGAATCTTCATCTTTCAGCATTTTTTGTACAATGTAAGGCTTTGCTAACTCTCAGACTGACCTATTCTAATTTGAATAAGGATATGACACAAAAGTAAAATTCGATATTTTTCAGAATCTAGTTTGATCTAGAGTTGGACAGAGCTGAAATGGCACTGGATAAGTTAAGTATTGACTTTGAAAAGATTCGGAATAACTCTGACTCTTCCGTTAGTAGCTTAGTGCTGCTGACATTCAATGAAGTTGTGTTAAGCAACCCATACTTTGCAGCAGGTGGAGGATTGATGCTTCTTGGTACTGGGTTAGCATTAGCACGTCTGGGAATCGTGAAATCATCAGGGTTCTTGTATCGCCAGTTATTAGTAGATCTTGAAATTCCGTCCAAGGACAAGTCATATTTATGGTTTTTAGAATGGATGTCGAAGTATAAGCACAGAAACTCTAGGCATTTATCTGTGGAGACCAATTACATCCAGCATGACAATGGGGCGGTCAGTACAAAGTTTTCATTGGTTCCTGGCCCAGGAAAACACTTGATTAAGTATAAAGGAGCCTACATGTTGGTTAACAGAGAAAGATCAGGAAAATTACTCGACATGACAAGTGGAACTCCATTTGAGACGGTCACTCTTACAACACTTTACCGTGATCGCTTTTTGTTCAAAAGCCTTTTGGAAGAAGCGAAGGAGCAGGCCCTCAAGGTTAGAGAAGGAAAGACTGTCCTTTATACGTCATGGGGTCCCGAATGGAGGCCTTTCGGTCAGCCAAGAAGAAAGAGAATGCTAGGTTCGGTCGTTTTAGACCAAGGTATATCGGATACCATTATTAATGACGTCAAGGACTTTTTAGCAAGTGGAGATTGGTATCATAAAAGAGGAATTCCATACAGACGTGGTTATTTGTTATATGGACCCCCTGGAAGTGGTAAGACCTCGTATATTCAAGCATTAGCTGGAGAGCTCGACTACAATATCTGCATACTTAACTTATCCGAAAATAATCTAACTGATGATAGGCTCAATCATTTAATGAATCATCTTCCAGAAAGGTCTATTTTGCTTTTGGAAGACATTGATGCTGCTTTCAACAAGAGAGAACAATCAGATGAGAATGGATATTCCTCTACTGTGACTTTCTCGGGATTGCTTAATGCTTTGGATGGTGTTGTAAGCGCAGAAGAATGCATTACATTCATGACAACTAATCATCCTGAAAGACTAGATCCTGCATTACTTAGACCAGGTCGAGTAGATTTCAAGGTCCTTATAGGCAATGCAACAGATTTCCAGGTACGTAAAATGTTTTTAAGATTTTTTGAAAATGAAGAAGAACTATGCGATGAATTCATGAAAAAATATAATTCCTTAGGATTAAAAGAAGTAAGCACAGCCCAATTGCAGGGCTTGTTTGTATACAACAAAAGAGATCCTCGTGCTGCTGTCGACATGATCGAAGTATTGAAATCTCCAATGAACACTTTCTAGATCACTATTACCCTAAATCGCATGCTGTACATATGTTCAAAGTAGAAATAAAAACTTGCGCCTTTTTACCCCTTGAATACCTTTGCTAGCGTCTTGCAGGCTTCGTTGACAAGCTTTGGACTGATTTCTGAGTTTCCTGTAGCATCTTGTAACTCTCTGCTCTCCTTCAAAACTCTAGTCAAATAGTGAGTGTATACTAAATAAATCAATACATCGCTTTGATCATTCTTTATCCTCAAATCAGTCTTACTCGTCAACACCTTTCTGAACTTACTTCTATTAAACAGAGGCTTTTTTATTCCTGTCATTTTCTATTTGTTTATGTGACTGCGCTAAAAATTACCAACCTTTCAAAAAACTGTTCCATATTGCTCATGTGATCTTGGCTTTTACGATGGAATTCCACCAAACAAGTGATCATGCCCGTCCGCTCCTAAAATATATATTAATCTTATGTGAAGGGTTATCTCTATATTATATAAGTATGCTGAATATAAGTAGCTGTTAGAATTGTTGTATTTTCATGTAGATGCAAATACATTAATGCCCATACCATGAAAAATACTTAACATGGCAATATCAAAATCAATAGAGATCTCTTTATTGCAGTTGAACGACAAACAGGTAGCATTATAACAGTGGTTCTTGGAACTCTTATTATAATTTAAATTAGGATATATTTTTAAGCAAAGCAAAAAAATTTCTCCATTTTCATAATAGCTCTGTACGAGACATATTTGATTGAATTGAAAGTTGGTTTTTAAATATCAAATTTCACTCATTAATAATGGCTTTTTTGACAGTTGGTGACGGCTCTTCGCTGAGACGTCTTTTTTTCGTCATAGAAGGTAACCTTTCACTAGACTTGCTAGGACCAAGCTTTTCGATTACTTTATGCAATTCATGAACAGAAGGTAAAGGTGTTTTTATATTCAGTTCTGTAACGTTATTGCTATTGTTAATATTATTATTGTTGTTATTGCTATTGGAGGTAACTTGTGATGATGAATAAGACCTCGTTATGCTGTGCAGCGAAGACTCCGGTTGTGGATTCAAAATTAGGCCACTATATGTTTTGCCAGGTTCAGTTTGTGAATTATGTTGCATTGGTGGGAAAGGATATTGCGCTAGGTTTCTCATGTTCAAATCCCTGTCCCTTTGCATTTGCTCCTGGGCATTTGGATTTAATACAAATTTATCATTCAAAGGCACAGAATAGTGTCTGAATAATGGATCATGTACTCTCTCAAGGTTCTCCTTTTGGGTTTTGATGACATCAGGATTGCTGAGGTATTTAAAATTCTCCAAAAATGGTGGCGAGTGACTAGGAGGATTTAAATTAGGTGTCATTGAAGATGCAGAATTAGGCACAGGCACTGTCCCAGCCAAGCCTACTTGAAGATTTGGTTGAATTTGTGCAGCAGGAACCTGGAATGAGTAGTTGCTGAATACGTGCTGCTGCTGTATCAAACGAATGTTATTAATTCTTTGTATGGCCCCCGTCTTCAACTGATTGACTTGTCCGTTTAGTTTGGAGTATGTAACATCATCGCATACCTTTTCGGACAACGTAGAAATCAAGTCCAATAGGCTGACTTTCTCTACATTTTCTGCTATATTTTCTGCCAAAAGGACCTCCAAATTGTGCTGCATGCTCTGTACTGTATTCTTCATCTGTTGCAATTCCATATCCTTTTCATGACTAGAAGCAACGCCTATTTGATACCCATATGGATGAGGTACCTGCTTGGGAAAAGGAAGCGATTGCAGAGGTGAAATTGCTCTTTCCATACCGGTCAGAACATTTTGGTACATTACTTGCTGTTGCTGGTGTTGGTGTAGCACTTTATGGTAGTTCTGCTGTGAGCCTCCAGTTGGGGGTGTACTAGTTCCAAAGCGTAGAACTGTCTGCTCCTCAATATTTTGAGGGTGCGTATTAATTTGCTGTGTTTTTTGAGCTTTGAAATTCTTTGAGGACCTTCTCTTGATTAGCTTCAAGCTTTCATAGTCTCCCTTGTGAAATTGGTTGGCCAGGTGTCTAAATTCCCAAATCCCAGAGTCACCTTCAGATTGCGCCAGATCGTTAACTTTGTGGAATCCGTACATATTAAGCTGTCTAATAAAGGAAGCCAAATTAGTATGTTTGAAATATTGTGATAGAGCCTTTGAAAATTCTTCTCCAGTAGACAAGCAGAAGGATTCATTATTGGAAAGCCACCATATTAAATGTGAAATGCTCCTATCCTCTAACATATCGTAAAGCTTATGGATAAATACAGTTTGTGTTTTATGGGGTGCTCCAGACCCGGTTACATTATTAACATTGGAGGAAGCTACTCCCGTGGTATTAGATTTTGGGTTTTCCTTCGATGTATTCTCTTTTTCTCGTTTCTTCTTTTCTGAGGAAGAGGGCGATTCATCCGTAAGAGTTCTTTCAATGCTCACGGTATTATCATTTTCTTTGAAATTAACACCATAGTCGGCTAAGGAAGTTGGTGGGACATATGCTTGCTTTGAAATCTTACCATCTGCTGATGTCGAGGGTTTCTCTGGTACCACGACAAGTTCTTCTCGGGCTTCTCCATCAAACTCCGTGCTCTGTCCGGACTTGAAGACTACTCTTTCTACATCACCAAGTTCTTGAACCTTCAAAACCCTCGGCGCCTCACTGTCCTTGCTCTCATATTTGGTCATATCGAGAGGTGAACCCAACTTTGCTATTTTTCTTCTTCAGGGGGGAGATTCTATGCTCTAATACTTCGTGTTTCCTCATATCCTTCTTCGATTCTTTCATTTTTCATCACGTGTAAAGTATAGATGAGCTCAAAAAGTAACAACATCCGCGCTTCTGTATGCATCTCCAACACAACAGTCGAGTACCTCATGCGTCGCACATATGCGATATCTTAGATCCGGTCTACGGTCGGTAGTAATCTCTCGGTTTTTCTTTTTCTAACTCCCCCACTTTTCTTCAAGTTTCCCGTCTTGTCTCGTTTGTTCAATTAGTAAATTTCTCTACGTTGCTTTTTTTCTGCGACTTTTAGAGGATACGAAACGCTCCTAATATTTTCGTTCCCGTAGTAACACTAACCAATATTAATGTCTTACAAGCACTTTTTTTTGCGCCCTCATGTAATAGTATGTATTTTTGTGTTACATACCTGCCTTCTTCTTCTTTTCTATGCTATTTGCTGTAGACAACTTTTTCATTATATGTAGTATCTGCTTAGAAATTTCGGATTCAACACAACTTTACTTGACTATATCAGCTTTAAGTCTGATTATACATAATATGTTACCAATACGCTTTTCCTTCTTTATTACACAAATATCTAACAATTTCGGATATAAGCAGCATCAGTTTCTTTCCTGCACAAATTTTCAATGTATGACACATTAAGTATGGTAGCCTAATATTTGCTACTATAGCCAGTGATGTAACTTGTAATTCTAAGAAAAAATGCGAAGAAAAGGTCATTTTAATTTTACATGTTTAGGTCTTTTTTTTTCTTTTTCGAGGGAAAAAATTTCATATAACATTTAAGGGGAGGAACCAAAAAATCCGTGGCGCTCATATCCTTCAAATTAAGACCTTATTTATTCAAAGGTAGATACATAAAATTTTTATTGTTTTTAAACTATATACACATTAGGATCATTTGGAGGAGTTAAATTAAGAATACTCTAAAAAATTGAAAAGAATAAGCAAGCCGGCTGATAAGATAAGAGTTGGCTAGATAATCTTTACTGTACAATAGGGTAGAAAAGGTTTGAAACTTGAGGAGGATATTTAATATAACGGTATATTTGATAATATCTGGGAACAGCATTTTTTAATTTCTTTATTGAATTCACATAAATTTATATCATAAGGGGTTGGAATGCATTCTCACTTAAATAATCAAAGCGAAAATCAGAAGGTATTTCAGAAAGAGCTGTTTAGGCCTGTCTTTTTTGATAAGTCTAGCAATAGCGGCAGTAATGGGACAGCTAGTGAGAACAAGAGGGCGCGCATAGAAGCTGAAGTGGATAAGGATGAAAAGCTTTCCCCAACGACGAAGCAACTGCATGCTAAGTTGAATGTTCTTGCGCAGTCGGGGGCAGCGAGAGGAGTGGCACATCCTCATGTTTTATCTCATAAGAAGAGAAAGGCTCCTAAGTTTGTTCGCAAGTTCAGATCACGTTCTTTGCCCATAATCAACTACAATAAGAACTCGCATATTGGTCACGTCTCGAACATAAGCCTGCTCTCTGTGCCTCCGTTACCACCTATAAATTTACAGAGTTTAAAAGAGATTGATATACATGAAATTCTCAAGAACCCGCAACTCAGACATGATATTCTCTTTGATCCTCAGTTGCAGTTTAGGCCTAACCTTGATGGTGAGCGTGGCAAGAGAAAGAAAAATATAATAGAAAAGTACTGGAATGAAATTCTGAAAGAATGCTCTCAGTTTTTTAATATCCTGGATATGAAGTCTTCGGACCTTGACATCCGTATTTCTCGTTTACCTATTTTGTTCACCACCTTGAGGGATATTCTTTTGTCTCTATTGCCATACAAGGAAAGGTCGGCAGTAAATGATATCATGGATGTAGATCTTCTCATACAACAGCTTTCCCATGGCTCATTGGATTTTGTTGCGTTGTCGCAATGGCTAGGTGATGTGTTCAAATCACATTGTGCACCAATGAGAGATCAGTGGGTTGTTGATATGATGCAGCAATTCAAATTAGCTCACAAGGATAATTCAGTGGAAAGATTAGTACAAGGGTTACGTATGATTTTTCTGATCCTAGAGGCCATGAAATTGGATGTTGCCAACCATCAAATTAGAATTTTGAGACCTCTCTTAGTTGAGACAGCTGTAGTTTTTGAGAGAGACTATTTCAGTCAACTTGTCTTAGGTAATAAGATTGATATTTCAGATTCTTTAAAGTGGTTCTACAAGCTGTTTTATAAAAATACAAAAAGATTGACAAAGTACATTGATAATGCTGACTTATTTTCTCAGGAGAACATGAAAGTCTGTCTAGTATCCGAAATCATCGAATTATTTTCTTGTCGAAACATGGCCACTGAATTCCCTTCTACTTTGTCGTTCGACCATACAAGATTAGTGTTGTTGAGAGCTGATGTCAGGCAATTAGTTTGTGTTCAACTATCTATCGCTTTGTATAAACAGTTGTTGATCAGCCATCCCGCATCTGCTTCATACAGATCTGAAAGTCTCAAAGCATCCAACATAAAAAAAGTTCAGGACGAAATTTTAGCAATAGTTAGAGATGAGAACGGAAGCGTCAAATGGACCAGAAACGTGCAAGTTATTGTGTTACAGCTTGTGAAAAGTACCGTTACTAATCCTCTCACTGGTAAAACAGAGGCGTTGCCGGAGGCTATGATTGAGTTTGCTAACAGATGGCTTGTGAAACAAATTCAACCAAGCTCCGATGTCTACGGCTTGATGGAAGAGAAGGTATTCAATGACTTGTTAGCTGAAGTTATTGTCTGCTTACGTGACTCGTCTACTAATATAACTTCAACACCACCACAAACAACTTCCAATTTGAAACAGGACCATTCCAGTCTGGAATGGCATGCTATTGCCAAGAGAATAGCTTCATTAGCTAAGTTTCATTGGAGTGTGTTTGGAGATTACTACTACGATCATTTGAAAGAAACCAAGTAGTTAACGGCATATGCATTTAAGGATTTCCTATTCCTAATTACAACAATCATCAGACATTCCCCATAATAGAATTACGGATTAATATTTTTTGGATTAAAACTTTTTTTTTTCTTTTTTTTTTATATATATTATACGATATATCGACCTATTTTTCAAATTACAAGCTTTTCAGGATGGATGTTTACTTCATACAAATTAAAGGTGCTTTTACAATTTGTACATTACATAGTTAATAAAGACAACGAAATTAGACAATGCGAGATTGCTATAGTAACTCCTTTATTCCTTTGTTTTCATTCTATCTAATCATTCTTTAGGATCTCGATGCACCTTCGCAAATATTCCCAGAAAAGGAAATAGCTTGAAAATTTCCTGATTTAGAAAGCAAAGCTTACTAAATATTCCTTGCCTAAATTAGAGTAATAGAACTAAAGATCCACTTCTAAGCCATCAATGAAACAAGTTATCTTTAGTAACTCGAAACTTGGATCATCTTCTACATTAGCTGAATCCAGTTTTTGTAGAACAATTTTGTCAATCAAATAGCTCGAGATTTCATGAGTCTTTGTTCCTGGAATGTTCTTGCGTATAGAGTAATCTAGCTGCAAATGCACGTTATAGTAAATTGAACCATGTAACACCCTTAATTGGATACTACATTCATAGTATTCAACGGGCCAGGAATCCCTATAGGGTAAAATTAAAGGAGAATCGAGGGTACAGTGGACTAGGCCAGACTGGTTTACAAGCAATAGGATTAATCTCGCTAATTCCCCAATTGGAGTAGAAATATAATTCTTTTCTAACAAGGGCACTCTCGGCCAAGGTAATAGATTTCTACTTCTTTTATCTTTCATAAAGAAAAGTATCTCATTAACTTCTTTCAGGTTATTTAGCAGGACTTCGAATGATCCTTCCCCTTGGGCACCATCGTGTCTATCAGTGTCGTTAGTATCTGATAGATGTCGACCATTATAGAACGTTTTACTAAACTCGATTTCTTCCATAGAATGTTTTTCAATTTACTGTTAATTTTATGATAATTACTTCTACAAGAAGCACGAAGAAATATAGAAAATTCACCGCAAAAGTTAATCAGACAAGGCATCTTCTTATATATACTTTAGTTATTTTAGAATGATATTTATTATTTACTCTTTGGTACCACTGAATTATCTGTATCAAAAGTAGACAGATCATTTCCTCTTCTTACGGAAAACAAGCCTGCTTGCGAAGAAGAAGTTTCATTAGTATATTCGTCACACTCTTCTAACTCAGTGGTTGTTCTGGATTTTGTTTCAAAAGTACCTTCTTCACCAGTTTTTGGTAATTTCAGAATTTTCTCGCCCTCAGACTCGTCGCTACTAGAAGGTACTTCGTATTGCAAATAGCCTTTGATAGTTTCTCTCTCTGACAAATTTGAAAGTTCAAGCAAGTTTTCTACCAGGGACGTCCCAGCAACTTCGCTTGCCAGATTATACGAACTTTCATCTGAAACTTCATTCTCTGTTTCCGAAATGTCTGTCATATGAGAATCTGTTTCTGTGATAGGACTAGGGTGCTCACTGGAGTCTTCAAGTTGTATTTCATTTAAACCTGCACCGGGTATAGCAGACTCGGGAACCCATTGTAAGTTAGATACATTAAATTTCGATTGTTCCCCTTGTATGGGTTTTGTTTTATGGTTATAATGCTTCTTTCCCTTTAAAGCCAAGTTCTGTGGATATGATTTCTCGTTAACAAAGAGAGGTTGCTTGTTCTGTTCTGGCTTTTTTTCCACATCAAAAATCCAACTGAACACGTACGATATCAATCGTAAGATCATTCCAAACTCGATGCCGATTATCAAACCTATTATGAATGCAGCTAGCATAAAATCAACCAAGGTCTTGAGAATGAACTTGAGCTGAGGGATCATCAACATCCAATTATTTTGCACCTTTGGATCCACTTCCAAAAAATAAAACAAAGGCCTTAACGGCAACGAAACAAACTGATAAGTGAATATACCAATTACATTCAGAACTGGTGAAATAAAAAGGGTCTTAGCTATAATGAATGTTAATGCTACACAGGATAATAGGAACAGACCGACTGGATACAAAACTAAAATGAATAATAACCTGTACGCCCATCCTATTGACTTACTTGAAAAATCACCTATATAATTCATTGGTCACCATTCAATAGGATTTCAAGCACTTGAATTAGAAGTTGATAAGGTCTATCTGGTTCAAAACATCTATCATATCAGACTGCATATAAAAACTTCAAAATGACCCAGGTTCGAAGTTAACCATCCAAGTTTTCATAGGTCATATTGCATAATAATAAGATCTTTACTAGAAAAAAAGAGTCTAGGTCATTTCCAGGATATACTGACCACAATAGTTTGTTTCTTAGATAATTCAAGGACACTGAAGGAAGGGATTTGCTTCAAGCATTGGTATGCACATTTTCCTTGAAATTACATAGCTAACAGACTTTTTTTGCATTAAGAAGCACACTCTACAGTTTAGTGTGTAATCTGAATTATTAGAAGAAGGTGATTTGCTGAAGTAGCCGTTTAGCCTTGGTCATATAAGATGCTTTAAACGATAGGCTTGAACACCAATACCGAGGTTCATTTTCAATATTCTAATGGTTAGCCGTAGTATTACCGCTAATAGTCACATTATCAAATGGCAGTAAGAATAATATGGTAAAGCTCAAGTTTCGAGCAATCGCATCGGAATGGAAGAATTACTAAATTGGATCATCTAGGAAAAGCCACCTACGTTACGTTAACATTTTGCATTCGCTCAATTCAACCGAGCCTCTATTGATTTAATGATTTCTTTTTCCTACCTCTCTGTGCATAAATCGGACCTAAGTGCTTTGCACTTGCATGTGTATCCTTAAACATGTTGGAGTAGAGCAGAGAGGCTATATCTTCCATAAGTAAGATAGAATCCTGCAGCTACTGACACTTATCAAGCTGCCGTATGTCCGAATCTACTGAAATTCTATTACAACATGAAATTTAGAACTTTGAACAATTAGAAATTCGTTGTAGATTTTGCATCTGGTGCAGGCGTAATTAACAGATAAAACTGCTGAAATGCAATACTAGAGCTCTCATAAACAAGAAAGATCTTTGAAGTTTTGAAGATTTTTGAAAATTTTACTCTATTCATAAGATGGTGACGAGAAGTGAAGTGTTCAATGCATCACAGTACATTTGCTTTGATATGATCTCTAATTATTATGAAAGACTTGGAAACTTTTTGGCAGATTTTTCTTAACGCTTGCGATAGTATATGCATAGTTCAGCCTCACAGAGGTGATAGTTCTTTGAATTTCGACCAACAATAAAAACTGGATATCCGTATTGACCGTAATGATCGAAAGTCATAAAGAAGCATGGATCGCCTTTAGATTACATTGCGGCTTCCAGCAGAGTCTGCTCGGTGATTAACAATTATGTTTGTGCTGGTCTTTATGTTATTACTCTCGTTTCTGGAACAAGTTTAGCAGAACAGTTCTTAAATTGAAATTCTAGATGAAATTTCTTGTATAAAATTACAAAAATGGAGATCGTAACTCACGAAGACCTCCATATAATCGTATCGAGAATGTTCATCCATACTCTTAGTAATTAGAAATGGATGATATCAGCGTCCAGGCTCTCGCATTGCGTTGCTATTATTTACATGTGTTCCATATGAGACTTACGTTCACTTCTGCGCTTTAGACATACATATGAGCTAATTGCCGACGTGGATATCATTTACAGCGTTCAGCGATCACAAAGGTATGATATCATGTCGTTACCACCTTTAAACCACATGTTATATTACTAAGATAGTTGTGCGGTCACGTGATTGGCCGTTGGTAAATGAAGGAGTGCTACAGAGACCTGAGCATATGAAGGCTGCTGCATCCCCCAGCATATCCAATGCTTGATTGCAATCACTGTCGCTGATTCTTCAATACCCTCCCCGTACTATCCTACAAAAGAAAACACTTTCAATCTACAAAATATTTTCGAAATTGTTCCACATCTATGCTATTTATGCTCCCTATAGTTTTGTTCCATAAATGGACTTAAACAATTATTTTACACATTTTCATAGGTCCAGGAGAAAAGTAAGACCATCCATGATTTTTTATTTATCGCACATTTAGACATATATTTCCAGTTAATTCTAATGCCTTTAACCAACTGAAGGTGAAAATACCGCAATCTGCACAAATACTTTTGAGGACACAAGTACTTTAAAGATCATAAATTTATTAAACTGCTTACTAAAATTGCTTACAAAATTGGTTGGCCTTTGAGAGTGGCTGTGATATTAGCTACTTGAATATCCTACAGAGCATTGATCATTACATTTCTATAATTTGCTGACTATTTTAGCTAAAAGAGAAGTGTCGTGATCCTTATGCGATTTTTCAATACAGGACCTCACAAAGAAAATTTTTGTAGGCAAAAAAAAAGTCTTAAATTAAGGTAACTAAGAAAGGAATTATTGTACAAGTAGAAAGAGTTTGATAACTAAAGGAGTCTAACATATATAGAAGGTATTATACAAGCCAAAATAGGCTTCAAGACGAGAATAAAAGCATCAGTAAGGTTTTCTAAGAGTGATTTTTTAGAAGAGGGACATTTGTACTCATAAGTAAATCAACATTTCATTAGTAAAATTTTGCTACTAATGGGTGAATTAAAATCAAAAAAGACAGCCAGTAAATGGGGTAGGCTTTTTGGGGTGTCTGCTACAAACATAGAGCATTCGAATGAAGAGGAGAGTGTAGCAGATAGTCCCACTCTTGTAGGTGAAGAGCACGAGGGTAAGAGGGTTGAGACGGCTCAGGAGAATCGCAAGTCGTCCCCTAATGCTCTGGAGCCACTTTCAATGGCAGACAATTGTGCTAATGGGTCCGCGGTGCCACTTGTGCATCCGCAACCTCGTCCTCCTGTTCCTGTAGCTGTGAATGAAGCACTTCGGAAACACTCGAATTCAGGTATGAGATCGCCCCAAAGTATCTCGCCATCTGTGAGTGCAAGAAAGATGACTCCGCAGGGCAAGTCTAATCCTGTGTCTAGGAGCTCCTCTGTGAAGACAAAGACTTTTTCTTCTAAGGATAGCAAAGAGCATAAAGAAGCAGCGGCTTCGCCTGTTAGCTCAGGCAATCAGACTCTCCCCAGGTTCAAAATGCTAGAAAATGGCTCACATGAACATCATTTGAAGGCCGCGAAGAGGCAAGAAAAGTTGACCAATATGGTCAAAGGTTTATTGGGAGGAAAAAAATTGAGAGATGAAGCCAAATCTGCTGTTCCTAATATTTTGCAATCGTCCTCCAACTTATCCCAGAAGCCTCCTCATCCACAAAACGGCGGAAGTAGTAAGCCGCCTACATTATTTGCTGGCTTAGTAACGCAGGTGAAGAACAATGACATCACTTTGAGCGGTGGTCTCTCTTCCCTTGCGCCTTCGGAACAACAAGATTCACGTTCATTTGTAGAGAAGTATGGTCGTTGTCATGGCATCATTGGAAAAGGTTCTTTTGGGGTAGTAAGGTTATCATACAAAAAAGTAGGAGCAGGTCCTAATTGCGAGGAAGTTCTATATGCTGTCAAAGAATTTAAACGGAAGACAAATGAGTCCGATAAGCAATATAATAGAAGGCTTACTTCTGAATTTTGCATTTCTTCTTCATTAAAGCATATCAACATTATCGACACCTTGGATCTCTTGAAAGATGCAAAAGGAGACTATTGCGAAGTCATGGAATATTGTGCAGGTGGTGATTTATTCACTTTGATCGTTGCATCTGGAAAGCTTGAATATGCTGAAGCTGATTGCTTTTTCAAGCAGTTGATCACAGGAGTAAATTACATGCATGAAATGGGCGTCAGCCATCGTGATTTAAAACCAGAGAATTTGATTCTTACTCAGGATGGTACCTTGAAGATAACAGATTTTGGAAATGGCGAATGTTTTAGAATGGCATGGGAGAAGGACATACAATATAGCGAAGGCATTTGCGGATCATCCCCCTATATCGCTCCAGAAGTGTTCTCCCAAAAACAGTTTGACCCCAGAGGTGTAGATATATGGGCTTGTGGTCTTATTTATATGGCTATGAGAACCGGTACTCAACTTTGGAGATTGGCTGATCCAAAGAAAGATGAGTTTTTTGAGGGTTACCTTATGCTGAGAAAGGACATTTCGGGCTATGATCCTATAGAATCTCTAAAGAGAGCAAGATGCAGAAATGTTATTTATTCAATTCTAGATCCAAAGCCCGAAAGAAGGATTAATGGGAAGCAAATTTTGAATAGTGAATGGGGTAGAGAAATCGTTGTTTGTAATGCTGGTCTAGGTCTCAATCGAAAGCAAAATCTTGATTGTAGATCTCCTAGCCCAGCATCATAGTTTTATAACTTAATTCTTTATTTCCGTAACTATTAATGTACTATACTGGAATATAATGTTCTGTCTACTTGTTAGAAGCCAATTGTAGATCACGTGAACTGGTAATATAAACATCGAGCTACGCGTGAATAATAGATCAAAAGATATAGGTACTAAGGCTTGAAGGAAGTTGTAGGCATAATATAAGTTATATAAGTTGAATAAGTTTGCATTTATTTGAATAGGCATACGCTTTATCATTATGGTGGAATTATCAGATTACCAGCGTCAAGAAAAAATCGGAGAAGGTAAGTGGTTAGGCATTCAAATTGTCATACAAGGTATGATCTGGACAAAATTCTAACAGTTTTAGGTACATATGGTGTTGTTTACAAAGCTTTAGACACCAAGAATAACAATCGTGTTGTCGCTTTAAAGAAAATCAGGTTAGAATCGGAAGATGAAGGTGTTCCTTCGACCGCTATTAGAGAGATTCTGTTGCTCAAAGAGATGAGAAATGCTAATATTGTAAGGTTGTATGACATTATACATTCCGATTCACACAAACTTTACCTTGTGTTTGAATATTTGGATTTAGATTTGAAAAAGTACATGGAATCGATTCCTCAAGGAGAAGGATTAGGCGCAGATATGGTGAAAAGGTTTTTGGTTCAGTTGGTCAAAGGAATTAAACATTGTCATAGTCATAGAGTTTTACATAGGGATTTGAAGCCACAGAATCTTTTGATTGATAAGGAAGGAGTCTTGAAGTTGGCAGATTTTGGATTAGCAAGAGCTTATGGAGTTCCACTTAGAGCTTACACCCATGAAGTCGTCACTTTATGGTACAGGGCCCCAGAGATTCTCCTTGGTGGTAAACAATATTCTACTGGAGTCGATATGTGGTCTGTTGGATGTATATTTGCTGAGATGTGTAACCGTAAGCCTCTTTTTCCAGGAGACTCTGAAATTGATGAAATCTTCAGAATTTTCCGTGTATTAGGTACACCTAACGAAGAAACATGGCCTGATGTGGCATACTTACCGGATTTTAAGCCTACTTTCCCCAAATGGTCCAAAAAGAGTTTGAAAGAATATGTTTCAAGCTTAGATGAAGATGGAATTGACTTGTTGGAGCAAATGTTAGTATATGACCCAAGCGGCAGAATCAGTGCTAAGAGAGCTTTAGTACACCCATATTTTCAAGAAGATACAGACAATACTGATAGTTATTCTAGGTCTATTAATATGGGTTAGATTTTATCTTTATTGACACACAAGTATAGATTTTAACCGTAAATCATGACCAAAAACTAATGCTAATTATATACTTAAATCAACAGGTAATTTAATATTAAAATATTTGGAGCTCAATTATATGTAAATTTTGGTAAATTTACTTTTTTATGAAGAAAAACCTTACTATTATTGAGAGCAAAATCACTAACAAGAACATATCTTTTCGAAGAGATGAATTTGTTCTGCTATTGAAATATTTTATCTCGCTTGCCATTTTTGAATTAGTAGAACTAGAATCAAGGGTCCGGATTCCCCCAATGCAAAGACCATCCGTAACAGGTTCGTACATTATAGGCCGATCAGTTTCTTTCCAATCCAGTAAAATATGCTTTAGTACGTCAATTAGATCAAATCTTATTCGTTTAGTTCTTTCTTCCATCTGATCATTGGATTGAACTAGTTGTTTTAAATGCAAGTCAGCATAACGATGCTTCTGTTCAATACGCTTTAATCGAACATCAAAATCCTCGTATATGCTTTTTAAATTATTATGAATGGCAGTAATTTCATCTAATATATCTCTTATAGTATTGCTTCTAGAAATTAGTCTTTTATTTTCAGATTTAACTTGTTGTATACTTGAAGCACCCGCACATAAGACTAAATTTTGACTGCTATCTCTCGAGATTTCAGTTTCAGAACCCATGGCACTCGTGCAATCGTTACTTGTGAAGTTATTTAAATGCATATTATGGATCTCACTCTTCTTAGCATCGCTAGTTGCAATATTATGACCGTTTTCTTTGTTTTTGCTCATCTGAGTTGATTCATAGTCCACTGCTAGACACGAATGTAGTTGATTTTGCTGCTTATATTTTCTAGTGATCTTGTTGAAAACACGTCTAAACTCACTTATCTCGCTATTATCATCCAAATGGAAACCCTTTACTTTTTTTTTAAACCTAATGGGCCTTAATGAATTACGGTGACTTCTTGACAAGAAGTGCGTGGCCATTTTTCGTATGTTGGGTATTTGCAATATTCACAGCAATCCAAAAAAAAAAAACCCTTGTTGCGATTCAGGCCGTTGGTAAGATGATATTAAACGTAAGTTTCAAACTTACTAGCACAATTTATATCAATATCTGTCTAAATGTTGTGTATACTAAGGGTAGTAGATCATGAAAAATATGTGTGGAATTTATCTATTTCCTCTTTAGGAAGGTTAATATTCTGCAGATTAAAACGTGATTTTGCAGTTTATAGTTTACAGCTTATCTCATTTTGTTTACAGTTTAAGGTTACAGTTTAAGTTTACAGTTTAGAGTCTAAAGAAAGCACAGATTTTTTACTGGTATTTATCTGTACTTTGAATCTAGTCCTTATTATAAGATGAGTGAAGACCGTGGAGACTATAGTAATGGAAGAGAATACTACTACGGAAATCTGTATGATGGGAGGCACGACGGAGATTACCGGAACGGTTATCAAGGAGTTTACAGAGGTAGAAATACTTATAGAAGAGGCAACCTGAAGGTTGGTCAACACCGCTATAATTATCAGGGCGGACAGTACCCACAGAAATATGGAAGAAGTGCATATCCCGGGTACTATGGACGTGAAAAATACAATCATGACAATTATTATCCAAGGCAGCGTTCAACAGAAGAAGAAGCTGTTGAAGAGAACTTCAGCTGGTCTGGGGATTCAACTCCTTCTTCGTCGCATTATTACAACGGTGGAAGAACAACTAGTTCTAGAGGAAGACAAAACTTTCTGAGATATCATGGACAAGCAGAGTCTAATCCAAATATTGCACAAAGTGGCCATACGGGGAATGAAGGTTATGGGTCTCTGCATCATCCAACTCATAGCTCTCCCAATATGTCCCAACATAATAGCGATTCATATTGGGTGAGAATACTTCAAATAAAGGACGAACGTACCAAGTCTGCGTTGAACAAGAGCAGCAATGCGTTACAATCTGTAGATAACGAGTTAAGAGAACTCCAGAAATCTAAACGTGCTCTTGAATCTTCATTAAAAAATTTGGAGACTCAATATTTGAAAGAATCTCTTCATGTACAGTTGACAAATGAGAAATTAGAAGAACTCAGTTACATCTAGTTATGACGTTGCTCGAGCAGAGTATTTTAGTTCAAACTATACCCTTTTACGTGAAGTTTAAAAAGCTTTTAGACCTGAGATTAGAATCTAAGTTTTTTTAATGGATCATCTATAAATAAGTATGTATTATTCAGTATTAGTTGTAAATTAAGTTTGCTATTTGTACCGTGGTCCACCGCAATAGAGCTGCTCAACAAATTTGCGCGCGAGGTAGCTATGAGGATTTCTTCAATTCTTCCATATTATCACTATTGTATTAACATGTTTTGGAGTAATTCATTCTTATCATTAAGTGAAAGTAAGACTTTAAATTTCTTGATCTATTCTAGTTTAATCGTTGGTATTTACAAAATTACAACTTTTGCCTTGAGTTTTGGATCATTATTGGCTGGAATTTTTATTCTTCCTCATACGAATTTTTCTAAATATGGTTCTAAATCGGGCAAATGGGCTGTTATTACAGGTGCTTCAGATGGAATTGGGAAAGAATATTCTATTCAATTAGCCAAAAAGGGTTTCAATGTAGTGTTAGTTTCAAGAACTCGTTCGAAGCTTGAAGAACTTGCTCAAGAAATTGAAACAAAGTACAAGAGAGAGACCAAGGTCGTAGCTTTTGATGCTTCGCTTGATTTAGCTGCGAGCTACGAAGAATTGGGTCAATCGATCTCTGCGCTTCCAGTGACTATCCTCATCAATAACGTTGGTCAATCACATGCGATCCCAGTTCCTTTCTTGGAGACGACAGATGAAGAACTCAGAAACATCATCACTATCAACAATACTGCTACCTTGAAGATCACTCAAATCGTTACTCCAACTATTTTGAGAACAGTCACCGCAGAAAAGAAGAAGGTCCGTGGTTTGATTCTTACTATGGGCTCGTTTGGTGGCTTATTACCAACTCCATACTTGGCTACTTATTCTGGATCTAAAGCTTTCTTGCAATCTTGGAGTGCAGCTCTTGCTGGTGAGCTAAGCTCTAAGGGCATTGACGTTGAACTCGTCATCTCATACTTAGTCACTTCTGCGATGTCCAAAATCAGGCGCACCTCCCTTGCAATCCCTAACCCAAAGAACTTTGTTCGTGCCACACTTAACACTGTCGGTCGCCGTGGAGGTGCTCAAGAAAGATACGCTACTTCTACTCCTTTCTGGGCTCATGCTCTTATGCATTTTGCAATCGAAAACACTGTTGGCGTTTACTCAAAGGTTGCTAATTCTTTGAATCTTTCAATGCATAAATCAATTCGTACTAGGGCTTTGAAAAAGGCTGCACGCTTGGCAGCGCAAAAGGCAGAACAAAAGTTAGAGTAGTTACTATGTAAACCCTATATAGGTCTTGATATATCTGGCTTGTTCCATTTTCTTAGTTACACCAAAAGTCACGTGCACAGAAGATTCTAGAAACATCTCGAAGAGATAGTGTCCTTCCAAGGAAGACGAATCATAGGATTAATTAAAACGATCAGGTATTTAGTAGGCTCGAGAGCAATATAATACAGCAAGTAGTGTGGAAATATTTTCAATCCTATTGAGAGTAGTTTTTTAAGAGAATTAGTTAAGTAAAATATGGTGAAAGAAACGAAACTCTATGATTTATTGGGAGTTCAACCTTCAGCTTCAGAACAAGAAATCAAGAAAGCTTATAGAAAGCAGGCATTAAAGTATCATCCAGATAAACCCACTGGAAATACAGAAAAGTTTAAAGAAATCTCGGAAGCATTTGATATTTTATCAAATGGGGACAAGAGACAGGTATATGATGACTATGGGTTAGAAGCTGCTAGAGGAAATGCTCCAGCAGGTGGCAATCCATTTGCAGGAGGAGCAGGAGGAGCAGGTGGTACACCTTTCGAGTTTCACAGTAGTGGCGGTCATGGGTTTTCACAGGCAGATGCTTTCAACATTTTCTCCCAAATGGGTGGATTCGGCATGGGCGGTGGTGATGATTTTGGTTTCGGAAGCTTTGGTGGTAGTAAGGGCTTCGGAGGCGGCAGCAAAGGATTTAGTAGCAGTATGCCTGGCGGATTTGGTGGACGTAGCCGCCCTGAGCCTGATACGGTTACCATCAACTTACCTGTGTCTTTGGAGGATCTATACAATGGAGGACTCAAGAAGATGAAATTAAACAGAAAGGGAACCAATGGGTCTAAAGAAAGCAAGGTCATGAATATCAACATTAAACCAGGCTGGAAAGCAGGTACCAAGATCAACTTCACCAACGAAGGTGATTACCAACCTGAATGCCAGGCAAGACAGACCGTGCAATTTATTTTAGAGGAGAAGCCGCATCCAGTATTCAAAAGGGATGGAAATAATCTTAAAATGACAGTCCCATTAACTTTTAAAGAGTCTCTTTGTGGTTTCGAAAGAGAGATAAACACTATTGATGGGAAGAAAATTTCATTGCAAAGGTCAACTCCTGTTCAGCCAAACACAACTACTACATATCCGGGCTTAGGTATGCCTGTCAGCAAGCTGCCCGGCCAAAGAGGTGATCTTGAGATTTCCTTCAAGGTCAACTACCCTGTCTCATTGACTCCAAACCAAAAACAAGCAATTAATGAAAACTTCTAGATGAAGTCTGCCTTAGATTCATGAACGTGGATCGAGTTCTATAGTATATATAACTAATAGTAATTATAGATGCATAAAATATAAAATCTTAGAATTAAATTTTGACTTCCAATTTTGTGTCACTTTATCAGATGTAGAGAAAAACACGTATGGCCCGAATACTAATATAATATCGGAGTCTAAATGTCAGTTATATTAGCCTCAGCTGGATATGACCATACGATCAGGTTTTGGGATGCTTTAACTGGGGTATGTTCAAGAACCATACAGCATACTGATTCACAAGTCAATAGGCTCGAGATTACTTCGGATAAGAGGTTCTTAGCAGCTGCTGGTAATTTATATGTGAGATTATATGACATTAAGGAGGCCGGAAACTCTGGTAATATGGATAACTTAACAACAAATAAGGGAAATAATGGTAATGGTAACTCAAACCCTACGATGACATTTGAAGGACACACAAATAATGTCACATCCATAGCGTTCCAAGTAGACAATAGATGGATGGTTTCATCTCTGGAAGATGGTACAGTCAAGGTGTGGGATGTAAGATCACCTTCAATTCAACGGAACTACAAACATAACTGTCCCGTAAATGAAGTGGTCATACATCCAAATCAAGGAGAGTTAATTAGTTGTGATCTGGATGGAAACATAAGAGTTTGGGATTTGGGAGAAAACCAATGTACACATCATCTCATTCCAGAAGACGATGTGCCTATTAATTCCATATCTGTTGCAAGCGATGGGAGTAGTTTGGTTGCAGGTAATAACAAAGGAAACTGTTATGTTTGGCAAATGCACAATCAGGGAGAGGTCACTTCTCTAGCCCCCATCACAAAGTTCAGATCACATCTGAAATATATTACTAGAGTAGTTCTACTGACAGATACTAAACATTTAGCCACATGTTCAGCTGACCATACTGCTAGAATTTGGTCCACCGAGCAGAATTATAATTTGGAGACGACATTGCATGGACATCAACGTTGGGTATGGGATTGCGCATTTAGTGCGGATAGTGCATACTTGGTAACTGCTTGTTCTGATCACTATGTCAGGCTATGGGATCTTTCAAATTGTGAGACTGTAAGGCAGTATAATGGACATCATAAAGGGGCAGTTTGTGTGGCTTTAAACGATGTCTAAATATGCAAATTTTTTTAAATCCATGTCTTCTAAGTTTTTAAATATGGGTACCAAATTCCTGTCCGCAAAAAAGAATTTAAACTGATTTTTTTTGAAACTAAATTTGATCTCCATCATCATAAAAATATCTTTCAAATCGTGGATAAACATCAGTGCTTTAAGGTTTTTAGTTGAACTTTGATACCATGGGAATTGCTTAGGATCAACATGGGCTTCTTGTGATAAGCAAATCTGCCTTATTTGGTACATAACTTCGAACAATTCATCTAATATAGGGGAGTTATCCATTTTTTTACAAATGCCTGAGTATCCTTCAAGGGCCTGTAACCCAAAGAAGAAAGAGCATTTAATTAGCATTGTACAAAGGTATTTTTCGTCATAGCTGCGTGCATCAAATGAAATTTGATTTTTCCCGCTCAATATCACGGTTTCAGCAACAGTCAATATTTTTACTGAAAGATCTTTGAAATGATAAAGCAAAGATAATTTCAGTTGTGACAAATCACTAGGAATATATAGTTCAAAGACAGTTATGAAATTCATCTTTAGTAGCTGAAATGAACTGTTAAGGTCCTGTTCCAAAGAAGGTTGCAGTCTATTTTCAAAAGACTTTAATATTGATTCGTAAATTAAGTTTAATGGAAAGCAATATGAAGGGACTAAACCTTCCTTTCTTAGAGTGTCGCAAGTCTGTAGCATAGCCTCTAAGTTGTTTGGTTCGATGGAATATGAATAATAGTTGTATTTTGCTATGACATAAGCAAGATCAAGAGAAATGGGGTTCGTAAGTTTATCGTCATTAATAACTTGAATTGCTTCATCTAGTACTTGATCCTGATTCGTTTGAATATTCGTACCTGTTAAATTACCGTTTTCCTGAAAAAAGTTCATTACTATGGCTAGTAGTCTTTGATGATTTTTCATTCCATTTGTGAAAAGTTCATAGTCTATATTTTTGAGACAATTAACGCATTCAAAATTGTTTACTTGATTCCTAAAAGTTACATTTCCAACGCTTATGCCAAATGCAGCCGCTAAGTCAAAAGAGCAGAATATAATGCCACAATTTGGGCAGTTATAGGAAAGAAAAGGATCAAATTTTTGTGAACACAAAGAGCATTTGCAATTGAAAAAAAACCTTTGACTAAGTTCGGCTTGCCGAAGTTCTCTGGGAAGGTTTGTAAAACAATAATTGGTAGTCAATTCTTGGTGCAGCGTCAATGATTTGCTTAGTACCAAGCAGAACCTTTGATGTCCTAGTGGTATTGTAATAGTATTAGGAATACAAGAATGATTTATCATAGAGAATTCTAGGTCCAAACTAAGACCAATAGTCTCTTTATATTCGTTCATAAGAACACTTGAATTAACTAAACAGATAGATAACAACGTGAAGATGTAATCATTGTAAATAACTTCGTTTTGTTTTTTAACAGATCTAGTTATGGAATCTGCACATTTTCCAACCCATTCATAACCTTCGCTATCGCGTATACTTTGAGAATGGGATGTCAACTGGAGAGTACGGGACTTATAGATTTCGGATTTCTGACATAGAGCGTATAATCTAATACCAAGTCTAACGAATTCAGAAACTTCGTATGGTTGAAGATGATTTGATTCCATGTATCTTCTTAATATTGGACATTCTGTGGAATGTATCTTGTCTTTATGCTCGCATAGACACTTTTCGTCACAATATCTGTAGATTTCACAGCTTTCACATACTATAAGGTTGTGTGCAATTTTGCTCTTTCGCTCTGATTCAAGACAAGAGGAATCAATGAACTCCTCATCAAAGCAATTTTGACAAATATTCTGGCAAGATTCTGATTCCTTGTCATTTGAATCATATCTTAACGTTTTAATAAGAGGATTAAATTCTAACATGAGTTCGGAATGATCATAATCTTTTGTCACTATCAAGCCACGTTTGGACGGGCCTTGTTCTGGATTTACGATTGCTAAATCTTTGTATTTTAACTCGAGACTTTCTAAGCGCGAGGCTTTATTTTTAAAGTCTTCTTTCATGCTAACTGATTGCAACTATGTTCAGGTGGAATTACGTTAAATTTGACTTGTGCTTGTTGATACGCAAAATTCTCATTTTGGGTGCAAAACCAAGTACAAATGGATTATTTACCACATGATATATGCTAATGATGTTTATTGTGCACAATATGCTTATTTAAAGTTATTTAATGTTTATAAGATATTTAGTTGGTATTTTTGCTGAAATTTCGTTCACGAATTCAAGTAATTTCTTCAATATTTTCATTGTCGAAAGTTATACTATGAATTAATTCAGGTTCTTTATTTAAATCGAAGTAGTTATCTCCCTTCAATAGGTCAAATGAGTTTATCTTCAGGTAATTCATTTCTTCATTTGAATCAGCTCCCATTGAAACATGGTAAGTGTAGGCACCAGTTTCCTTAATGTCAGAATGGACTGAAGGCACCCCTTCAATAGTATCATTAGCAAGATTTTCCTTTTGAAAGTATCCCCCAAGCTCAAAATACCAAGCTATATATTCATCTACCCAGCACCTTAGAATCCACCATGTTCCAAAGCCTTCTCCTCCTTTAAGGCTTATCTCCCTCAAGCAAGTAGTGAAAAAGTTCCCTAAAACAAGGGTAAAAAACCTAGCATTGATATCTTTGATTCGAGATGGCAATTCAGTAATAAACCTTGCAATCATGATCATTATTTCGTGGGGCGCTTTGTCGATTAAAGCATTCAATATATCTGCGAAATCAATATTAAAGGCGGAGAGTAACAGATCAACATTTGCTTTCGTCCACGGAACTTCCCTTAAAATGATCTCTTTAATATCTAAACTTAGCCAGTCTGCCACCATCGCCTTCTTATCATGGAAGTTGTTAAGCACACGGTTCACAGCGCTTCCTGTTTCTAGAACTTTTATAAAACGGGATAATGAAGTAATAAACTTTCTTGCATTTGTAATTTTGGCTTTCATGAAACGATGAGAAGCCTTTCCTTGTAAAGCCTTCGATAAGCATTCCAAATAATACTTAGAGATATGTTTAAGCAGCAGGATCACTATATCTGGTACCACAAAGAACCGAATCTTGATTAACATTCTTAACATATTCTTATATAAAATGGAATCACAAGCGGTTACCCACCCAATTAAGGAGTCATCCGTATAGAGCTTCAACACTGGTGCTGTCAATATGCCATTGAAACTACTAAAACTTGATAAGAGTTTATTTACTTGCATATACCTCAAGAATTCAAACAATGAATCACAATGCACTTTATACAAGGAGTATAGGGTATTAGCAATGTCATAGTCCACATCATGACAAAGATAAGGGTAAATAGATGGGAGCATCATTTGGACATTGGAATCTCCTGTTACGAAGGAATCTTCCAATAATGTCATGAGATTTGGAATGTAAGCTAATTCGATTGGGAAGAATTCCTCTGAAATAATTGAATCCGAGGGCTTTTCATAGTATTGAGAATATAATTCAGGTTTTTCGGAGCTGATATCAGACATCTTTGGTGTATTGGCATTAACTGAAGATTGTGGAGAGTCCATTGTCAATGCTGGTGAATTAGAGCTTGTTGAGACATTCGACTGTGTGCTCTGGTCTCCTATCAACCTTATTCCACAGTAATGATACTTTGACTGGCCTCTCATACCTAATCTTCGAGTGGTGAGACTAGGGAAAAGAATACGAACCAACTTTCCAAAGCTCGCAGGTGACAAAGGCTTGAGCAAGTGATCAGCACACACTTGAACATATCTGGCGTATATTCTGTTCCGGGGAACGACAGCTGTTGGGAAGTTTTCGCAAGAATTAAATAGCCATACCATGCCAAAAACTTGTCTTCTTCTTTCCTTCGTAATCTTCTTGGAAGAAAATAAATCATCTGTCTCCCTGGAACTTTCATCCTTATCTAATACCCTTACTTTTAATGCAAGTTCGCTGAATGGGATTTTATTGGCTTCATGTGCTAAGCTCTTAAGTTCACTATCTCCATCATCTCCGTGAATAGCGTGATCAGATCTTCTAGCACGCTTTTTCGCATTCGATAGGTTGTTCGTTAACGAGCTTGAACTACTCCTAGCCCCATTCTTGCTCAACTTCAAAATATCTTCAGCCTCAGGCTTGATAACCTGTCCACCTTTTACGGGCGAGTATTGAGCATTAAGCGAAGATTCTCCTGGCCCATACTGTGGTTCGAAATTGAACGATTCTAAAGCACCAACCTGGGGAACCTGTGAAGTTTTTGATGCATCAAAACTCACAGAATGATACTTCGTATGAGAATATACTCCACTGTCAATGTCATTCGAACCTCTTTGATAGTCAAATGGAAAATTGGCTCCTCTGCTCATGTCCTGCGTGGTGGGCCCTTCCGCACCAACCCCTTCGTTGTAGTAATTAGTGTGAGGAAGGATACCTTCCGATACCTTAAAACTGCTATAGTTCTGCTGTGTCATTGAATCATGATTTGCCTTATTGTTCTGGCCGTCAGCGTAGTCGATCTGATGATGGTACTTTCCTTCTATGGAATCCAATTTTTTATACTCTTTTTTTAACAAATTGTAGGACATAAATGTATATCAAAGCTTATGACTGAATTTCTTACCCAATTATCAAAATCTTCCTATGAGTGTATGCAAATGCTAATTATTATGTTTTCCGATTCCCAGACTTCACAGGTCTATTCTCTCTTTGTATATGCAAAATGATAATTAATATATGCAAAAAAAAAAAAAAAAATATCAAAAGAGATGATACAATCAAGTTGATCTGGAAAGAATTACACCCGATTAACTCTTCCTTAGTTCAATTTGTTTAAGCCTAATAAATAAAGCTTCCTTGTGAATGCTGAAAAATGTGTAACTAGTACAAAAAATGTCCCTTTTATGGCTATGTGGTATACACTACTTTTCAGTAAGATGCCTTATCTACCCAAGAAAACTTAAGTCACAATAATATGCCGAAGTCCTCAGTTACTTTTAATGAGGCTTTTTTTAGACCTCATCAGCAGCCACATGCTAAAAGGCTCATTTTGGGATGATTTCAATGTATACTTAGATTTGATTGTATAGGAAAAGTAAGATTTTTAAGATTTTTAAATACGTAGATCAGAACATCATACAAATTAGTCTGCACTGCTCAAAGTGTGGTATGAGAACTAATGATGCACTTCGCATATTTGGGATGGAGGTAGTAGTACACATCAGATAAGTGTCTGTTGAAAACGACCGTTACAACCTGACAACCCATGTAGCTTGAAAATAATTTGATCATTTCACAGAGCCAAGCACGACAATTAGTTTTCTCCACATTTTCATGAAAGAAAACAGGAAAATAGTTTAGCATACTTTCCTGGATTCATTTCAGACTAGCTTTGGTCGTCAACGCAAACAGTTGGGCTGACCAGTTGCTTTTCCACAATAGAAGTGTGCTCAATATTTGTAAAATTAGATTTCAAAAGAAATGCCTACGAAGAGATACCCTAAATGGTTCTAGCCGGTGTATTTGCATTTAAAGAAAGCAAAAATCAAGGTGCTAGGAGGAACGTGAAGAGATGAACCGTCAGCAACTGATTTATCTCCTAATGATCTACATAGCCTTTAGTTTGACCTGCACATAATTCTAAAAAAATTCAACCTCATCTTAAAGTACATCTTTTACTAAGTTAACTATAAAGTTCATAATGGCTGTTTTGAATTCTAACCCTGAAGTTATCTTGCGAAAGAGGAAAGATAGAGATAGAAAGAGATTAGAAAAACAAGAGCAAGCTAGAGAAAGAGAGAATGAAAGAAAGAGAAAGGCTTTAAAAAAATCGAAGAAATTTTTGAGAGCTGAGACTTTAGTTTCTAACTACAAATCCAAAGAACTTGAAGCTAAACGTATCAAGAACATATCGAAATTTGAACAGCATGAAAGGGAAAGGTTGGTTTCTCAAGCAAAAGAATCTTCTGAACAAAAATTGTTGTTTCTCATTAGGGTACCTGATCATACTAAGGGTTTGAAAATACCCAGTAAGGCACGTAAAGTCTTAACCCTTTTGCGTATAACTAAACCTAATACTGGTGTTTTTGTAAAAATGACTTCTACTACCGAACCATTGTTGAAATTAATAGCACCTTACGTCGTTGTTGGTACCCCATCAGTGGGTTCTGTTCGTAAACTTTTCCAAAGAAGAGCATGCATTCCTGTGCTTGATAAAGAAACACAGACAACTACTATTCAAAAATTGGACAATAATCTTGCAGTCGAAGACCAATTTGGTGATGATTTAGGGCTTATTTGCATAGAAGATCTCATTCATGAAATTATGTCATTGAGCGAAAATTTCAAGGTAATTGCTAATTGGATCATGCCATTCAAACTTAATGCACCTGTTAATGGTTGGGGCCCGCAAGCAAAATTAGCTAAACTTCAGTATTTGCATGCTCATGAGAGAAAGATCTCTCTAGCAGGGAACGCCCAATTGGAGCAAATCGATATAGATAGTTACATAAACGAGCAAAACTAGGTATTATTATTTTATTATTTTCTTGATAGTTTGTGTAGGAATGTATCATATCATGTTATAGTCCTTTGCCCGTACAACGCATCCATAAACAAGCTTCCTAATATTCCCAATTAGGATATTTTGACATAATTGGTCGTGCGTGTCTCAATAGTTTTGGATCGATTTGACATCTTTTGGCAACTTGAAATAATGAGATAACTTTAAATGGGACATTTCTCATAATTTTCGACGTTCTGTATAATTAAGCCTTTTTACATACATTAAGTGGGAGAGTTTTTTTTGCTTATCAACGCGTTATTTCATGAAGTAAAGTAATTTCATATCATGACACAGAGCACATTTTCAGTCTATAAAGAGATAAAAAGTCCAGATGATAGCATATATAAACTTATACAGCTTAACGATACTATCTTAGACATAATTGAATCTGGGAATGAGCCGCTTTTAATCAAATCATCCCTCAAAACTGAAAATCATATGGTTCTCTGTTCTGATAACCAAACATGGAAAATAAGGCAAATGAACCATTCAAATGACGCTTTTTTATTGAATGACATGGCACTAAATCCTTTGGATAAAAAGTTAGAACCTATAGTCCCAGGTCTGTCTCTTACGGAGAGAAATTTGTTGGCAATCACACAATTTACTTACGAGTACGAATTAACGAAAACGGATGGCTTCATTGATATCCGTAACTTACCGCAATATGATGGAACTCTTGAATCTCTTACAACAGGTGTTTCAATTTCTATTGAAGAACTACAAGAGAATTCTCCAATCTCCAAGAACGAGTTTGATCTGACTTGGTACACACTTGGGGGTACAGTATTGCAAGGGAAGTCGGTGGTTTTGAAACCAGAATTTATCACACATGCATTAAGTACACTTGTCATCATCATGATCTCCAAAAACATTAATTACTCCTCTGATGAGTATAGCATTAATATAGAAAAGATGAGTCAGTATATGGTTGAACATGATACAAGGCTCACTTCAGAAGTTACGAATACAATTCTCCACAAGTTCGGGTTGTCCGAGAACGATGGGCAACAATTTAAACTATTGAATACTGAAGTTGCGAAATGGTTCGGTAAGATAACGCTCAATTCAAACAGATATTCTAGGTTGACTGTGAAGGAATTTTTAATAAATTGGAAATCTTCACTTCCTGAGTTCTACAACGTTCCAATAGATCTAGATCAGCTTCTTGGGTATTATTACAGGCCATATCCTGACACAATAGCATATTTAGACCCTTCTAAGTTGTCTACAGATGATTTGGGACAGCGTGTAAAAGAATTGTTCGCATTAACCAAAGAGTGGGATTACAATGAGTTTGTACCGTTCGTTCAAGCATATGTTCCGATAGGTAAGAAAGTTGATTCTATAATCTTGAAGTATGCAAAAAAGATACGCTCAGGAAAAAAGTCGTTTAAAGTGACACCAAGGTGACCTGTATATAATATAGATCTGAATAAATCGAGATTATTTGGGTATCAATGGTAAATAGACTGGAACGGTAACATTCTAATTGTTATGGATTCACAATCGTTTGTATTATCTCTTGTCGTAAGTATATTTACTCTTTTCGTTATTCCGTTTCTTAGCTGACAATTTAGTGCGGTGGGTGTGCTGGGACATTTACTGACTTAACATTCTTCCCTATTGATACCTTAAAGACAAGGCTACAGGCGAAGGGAGGCTTCTTTCAGAATGGTGGATGGAAAGGAATTTACAATGGATTGGGATCATGTGTAGTTGCATCTGCCCCTTCCGCAGCTTTATTTTTTGTGACTTATGATGCCATGAAAAGGTTGAATAAACGAAATGGGTTACTGGATACTCCAAACCATATGTTTTCGGCATCCTGTGGGGAAATAATGGCATGCTTGGTGAGAGTCCCTGCTGAGGTTGTTAAGCAGAGGTCACAAGCTGGTATAATGGGCACAAGGTCATCATTGGCTCACCTCAAGTACCTTTTGAGTAACAAAGGCGGAGAAGGGGTAATTCGTGGCCTCTATCGTGGTTGGAATACGACAATTATGCGTGAAATTCCATTTACAATCATCCAATTTCCATTATATGAAAGGTTGAAGCTTGAATGGGCTAAACGTGACAATGGAAATTTATCACCTTTGAAAGGTGCAGTTTGTGGCTCAATTGCAGGTGGGATTGCTGCAGCTTTAACAACTCCTTTAGATTTCATTAAAACAAGAATCATGCTCAGTAAGAGCAAGGTTAGTGTCGTAACTTTAATCAAAACAGCATACAAAGAAGAAGGTTTACTGGTATTCTGGAGAGGTGTATATCCTAGAACTTGTTGGATTAGTGCAGGAGGTGCTATATTCTTAGGTTGCTATGAGACTACTCATTCCTTTCTTCTGTCAAATTATTTAAGTAACAGGTTATAGATTTTCATATAATTTATCAGTCTTTCATATGCGAGATCGGGTTAAAAATCATAATTACACAAAAGCTATCCTAATTTAGCGCCATCGAAATGTTGAGACATGAGTAATCATATCAATAGTTGAAGAATGTCTTCCTTAAGGAATCAAAGGTTACTTAAGTTAATCAATACTTCATGCTATAGGAAATCTTTGTGGAGTTTGCAGAGGTATTACTCTCAGGCATCGAAGCCACTCCAGGCTTCAAACTCTACTCCTAGTGTCCAAAGTATGGAACTGAGCGCTTATCCACCGGAAGGATCAAACATTAGCTTGCAGTTGGCAACTCGGGATAGCACTAAGTTTGGTCTGAGGCCAATTTACTTGGATTTTCAAGCAACTACACCTACAGATCCAAGGGTATTAGATAAGATGCTCGAGTTCTATACTGGATTATACGGCAACCCTCATTCATCGACTCACTCATATGGATGGGAGACTGAATCAGAAGTTGAAAAAGCAAGAGCTTATATAGCAGATTTAATTAATGCAGATCCCAAAGAAATCATTTTTACATCTGGTGCCACTGAATCAAACAATATGGTCATCAAGGGAGTTCCTCGTTTCTACAAGAAGAATAAGAAACATATAATTTCCACGCAAACAGAGCATAAGTGTGTATTAGACTCTTTGAGGCATATGCAAGATGAAGGGTTTGATGTAACCTATTTGCCAGTGAATTCAGAAGGTTTGATAGATTTGGAAGATTTACGTAAAGCGATTCGTAAGGATACCGTCTTGGTATCCATTATGGCAGTGAATAATGAAATAGGTGTCATTCAGCCATTAAAAGAAATCGGACAAATTTGTAGAGAGAATAAGATTTTCTTCCATACAGATGCGGCACAAGCATATGGGAAAATTCCGCTTGATGTTAACGAGATGAATATCGATCTTTTGTCTATTTCTTCTCACAAAATATATGGTCCTAAGGGGATGGGTGCATGTTACGTCAGGAGACGTCCAAGGGTAAGATTAGAGCCAATTATTAATGGTGGTGGTCAGGAAAGAGGTTTAAGATCTGGAACTTTGGCGCCTCCATTAGTGGCAGGTTTCGGTGAAGCTGCAAGACTTATGAAACAAGAAATGAAGGTATGTTTTTAATTTTTATTTCATGAAATAACGACATTAGTGGTACGCTTCTATGAGGAATGTTTTTTGAAATCTTGAAGTGTTAATTTTATTATCTCTTAAATTGAACTATGTGAGTTTAATGCAAGGATCTGATCAGGTCTTGTATCACTATTTGTCGTTCTCGTATTTTTATCTCAAATACTAACAACTCTAGTACGATTCTAAGCATATTGATTATTTGTCTAAAAAATTGAAAGATGGCTTATTATCTATCCCTTCAACTCAACTCAATGGATCAGTAAATCCAAGTTTTCAATATCCGGGTTGTATCAATATTTCTTTTGCTTATATTGAAGGTGAGTCTCTTTTAATGGCATTAAAGGATATCGCGTTATCTTCGGGTTCAGCCTGTACCTCTGCCTCATTAGAGCCTTCATATGTTTTGCATGCTTTAGGTGCAGATGATGCATTAGCTCACTCATCGATAAGATTTGGTATTGGTAGGTTTACAACTGAAGAAGAGGTCGATTATGTCATTAAGGCCATTAATGAAAGAGTTGAATTTTTAAGAAAAATGTCTCCATTATGGGAAATGGTTCAAGATGGTATCGATTTGAATTCAATTGAATGGAGTGGACATTAGCTTTTAAGATGAATTATTTACTATTATCAAGATATTTTATTTATGCTAATTGAATATAACTGTTATCTAGTCAAATATCCTGTTCTATAGAATTGAAAATCTCGCGCCCTTCGCCCGCAACTCCTCGTAGCTTTTCGCCGTTACCGGACTGAGTTTTTTCAAGATTTAAGACATAATTCGTAAAGCTCAAGTAAAAATCAAGAAATGTCACAACCAGAATCTAAGAAAACTAAGATAACAGAAACTAAGACCATAACTATCTTACCAGGTGATCATGTTGGTACAGAAGTGTGTGCTGAAGCTGTTAAGGTTTTAAAGGCTATTGAAGAGAACACCCCATTCAAGAGCATTAAATTCAATTTTAAAGAACACTTGATCGGTGGTGCAGCAATTGATGCTACTGGAAGCCCTTTGCCGGATGAAACCTTAGAGGCAGCTAAATCGTCTGATGCTGTATTATTAGGGGCTGTTGGCGGACCTAAATGGGGAACAGGTGCTGTCAGACCTGAACAGGGATTATTGAAAATTAGAAAGGAGCTTAACTTGTACGCTAACTTGAGGCCATGTAACTTTGCATCCGATTCTTTGTTGGAGTTGTCACCCTTGAAAACTGAAATTGTCAAGGGGACTGATTTTGTCGTAGTAAGAGAATTAGTTGGTGGGATTTATTTTGGGGAAAGGCAAGAGAAAGAAGAATCAGAAGATAAGAACAGTGCCTGGGATACGGAAAAATATTCTGTTTCCGAAGTAACAAGAATCACTAGGATGGCAGCTTTTATGTCTTTGCAGCATAACCCTCCATTGCCAATTTGGTCATTGGATAAAGCTAATGTTTTGGCCTCTTCAAGGTTATGGAGAAATACAGTGGACAAGGTTATTTCCGAGGAGTTCCCTCAGTTGACCGTGCAACATCAATTGATAGACTCAGCTGCTATGATTCTAGTAAAATCTCCTACTAAACTTAATGGTATAATTATTACTTCTAACATGTTCGGTGATATTATATCAGATGAAGCCTCCGTTATTCCAGGGTCGCTTGGTTTACTCCCATCTGCTTCTTTAGCTTCTTTACCTGATACTAACTCCGCCTTTGGTTTGTACGAACCTTGTCATGGTTCAGCTCCTGATTTGCCAAAAGATAAGGTTAATCCGATTGCAACAATCTTATCTGTCGCTATGATGTTGAGATTGTCTTTGGATTGTATAAAGGAAGCAGAAGCATTAGAAAAGGCCGTCAGCAAGGTATTGGATTCTGGTATCAGAACTGCAGACCTTATGGGTACAAATTCGACCACTGAAGTAGGAAATGCTATAGCTGAAAAGGTTGCCGAGCTTTTAAAAACTGCTCAGGCTTGAGCTATGCCAATCTGTTCACTACATGTTTCTCAAATCAACGTATAAAAAAACTTTTCTCTTAGACATATTTATGGCTTGATTTATGAATTTAGTAGCTTATATATGGAGATTGCCTTTCATGACAAAATGACTTAACTAACGGTAATTTCAAATTCATCTGTAGAAAAAAACCTTTCGCTTGAATAAGTTGTTTTATCGTCATTTAATGTCTCTTCTGAGTTGGCGCCGGAAACATTTCCAGTTAATGGTTCTAATTTAAAAGGGGAGTTTATTCGTGAATGTAAAAACTGACTCTCAATCTCCCTCTCAAAATTAGATATGCTCTGAATAGTAGACTTCAGGTTTGAAGTCTCCATTATTTTTTTGGGATCCAGTAATGTGAGTGCTGACATCTGTCTACTTGAGTATGCAGCGGTATAAAAACTGTCTGGTGCAGTATCCATCTTTTTGAGCACATTGTCAGATTCGTTTAAGAAAATGACATCTTCAGTATCCATTTCTGCTTCTTCCTTTAATGCTCTAAGTTCCGAATTTAATAACGATGAATTATCTCTAGTAATTTGAGTCCAATTTTGCAATCCGTCTAGATAGAAATCATCTACTTTATATGCAAGGTCGTCATACATACTAGAGTCTTTGTGTGATAGGGTATCATTCAAGGTTATGGATGTTGAGTGCACAGGAGATGGTGTGATATTCTCATATTCTAACGCTTCCCCGGGTTCGCTTACAAGTAGTATAGTTGAATCCCGCAGGTGCAGCCTACGATGTTCTGATTTTTTATCCTTCCTGAAATCTAATTTTCCAAATGCTGCAGTATTATAGTCACTAAAATTTCCGTCTGCCCCGGTGGTAGAATTGGTGAATTTTGATTCAGTGAAAGATACTTGGGGTGCCGTAGGATGTGATTCATTTTTGCCTAATGATTGCATTTCTTCCATGTAATCTAAATCTTCAAAATTGATATTAAAGGTAGAAAAACTATCACGTTTCAATGCAGCTTGTGAAGAGTTTTCATGATCCACGACATTATTTAAAGGTTCTTTTTTCTCCTCATTTATTTTTTGTTCATTTGAAGTTTCCGAATGTGCGTTTCCTTTTACACTTGGTGTCTTTAGTTGAGCGTCGGATTCATATATTTTGCTTTTGAATAACCTTTTGAATAGATTAAATCCTCTTGTATTCTTCATTGCTTT
Source organism: Debaryomyces singareniensis (assembly GCA_031081795.1). Taxonomy (NCBI): domain Eukaryota; kingdom Fungi; phylum Ascomycota; class Pichiomycetes; order Serinales; family Debaryomycetaceae; genus Debaryomyces; species Debaryomyces singareniensis. The sequence goes on from JARYSX010000003.1 coordinate 490,473, forward strand.
TTTTTGTTCTGTATAATTTATTTTCGATCTCGTTGATTGAGTGGAACCATCACCAAGGTCGAAAATTATCTTTAGTTTTTTGGAAAGCGAAGATTTCACAATTTCATTTTTCTCCTCTGGATTTGGCTTATTTTCTGCTTGAACAGTCTCTTTTTTTTTCGCCTTTCTTTTCTTCTCCCCCTCCTTCGTGATTAATAGGGTAGCTGTTCTGTAAAATAAATCTCTTTGAAGTGCAATGAAATCTGAAGAGTCGAATAATAATCTGAATGCTTGAACCGTTATCTTTTTGATCAAGCTTTGAAAATTTGTGATCCCTGTTGTGTCATTAAATGTATAGGTACTATCCCTATTACAAGCATGTATCTCTATTTTCCTAAACCCCAAAAGCTTAAGAGATACTAATAGATAACATTCAGGGTTTTCAATAAACCAAGTGATTGGCCTGATTATTTCTTTATCTAGGACGATGGCAAATAAAGATTTACAAGCCTCCTTCTTATAGAGAGCAGATTCTTGAACTGAAAAATACGTTTCCAGATGCTGGTTATTAAGCTTTAACAAGTGAAATGGCTGTTTCTTGTGTAATAGCTTTGCCTTATTCAATATCAGAACGATATTGCGTCCGCTTATGCTTGAATTAGTATTTAGAACCTTATAATTTGAAATACTTGGGAAACCCGAAGAAGTGCTGCTCAAGGATATAATGTTTAGAAAGGTCTCTTCATTCCCGCCTATTTCGCAAGGTGATTCATAAGTACTCATGATAAGTTCATTAATATCGCACCAGTAGTTAACATTTAAAGAAGCTAAGTCTAAAGTTTTTGGAAGTGGCTTACCGTTTGTTAAAGAATTCATTAGTATATCCGATAAAAATGGGCCCCTTCTATTATTTAAAGTCTTAGCGTCATATTCAGAGTCATTAATACTCAATGAAAGAGCTATATCACTGAATATTATTAAAACTTCGAGCACTGCCTCCTTTTGGATATTTTCTAATTCAAATATTCCTACAACTTTTCTATCAAGCCATCCGTACAAGAGGCAAGAGGGCCAGTTACCTGCTAACTCCTCCAATAACTTTCCTGATGGAGTAAAGACTCTTTTAGTACTTGTTCCTGTTTCTCCAATATCGGATGAATCAAAGCCAAAAGCGTCAATCACTGAAATTGATGAGTCTATATGACCTTCTGCCGCAAGTAATTCATCTGCATATTCACTATTACCTACTTTAAACTCAAATATTACCGTCCTTGCCCGCTCTAATACAAGTTTTAACTTAGGTAGTTCAAGCAATATCCCGTTAATGATGGAATCTAGCATTTGAACAGAATAAGCTTTTTTATTAACATGCCTATCCAGAACAACACTGGAATAATTTTCATAAAACTTTCTAAGTTCTAAGCTAAATAGCTTGATGCTTGCTTCGTGTCTAACAAATGGTCTGTAAAAGTACGGCACGATTGCAGAAAACACTTGTAAGATCTTGAAATCGCCAAACTTTGCAGCTTCCTTCATAGACTCAAATAATATTGAATTTACTCTAGAGATTTCGTCAATAGTAGGCGGGAATACTTTGTTAACATAGTGAATGTCAAGAGCGTCAAGGACCATGCTCGAAGTAGAGTATTTTCTAAGCGGAATTATAAACTTCTCTAAAACTTCAAACATATTGCTCGAATAGTTCTGCTGAATCTCAATTAGTTCTTTGCATACTTCATGAAGCTGTGGTATAAAGAGGCTGTCTGTATTGGAGCCTAGGCTCAATGGAACTCTGTAACCAAAGTCAATTATTTCAGGAGAATATTCCAACAAAGGATCAAATATACTTTCCACTTGTGTGCCGAGTTCTTGTATTAAAAGATGTTCATCTGTGGAAATGTTCGCAACATCAGACGAAAAATGGTCACAGTGAATGAAATCTATGAGTATCGATTCGATTCTGTGTTCCTGCAATAAACCAAACTGCAATAACTTCAAACCAATTTTCAGAGGATCTTGATCCACAATTAATTCCATAGCACTTGCTAATGAGCCAGCATTAGTTTCATCCCAATAACCTTTCATCTGCAGTGGGTTAGAAACAAGGTTTGAATAATTTTTTAAATTGGTTATAGCCAAGGCTTTCCTGACATTTGATGAGGCATGTTCAGGCAGAAGGTTTTCACAACTTGGCCAAAATCTAGATTTACTATCAAGAAGTAATTTCTTATAAAAGGTCGTACCAAACTTGGATATGCTTACAGTGCTCAACTTTTCTTGTTCCTTATACACCATTATCAAAACATGACCAAATAAAACATCATCGTAGCCTTTAAAAAATGCTGAGTGGGCAAATATTTTAAGCCATTCGCTGTTACTCTTTCCCTTATACTTTGATTTGAGTTTCCTCATGTTACCACATCTTGTAATCTCATTGAATGTTAAAACAGAAAAATTCTCCTTGTGTATACTTGAAGGATCATTTACATATGATAAATTCCGAGAGTTATCTTGAGTTCTACTATTTTCATATACAGATTTCGTAATATTCATAACGTATTTATCCTGAACAATCAATCACAATGATTCCTTTCCAAAGCATAAACATAAACAAAAATGATTTGTCACGTGATATCAGAATGTAACAGTCTTGGGATCTAAAGGCATTCCATCGTTCCTTATGTTATTCTGTTTTAATCTTTCTTGTGTGTATTTAAGGCGAGCTTCATCGAAGCTAAGAGATTCTTCCTCCATAAGTGCCTTGATGTTTGATTTATCCTCCTTCAGTAAGCCAGCTCTAGTATCTCCTTGATCAATATTCCGGCTAACATCGAAATTTTCACTTGTTAGTCCATTCTCCATATCCCCCCGGAAGCTTTCATTATCCTCTAGGTGGAGATATCTCATCCTCCTTCTATTATGATAATTTGAATAGAGCTCAAATATCTTGCGACGGAAATGAAATATCAACAAGCCAAAAACTATAAAAATTAAGCCCAAATGAAATTTACCCAGTTTTAACATTGCGTGAATATGCGCTTTGCTTCCAGTAGAACATCCTTCATCTGAACTCTCAATGCATGATTCCATCTTTGTCTGCATTGTGATGAACAATATCTTATCAGTCTTCTTTTCAAATTCAAAAGTGAAAAAAGGAAAGAACTCCAATCTATATGATTTAAATTCAGAAAGCAAACAATAGTAACTATAAGCCGGTACTTGTCTTATATGTTTGATATGGAAAGAATAACCTGATATAAGGAATTTCGGAAATTACTATTTTGTTGATTATGTAATTGCTTATATACTAAATAATCCAATTGCAAATTTAAAGTTAAGGCCTTTGAACGAAAGAAATTTTCAAGTCATTACCCCCATAATTGTAAGTGTCTAAGTTTGAGATAGCTAATGAAGCAAGGTCCTCAGTATCAAATTCAATAACTGCATTTCCAGAGGGCTTACCATCTACATCGTATTGTATTTCAGCTCTGTTAACCTTACCAATTGTTTCAAATAATTCATACAAATCATCAACGGTTGTGACAGATGGTAAATTCTCAGCATAAATAGTATTTGATAATTCACCCTCTCCCTTACAATCGGCTGTAAATTCACTATTCGTGCGTACTTCTTCTGGTTCCTGCTCGTTGGCCCTCTCAGATAAACTATCCTCTTGAGAATGCAGACGACCAGGCCTTGTATCGAGCTTTCTACCTTCAATTTCATAACCTTGAAATTCTTCTACAGCCCTTTTTGCTTCTTCTTCTGTACTAAAAATAACAGTACCAAAACCTCTCGATTTTCCCCATCTATCAGTTCTCACATCAGCTCTAATAACTTGGCCAACACTACGCATTAAGTCTTTCAAAGCCTGCCAGTTTACAGAAAAAGGAAGATTGCCTACAAATATTTCAGTACCAGGCTTAATAGATTGAGCATTGAATTTCTCTCTAATAGGATGGGCACTTCTTTGCCTCTCATTCTCCGAATAAGAACTACGAGATTGGCTCATTGGTGAAGCAAAATTGCCTCGTTTTTCAGATGGTGGTGGATAATCTTGTCTCACAAATATTTCTCTGCCTTGGAATTCATGATGGTCATACTTCTCTATTGCCTTACGTACATCTTCCTTGTTTGAGAACTCGACAGTAGCCATTCCTCTAGATCTTCCTCGATTAGTTACAATATCTGCTCTTACGATATCTAATTCGCCTTTAAATATCTCCTCCACATCTCTGGACGTACAGCCAAATGGAATGTTGCCGACGAAAATAGAGTTATCATAATTTCTTTCTGTTTTTAATTTATAGTCATCTGTTCCATTTGAATAGTAATCGTCCCTGTTGGACACATAATCCCTGGAGCTTCGGCTTCCTCCTCTTCCACCTCTGCTTCCTCTTCCTCCTCTGCCTCCTCTACCTCCCCTGCTTCCTCTACTGCCTCTACTATATTCGCCTCTTGAATAGTCACCCCTGTCTCCATATCTTCCCCTAGAGTAGCCCTCATCTTTCCTGGAATATGATCTGCTAGCTCCAGAGTCACGATCTCTAGAATAGGATCTTCTCCTACTTGGAGAACGAGATCTGTCTCTTACTGGAGAGCGAGAACGGTCCTAAATAAGTTAGAATATGTCGAGTACACCAGTTACATACACAAAATGAATTAAGATTGAGGAGCGAGTATATTAGGGTAGACTCGACTCTATTATTCACCTTTAAGTAATTTCATTTATTGTAACAAAAGTTTGTTTTCATTTCTGATCCATAAAAATCCCAAAGCAGTTGCTACGTTGAATAACATGTCTACTTACCCTTGAGTAATCATCTATATCCATCTCTTCCATTGGCTGTGATCAATGTTATTTTTCCAGTATCCACAATGTAAGTGAACAAGTTTATCTGTTCCTCGAGAAAAACATTTTTGGTTCATACACTACTTGTTAATATTCATGCCTTTCTTAGCTAAACTATATAAAAAGGATTGTTTTTATAGTACATGAAAAACTATATAGGTCAACTATCTTATCTTCATCTTTCGGGGAACGGCAATACTAACCTCCTTTCAGCCTCTGTTTCTTTATTTACTTCTTCTTCACCATCAAACTTCAATCTTACCATACCATTCTTCTTAGTTCCAACTACAACAGCTGGATAGAAGGTGGTAGTTTCAGGATATCTTGCCAACACCTTGGATCCCGCTGTGTAATTATTAAGAAGATTAATATCTTCTGCATCTGGTATTAGCAAGATTTCCTTATAAGTAGCTCTGAAAGTTTGGCCCGGGTTATTGTTCTCATCTGGTTCAGGGTCTCTGATTTCAAACCTAATGCCATCCCCCATGATTTTCATAACTTCACATTGAATCCATTCTTCAAAATGCCTGTTCTTTAGCTTGTAAGCAACCTCAGATCCCACATAGATAGGCTCCAGAGGGTTGAACTTGGATGTATAATACAGTCTGCCAACCTTCTTGTTGGGCTTTTTATGGTTAGTTTTGGATACCTTAGATGAAGAAGCATCAACTAATACTTTCTGTGGACTTGAGCCATCCCCGCTTTTCAAATAATCAACGAGTACATTTAAATTATCACTAGATGTCTTAAGAAGTCGTATGGCAGTCTCTATGTTTGATTTATGCAGATTTATGTCTTCCTTCAATTTTCCAAGTTGCTTTGAAGTTAAATTTTCTTTCTTACTTTCCAAGTACTCTTCGTATTTGTTATTCAATGACAACGATTCATTGCTGTTGAATATGTCCTGGATTGATGTTATTACAATATCCCAATGACCTTCTATATTTCCCGACATGTGATATCTTAACCGTTACTTAACCTCCATATGCTAAAGCGATCAAGTACTATAATTGGTAAGTGCACTATAGAAGGTATAGGCGATCTCTCTTTATGGTTCTACTGAGGCATGTACGGGTTCGAAGGGTTGGCAATAATTGTATCAGCTATCCAGCTATACGCTTCTTTATCTATATACCGTACTAATGGAAAGCGTAAGTCAATTAAAGGTTTGTCGTTTGATTATATATTTTTGTCATGTTTTGGTTATATGATGGCGTGCGTATCAGGACTTTTCTATTTATTCAATAAGAAAGTTCAAGAGCAGTATATGTATCGGTTTCCTGTATTCGGACCAATTTCATTTTCAATGCTGATCCTATGGATGGACATACTAGGGCTTGGTATTAATTTGGCAATCCTCTATCAAACACATGCATATAAGGACACCAAGTGTGATTTCCAATACATCAGTGCATTTCCCAAAATTTTGATATTCATTATCGTACTAAGTTCCTTGTATATATTAAAGGAATGTCAAAATCCGTACTCGAAAGTATTCTTGCTAGATCTAGTAGATTTCTGGTGGCTATGCTCCCGCTTGTTTTCTAGTATCAAGTTATTTCCTCAAGCATTTATAAATTGGTTTAGTTCTTCCTACAATAATATATCCAAGAAGTTTATCCTTTACGAGAGTATTTCTTTATTATTGTTGTTTTTTTTAAGGCTGTACTTGACATTCAATGTTCCGTTTTACAAAATATCATCTAATATAAATGGGTGGCTTTATTTGACTATTTACTCGTTGCCTTTGCTTCTTTTAGCTATTCAAAAAAAAATTATTTATAAAAGAAAACGTCATAACATTGATTCTTATAAATAGTAATTTCTTTATTGTGTCTAGTGATCCAATGCTCAAAGTTTTCCTCCTAAGAATTTAACAGCTAGATAAACTTTGTAGCTTATTCTTCTATCTTCATCTATTTCATATGTTGGCTCACTGTTATCCTCATTATTGATATCTGTCTTGCGCTTCAATTCAAAATCGCTTAATTTCAACTCGGAGACATGACTCATTATATTATCTATTTCGTTTCTCATATCAGCTTTCAATTTAGGGTCCTTTGTAATCACAAGAGCATTACTTTCAAGATCATGAGTGTATCCTCTTTTCGTATAATTGGAAGATCCAATGATTGTTACTGAGGGTTCGTCTTCCTCTGGAGTAGTGATCCATAGACCCTTAGCATGGTACGACCATCCACCTGGGGTATTCACTATTCCTCTCTTCCATTCGAATAGCTTGATAAAATCCTCTTTTTTCATTCGAGACACATGCTCTAAGAACCTTTTTGCGAACAACAAGTAAGCTTGAGGTATGTAGTATGAAAGGCCAGCAGATTTGTAAAATGAATTAGCCTGCTGAGAGGCTGTAATTATAGTACCAGGTGACTTAGCATTGATCAATTTGTCTTGAATGGAAGGAAGCATATTGAAATAACCTGCAGTAAACCACCACTTGATAGTAGTTGTATCAAGGTATGATATCAATCTCATTATTGCTTTTTTTTCAGTAGAATGATCATTTTTGGGCATCATCAATGGCGTAAAATTGGAAATTGGATAAACAACAGTATCAAAATCATCAGTTTCTTTGAATTGCTCAAAATTTTTTAACTTTTGTTGCTTTAATAAGGGCTCTAAAAAGTGTGATGAATCCCTGAGGAATCTTTCTAGATTCAAATGAGGCTCACATGTTAAATTAGAAGTTGGCCAATCTAGCCTAAAGCCTGTATTTTTTTTCGTTGAGGTTAACAATTGATAAGACAAAGATGAAATGGCTTTTTGGATTTCAAAGTAGTAATCTGTCAAGCTTTTGGATTTAAATACGTAATATCTATCCTGTCTGTCAGTGAAATAATCTGTTGATAAGTTCGCCCCGCTTAGAATAATTTCTTCGTCAAAACCATAAAGCTTCATATGTTGCAATCCCCATCCTTCATTTATCCTTTTCGGCACCCATGATTTCGTGAGGCCATTAAGATGTGGTGTGTGATATAGTCTAACATCAACTCTATGTTTACCGAATTTCTCAACAAGCTGAACTACCAAGCTTGCGGAACATGTGTTGTGAGGAGCTTCTCTAGTACCCCTCAATGCATCGATTAAAAAATAAACTTTAAGTTCTGAATTAGCTTTTAGGGCGTTGCTAATGCAATCGATCAACTCGGTTTGAGTTTTACCAATGTATAACGAACTAAGAAAAATTCTCTCTCTTGAGCTTGCTATTTTTTTTTTCAAAGTCTCATAAAATTCAGATGGTTCTGTCAAAATCTCGACCTTGTTCAGCTTCAAAAGAAACCTGGGTGCTATTGAATCAAGCTGTTGTATTACCACCTTAAGTTTCGGGTGAAATTTTTCAACTATCTCATCTGGAATGGGTTTATTATTTGTAGCAAGTTGTCTTGAAGTATCAGATGCAGGGCTTATCCTAGAGCCAGTGAAGTATGAAAAAATTGATGGCAACATTCTTTTCCTATTTAAATATCTGCTGATATTTAATTTGATCATGTAGGTAAGTACTATTTATGAAATTTTCGATAAGATGCAGCCTCAATCCTTGATGACTTTTTGTTACAAAACTGGAAATTTTCTTTCTGTATGCTTGTAAAGTGGAGAATTGCTATTCAGCCTGAATCAATGTTTTTCCGTAATAGTTCAGAGTGCAAGAGCGCTGCAAGAGATAGAAATTGAGATTCCTTTGTTGGCGAGAAATGTTTTTACTTTTTACTTAATTCGGCAAGATCTATAAATCATTTCCTAATGCAAATATATTCAGATTATATGCTAAATTAAAACAACCGGGGTAAGGGTATTTAAGTATACCGCTAAACATATAGTCATCTAACCTTTGCTGCCCCCGCCTTGATTAAAATAACATCACCATCTTCGACTATGTAATTTTTTCCACATTTGAGAATTTTTCCATCGTTCTTGAGACTATTCAAATTAAAAGGAGGTGAAAGTTTTTCCAAGTCCAGGTATTTATAAACTTGAGAAGAAATAAAAGTTTTCAGTAAATCTGTATGTATAACTGCAGCTGCTTCTAACACTGTACTCCCCTTACGAAGTGTCCACTGCCTCGTTTCCTGAGGCCCACATGTGTAAAATGATATTAAGCTTAAAGCATCTCTCATTGATTGGATAATGTGGTTAAATGCACTGGTTTCTTTATCATTGGTCTCTTCTGTTAGGGCTCTTTCGTAGGCGGCCGAGAATAGCACTAAATTATCCTTTGGACAAGTTGCATCGATCCATTTTCGAACTTCTGGTAAAAATTTGTTGTTTTTGTTCAAATAGTCCTCTTCACTCACATTCAATAAATACACAGATGGCTTAGAAGTTAAGAAATTGAATTGATTAAGAACATCTATTTCATTATCCGTCCAATCCACGGAACAGATCTTTTTACTTTCGTACAAAATTGTCTCCACCTTTTCAAGCACAGTTATTATCAGATTGACTTCCTTTATATTCACATTTGGCTTTTTAAGAGCCTTTTTTGTTGTTTCTAATGCACTTTCCACGAATTCAATGTCTTTCAAGATGAGCTCTTCTGTTACGATTTCTAGATCACGAACTGGATTAACGATATTTTCTTCAATATGGATTATCTCATCATCAATAAATCCTCTAACGACTTGAAATATTCCATCAACTTGTCTTATATCGGATAAAAACTTGTTGCCTAAGCCAACGCCACTAGCAGCATTACGTGTCAAACCGGCGATATCAACCACCTTCAAAGAGCTAGGAATCGCTTTCTGTGACTCAAAAAGCTTTTGCAAATAAGCAGTCTTGTGATCTTTCACTAATACCAAAGCATCCTCTGGGTCAATAGTAGCGTATGGATAGTTTGCAGCTGTCCCTAGCTTGGAGTTAGTAATCGCTTGAAAAAAAGTCGATTTTCCAACATTAGCTAAACCCACTATGCCAGCAGATAAGTTATTGCTGGTTCGTCCCAAAAATTTAGCTTTTTGAATGTTCAACTCTTTCTTTTTTGCAAGCAAGATGCAAGAATTACTCAAGCTCCTAGTGTGAAGTATTTGAAGCACTTTCGACATGAAACTAAGATCTTTTCTGAGAAAACGATTTGATGCGAAATAAATTTCAAAAAATCCAGATTGGTATGGCTTCATATGAATAACAAAATTTTTGAATAAATATACAAATCCACTCTATAGTTGAAAAATAAATACTTGGTATGGCAATATTGCTTTCACCCAAGGTTATAACTTTTCAAAGTTTTAAATATTTCCAAATTTTTTACATAAATTATAAATATTTGTAATTTGAAGAGAAAACGTAAATAAAAAACCCATTTAAACAATTATCAATAAGTTCTTTATATTTTTGATAAAAACGCAGAGGTATTAATACATAAAATACCTCTAAGTGGTCCTCTTTGCTAATGAATTACTAAGTGCTTTGCAACATACTATATGAGAAATTATTTTGCAGAATCACCACCATGATTTCTTAGCACATGGGGTTCTGTCCATTCTGATTAAAAAGTAAAGGATGCAAATCAACATTTTCTTTCTGTTCAGCTTTGCTAGTTATAATTTTATGCAAGCGTCCATCATCTATTTGGAAGAAAAAGGCATAGACTTGCCTTCTATAAGTGTAGTAAGTATGGACTACTTTATTGCACAGTATGAAGATGCCTCATCAATTGAATTCTAAGAACTTCCGTGATAGTTTAGTGGCTAGAATTACCGTTTGTCGCATGGTAGACCGGGGTTCAATTCCCCGTCGCGGAGCATTTATAAGCGCAAATGGTTTAGTGGTAAAATCCAACGTTGCCATCGTTGGGCCCCCGGTTCGATTCCGGGTTTGCGCATTTTTTTGATCATTATTCTTATTTTTGCATTTTTCATGTATATCCTTCCAATATAATTCCCGTTTATTAGAATTAACGTTAACTAAGGAAACTAGGATTTGTTGCAATCAGTGATAAATAATTTATGGTATTGATGTTCGCAACCTTGTCGTTCTCAAAAATACGCCTGAGATTTTGTACGTAAATCTCAGAATTATCTAAAAAGAAAATTTCAGCAGCGAACAACTTAATCATATTACTCTGAATTCTTAAAATAATATGCATCTCTTGAAAGACTTGTGTGGTGGTATTCGTCGTTCTGGGCTTAGTGTAAGGGTTCAAAACTTTAATATCAATAACCTTAACCAGGTACGTACAGCCACGAAAAGGGTCAGTGGTTCAAGAACCAACAAGAATGATTCTGCTGGTAGAAGATTGGGACCAAAGGTTTATGAAGGCCATTTTGTAAAGCCTGGGCAAATCATCATGAGGCAAAGGGGTACTAAAATACATCCAGGTGAAAATGTAGGAATTGGCAAAGACCACACAATATATGCACTTGAACCTGGTTATATTCGTTTCTACTACAATCCTTTCCATCCAATGAGAAAATTTGTAGGTATAGCTTTGAAACGAACATTGTCCTTGCCATCGGATCACTTTATGCCTAGATTAAGGCGTTTTGGCCGTACTGAAATTACCGATCCCCTCGAGGCACAGAAAGAGGAAGATAATATGTGCAGAAAAGAATTCTTAAGCACCCCTAAATTACGTCAAACGGAACAGAAAAAAGAAGAAAGGTTTAAACTTAAATTGGATGAAATAAAAACAGAAATGTGCTCTAAGCTTGAGTTCAGCGAAGAAGAACTTGAGTCGGGTGCCTTGAGACTCTACAAAATTATGAGGCTACTTCATAATGGCGAGCCCATCTCCGCTGTACGTAGTCAAGTAACCTATGATTATATTTTTGATTTGAAGACAAACTTAATAGCAGGTAACATCGACAGAGATACGTTCGAAGAGCAATCATCGTCTTATCAGAACTTTGCCAAAAGTTTTGATTCAAAATTATCTATTGATGAATCTGGAAGAGTATATGAATATTTAACAGAAGAAGAAAAAGCGCAGAAGAAAGAGGAAATAGTCGATACCTTGGAAGCAAAATATACTAATAAATTGATATCTGCAGCTGATAAGGAGGAAATTATGAATCTCTTACAGACTCCTGGCATTTTTTCCATTGATAGACAACAAAAGTTGAAAGCAAAATATATTCCAGCTATATTACCTCTTACTGTTCAGGAAAGCGTAGTCTTAGATATTGACCCAAAAGCTCCACCAAAAGATGTTACTGTTGTCAAGATTTTTGACCAAAAGACAAGGAAGGTTCAAGTTATTGGTAGAACAAAAGAAGCTTTCCTAGCTTGATGTTTTGATTATGAATCAAGATTAACCCTAAAGATTCAACCTAAAGATTCAACATGTATATACGTTACTATGGCCCTGTTTAGATTAAGACATCGCTCAATAGTGAAACTAAGTTAACACAAAAATGAGATCGCGAAACTGTCCAACCGTGCCCTTTTTTAGCTGGTAGTGATCATTTTTTCATAAAATATATTGTAACTATTGTCTGAACATTTATAATGGCTGAGAATTTGTCATGGGATGGTATCAAACAGAGCAATGCTTTTGAATACGTCACCAGAGCCAACGTAACGTACCAAAAGCTTATTGATCAAGTGGTACCTTATACCTCTAGGAGGTGGATCGGCTTTGGTGCTTTATTATCAATGTTTTTTTTACGTATTATCGTCACTCAGGGTTGGTATATTATATGCTATGCACTCAGCATTTATTTGTTGAGTTTATTCTTGGCCTTTTTGACGCCTAAGTTCGACCCTTCGTTAGAGCAGGAAATGAAAAATGAAAACATGGAAGAGGGTTATCAGGAGGATAACAGCGGACAAGAAGAAGCAGAAGAATTTAGACCATTTATCAGAAGGTTGCCTGAATTTAAATTCTGGTACAATGCTACAAGAGCTGTGTTAATTTGTTTGTTTTTAAGTTTTTGGAGTATTTTTGATATACCAGTGTTTTGGCCTATATTATTGTTGTACTTTATAGTATTATTCACATTAACGATGAGAAGACAAATTCAACACATGATCAAATACAAGTATTTGCCTTTTGACTTTGGAAAGGCAAGGTACAATTCTTCAACTTAAATGCGCTTAATTACTGGCTTCAACCATACGGCTTCAACTGGCGTCACAAAATAGGGATTAGTATGTAGTTATAATGCAATTATATACAATAAATTATTCATGAAATCTAGTACTTTCATAGCCTTCTCTTGTTATGCAACTGATTATATCACGTGCCACACAACGACCATATGTAATTCCCGTCTAACCCCTACGCTAAGTGTATATTACAACGTGAAACCTGTCCGCAATGAGTAGAGCTGAAGTTGATTTGAAAACTGCTGTAGATAAGGCCTGTAATACCGATGATGTTCCTCCTAAAAGGAAGCATGTTAGGGCCTGTATTATCTATACATGGGACCACAAAAATTCCCGTGCTTTTTGGAATGCAATGAAAATCCTGCCCATACAAAAAAACGGTATCCTGATATTTAAAGCATTAATCACAATTCATAAGGTTCTTCAAGAAGGACACCCAAATGCTTTGAAAGACGGTTACCGCAATAAAGACTTCATTGCGTCCTTGGGCCACCTTCATAGTTTCGAAGCTAGAGATTACGACAAGCTTATCCAAGAATATGATAAATATCTCTTGCAGAAGTTGGAGTTTCATAGAAATAATTCTGGATTCAATGGTATGTTTGAATATGAGGAATATATATCTTTACGTGCTGTCAATGATCCTAATGAAGGATACGAGTCTCTCATTCAGTTAATGGATTTGCAAGACCTGATTGATGATTTGCAGAAAATAATTTTCGCTTCTTTAAGACATTCGAATGGTGATCTATGTAAGATATCAGCTTTGGTGGCTCTTATTTCCGAATCCTATGGTATTTACAAATTTTGTACCTCAATGTTGAGAGGCATGTATCAACAATTAGGAGAAGACGAGGCGTTATCTGTTTTGTTTGAAAGATACGATTCAATCCACTATAGGCTTCGTGACTTTTACACTGATTGTAAATCTTTGAGATTTTTAACTACTCTTATAACAATCCCTCGCCTTTCGAATAGCCCACCAAATTTGCTGATCAATGAAGATGGAAGTGTTCCACCCGCACCTAGAACCAGATCAAATACGGAGTCTAGCAGTACACATATCTCATCGCGTCCAACATCAACAATGGAGTCATTTTCAAGTCCACCTACACCAGCTCCTGTTGATCTGTTATTTTTGCAGCAGACTGGGATATTTGACCAGCAAGCACAGCAAGAACAGAACAGAATTCAAGAGCAATTGGAGTTACAACGCCAACAGCAGCTTCAAGAGCAATTGCACCAACAGCAACTTTTTGAACAACAACAGCGTGAACAAGAAAGGCAGTTTTTAGAGCAACAACAACTCTTACAGAATCAGCAAACGCAACAACAACAAAGTCGAGTCGGAGAATTAGAAAATGATTTGCTTATGTTTAAAGCTCAATATGATAATGATCAAAAGTTATTGCAACAATATGATGCCCGGGTAAAAGCTCTTGAAAATGAACTACTTACTCTTAATGAAACTGCAACTAAGCAAGTCGCATCTAAGAATGAGCAGGCCAATCATTTGGAGGACCAGGTTGATAATTGGACTAAAAAATATGAATCTTTAGCTAAATTATATTCCCAATTGAGGCAAGAACACTTAAACTTGCTCGCTAGATTCAAGAAGATCCAGCAGAAAATTAATAGCGCCCAAGAGTCTATACAGAAAAAGGAAAAGCTCGAAAAGGAGTTGTCGTCTAAGAATGTTGAATTGGCAGATCTTATACGTGAACGTGATAGAGCTAGACTAGACTATGATCGTCTTAGAGCCACAAAGGATCAAGAAATTGAAAAAATGGAGGCAATGTTGAGGGAAGCTAATTCTCAAATAAATGAATCTGGAAAGATACAGAATTTGAACCTCAGTTCTATCATCTCAAAGCATCAAGCTGAAATGGATGAAATGAGGAAGCAATTAGATGATAGGGATGCCAAGTTGCGTCTGCTAGGCAACGGTAATTTGGAAGAGAAGCTTAAAGAAAAAGACATCGATTTAGAAATTGCTCAGGAATCTTTGGATACTGCTCTAAGAGAATTAGCGATCTCAAAACAAGATCAAGATGAAATTGTCAATGCTCAGATTGATCATATTTTGATTAAAAATATTGAAAAACTAAGGAAATTGGTAGATCTTATCTTATCTAATAACATTTCAAGAATTCAGACCACCAAACATGAACTCGAATCCCCGATTCAAGCTGGAAATTTGAATTCTACTTCAGAATACGTTTTATCTATTCTTGAATTAAGTTCTGACAAGGCAACGGATTTTGCAACAAATTTTAACAACTTTATTGTTGATGAAAAAAGCACCTATGATGATCAGGATACTAATTATCAAAATATAATTCTCTCAAGCTCGGAGCTAACTACTTACGCCAACGATATTATGTTGAACACTAAGGGTATATCAGGGGTCTTATCGAAAACTGAAGAGGAAAAATTGCTTGGGCTTACGAAGAATGTGTTGGATGATGTAGAGGATTTCTTTCTGCGTTTAGTTTCGGATCTGTTGGATAGAGTTGGCGATGAAGAAGAGAAGATGGATTTTGTAATTGATTGCAACCTTCAAGTGCAAAATAGTCTTCAAGATTTAAGCAGATATGTTGATCAGTTGAGGCCAAATAACAAGATGAAATTCTCAGGCAACGTCGAAGATTTGGTCAATCACGAAATGGATAGTACAGCTAAAACCGTTGAGGATGCTTCCAGCTTTTTGAATACGTTGCTCAAAGATCCTCAGATCATTGGGGGGAACTTAGAAGTGAATGAATCTATAGTTGCATTGGCTATTGCCATCACTGATGCAGTAAAACATTTAATTCTTGCTGCAACTGCATCTCAAAAAGAGATTGTCTCAAGATCTAAAGGAAGCCAGTCACGTACTGAATATTACAAAAAGAACAATAGATGGACAGAAGGTTTAATTAGTGCTTCTAAAGCCGTTGCTGGTGCCACAAATATGTTGATCCAAACTGCTGATGGTGTATTGAAGCAAAACAATTCCTATGAGCAATTGATAGTTGCATCTATGGAGGTTAGTGCGTCCACCGCGCAACTTGTTGCTGCATCAAGAGTGAAAGCACTGTTTATTTCAGAAACCCAAAACAATTTAGAGGCAGCTTCATCTGAAGTAACCTCAACTTCCAAATCGTTGATCAGCAAGGTACGTAACATGATCATCGAAGATGACACTGAAACGCAAGTCGATTTGAATAAATTAACTCCATACGAAGGTAAGACTGTTGAAATGGAACAGCAAGTGGAAATTCTAAAGTTGGAACATCTCTTGACTAAAGCCAGAAAAAGATTAGGTGAAATAAGGAAGCATGGCTATAGAGATGATGATAGCGATAACGAATAACCTTTTATCTTTCGTAAATAACTTTAAAACTGAATATATATCTTTTTCCCCCTATTGTGCTAGTATTGACGATAGCTGTCCTCTATCTCTTCTAAAATTATACGACACATTCTCAACAACTTCTATCTAATCGCTCTGCAAAAAGTCCTCCAAAACTAATAATTAATAAAATATAAAAACCCGAGTATGCGAAATCGAAATCTACCTACCAAAAACAACTAATTGACTAACATCTTCTCTCCCCTCATTATTGCACCGATAAATCTCTAAGGTATAAAACGTAAAGTATATTAATGGCATCCAGTTAAATATAAACAACAGAAGCAAATATAGAAGACAAGTCACAGTCCATAAATCATAAACAAACGTTCTTTAGCAGAAAAAAAAAACAAATAGCAGATCATTGCATCAACTTTTATAAGTTGGCCTGAAAAACAAAGAATATTACTCAAGCCTAAGAACAATAAGTAGCGTCTATTCCTTAGCATAATCTAAAATTGGGTATTTATTAAATTTAAATAAATAGGCAAAAAGAAAAGAAGAGAAATAGGTCCATAAACCTTACAGTAATCCATATCAATTATATAATAAATAAAACAAACAGTATACTGCCCGCAAGACCCCTGCTTTCATTTCCATATTCTTGGTCATAATACATTCAGAAAATGCCAATGTCAATCAAAAACCTTATCCAAACTATCTTGATGTATATTAAAAATGACGCCCGATATGACATTGCCAATTCTCTAATATTAAATTTAAACTACAAAAATGAACATATCAAACGCATTTTACATATTAAACGCTAAAAACTTAAAACTAAAAATTCCAACAACCTTAACGTTGCAGTAACCTCCAGACCTTACCTCACGAATAATAATACAAACATTTTGATAGCGTACATCAAGATATAAATAAATGCGAGGATTACAATACCATAATAATACAAATCTTTCTTGCAATTAACCTAAAAGAAAAACAACATAAACTTGAAATACTGGCCTAAGAAATAGTATTTCAAAAATAGCTGAAAGCGTCTTTAGTTTACCTTCTCGAGAAAATTTGGATACAAAATAAGACTTAAGCGGCGCTCACTATTAAAACTTGCGCTCACAATAGCAAAGTAAGCTTTGCAAGGAACAAACTAACCATCTTGTTCATATACCCTTTTATATTTATTAATAAACATATTAGGCAAGTTATATTTTAATTTCTAAACCAAAACTACAATCCATATGTCTAGAAATGTAAATTCCCAATAAATATTACTTAAAAATTCATCGATACTGAGTAAAAGCAACTCTCTTAATGAGGGCCCAAGAAATTTAATAAAATTCAGGTATTTGCTTATTTATTTGCTTTGATCTCTTTAGACTGTAGCATTACACCAAAATTAGATACATAACATACTGTACCCCATTTAAAGTAAATAAATTATATAATAGCTAAATACTACACATCATTTCTCTTTTAAACGTATCACTCCTAACCTACACCAAGCTATATTTTATTTCAATTTTCAAAGTAAAATCGAAGCGAATAATTTTGCATTATTATGCTCTAGGAATATTTATGGCTAATAGAAATAATTTTTTTTTATATTCTGCTTTTATTTATCAAGTTTATATCTTACAATATTTATGCTAGAAATAACGAATTGAAAATTGTTGCATTCATGTAATATTAAATTTTAGATAGCCACGATAAATCTTGCGAGTAAATTTGAGTAGAACTATAAATGTCAGTTAGGAAGCCTGGAAAACTGAGTTGATATTTATAAGAATATGAATGGCAATTAATACTTTCATGTAACTATCATTACTTATTTACAGAGTTTGATATTCCTTTACAGATTGATTTAGTTTTTAACTTTTATCAAAGAGTTGTGTCTGTCCTTCGTATGTCTCAAAACGCCAAAGCGTGACCCTCTAATAAAGCTTTCCTTTACGATCTATCAAGTCTTGCAATCTAATATGAGCTTTTACAAAATGTGTAATCAGATTATTTTTTTGATCGAGAGCATTATGATAATTTTTTCTTAGTGCGGATTGATTGTAATGATTAATTATTGTAAATTTAAACCATAGCCTTAGTTAAGCAGAGGATTGCTTAGGGTTTATTATTTTCAAATTCAAGCTATTCGATTTCATAAACTGTTTGCATTGAGGTATAATTTGAGCTGGTATGGTCAGAATCGTTCAGTTATACAACCATATTGTCAACAAGTATATCATTTATTTATTTTTAGATTTTAGGATTGTCGCTCACGTATTTCTAGTATTCTATTTAGTTAGCTTTATATTGATAAATTAATTTGTTCATATGTGGTGTCAGAGTTTTGTTGGTTTCTAATTGTTTAATTTTTTTTATGCTATTTGCAGTTAAAAGTTTATCTAACTTTTTTAAGACAGCTTTTCTAAGCTATATAATTTATGAATGTATATTCTTTAAATAGGCTGTATTGAGAAATTAATTTCTTGTTAGTGGAGAGAGAGATTTTTGTTGACTTTTAATTTTTTTAACGCTTTTGATGCATCTTGTACTTTAATAGGTGGCTGGATTTTCTTAGGAAAGCTTTTCTGAATTATATATGTTATGAACATTTATTCCTTGAATCGGTGTCTATGGCGTTAACAAGCAAGTTTTTTTAATATAAAAGTTCTTGTTTTGTTTCGTATTTCAACTTGGTTTGAATTTTCAAGTTTGAATGATGATTAGGTTTTATATGATATATACACTTAATATGAAGATAATATACTAATTATGATAGTTTATATCTATGCACATTTGTCTCTTGAAGTATAGGTTAAATTATAAAATATGTTATTTCAGGCTTAGAATAAGCAGTTGCAAATTTATGAATGAGGTGCACATGTGCTGCTTTTGATGGTGGTGCCACGGATGAACTGTAGCTTATTAGTTATTGGTGTATGGATGTATTAATAAACCAAATTTGAGATTTTGATTATAGGTGTGCTCCTGGTTCATAAACTGCTCCATTCTGTTGCTGTAATGGAGTCCCATATCTCTCTTTTATGAGTTATAACTACTTTAATGTTTATGTTTTTACTTCTATTCTTCCTGGTTTTTAAATCATAGCTTTAAATTAATATTAAAAAGATTTATGAGCGGTTAGGATGAATGGGAATAATCATGATAAGTACTTCATAGTTCGGAGAGTTTCCAACTTTCGTTTTGAATTTTCTCGAAAATTAGCGTAAAATAAAAATTTCCACTGTTTATAGAGTGTTGTTATTCTTCGCGCTACAAAGATGGATATAATTTCAACATCTAGAGTGAATATGTAGTGGAGACTGATCGGACCGATTCTCACGAGTAGAACTAGCCACGCTAGGATACAAAACCTAACCACACGATCCAAAGAAAGACGTTTCAGCGATGTATCAAAGTGCAGAAACATCTTTCGAAGGCTTGATATTCTCCGTTAGTAGAACCCAATATCCTATGGAGCATAAAGAACACGGGGCAGAAATAGGAGTGAACTATAAGTTTAAGTAAACTAGCTACTCTACAGTCAAACTTGAAAAGAACATTTATTGATATCTTTTTTTGAGCATGAAGTTCGATGAGGCTTTTATAGAAAGATGTTTACCCGGATTGTAGTGGTTGATATCCCTACAATATCATCCTTCAACTCGTCTTGCAATATCACAATAATGTGGAAAGTACTTGTATTAGACTAATTGGTTTCTTATATTTACTCTGGGCTTTACAAAAGCTGTTTTCCTAAGTTCGCTGAAATGAAACGAACCTCAAAAATAAATTCATCAAAAGGAGATAGTCTAAACTATAGCTCCAATACCTAAAAACCCCATATAGTATATAGTTTTATTATTCTGGTCTTAAATCTGACCTCCTGGGGGCCTCCAAGGGATGCAACTGACAAAGGTAGGTTACTGCCCACATAATGTAACACATAGATAAGCCAAGTATGACTGAAGATCTCCAAACGGTTCTATTTTCTTTAGGAGCAAAGAACCATGTAGCTGTAGATAACAAAACAACAATGATTAAACCAAAAATGACAGTGAATCTAAATCATTAGTATCATGGAACATTTAGGTGCAACTATTGAAAAATCAAGTCCATTTAATAAACTAATTGAATCGAGCAATTAATCATCTATGTACTTTCAGAATTAATTATAATATGTATAGAATCATTTCATCTAATTAATACTTACCCACTCATAACTCACAAATTCGTTTACCTTGTTATTCTTCAATACTACTCCTGAATTGATATACTATTTCGGCGATTCACTTGTAGACGTCCTCAAAATACACAAAAATAAACTTCGTCTACTAAAGAGTTATAGTAGGTATCATGGCTGACCTACCTACTCAAGTAGCCAATTGGCTTTATTCGGCTATACAACCCCAATACTATAACAAGAAGTTAACTTACACGCACATTTATCAATTTTTACAAGTTCATTTAAATAAAAACTTAAGGTTTAAGATTCGTACTAGCATCTATACATCAGGATTCACTGGTCAAAGTAACCTCCTTATCAACTTGACCTCTAACATAAAGTTACTTGAAGGTGATTTATGTCAGGTTAGTTTATGGATACCTTTTGAGTATCCTTTCATCGAAGGGGGGAGTACAATAGATAATCAGGGTGTGCCTATTATTTACATTACTGCACTATCACCACAATGCTACATGAAAGCAAATAATTACATTGATACTCTGGGCAGATTTTATCATCCATATCTATCTAATTGGAGTAGCGGATACGAAAGAGATCCCAAAAATTATAACTTGCTTCGCCTTGTTGATGTAGTATACCAAACTTTATTGAAGGAAATTGCAGTTCAGCCTTATAATATTATTAACAATAGAGAAGGTACAAATCTTAAGAGATCTGAAGATATAGTACCACCAATTCCTGCAAAGATACCACTTCAAAATATTGATATTGTACCCCAGCCCACGAGGACACTTGCTCACCTTGCAATGCAAGATACATCTGCAAAGAAATCTCCAGAGCCCATAAAGCCAAGATACCTTTCGCCATTACCTTTACCAAGTGATAAAAATAGATTAGCCAGCGCTTTAAATATGTCAGATAATTTTGAGGCTCTAAATAATCAGGAAAAGAAGCTTACTCAAGATAAAGTTGAGCAATTCAAGAAGGAGCCGATAATAGAGCAAAAGAAAACCCTTGATTTGGTGGACGAAGTAATAAACGAAGAAAAGGGACAAGACACCCGTTTAAGCTCAACTATAACTTCAATTGAGCAGCATCTTAACAGAGACCTATCTCTACAAAATACATCAGGTATTAATTCCGAAGTAAGCTCATTTTTAAGCACATCGGCAGAATTAAGGAGCCAATATCAGCAATTTCAACATCAAAAGCTACAAGGCAATGCAAACTTGGAGAACCTCAATTTACACGTAACATATTTAACTCAAGAGGTTGAGAAATTAGAGGCTTTGAATACAAATTTGATCAAGGTTGACGCAGTAAATTCAAGGCAAGTGGACGCCATTAATATAAGCGAAAATGCCAAAATAAGTATGGATGATATAATTATCCCGGACCTGGCCTTAATAGGCCAAATATATGAGGTTCTGTGCGAAATAAAGGCTATTAAGGATTTGCTCAATGCTATAGGCGGGAGTTTTGAATCCGAAAGGGAGATAATTAATGATAGGACCATTGAGCCTTGCCTAAAGCTAACTAGGAGTTTAGGAAGAGAACTCTTCTGGCTTGAGTTGACCAGACAAGAAATAGCTCATAGTATTATGAATTTAGAAAAGTAGTAATGTAGTCAAGTATATAAAACTGCATATAATATTGGAAGCCGCACGATGATTAATGAGAAAAATTTGCCTAGTAGAAGCATCTATATTTCATATTCAGCAAACTGATTTTGACTAACAGCAACCATGTCTGATGAGTATGTTATTAAACCGGAGAGTATAACTCCAAAAAATGATACTTCTTCATGGCCATTGCTTTTGAAGAATTATGACAAATTGTTGGTTAGAAGTGGTCATTATACTCCTATCCCAGCTGGATGCTCTCCTTTGAAGAGAGACTTGAAATCTTATGTTTCTTCAGGTATTATAAATTTGGATAAGCCATCTAATCCTTCATCACACGAGGTTGTGGCTTGGATAAAGAGAATATTAAGATGTGAAAAAACAGGTCATTCCGGTACTTTGGATCCAAAGGTCACTGGATGTCTTATTGTTTGCATAGATCGTGCTACGAGATTAGTAAAGTCTCAACAAGGGGCCGGTAAGGAGTATGTTTGTATTGCAAGATTGCACGATGAATTAAAAGATCCTAAAGAGATGGGAAAAGCTCTCGAAGATTTGACTGGTGCTTTGTTCCAAAGACCACCTTTGATTTCAGCTGTGAAAAGACAGTTGAGAGTTCGTACCATTTACGAATCAAAGCTCATTGAATTTGATAACAAGAGAGGTCTTAGTGTTTTCTGGGCTTCTTGTGAAGCAGGTACATATATGAGAACTTTATGTGTTCATCTTGGAATGCTACTTGGTGTTGGTGGTCATATGCAAGAGTTGCGTCGTGTGCGTTCTGGTGCTATGAATGAAAATGATAACTTAGTTACTTTGCATGACGTGTTAGATGCTCAATATGTCTATGACAATACTAGAGATGAGTCATACTTGAGAAAGATTATTCAACCATTAGAGACCTTATTAGTCGGATACAAGAGGATTGTTGTCAAAGACTCTGCTGTAAATTCTGTTTGTTATGGTGCTAAATTAATGATCCCTGGTTTGTTGCGTTATGAAGAAGGGATAGAGTTGTATGATGAAGTAGTATTGATCACTACTAAAGGTGAAGCAATTGCCATTGGTATCGCTCAAATGACGACCGCTGATTTGCAAGGCTGTGACCATGGTATTGTAGCCAAGGTTAAGAGATGTATCATGGAACGTGATACTTATCCCAGAAGATGGGGTTTAGGACCAATTGCCCAAAAGAAGAAGCAATTAAAGGCAGAAGGTAAGCTTGATAAGTACGGTAGAACAAACGAGAACACCCCTGAAACTTGGAAGAAGGAGTATAAGGATCATGATGATGAACCAGAACCTGCTGTGTCTGAAACGAAGGTTGCCCCTGTATCTGCTCCAGAACCCAATAAGTTGATTGAAGAGGTCGAAACTTCTGTTACTGAAAAGAGTGAAGAAAAGAAGGAAAAGAAAGAAAAGAAGGACAAGAAAGAAAAGAAGGAGAAGAAAGAGAAAAAGGAGAAGAAAGAGAAGAAAGACAAAAAAGAAAAGAAAAGAAAGGCCGAAGATGCTGATGAATCGGTTGAGAAGAGAAAGAAGTCCAAGGACTAATTGGTCATCTTTTTAGAACATTTATACTTACTAGGCACTTAAAGATATCATCTGAATATTAATTAAATAAGAAAATTTAGAAAATTTAAGTTTTGATTATACCTCTAAAAAGCTGAATTCTAGAATAGAATGCTTAGCATTATTCGTATTTGTCTCTATTTTCTCCTTCACATTCTTAAGGTGGGATCTGATCAATTCTGACTTATCTTTATGACCAGCTTCCTGCAGTGAAGCCAAATACATCTCAAGAATAATGTAGTCTACAATAAGCTCATTTTGCGTAATGGATTTCCCTCTTACCACTAAAGACTCATCAAACATCCGCTGTCTTGTGCTCAAATCCCTACTGGATAAATAGTCGACTAAACAAAGTAGTTTCCTGATATAAGGTGGATAAACTTGCTCCGCTTTTTCAGCTAAATGAGATGAAAAATTTTCATTTGAAATAACCCTATGATTTGGAGAATTCAGACTATTAGTGTAAATATATTTGAAAATTTTAAATATGCAATTAAGGAAGGAATTTGATTTAATCAAATTATTTGGATTGAGATTCTTCTTGGTCTGCTCTTTTCCAAAAATATTCTCCAAATAGCCCTCAAAATAGTTGCAAATCTGCAACAATCTATCCTTATATTCTACCTTGACTTGATTCGTTGGTAGAGAAGATAGTAACAGTATCTCATACTCGTAGATTTGTCGTAGCTGAAAAACAGAAAACAAATTCAACTCATTAGAAGCACCTGTAGGTTGTAACAATGCATTTCTAGAATCAAAAGAAATGGATCCAATTTCTTTGGATCCATTAATCAAGGAATGAGACTGATTTTTCGATGTGAAGTTGTATGCCTTCATGTAGTAAAGTTTTGCTAAACCCATACTTCCTATATAGTGACAACGGAGCCCATAAAGATAAAGCAATTTGGCAAGAAAATGCAGATAATGAAAAGTTTCTTGGTGAGAAAGTGAGCTAAAAGTTGAAAGTAAGTTGTCAAAATCTCTAGCAAATAGTAATGAATTTCCTCTAATCTCTAAGAGAGCCGTATAAAATTTGATATTGTACTCGAGAATTTGTAGACGTAACTTCCTGCTTCTCAAATTTGCCAAACCATACCTCAGGGTCGATCTCACATCTTTATTTAAGCCGGATAGTTGATTTTGAATGATATGTGCCGTTCTTTCTAAAACTTTTTTTGATTTATTAGATGCCTGTGAATTAGAAAGAAGATCAATGGCCATCAACATATAAAACAATATGACAAATTCATTTGAATTCAACCATTGAACGTTCAAGGAAATAAGACCAGAATACTGGTCTACAAGGTCAGAAGAATATTCAATCGGAAAGGTACCGTCGTCGTTCCAATTTATCCAAGAATTTTTTTGCTGTTCTAAAATAAACTCGTTAAGTGTATACATCAAAGACTTCGAAGATTTCATTTCCCCAGAATAAATATAGGCTGCATATCGAATTAGTAATAACATAGCTGTGAATTGTATCGGTGAACGAGCTTGTTCTATAATATTTGCTTCTATTTTATCACACATAGCTTCATAATCTGTAAAATTCGAAGTGTATAAGAGAAATGACGCTTTATACAACAGAAAAAGTATTTCAATTAGCGAATTCGACTGGAATGTATAGGCTTGTAACGCCAAGACTGCAGAATCAACATCAATGAAAGATAGAGCTTTAAACTTCGACATACGAAACAACGCCGCTAAAGGCATTTCTGATTTCAGCATATAGAACTCGAACTTTTTCTGGGCATAAGTTGTGGATAATCGAATATTTGATTTTTCCAAAATCTGTATTAGTAGAAGTTCAGAGGCAAGCTTAAGTTGAATTAGGTTATTCCTTGAAGCAAGGATATATGATCTATTAGCATAATCTTCCGATCTGTTGAGATTTCTAGTCTCCTTAAAATAAAGTATGGCTAATTTGTAATTAACATACAGTTCCAAGCTAGGATTTAGGCACTTCGAGTACCTCTTGAGGAGTATCAAAAGCGACTTGATAGCTAGCATTATAAGCTTTGAATACTCCATAAAACCTTCCTGGGAACTGGTACTCAACACTATGCTATGGGCTTTCTTAATAAAGTTATCAGAATAGGAGAGAAGACTTGCAACCAAGAAATCGTTCTTAGATCCAGACTCATTTTCAGAATTGATTTCAAATACCATATTTGATAAACGACAGAACTTAAGCTTCTTTTTAGAAGCTTCTAGACCTCCATCGTCATCTCGACACCTCTTTGGATGATCATGAGTCGCAATATCATCTACTGTCATCTCAATAGAATCTTGAGAATTAGCACTAATGGCACTCCCTAAAACAGCCTCAGAAACCATATCAGTAGTTTCAGGGCTACAAGGTGTTACAGACTGATCACTACCTCTGTCCATTTTCTACTGGCTTCCAAGTTGAATATTTGCAGCGTTATTGATCTAAGTAGACTACAATATGAAACGCGATTTGAGATATTTCATGCCCTGTATACAATGTATTAGTATAATGTCTAAGATATATTCGAAACTATAGATAAATAAGTACATAGTATTAAAATTGTCTATTATTGAGTAACCTGAGGTCTTCTTCTGCCTTCCTTCGCTTGAGCCGTTCTTCCCCAAGTTCTAGTTGGTATTGATCATGTATTTCTTCAACGATTTTTTTGAACTCTTCCTTCAATATGCCAGTACTCATTGAATTTCCAAAAGAACTAGGCCTTACTTGGAAACTACCTGAGTCCGAAGCCTGCTTATCAATATCATATTGAGCTAAAGATGATATAGGAGAGCAGTTGATTGAATCATGCATACTTGACTGAACAGCAGAATTCCTCTGTCCCAAAGCATCTATTTTCAATAAATCTAATTCAGCTCTAAGCCTTGAAACTTCTTTGTCTTTAGCATTGGCATCATTCAGAATAATAATAGCGTTAGACTTATTTAGTTCTCTAGCCTTCAAAAGTTCTCTCTCTAATGAGTTTATCTTCTTACGGTATTCTTGAATCGTCTTCATGGAACTTGCTCTCGAATACTCCAATTCTTTGGTTAGATACTGATGTGAGAATCTTAAGTCACCAAGAGCAGTCTTGAGTTCATTGATTTGCTTTTCTGTTTCAGCGATAGATTTTGAGTCTGACTGTTTTAAGAATGAGGATTGCTCTTTATCTGTAACAGAAACAGCATTTTCATCTGTGGTTAAGTTTGAAGCCATCTTCTCAACATGATTAGCTCCAGATGCCTCTTGTTGAAAAATAATGCTAGAAATGCACTTTTGGGCCCACTCGATATGCGCTGACAAGTTACTAGAATCTTTATCGGTAGCAGGAGGTGGTAAATGAACATCCTTTTGGACGGCAATAGAAGCAATGAAAGAAAACAAGGAATCAAATGATTTCTGGACAGATCCCGACGCGGGGTCTGTTGGATTAAGAGTTTCAGCCGTATTTGCAGATCCGATGTTTGCGACCTTGTTTGAGGTGTTCATAGAAGCATACCTGATGTCATTTACATACTCCAAAGCCAAGCAGTTTAAGGTGTGGTCATTAAGCTGATAAGTCATGTGCTCAATGTCATTGGTAATATCTAATAATTGATCTTGTAGTTGTATATTCAGTTGCAAATACTTCAAGAGAAACGCATTGTCAATCTCCAATTGCTCTTGCATTTTTGGGTTTGTAAGAATGCCCAGCATAAAATCTTTAGAAATCGTTAGCTTCGACGAAAGATAGCCACGCATCTCTATCTTCGACTCTAAGTTATGTTTCATTTTCTTGAAAGCAGGTAAGCTCAATATGTTCTTATTCCCCTCCTTCGATGCGGACAAGATCGCATTCTCCATCAAAACCTTCAAGTCTACATAATTTGGCTTTCCCTCAAATGTATCTCCTATTTCAACATCCAGTGGATCTGTCAGGGACCCGCTATCATCCTCCTTTGTTGATCCATTGGAGCTCAAACCCATCTTGCTATTTTCAATGCTCACTTTCTCCTCCTCGAGCATTCTCTGTAGTTGACCGTTGTATGTTCCTCTAAACAACTCCCCATAAAATTCATTCAAATTAGCTGAATTTTCTCGTTCATTAAGTTCTTGTAATTGGGTACTATATTGATTTTGGAGCTGGAGTTTTAAAGATTCTGGAGAACTATTATCCATATTAACTTGAAATTCCTTTCCTCGTATCACCTTATAAGGAGAACTTCCCAAAAGATGATCATTATCGTTCACACTATATGAAGTGCTCATGTTTAGCTTCAATATTAAACAAGAAGATGAATATCTAAAATCTTAAATTTTGTTTCGCGCCGAAATTGTTGAGCGCGTCATATTTTGGTCAAGATGAAGACATAATACCTGAAGAGTACTTTTGTGCGTGAATTCAATTGATTTGGCAGGATTTATCGTAGACTATAAAAGCTATTGTCGAGTTACTCTTTCGGATTATAAGTTATTGGTGGATGATTAGGAGTTAAATAGGATATCAGATTGAAAAATTTTAAGGCTCTTTTTGTGATCAGGTAATGGAAGGTGGTATGATAAGAGACAAGAATGAGGTGCAAATGGATGAAGCTAAAGTAGAGGATGTGCCAGAGGTGCATGATAAGATAGACAGGAAACAAAAGTGGACGGTTAGGTATGTAAGCTTTAATGTGAACGGGGTTAATACGTTGTTCAATTACCATCCTTGGAACAAATTTCGACGCAACTATGATAAATTGCTTGGGAATTTAGAGGGAGACATAATTTCTTTCCAGGAGCTTAAATTGTCTTCGCAAAATATTGCGTCTAGCGGGATTGGTTTGTCTTCCAAATATCTAACGTTTGTTTCCATTCCGAAGAAACGGAAAGGATACAGTGGAGTAGGGCTTTTTGTTCGAGTCCCAGAAGCTAACGAACCGGACGCTGTCAAACTGCACTTGACTGTCATGAAATCTGAAGAGGGCATAACTGGTTATCTTGAGAGCCCCGACTATCCTGGTAAGAAATATAGGGATTTAGAACAGGAAGACGCTATAGGGGGATACCCATCTATTACTCAAGAGAGAGCATTAGAACTAGATGGAGAAGGCAGATGTGTCTGTGTGGAGCTCGCTAACAAATTAGTAGTGTTTTCTGTTTACTGTCCTGCAAATTCTACGGCTACAAGTGAAGGTGAAGCTTTTAGACTAGAATTCTTGAAGATCTTACTTGATCGATGCATGACCCTAAAGAATGAGCTCGGAAAAGATGTCGTATTGATGGGGGATATCAATGTCTGCCTAGACTTGATAGATCATGCAGAGACTCTAAATAACCTTTCGAAGGAGAAAATAATTACGATTAATAATGATACCTATACTAGACCTGCAGAATCATTTGAATCCAGACACATGGAGCAATGTATGTCATTTAAGAGATCAACACCTGCTCGAGAATTGCTCAATAAGTATGTCATTCCTTCGATTAAAGATTCAACAATAGAGAAAGATGGCCAATTTTTATATGATACAACTAGACTAGTACAGAAGCGAAAGTGGAAGTTATACACTGTTTGGAATACCATTACAAGTGCGAGGGAAATAAACTATGGTTCTAGAATTGATCTTATTTTGGTTTCTTCAGAATTCATGAAACAGGGATTGACAAATGCTGGAGTGTGGCAAAATCTTTTAGGATCAGATCATTGTCCTGTTTTTGCAGATTTCTACATTGATCCGGAGACTCCTGTCCCACTTCTGTCGGTTGCAAGAAGGGAATTCAAATTGGAAGCGAGAAGATATTTCAACTTCGTGAAACACAGAGACATTCTTAGCATGTTTTCAGCGAATAATAAACGTAAACGGGAAATAGACCCTGCTGAGGAAACTGATAAAAAAAAGAGTGATTCCAGTAAAAGCAACGTTAAGTATATCTCAAATAAGGAAGAAAGAAAGAAGCTAGAGCAAATGAAAATTGGGCATTTTTTTTACGATGATCGACCAATATCTCTGAATGACGACAATCCTGTTCCTAAAAAAAATTCTACAGCTTCCTTTTCAATTTCTGCATTTAGTGAACAACTCTATGGTAAGCCGCCATGTTGTCTTCATGGGCTTCCTTGTAACCTTAAAACAAGTATGAAACAAGGGAAAAATAAAGGCAGAAGGTTTTGGTCTTGCTCAAAGCCAGTTTCGAATCGTCTTTATGAAAATACGGTAGAACTTAACAGCGAGCTACAATGCAACTACTTCAGTTGGGCTACTAAAAGAGATTAATCATGAAATAAATACTTTTAATTCCTATTCCTGTATTTTATATACATAATTAAATTGATGCTTACATCCACTACCATGAAAACATTGTTTTCATTGCTCCTAAGAGAGGTGAATGATAGAAAGCTCTTAAACTAAATTACAAAACTGTAAATATGCCCTCTTCTATTTTTTTTTATCATAAAAGTAAAAATAATATTACACGCCAATATCTTATCATCTGATTGAATGGTTCACGATTTTCTGAATTCACTCAACACTGGATAAATGGCCTCAAATGCAGCGTAAATTTCTTCTCTTCTTTTAGCACCTGTCAAAACGATCTTTCCTGACACGAAAATAAGCAAGACAATCTTAGGTTTCACCATTCTATAAATTAAACCTGGGAACAATTCCGGTTCGTAAGATGAGAAAGTACCATGTGAAAATGCCAACCCCTCTAATCTTATTGGGAATTTAACATCACAAGAGCCAACAATGTTCTGGATTTTAAAGTCCGTAAACTTAGCATTAAAACCAAGCTTTTGAATAATTCTAGCATACTTTCTAGAAGCTAACTTCGAATCATCTTCAGACTTGGCACCGGTCACCACCATCTTACCAGACGCAAAAATCAAAGCTGTGGTCTTTGGTTCTCTTATTCTCATAATGACAGCAGCGAAACGCTTTGGGTTGTATTCGGCATTACGTGCGTGCAAAGCAATTGTCTTCAAATCCAAACGACAATCCAAATTCACCGTAGCTACAATATTCTGCAATGTAGGCACGATACCAGATGTGGAGGCGTCATCACCTACGTGGCTAGGCTCGACAATGGCATGCTTGTTCTCCTCCTTCATCACAACCTCTTGCTTGATGTTACCATTTTGATCACTATCAAAACCTTGAGGAAACAACAACGAGTTGGGAGCAGTAAATGCCTTAGCCTGTGCGGCAGTAGTAGGAAGCTTTAATGAATCCATATTGCCTCTCAAATATTTTTCAGGACCAACAAATTAATGTATCCAGCAACTTAAAGTATTAGAAATATAAGCGCAACAAAACTAGTAATTGTTTTATTAACTGACTATATATCAATATGATTTCCTTCCAATTCAAATCAAAAGGGAAGAATAAATGCAAAAATTCTGAGGTTTCCTGATAGCCAATGCCAAAAAAGGAAACTATCACAAAAGCTATGAACCACTTTCAAGAGTCACAATAAAGTGGATTTCGCGACATATTTATATAGCATCGAAATATCCGGGTAACCGTTAAAATTACATATAGCAAGCTTCGCACGCTGGGATAATTGAGCTCTAATAGAGGCACTATAATACGAGATGGAAATTAAAAGTATCTTAAGTATGACATGATAAAGCATCTAGATAGTTAGTAGAGTATCCATTATGTATGCGAAAAATTTGAAATAGTGATGGATCATTCTTCTACTATTTACAGTTATGATGGAAATGAGCGATTAACGCTCTTTCAACATTTTGTTTCTCTTTTCTCTTTTTCTCAACCTTTCAACCTTCTTAGCGTGCATTTTCTCTGCCATACGTTGATATCTTTCTTTTTCTTCTTTAATCTCACGTCTTCTTTTGATCTCTGTAATACGTGCTTGTTTGGCATCTTCTTTTTCTTGTTTCAAATCATTAAGACGAGCCTTGTACTGCTTTTCCTCCAATCTCTTGAGCTCACGCCTTTTATATGTGTCTATTTTAGTTATACCGAGGGACCTGACCCTAAATGCATCTTTTTTCATTTTCCAGTCTTTCCCGTTGACTCTGCTGCCCTCATCAGGTTCGCTTTCATGCAACGGATTTATGAATTTCGAAGGTATATCTTTCAAATCTTTTCCGTTATAAGAACTCATCTTCTTACTATATGTATTAGAATAAAGTGGGAATTATGAAAATATAGCAAGAGCAGTGAAGAGTCTCAAATTTTCAAGATGAGCTCGAATGGGTTTGTGTAACAAAATGGGATCGTTGATTCACATCTATAATAGCAAGTTTATTTGTATACACTTAATAAAACCATGATCTCTTAACTTTATTTCATTAATTCACACCTTCGTAGCAGTTCGTTTAATTACAGTCAAAAGTGCTTTTCTTGTCCAATTACGTGAGCGACAAAATTTTGAAAACCCATCCTCGCTAGATTGGTTTAGCCAGTTATTATCGTAATATACCCAACCGGTTTTACTAGTCTCATCAGAATAATGATAATCAATACCCCACTTTTGATCTATCCATTTCCAGTCATATCTAAAAATTTCGTCATTTGTATCAGGAAAAATATTAGTTGATTCATAATTTGAGGGAGCTTCATTCATGGAGTTTTGATAACAATATAAAGGTCTCTCATTATTTATCATATATTTGCACCAGCCTAATCCAATCCATCTCCTTTCATTCTCTAATACGTCAAATCTTATTATGAATTGAAAGCCATCAGGCGCAATTGCAATTTTCTTCAATATCTTAAAATCTTTCGATTTGGTAATAGCGAGATATCTGTCGTCCTCATTTTCGTCACCACTAGACTTTGGACTATGTAGTATGGATTCAAGGTGTTTAGGCTTGGAAACATTCCTGTCCAATTTAACATCTAGGCCTGTAATATAATAAAATAGGACTCGAAGATAGACAGATCTCCATAATAAGCGCCGAATAGCATATGACCAAGGAGAGTGATACGTAAGTATGATTATACCACCAGCAAGCGTATAAAGCCTTGGGCTTAATAAACGTTTCACAAAAAATGCATGAATTGGAGTAAGCAAACCACACATACACAATGCAGTTATAAAATGTCGTCTCCTGAAATTGAACTGCTGAATTGGACGCAAAAGCATCTCAAACATGATAGTTATATTGTGCAAGGTGTGTAAAACTTCGTCAAGGGTAGGCTTTTCATCGAATTCAGAGTCATATATTATTGAGTTCACTGACCACACAGCACTTGAAAAGCTTATAGCAAAAATTAAGGGTAGCGCAACCGATCCAAAAAAAGACCAATAAACAACAATTATGCTATATAGAACAATAAACAAGAAGTTTTGATATGGGTCCTCATTTGACCAAGTCACTATCTCCAATATATTATCAATTAGCAACAAGTGAGGAAATATACGTGCCAAAGCAGAGCAAAGTTGCGGATATTCTGCCAATATATTTGCACTCGAACATTCTGAAAGTAGAGTGGCCTCAGATGGCTCAAATGAAGCATATAAGATCTCATTCGAAACCATCTCTATCACTGGTATAATCCCACCTTCGAATAGTATCTTCACATGTACAGTAGAATTCTAGTCACGTGATCATATGGAAGTGATGTTACTTTTCAGTAGCAGAGGTGAAGGGTAAAGGGCTACTTAATATAAGGTCCAATGTCTTATACAAAGCAATATATAACCCTATTACCAGAATATACCCTTCTACATAGTATAGACTTATTGAGCTTCGATCTTACCGCACTATAACATCCCACCTTTGGTGCATTTTCTTGAAATTGCTTCTTGTTTTCTTAACATCTTACAGTTCGAAATGACATTGGGGTTTCTAAACTCTTTCATTCTTAATCACATGTAGAACATTGATAGAATAATAGCATAACAAAAACATGCACCTTGAAAACTACTAAGCTCCTACGGGCCAACCTTAGTCGAATTGTCACTTGCCTAATCTGGAATATTTTATCATACAACCCGATTTTTTACGATGTCATCTTAGATGAGCACTTAATTTCTCAATTAGGAAATCATGGCGGCCGCCACAGCGCATTAACTGTCACTTTCCAAGAGCAAGCCTTGAAGACCATGACATTGTACATCCATAATGCACCAAAAGGTAACAAAAAGAAAAGAATTTCCTTAAATATATACATTAAATCGTAAACTAGAGTAAATATAAATCCTAGCGATAAAAGAAAATGTTAATCATCCGGCTAATTGGGGGAACCTTTGTCAGTAGTATTGTGTTCCTCCAAGTATCTCTTCCATTCAGGAATAGGAGCTGGTTCTTTCTTCTTCAACTCAGCTTCATGCATACTCAATAATATAGTGCATAAAAGTAATACAACAGTGAAACCTTGAGCATAAACCCTAGCCTGAACCAATTTTTGAGACTTAGTCATGTATTTATCTTTGTTAACGTAGACCCACGACCCATAAAGAGAAGCAGCCCATGCTCCAACAATGATACGATATTTATTATCATTGACCATGGTGAAGATTCTGTCAGCTGTAGACATTTTCTCCCATTTTTCCAATTCTAACTTCTTTTGCTGCTTAATGTAGTCAGATCTGTACATCTCCTCATCGAACCTCAAAGATCCCTCATCAGCAAAATAAGCTCCCAATGTAACACTAGGCATTGACCAAATAAATGACCTAATGGTAGTATTAAAATGATTCCATCTAGCTGGATGCTTCTTTTTGATATAGCTGACTAATCCGAATGCAACACCAGCACCAATAACGATTCCCTTAGCACCTTCAACTAAAACAGTTTCAATATGAGCATTTCTCTCTTCGTCAGAAACAATCTTCATTCTCAATTAATAAATAAGCCTAAATCTAATAAATATAAATTTGTATGTTCTCAATTATATCCCTAGCAAATAGAATAGTTAAATACTATTTGGTTCCACATTCCTTTTTTTTTCTAATTGGGAGTGAATGATCCCATAATCCGCATTTAGAAGGCAGCGATCCGGAAGCGCGTCGTTTTTTGCTCCCTCTATCCTAACTGTTCCTTCAGTGCATCGAACGGTTGACTTTGAATGACTAAAGTACCAGCTTAATTACTATAATTGGTATTTCTTCGGGCATGATTCTTTGCTCTTCTTAAAAATAGCTAGCAAAATTAGAATACGGTTTTAGTCTAAAAATAAGATAGCATTGATAAGTAATATTATAGACTATAGTGTAGACAGTAATATGAATAATTAATGTAGGAAATAGTAAATACGGGTATTGGGTAATTCAATTAGCGTCAGGATATTGGACGAGATATTGAATGTACTTAAACGATAGCTAAAGATGGCTCGATTTCGATAGTATTAATGCTTAGGACTATACGATGACTATAGCTACAATTTCCTTTTTCTGTCAAGAAATAACAAAGAGTTGTTTACTAAGGAAGGGTTAACGTGCTGGAGAGGGAGTTCCGATTGAATAGGGCCCATATTTGAATAGATATCAGTTTCTATCAATTTTTCATTTCCTAAGTAAAGGATCTTGATTAGGTTTCCAAAACTTACAATGATCGCCTTGAAGCCGAACCTTGCACAACATCCAATAGAGCTCAGGTACAAATGATCATTGGAGTAGTTGGGGATATCATAGCTTATAAGTTTGCCATTTGAAAGGGACACTACAAAACCTTCAAACCGCTCTGAGATGGATATGACGGGACTAAAGGTGCTCTTTTTCGAAGGAGAGTTTCTGGATCTAAGAGACATGAGGCCACTATTTTCGATAAGAGAGTTTAGGTTTTGTTTCCCTCTGACATTTTCTTGAACAACTTCTTCAAATACAGCACCGGAGGGTACGTTATATGCTTCCTTTTTTTTCACGCCGATTATCATGTCAAGTTCAGTCAGTTTCCAGCATTCTAAATCCTCAAACCACATTTGCTCTTCCTGGGCCACATTTAAACCAAGACATCTAATTTCACGAGGATCTCTTTCGACTCTTAGACATATGTGATCTTTGGCGCGCCTAGCCTTGATCTTAAATGTGTGAACGATGATCGTATTTGAGTCTGAATCTTCATATATCAAAGATAGAGATTTCACTGATGCGCAACCGCAGAACTGACAATGGGTTGGAGGCAGATGAGTGACTTTGGCTGTATTCTGCTTCATTGGGCCGACGTTAAATTGCTTCAAGATGTTGCCAGTTTGAACATCGAAAATTTCAGCTACAAAATTATTTATACGCACCATCATACCAACAAATTCAATTGGAACTAAGGTGGGCTTATTAAAAACAACTGATGTTTTCGCATCAACGTAAGGCCTTGGGATGATTTCTTCCTCGTACATGGTTTCTCTATCATTTGTAGATATATTTGAATAACTCAATGAATTCAGCATCATCATATTGGTGAACTTTGGAGTTACAAATTCATTCTTTATGATATTTAAGGTTTGAAATCGCCAATTATTGTTCACCGCATGACCAACAATGACCAGAAAATCGTTTACTAAACAAACAATCCTGTCATTCACCCTTGGTGTTTTTAAAAACTTGGCGAACACTATAAACTTTTCTTTTTTAAGTTCATCATCGAATAGGATACTCAATATATTAAATGATTTTACAATTCCCTTTTCACAATCCCTCACCAATAAATCCCCATTTTCAAACACCGAAACATAATCAGTGTTCTCAAATTGGTTGTTCCTGCCATCTGTTGGAGTCAGATCAGAAGAACTATCAGGAAATGGATGATTACCATTAATTTTAGATGCAAATGAAGTTATTGAAGCTGTGCTAGGTCTTCTTCCCTTGTTAAGGATATTCTTCTGTATCATTTTTCTTTGAAGATAGCCAGCCACCGTTCTTCTGCGGAAGAAAGATAGTATTGTTTTCGACATTTTTTCCCCGGAACTGATAATAGCAGATTCCCACTTATAATCCAAGTCTTTTACGTTATAGCATTTAATAACATTCAGACGGAAATTTAATAAACAGATCAAGTTTCCACTTGAAGAGATATCGACTCGATCAACTGGCCAAAACTCCTTCTCTTGGCCGTTTTGCTTATATGTTGTACATATGTCTATAGGCTCTCTATTTCCATATGATGGAGCCCAAACTAATATTCTGTGATCTAAACCAACCGACACAAAGTATGGGCTCTGAGGATTCGAGGCAATCATAATGACATCAAGCTGATGCGCTTTTGTATTGCTATAAAGATCAATGGAATGAAGTCCTTTTCTCTCATCTTCTAAAATGAAATCAGATTCGCTTAATTTCCATGTAACATGCATATTATTTTGAGATTTTGTCACTCTAAAGCAAATCATTGAAACCGCTATTACTAGTGAAAATATGCAAACATATTCCATGTAATAGAAATGGTTGTTTTCATCTCGTATAACAGAGAACAGCTTCATTTTAGTTTCTAGACCGCTATCCATAAATGAAGAATGAATTAGCCAATTAAGATAAACGAGAATAATAAAGTGCATAATGAAGCAAACATATAATATTCTGGAGAATGAAGCTATCAACTTCGTGCAATTTACTTTTAATAAATATTCACCTAACTTGCGACGCATTGAAGCTGGTCCGCCCTTTCTTTTCGCTTCTTTTGAATTTTCAGCTCCCAAAAGAAAAGATGAAAATATATTAGGACCCAACAATTCACTTAGGGAGTTCACGGATGAATTACTATCATCATTGGGGTGAGTCCGATATGAAAGAATATCACATAGTTCATACCTTTTTAGATCAAAGATGATAATTCCAATGAGATATGATAATTGTAAAACGTGATCTAAAATTAGCCCCACAATTGTTGTAACGGTGAAGAAATGAAGCTTCGAATTTAAATAAGAGGACAATTGAGCGTAAACACACATCGAAAAAATGTAAGTAAAAGCAATACTGGAGACACCAATAAATGCAATATCCATAAACAATGACTTCGACACATTTGGTGCTCCAAACTTCAGCAATTGTGGTATTTTTGAGATTGCAAATGTATAGAACCCATCGTATTGATTCTTATTATTCAAACCTAAGTATAGCCTGAAAAGCTTTTTGGTGATATGAGATGCTTCATCTGTCAATACGTAATCTCCTATTAAATCACCTAAAATCATTAGAACGTTTTTTGAACTGGTCAACAGAACTGCAAAAAAAACGTAGAAGTGGACTAACTTCTGCAGGATAATTGATTCTAAACCTGTTTTGTTTTCATTCCAGAATAGGCCCACAAGACTTAGAGCTGCATTGGTAGCAACAAAAACTTCCACGATCCAACCAATTAAAAGTCCAAATACAGACCTCACTTTTCTGACGTTGGAAATAGAAACGTACATGTAGAATAAGAGAATGAGATATAAAGGAATCATGAGATAAAGGAGAAAGTTCAAGATAAAAGTCTTAAACCAAGGAGTATTGTAGTACTGTAAAAGAAAATAATCCAAAATCTCTTTCTGAACAACTTTTTCATCGATATTTACAGTTTCCCTTATTTCTATTAGAGCTAACTCAGGAATAATATCATTTTCAATTAATTCGAGGACTTGTTGAGAATCATTAAAAAACACATAGATGTTCAAAACTTGGGCACTCCCGATTAAATGATTAACTCTTATCACGTCATCTATAAATAAGGCACAGCTAGTTTCCTTTCCATAGTTTATAAACTGGCTCAATTTTCCTCTGAAATTAATATTCTCATCCGGAGTTAAAGTTACCGAGCAACTCAAATTGAACGGCCAGTTCAGCAAAGGGGAGAGGATTTCAACGTCGGGAAACTTATCACGAACCTTCGATTCGAGGGTCGCTAGCTCCATGAAGAAAGCGTGATCCAAAACATTTAAGTTACCACTCCCATTTCTTTTCTGTAGACTCATGAAAGATAACGTAGTGTGCGTTCGGTTGTCGGATAACTGGTGATTTCTCCATCCGTCAATAATTCTCCATTCAACAATCCTCTTTTCTTTGTACTCCGATTGAGACATGAAAAGCTTGTCGCCAGATATGTTTGAGCCAAGATAATTGTTGATTTGCTTAACCCCATATTCATAAGTAACATTATAAGATAAAAGGAAGCAAATAACCACTGGAAGAAGAATTGCTATCTTTGGAAATTTCACCTGAAACCCTATAAAGCGTTTAATGAACTTCAGATACGACCCATTATACACCATTTGAACATTACCGGAGGCCTTTCTCGACCCTTCCATTTGTTAATAGCACCAAGTTGGCCCTGAAATTTTTTCTTGAAATTCAAACTTAAAATCGAGTAGATTATTCTCCCCTACCTAAGTAACCCACCGATCAATATAAACAAGAAGTTGAATCTCAATGTGAATTACTATAGTAACTTATATATAAAATATCTTGAAGTACCTAAATAATATTAAGGAAAAGTGCCTATTCATTATATTGTATGCAGTACCATAAGACGAGATCACTTCATGCCTAGGGCAGCTATACTAAGACCATTCATTTGGTTCAACAAATCATCAATGCGGCCATCAAGTATACCGTTTGCATATTCGTCTCTCGAAGATGGTTCTAAGTATTGTTGGAGTTGAGCTAACCTTGAGTAGCCCTCAGTACAAAACCGCAATTGAACCTTAACCAAACTCTCAAAGGATGGATCATAGAATGGTACACGCAAGGATATAAGTTGTGGAAGCTCCAGTTTCAATTGATCGTTCAATTCGTCGAATATATCCTTTGCGAGAGAAAGCTCTTTTTCAGCACGGGGCAATTTACCAGCATCTTTCGCAGGCTTATCGATGAGCCTTCTAACCTTTGCTTTGCATTGTTCATAATCTGTTCTCTTGTGTGCTCTTTTTTTGATAGCCTCATCGATTTCAGTGAAGTATGTGGCGAACTTTGTCACAGGATCGAGGATGGTTTCTCTGAATGGCCCATCCATCTGTTTAACGGTTTCCTCGTCAAAATCCTTGACACATTGCATGTAGTAAGTTCCTACGCTCGAATACATTGTTGGTCCTTGTTTTGCCTCTTCGTACAAATTAGACACAATCTCCGCAATAGTTACCTGGGATGCTGTAACTGCTCTAAGCGAATCCAAGTATCCTTTAGATGCCTTCTGGATGTTTAAACCTGCGTTCTTGAGGGTTTTATACCGTCTCTCCTCGACATCGAAGTCCTTATCCATGACTTTATCAACATTTTTCACAGTCACAGAAGCTCCCGCTCTATTCACCGCTTTTTTAAATCCTTCCCAAGACATTTTGACAACCCGACTTTCTGTATTGGTTTGCTGATAATTGTCCGGCTAGTAGTTTGATCTTGAGTAATGATCACGTAGTATCATTCTTAGCCCTGAGTTATGACTTCCGGAGTATGACAGGTCGTGCGCGGTACATTATCACAAGACCTAAAGATAGTGTGTCCAAGAAGATCATAGTATGGGATACAATGGGCAGCAAGGATGTACATGATGCTTCTAATGCGGCTGCTAATGACAAGGGAAGTGATGCTAAAGATTTAGAACTATCAGGAGTTTCTGAAGGAAACGAAAGTGAGTCTGTGAATACTGGCTACGCCAAACTGCAAGCTCTGGATCCAGCCAAGAAAGAGAGAGAATTACATCAGGAGTCCAATCAAAGCAAAGAAGAGTTAATAGATAAGATTATTGAAAGAAAAGTTGAGATTTCGACCATGATTCAAAATCTTAGGGGCATTAGAAATATCTGTGAACGATATCAAAATGAGAATCAGTATTTGCAGGATTATGTCGGTAATTTGATGAAGAGCGGAGAACTATGAAGTAAGTCAGCATTTTTTTGGCCTTTGGTAACCCATGTACTAAACCTGATGGACCAGGGAAGCTTCAGGGTTGTACATAGCTAGATTTTTTTACATCTAATTCTTTTTGTGCACTGTTCCTTTTAGGTGAACCTGTTCGAGCAGAATACAAATAGGATTTCGCCTAGATATAATTGTACTTCTGTATGAAATGAATGGATTAATGGATTCGTACAAAGAGAATAGACCTAGCACAGCTTCATACTCCACTCGCCCATTCTACAGTGTCAGGGATAACCTAAGTAAGAATGCCTTCGACTGGGAGAGCCTTAACGCTAGGCGATTGGACTCATTGAAGCTAAAAAACGAAAACTTGAACATTCTACAATCTAACGACGGAAACTTTGAAGAAGACAATAAAACTACATTACGTATTCTGTTGTTCAAGCATCCAGATTTTCAAGACGAGTTACTCGCACCTAAGGGTTCAGATTTGATTCGTGCTGAAAGAAACTTCAAAGATGTTAGGATATCTGCGCTTAAGGCTGCTAATAACTTACCTATAAATTTGAAAAATGAATTAAAAGTCAATCAGGGATACCAATTGCTGGAACATTTCCTGCCTCGAACGAAGAAGTCTGAGGATAACGAAACGGATTTGAATGGAAGCGAAACATATGCCGTCACTCATGAGTTTGAGCCTTTCATGCTACACCCTTTGAAGGAGGGCAGAGAGCCCTTGGATTTATCAGTTCTAAATCAAGGTCAGAACTTGATGCTTTGTGCACCAATTTGTAATATGCCTTCGATGAGGAATAATGATATTAATATGATCCCGAATTATTATCAGTATCCTTGCATAGATCTTGAGGAGAGAAAGATTTTAAGGTTCCTTAGCGATGAGCTCGAAGCTGCTGAGGACGATGAGTTTCTTTTGGAAGATGCTTCACTTTTCAAGCGAGCTTACTATGCATTAAAAGGTCTATTTTATAAAAGAGAAGACAGTATTGAATTTCAGGTGTAGAATGTGCCCATATATTATGCTGATAATATATGAGATGTAATAAACGTAACTTTGCAATACAATTTATTCTTCAAGTATAGCCAACAGTAGATTTTTAGAATTTATTTCCGAGTTCCTCCACATAAAGTTACCTTGCTTGATTAAGGAAGATATATAGAGAGAGCACCCTGTCCATGCCCCTATGGTTTCTATCACGTTAACCTGTGATCCTAAAATTGGCTTTAGCTCCAGCAAGAGCCTGGGTACCAAACCTGGAATATGAATGTACTCACCCATGAGTATGATGTTATTTTTCAACTGCAATCTAGTGTCTATAGGATTATTACTCAAGAATTCTTTAATCAGATTATGTATGCTTCCTCTTTCAAAAAAAACATATTCGGGGATTTCGTAACGAAGGCTATTTGGAATAAAGACGTTATTAGAGAGTTCAAAAAATTCATCCAATTCAATTACCTCATTCTTGTCCCTAATAAACATTGCTCTTTTACAAAATTGCTTGAGGATTTTCATAGAATGGAACGAACTAAGAAAGGCTGTAACTTTCTGGTCTTCTAATTCTATAAGTCTTCTAACACACTCATAGTATAACATTTGACCAGAAATTTCCCCCAAGTTATCCTCGAACTTCACAATTCTTAGATCTATGACAGAAGTGGCATGCATTGAGTTGTAATTTAACTTTATAACGAGACTATCTGACAGGAAACTCGACAAAACAGAAAACAATGTATTCTTCCTCCACATGAGCGAATTTACTGCTAAAGTGTTCAATAAGTAATCAGAGAGACGATACATATCGATTAGCGACATGCCATCGTGCAAAATAATTAGTTTGCACTTCTGTGGTGAAATAAGCAAATCATTCACGAAGCTGTCTAAGATGAATTGTTGCAACATTCTAACATATTCTTCGTGTGATAAAGTGCAAGATCTTATATCTTGACTATATATTTTGAAAACTTCCCTCAATGAGTTATTGGCCTTGAAAAGATATTCATAAGCTTCTTCTTTCTCCGCCTCTGGTAGCAAGGCATCATTTAAACCCAAATATGATGGTACTTTTCCTGCCCAGCCTCGAATATTATAAGGTATTTTTCTGGTAAATTGGGGTTCTCTTTCTCCAGAGAAACCAACTTCAATGCATTCTTCCTTGATATCTAAGATTACAAGGTAATATTCATCTCCCTTTGGTGGCATTAAAGCATACAAGCTACTAAAATATCATAGTATGGATTATACATATTTTATATGCAGTATGGAAAGTAGAATGGTACTATAAAAGTTCAAATTCATCATCATCTATATCCATGAAGTCCTTCAGGTCATCATCTTCTACAATGCTAGTACTTTGAGCTTCCTTAATATCCTCATTCTTGGATTGATGCAGTTTTTGGTATTCTTCAAGATCTTCAATGCTCCATACAGATACACCTTCCTGATCTTTGATGTTAGAAGGTTGAGCTAGGGCTCTCAAGAACTTTTTGGAATTTGCTAGAGCCATATCCGTAGAAAGGTTGGTGTCTGCATCACTCAAAGCTTGTGCTATCCATTTAGGTAACTGATGCTTTTTTCTTGCAAATCTCCTGTCAGCTAATACCATAATACCATAATCATCTTTCCCACGTAAAACTCTTCCCAAACATTGTGCAGCATGACGCATTGCATCGAACGAAAGGAAATCATTTTCTCTTATCTGGAAGTGATCTCTCAAAAATTCCAAACGTGCTTTTAATATTCTGGACTCTGTATATTGAAAAGGGATACCAATCATAAGAACGGTTCTTCCATAGTGATGATCAAAATCAATACCTTCAGAAACCTTACCACGAGCAACGGAGAGAAGAACCGCTCCTCTACCATTTGAGCAAGCTTTTCTGTAAGTTTCTAATGCAAGAGATGTCTCTTGTGCATCCGGGGTCTCCACCAAGATTAGCTTATGCTTCCAAACTTCGTCTAGGACGCCCATAGACTGCCACATAGAAATGATAGATTCCATATACAAATAGGACGGGAAAAAAACCACCAAGCCATCTGGGACAATCCTGGAGAATTCAATTAGCAATGAGCCGTAATTCCGAACCACAGAAGGGTCATTTCTAATTTCAAATCTGGAAGAAATAGAAACCTGATCGGGGCCCTTGGTCACAATCATGGGTAAAAATGACTTTCTTGCTAAGGTCATAGTAAACGACTCTTGTATTACTGTTTCGAAATTAAGCATTTTTGGATACATCTCCAAGGGAGAAATTGTACCTGAAGTAATTATGACTGACGAGAATCTATCGAATACTGGTTTTATGGCGATCGACGCGTCAAGGCAGGTGAAATGAAGGATTGGATTTGGAACGTTCGAGCCCTCTTCAAATGGTTCCAATATGAGTTGGAACCCCGTATCATAAGTTCCAACTAAGGTTGCAAACGTAGCAATATCCTTCAATGCTGTGAAATCCTCAATATCGGCTAACTCAAGAGTCCTCACTAGAAGAGACAATCTTTCTGAGCAGTATTTTAATGGTTTCCTATCAATAAAAGTTAATTCCTTCAAATGCTGCAGAAAACTAAGCGGAGTTTCACTAATGACATGCAATACTTTCATTCTCGTCTTTAAATATTCTATGAATCTCTTTAAAAATGAGATAAAGTGTTCAGCCTTCCTTATGTTACCAGGCACTGCTTCATCCAACAAGTCCAGGGGCAAGATCGGATTGCTCATGAATAACTCTTCCTCCTTTGCAACTTCAGCCATGCGTAAGCCTTCTACCAACTTTTCATATTCATTCTTCAACTTCTCACTATCTTGAGCTTTCATCTCTTCTACCGCCAGAGCAAGCTTATTGGCACCCCTCGAAGCCTTTCGTAACGTTTCTTCCTGAATATCAAGCGATAATGATTCTATGCAAACGTTATCAATATTATGCGCTTCATCAAATATAATGATACTATCTTTAGAAAGCTCTTTGGAAACTCTTTCTGCAATTTTCGGGTCTAAAATATAATGATATGAATAGATGATAATGTTACAGTATGGCATCATTCTTCTAACTGTGAAGTAAGGACAAGTGGTATTAGTTTTGCAATAATTCAACAAACTATCAAAGGAATAAACCCCAGGCGGTATGAGGTCATGTTGCTCCAAGTCATTCAAATTTTCGTGAAAATCACAGAGTTTCTGAGTCTCTGGTTTCCTGGACTGTTCTTCTAGTGAAACTAATCCCTTATCTATTCTCTCACGTAGTTGACCATTCGTAATCCTCCTGCATTTCTCATCCACGACAACTCCTCTTCGTTCCTTTGAAATGGTAGGA
The DNA here is from genome assembly GCA_031081795.1 of Debaryomyces singareniensis. NCBI lineage: Eukaryota > Fungi > Ascomycota > Pichiomycetes > Serinales > Debaryomycetaceae > Debaryomyces > Debaryomyces singareniensis. The sequence goes on from JARYSX010000003.1 coordinate 535,110, forward strand.
TGTAAACATAAATTTTTTCTACTGGTCAACCCTAGCCCTCTAAAATCTTCGACATATCCAAGCTCTTTGGCCCTATATTCCATCAACTTATGCAACTCAATCAACGCCTTTTCAATCTCTGACATAGTACGCGAACAATATACGATCTTACGATGTTCTGGATAATGCATTTGGTAAGCGACGGTTATTGACAAAAGGGAGATAGTCTTACCAGTACCAGAAGGCATCTCCAATATACAATTTCCTCCAACATCAAGTGTTTTTTTTATATCACAAATATAAGCATACTGCTCCGGATATATCTTAGGATATGGGAAAAGAACAGGCAAATCGTCAATATAGAATTTCATAACGATATTATACTCTTAAAATCGTGAAATCTTCTCTGATCATTTATATAATCTTCGCGATGAAGAGACACTGTTTAACAATATTGACTATACAACTAAAATAAATAGAATTATTCTCTAAAGGCTTCAAATAGATCTCTAATCGTGAAATAAACTCATACGAAAAGCGCTTGAGGTAAGGAAAGAATTCAGCTTGTATGACTCTGTCTGGCGGTACATATTATGGAAGAATATCATTCTGAACCAAAGTTATCTAATATGTATTTCTTTAACTTTGGAAATATAATGTCAGAACTATTACCAGATATTGTATGTAAAATGTTCTTTTTCAGGTAGTATTCTTTCAAAGGACCAAGTTCGGCGTTATACAGATCCAATCTTTTTTGAAAGACGTCAACTGTGTCATCCAACCGCTTCGAAAGTGGCTCACCCGTGATGTCGTCTTTGAAGGGTACCTTTGGGGGGTTGTAGTCCAAATTGTAGACCCTGCCACTGGCAATATGAACCCACCGGGCCTCTATGCGCTCCAAAATGCACTTTTGATCAACATCAAGCTCGATAACGAGGTTCAAGTCAGCCCTTTTCGGGCCGAGAACAGAGTCTAATCTTATAGCTTGTGTTTTTGTTCTGGGGAACCCATCCAAGAGCCATTTGGACCAAGAGTTCAACCATTCTTCTTGCATCATTTCACTCTCGATTAATGCAACGATAAGTGCATCCGGCACTAACTTACCTGCCTGAATATACTCGGCAGCCCTTGCTCCTGTTTCCGTGCTATCTTTTATTTGTCTTCTTAAGATGTCGCCAGAAGAGAGTGAAGCTATTTCAGGAAATGTATTCAATAGCTTTGAAGTTTGTGTTCCTTTCCCTGACCCTGGAGCTCCCAAGAACAATAACCTTATGGGCTTAAGAGTTTTCATTGAGTATTAGTGGAATATTAGATCTTTTCTAGACTCTACAAAGAGCACGAATGTCGGTATAACGTCAGGACAAAAGCTAACTATTGACCCCACAATTACGATAATTCGCGAGAATAGATTTTTCAGTCTAGTCCTTACTATGTCCAGATACAATATTAAATAAGTGTTACAATTATATAGTAATGAGGTACAGTTTATTTAGTCATCTTCATCATCAGAATCTAAAATTCTTCTTCTCTTCCTTATTTGTTTGGATTCTTCATTTTCTTGATCAATCAGATTTTCAAGTTTATCAGCATTCTTCTCAGCGACATGCGACCTTTCGGTTTCGTGAGAGCCTTCTTTCTTTTGACTCAGTAGTTCATGTTCCTCCTCTTCATCTTCTTCCTCTTCCTCTTCTTCTTCCTCTTCTTCTTCCTCTTCTTCTTCCTCTTCTTCCTCTTCGCCTTCTTTATTATTATTACGGTATATAGATGCACCATCGTCCTTGAGTTTTTTGAGACGAGCAGCAGCTCTGTCCAATTCATCTTCGTCATCTTCCTCTTCGATTTCTTCGTCGTTAGCTACAAAATCATCCTCATCGCCATATTCATCGTTTCCATATGTTCTTTCGAAACGTTCGTACGCTGTTTCGTATGACCTTCCACCTTCTGCTGATGAGTCCTTTCTTCCTAGGCGTTCTTCTTGTAATCTTCTCTTCAATTCTATTTGTCTGCGCATCTTCAATGACTTTCTTTCATTCTCATCCGCTAATCTTTGTTTCAACAATGGGTCCGTATCTGTAATTGTATTCAAGATCTTATCCTTCTTTTGAATATTCTTCACTGCTGCAGTGAGCCTCCTATGTGTTGAGGTAAAAGTCGAAGATGGCAAAAGGTTAATTTGTTTGTTCAATATGCAATCACCTTGTAAGATCTCATGATTGTCAATACTTTTTACCAACAAATTATCAAAAATAGGGATGTCTTTTAGATCGAACATTTCGCTACCTATTTTAAGAGATATGGAACCATCGTCCCATTGGATAAAATGTGCATTAGATTGTTTTACAATTTCATCATTTCCAGAATTCACATATCTCCACCTGATGGTGTTCTGATTCAAAAGTTTCTCTGCGATCAAATCATTTTGGATTTGCTTATCATCCATAGCACTCCCTATTCTCTCCTTAGCGTTGAGCTTGACATTCTCCTTGAATTCTACTGGATCGAAAGGATGCGGCTCTACATTCAAGAAAACTGGCATTTTTACAGTATACGAAGTATTTTCAACTTTATGTATCAAAGAATGCCTAGGAATAGTTATGTCAAGTACTTTTTGTTCTTTTATTTGTTCTTCTTCACTTTCAACATCGGATTCTTCATCATTATTAACAGCTTCCTCAGCTAAACCTTCATTTTCATCATCTCCAAATAGGTCATCGACATCATTCTCTTGTTCAACTACCTTAGATGGCGCTATATCTAATTCTGCCATATTATACTCTACTAGATGGATCTTTATGTGCCTGTACTTATAATAACAGTTTCAAGACTTAGTGGAAATTCTAATATATGGGTAAGTACACTACCTTGTGCCATGAAGTGTCTTTACTATCAGAAGATTTAACAATTCCCTTCGCCTATGTTTCCCTTCTATTAAATTAAATAAAGTAGAGTAATATCAGAAGTATAAGCTAAAAATAAAATCCCTAAGATACAAAAATCACCTATCCTTTATTTCGGTATAATATTACATCACTCGTCAGAACATTTAAATAGTATTACAATTTAATAAGGACCTAACCTTAAGATGCCAAATTCAGATCATTTGACATTTCTTGAACGTCAGACACCTCATCATCTGTGATATCTGCATCGGTATCTATGATGGGAAATGTCCTCAGAACCAAGGAGCTCTTATATCCAATTAAATCTTCATTGTTCAAAGTTGAAGACAAAGATTTACTATGTTTTCTCGAAATCTTAGCAGCCAAGCTTCCTTCATCTGCGCTACTTTTAGCATTTTGCTTCTTCAGAGATTCACCAATTTCAGAAGTGGGATATTCACCCTGGGCTTTCTTAAGCCCATCTTGGTTTTCAGGCAACAACTTGTACGCATAATGGATCAAGAATTCTACCACCGAAGCAGACAATGCATACTCTTCTGGGTTCATATCATGATCTGGGTGTGTCAATAGAGAAGGCTGGAAGATCGCCGCCAAGTTACGGGATGACATAAGATTCTCATTAGAATGATTTTGAACCATTGCCAAGAGATCTAAAATATAAAAAAGCAACTGTCTCGATAGAATCGGAAGCTTCTCCAATAAGTCCTTATAATCGTCTATTGCTGAATAAATGTCGCTTGTCAATTTCGTATACTTTTTACCTTTCTTGCTTGCTGTATTCTTTGACATAGAATCTGTGCTGACTTTGAGTTCATTATCAAAAGACTCACTAGGAGGTTCCTTTCCGTTTAAAGTGACTTCAGATGACCCAGTCGAAGAATCTACTTTTATTTCTGGTGGAATAAAATAGGCCCCAGACCCGTCAACAGAAGCTTTAGAAACATCCATTGCACTTGGATATTCGTTTTTGGGCCTTTCTTCCTGTTCATTCCTGTCACCTGTAACAGCAACGGAAGTAGCTTGCTTTGCTGAATCGAGCTCGTTATTGGGAACATTTGTTGCATTAATCTCGATCACAGGAAGCGTGGTTGGCTCCTCGATCCCTTTTGTCTTCGAGGGATCTCCCGAAATCAAACTAGACTTGCTTGGGTTCTCAGCCTTATATTTCAAATATTGGGATATACGTGGTCTGTTTTTCAAAGGTTCTCTGAATATCTCATAAAAATCCAAAGGAATTAGAGGTTCAGGTAAAGCATTCAAGTACCTTCGTAGTATAGATGCAGCATCATGTACTGTGTATCCATCCCAATCTAATTTTTTTCCAAAATCGGGTCCTGTGTTGAATATCACCTGTAACTCTTTCAAACGCTTTGAAGAACCGCCCACCCTAAAAATACCCTCAACATCAAGACCCTTGTTCTTGATATAAAGACCACATTTCGCAACTATAATCGGTACTTTACCATATTGTAGAACATTACTCGGAGAATCACTCGTGAAAATAGAAATCTTTGCAGATGATTGGCTTATCGCTTCCTCCAAAGGTACTCCAAAATACTTGCTATCCTCATCTATCAATGGGTTATTCTGGAGGAAGGAGTCTCTGTGTTGTCTGATGGTTGAATTCTTATCGGAGTAATTGAGTGAATTTGACCTCACCCTGTTAACATTATTGGTAGACCTTGATTTATGGCGAAGGAAAGGCACTAAGTGATCTTGCTGGGTATGAGATTGTTTTGTGGGTGATTTTGAGTGAGTAGAAATGTTTTCATTGTCCGATGTTGGTTCATTGAGACTATCATTTGAAGTCAAATTGCCCTTCTTCAAGTTCTTGACCCAACCAAATATTGAAGCCCGGTTATTAGGTGACAGTGAATGACTCATTACGTCACAAAATCAATAATAACGACTTTTCTTACGTCTTGAAATTTGTTATTTCTTAACTAGAGACCTCCGCAACTTCAATTTCTGATTTGCTATATTGGTTCCTATTGTATGAAATGCAATTGCCTATCACAGTTCCTATGCTAACCTATCAAGTTCTATTATGTCAAATTGAAATTATAAATCCAAAGTGGTATCCTATTCTACCTTTCCTTGAAGCTTTCTTAATTTTCTCTCTTTGACCACGTCTTTGAGTATTCACGTTATGCTTAAGCGTCTGTTTGTTTCCGGAAATAATAAACCGTTATGACTTTTTTAAAGGAGCACCAAACTTAACAAATTATAATTATATATCTGTTAGGTTAAATTGATTGATAATACGATTGGAATCTATTAATATACTAGATTAAGTCTTACAGGAATATTGTCTTCTTAACTCTATATTGGTTTGACAATTTTTACACACGCGACTTTTACAGGTTACGTAATTTACAGTTTAGAAGGATGATATATTTAGCCCAAGAACAGCAGGCCCTAGACTCCAGTATATTCTTAGAAACAATAAGCGTTTGCATAAATTTTACTAATTCAATTTAACATAATTACCCGGGAATACACCCTCTTGACCGTTATAACGACCTTTCCACCAACCATTAGTATCATTTGTTCTCTCTAGTACCTCAATCGAAGCACCTGCGGTAAAAGATAAATCTCCAGGTTGTTGCGCAGCGTAATCATACAAAGCAGTACAAAGTTCTGTAGGAAGGGGAGCACTTTGAGGTGTTGGTGGTGGCATTCCATAGGTAGGTACCGTTGATGTAGGAGAAGCTGAGGCAGCATTAGAATATGTAGGAGGAGACTTGGCATCATAATTACCATAAGCATTTGGAGTAGGACTTTGATATCCAGGAGTGGGATTTTGATATACGGGCGCCGTGTTTTGGTATCCAGGTGCTTGAGTCTGATATCCAACGCCGGGTGACGAAGCAGCAGGCTGGTAAGAGCCATAGGCAGGTGCAGGTTGCTGCTGAGTCTGGCCATACTGTCCATATTGTCCATATTGTCCATACTGGGGCGAAGCTGGGTTGTATGCAGGAAGTTGTTTGTTGGCATCTCCAGCACCGTTACCTTGAGCAAGCATAGCATGACGTCTTCTAGTTGCATCGAGCTTAGCTCTCGCGTGGCCGACTTTGAAATGGGTTATGCCAATTGCATCTGTTCTCTCTTCAATGTCGCCCTTTTTTAAGGTGTATGCTTCGACTATGTCGGATGTAAGGTCGAAATATGGAATTTTCAACTCTTGCATCCTGTTATACAAAGTGTAAAAGATATTTAACTGCATGTAGTAAAAACTGATGAACAAAGGTTTGATGAAATCAGACTGTATTTGAAACAATATGGGGAGCTCATTCTTCAACATGTCATTGTAGTAGTCGTACTCCTGTTGAGCGATTTCCATCTCTGCCTGGGAATTGTATTTCTTTTCCTCATCCTTGGCTGTGGGCTCTTTCTTAGATTCATATTTATTAAAAGACCTTTTATGCCTATCAAGGTCAAGTTGTTTGTGATCTCTTTTAGTTGCCATCTTCCTTATGCTTTGAATAACTTTCAACAACTCCTGCGCTGGTTCCACGATTCTTTTCTGGATAAGCTCCAAATCTGGCTTCAAAGTATCTTTCAATTCCTTGACAACCTCACGGTATTGCTCTGCAGCCTGTATACCGTCGGGATTATCTTCAGGAACCGTCGAATTGGGATCCGAAACTCTCCCACTAATAGGTTTGTATATTTCCTCAATGGCCTTGGAAAAATCAATTTGATGCTCTAACATTCCATTCACTGCAGAAAAATATCTTTGGGATTCATCACTCAATTTCTTGGTTTCCATCTCCAACTCTTTAAATCTTCTTTCAGCATCAATATAAACAGGATCCGAGGTTATCTCCCCCATGTTGAACTTCTGACGGAAGTTTTGAGGGGCACGAACCAACGATTTCTTTATACCTTTAAATGACATCTAGAGCTAACCTTGAATCTATTACAATACCGATATATGATATTTGATCGACAAAATTTTAAAGTTGCCAATCAACTATTTCAAGTTGCCTCTTACTGTCCCTATACCATTCATGCCGTCATTCTCCCAATGGTAATGAAGGTCGTGCGTGCCCATTTTTGAACTTTGACACGTAAAAATGGCAGCTTGTGATCTAACCTTTTTGCAACCGGGATCTCCTAGAATGGGCGGCTAATTTACAGGTATAAAAGCAAAGAAATACTGTCTTGGTTGGAAAAGGATTAAACTGCGATAAATAGTTTCCTAAATAATGAAAAAAGGTGATCAAAGGATGGCTGAATATATCAATTCCAATATGTTCAATACATTTTTTGCGATAATTGAAAGAATTTCGAAATTTATTTTCAGATATACTATTTTGCCTTTTTTAATAATCGAACTTGGTGGAAATTGGTATTTGCAATTATTTTCTTCGTTTTTAACTCAAATATGGGGACGAAAGATTAGCTTAAGCTTTAGCGGGTCTGTTCGTCGGTTGATGTTTGGTGCAAGGGAGTATTCCCCGGGTGATGACTTTGACTTTGAAGAATCTTCGGATGATCTTGGGGAGCACGTATTGGACAAAAATGAGATGCCAAGAGGTCGAGTCAGACAAGCGTTTCGGAAACCCACGAAAATGATAAAAGCTAGCTACAGAGGTCTATGCAAAAGAAGTTGGGGCTTGAAGAGCGATCTATTTCTCACATTGGAAAGAGCTGACTACTTGTTTGAACGATACATAAAACACTCCCCTTTATGTATTATCCATTGGATATACCCACGCGAAGCAGATATGCATTATTATTTCAATGGTATTGAGTTAACCAGATATGATGGATACAAAGAATATCGAAGAATGCACAAACTAGAAGCTAGATTTGCTCGATTGCACTTACAAAGTGGCTTAGTGTCTGGGAACTCAGGAGACCAATTTTTGCTTCCTCTCGGAACGTCTACAAGAGATGAGGATGTTGTAGAGCCAATAAAAAAACATTTAGTTGATCTTAAAGAATATACCAACCAGGGCCGCTTCAATGACAGAAAGGAAAAGCAAAAAGAATGGAGAGAAGAGAAAAAAGTTATTCAAGTTGACCGAACCATTAATAATGAATCCTATATAATAAATCGTTCTACTCAAAGTGATAAAACGGGTAAACTGGAGGATTCTATAATGCCAGCAGCAAATTCGCATATGCATCCTCACCTCCAGAAGATTTTGGATCCCACAAATTTCAATGGGGAAAAAAGCACTAGTTTGATGCTGCTTAGTGAAGATCATGTAAGCAATATAGAAAAAGGCTTAGAGTACCAGGGTTTAGATGCTAAAAGGGATCAAAATAGCCTTAAAGTAATTAATATAGAAATTCCCAAATCAAAGAAAACAATTAAGCTCTCGATTAGTTCCAAAAAATCAAGTAAAGTTAGGCCCACTACTTCAAGCATTGATGGTATTGATGCATCAAATAAAATCATCAGATCTATCGAGAAAAATGACACCGTATATTTATTTAATATAATCGAGGCAATTAAAAAGAGCCTTCCAAAGCAAAACTATGATGATGGTTCTTTTGCTCCCATTGTAGTCCGGTTAGCTTGGCACTGCTGTGCCACTTATGACAAGGCTACAAAAACTGGTGGCTCTAATGGAGCTACAATGAGATTTGTACCTGAAATTACAGATGAAGGTAATACTGGCCTAGATATCGCAAGGGCATTATTGGAACCTATCAAGCAGAAATTTCCCAGAATAACTTATTCAGATCTATGGACACTTGCTGGAAAGGTTGCAATAGAGGAAATGCAAGGTCCTTCAATACCCTGGAGATGTGGTCGTATTGATTGTATGGATGATACACATGTGCCCCCAAATGGGAGGCTACCTTTTGGATACAAGGATGCAGACCATATAAGGCAGACTTTCTCCAGAATGGGCTTCGATGATAGAGAAACTGTTGTTCTCTTAGGCACCCATGGGTTAGGTAGGTGTCATAGAAGGTACAGCGGCTGGGAAGGCAAATGGACGCGTAACCCCATTAAGTTTTCTAATGAGTTTTACAAAGTATTGCTTCACGAGAAATGGTCAGCAGGTATTGTTCCTGAGACCGGACGTCTGCAATATTTCAATGAAGACAAGACTCTAATGATGCTTAAAACAGATCTAGAGCTCATTCGTGATCCATCTTTTCTTCAGTTTGTTAAACTCTATGCAGACGATGAGTTTCTATTTTTCAAGGACTATGCCATTGCATTTGGCAAATTACTTGAATTAGGAATAGAAAGAGACATGAACGGTAAGGTAATATTAAACGAAGAGCTCAGAAAGTTGCAAAATTAGCTACAATAACACTACCAATAATTTTGCGCATCAATTACTAATCGTTATCATACGCATAGATGATACCCGTAATCATGCTTTTTTTTTTTTTTTTTTTTTCTCAAATTATAAATTGCATCTACTGAATAGTTTTCATAGGTAGCAAAATTCTGAATAATAAAGATGAGTGTAAGATTGGAGGACTACGATGTCTATCCTGATTGTGGGTTTCTACCAAATAAATTTCCATTAGAGAGATTACCCCAAGAATATTATAAGCCTTGGGAAGAATTAGTTAATAATTTACCTTCATTAATTTTGGTTGGCCGAATTAGACAATTAGTCGACGATCTCGAAGTTTTATCCATAAATTTACTTAGCGGAGATGAGCAATATAGAAGGGCTTATCAAGTGCTTGGTTTCTTAGCACATGCATATATATGGTCTTCGGGAGAGCCAGTGGGCGAGTTACCAGACCAAATCTCCAAACCGCTTCTTGAGGTTGCTGAGTATTTAAGACTCCCTCCATTAGCTACATATGCTGGATTATGCTTGTGGAACTTTAAAAAGATATTTCCTTCAAAGGAGGGCGAAGATGAATTCGATTTATCTAATATAACCACTATAAATACTTTTACTGGCTCGATTGATGAAAGTTGGTTCTATTTGATCAGCGTATATTTTGAGAAGAGGGCAGGTCAAACGATAAAGAATGGAGTAGATGCAATCTCACTAGTATCCAAGGGCGATGTACAGGGTGTCACTGCAAAGCTTCAAGCTGTAGCTGAAGACATAGATTTCCTTGGAAGTTTATTGCTCAAAATGGAGGAAATGTGCGACCCATATGTGTTTTTCTTCAGAATAAGGCCATATTTGGCCGGATGGAAGAACATGGTTGACGCTGGCTTACCCAAGGATGGTATCATATACGGTTCAGAAGACCGCCGTAGAGCATACGCAGGAGGTTCTAACGCGCAATCGTCTGTAATTCAATTTTTGGACCTTTTACTCAAGGTTGATCATTATCCTACAGGAGAGCGCCCTGCGTTAACAGGCCAACCAAGCCAACCCATTCTTGGTGAAAAGGATAAAAGCTTCATAAATGAAATGCGTGAGTATATGCCTGGAAAGCATGCTGATTTCTTGCGCAAAATCGAGGAAGTCGCAAATATTAGAGAGTTTGTTTTTAGAAATGGTGACGCCAATCCAGAGCTTACTTTGAGCTATGATGCTTGTCTCGCCATGCTCAAGCTGTTCCGTGACAAACACATACAGATCGTCACCAGGTACATAGTCTTGCAGGCAAAGAAGGCTCCTAAGCTTGGTTCCTCAACTACAAAACGTTCAGGTCTAGCCAAGGTTAACAAGACTTCTGCACTAACAGGCACAGGTGGTACTGCATTGTTACCTTTCCTTAAGCAATGCAGAGATGAGACCGGTGATCCAGCAGCAGGTACTTGGGGTAAGAGAATCCTCACAGATGGTGCTATGAGATTAAAATATTCAAAGGCCAATGGTGTTAATGAAGATTAATATGTAAATAATCCATCAAATAACCATCTTATGTATATACGATTTAATGACATATGCTTCTATTTAGATCAAAAGATCAACACTTAACTTAATGTATAATACATTCTATGATACTCTAGTATCATTGAGTCACTGAAAAAAAAAAAAAAAAATTCTCTGGCAGCATTTCTCAGGTAGTGCTGAGAACGAGAGTAGTACTTATATGCTAAATAGATTATTATCCATAAGACCTAAGCTGTTGTCAAGAAATATGTCGAATATGGTAGAAGGTGTTTTAAAAGTTGGTGAAACTAAAGTTAATGATATTAAAGCTAAATCTGAAAAGCCTAACAAAAAGGGAAAGAAGCAGGATCAGTTCTTGTTGAAAACTCCTAAAGGTACTAAAGATTGGGCTGATAAAGATATGGTTATTAGAGAAGGAATTTTTTCCAGCTTAAGTAATATGTTCAAGAGACATGGCGGTGTAACTATTGATACACCAGTGTTCGAATTGAGGGAGATTTTAACTGGGAAGTACGGTGAGGATTCTAAACTTATATATAACCTTGAAGATCAAGGTGGTGAATTAACATCTTTAAGATATGATTTAACTGTCCCATTTGCTCGTTTTATTGCATGTAATAGTATTAGTAATATTAAAAGGTATCACATAGCAAAGGTTTATAGAAGAGATCAACCTGCGATGACCAAAGGTAGAATGAGAGAGTTTTACCAGTGTGATTTTGACGTTGCTGGTAACTATGATTCTATGGTACCTGATTCTGAAATATTGGCAGTATTGTGTGAGGGGTTAACAGGCTTAGGTATCCGTGATTTCAAGGTTAAATTGAACCACAGGAAGGTGTTAGATGGCATTTTTGAAGCATGCGGTGTTCCAGAAGCTGATGTGAGAAAAATATCTTCTGCTGTTGATAAGTTGGACAAGTTGCCTTGGGAAGCTGTCAAGAAGGAAATGGTGGTTGACAAGGGATTGAACGAAGATTCAGCAGATAAGATTGGAGCCTTTGTAAAACATAGTGGATCTATCCTTGAAATCCTTGAGTTTTTAAAGAGTAGTGACATATTAAAGGATAGTGTATCAGCTCAGCAAGGAATTAATGACATGTCTATTTTGGCTGATTATGTGAATGCTTTTGGCATTTCCGACTATCTTAGTTTCGATTTATCGTTGGCTAGAGGATTAGATTACTATACCGGGTTAATTTACGAAGCTGTAACAGAAGCTTCTGCACCACCAGAAAACGCTCAAGAATTGAAGAAAAAGGCTATCGAGTCAAACAAAGAAGCTGAAGATGCATCAGAATATGTAGGTGTTGGTTCTATTGCTGCTGGTGGTAGATATGACAATCTTGTTGGTATGTTTTCGAATGGAAAAACAATTCCATGTGTAGGTGTTTCATTTGGTGTTGAAAGAATATTTTCTATCATTAAAGCAAGAATGGCTAAACAGCTTGAAACAATCACTTCCTCACATACTGACGTCTACGTAATGGCCTTTGGTGGCGGTGAAGGTTGGAATGGTTTCTTGAAAGAAAGAATGGACATCGCTAAGAGGTTATGGGAGGCCGACATCAATGCAGAGTACCTCTATAAAACTAAGGCAAACATACGTAAGCAATTTGATGCTGCAGAGAAATGTGGTGCCAAGGTAGCTGTTATATTGGGTAAAGAGGAATATCCTGCCGGAAAGTTGAGAATTAAAGCTTTAGGACAAGGTAATGATAGCAATGATGGGGAGCTTATTGATATTGATGAATTTGTAGCCGTGACTAAGAGCATGTTAAAGGATGAACAAGTTGGGGGGTTGTCCGACATAACCAGATTGATTAAAGGATTGTAAAGAAAATATAAATTCTATATCTTATGTACTTTTTGGCAGTCATTTTTAATAACCATATAACAAAAAAATCATATTCAAGTATATTTAGAAAGCCACGATGCCATTAACGCTTTTTGGTGATCCTCTTGACCCTATTCCATAGAGAATTAATATCTTCAAAACAAAAATACCACAACACACCGCACCAAGAATTGACCTGAGGCAATGGATCATAAAATTCAGATGCAATCCTTCTAAGCTCAGGCAATTTAGTCCAGGCAATATAGGGAAAATCGTGGTGTTCATTATGATAGCCCACATTCCAAGTGAGTAAGTTCAATGGACCATAATATGAATAGGTCTCCTCAGGTAAAAGATCTTTGCTAATGTTCGTTTCACGGAACTTCTTAGATTGCCTGGCCTTATTGTTCTCACTAAGGACATAGTGTTCGGCTATAAAATGGCCAGCGCATGGATGTAAAGATCCAGCCAAAAATGAACTCATGATAAAGTAGGCAAAGGAGTTCCAACCCCAATACTTCACCATGAGATAATCTACCAAAAATTGGTAGCAAACGTTTATAAGATGAATGTAGGTAAATTTGATATTTGTGATGAACATTGGTCTGAGGGCGTAGAAGAATATTTGGCAAGTAGCGAAGAATACCTTACCCAAAACATTTGAAAGAAAAACAGCCTCAAAACTGGTAGGAAGATCAGTATCTAAAACCTCGTCCCCTAAAAACTTGTGGTGCAATAAATGATAAGGCTGGAATGATGCAGAATAAGGAATACCAATAGGCATGTTGGTAAAAACAGCAAATAACTTGTTGTGGAGAGGTTTCTTGAAAAGAAGATTATGAGAAAGTTCATGAATAGCCAAGAATATTGCCTGGTTACTCGTAGCCCCAATAGCATAGGCCAAAAGCACAAATTTCTTTGAAAATATGGCCGCATCTCTCAAGTAATAAGCAATTGCAAATTGAAGAAGCACCACTCCGATAACGTACCATTTGGTCTTAGGTTCATAGCCATTCAACTTAGTTACCTCGGGATGTGCTTTTAAGATTTCCTGCCGTCTTTTAATATGAGGTTCAGCCTCATTTGTCCAGTAAAATGCATTCAATACTTCTACTGGCGAATCAGCTGCAGGTGGCTCAAATGTGTAGGTCTTATTATTTGTACGATGGGTTATACTTTCCATTCTTAAATGTTTAAGTATTATTCAAATGAATGATATTTTAACTTATAGTAACTTCTTTATATTCAAGTCTCGATATGGATTTAAAATTTAAAATAAAGTCTAATCTTTTATATATAGAAGAAAACGTTGTACGATTTCTTGCGAGGAATTTTTCAGTTTCGCCAAAATTTGATTCATTTTATTAATAACTGATTAAGACGTCTATATAGCCAATAAAAGAACTATTAAGCATATATGTAGTTTCCAATTAACCAATCTAAGTATCGTTCCATATAACAGGTACAAAGAAATGCAAAAGTTTAAATGAATGAATCAAAAAAACTATCAAGTATTCCATTGGGTCGCGTTTTGGCTAGAATTCAGTTTAGTATCATGGAATTGAGGATTCATCGTGTCCTGATTCGTTGCATGATTAGAAGTAGGACCCGTAGTGCTCATTATAGGATATTGGGTATGTAATGGCACCGCTTGGAAATGAGGCTGAGAAAAAACCGAAGCGACATGGAATGGCTGACCCTGCGGAGCAGGCACTTTGTAGAAGTCTGGATAGTTGTGAGGATATCCTACCGGATTAGGAGCTGATGGTAATACTTGCCCTAGATATGGGCTATTTTGTGCCATCACGTACGGGTACGGAAAAGTCATCGGGGGTGCTTGAGATGGATGATTATTTGACGGTGCGAAAGGGCCAGAAGGGAGGAATTGTACGTGAAAAGCATCGTTGCTCTGGTATCCAGGCGTAGAGTGTTTGATTTGGTTTTCGGAACGCACATCTGACTTAGTAGAGGGCATTTCGATATCTGAATTTTTCTTAGGCTCAGCGATATTTTGGAGATCTGCCTCCAAATTTTTACCCGATTGATTAGAAATGATATCATTAAACTGTGAGGTGTGATTCAAAATGTATCTATTCAATTCTTTTATGGTGGATGGCACTTCACGATGATATTGGTTATTAGCACCTGAATTACTCGACATTTGTGTCTCAATCTTGTCAGATCTATCTTTTAATGTACTTGGGGACGCATCTGTCACCTTTTTTTTATGAGAGTTTTTCTTTGAACTTTCCTTTACTGATTCTGATTTTGTTTCAACTGTAGGTTCGGAAACAGCAAACAGACCCGACAGCATGTCAAATTCAAAACCTTCCAAATTCAATATTTTCGATGCAAGCAACATAATAGCTTGGAAACGTAATAAGTCTTCCTCGTTCAAAATGTCTAGTTTAAGAGCCAAGCGGGGTTTCTTGATTTTGCATTCTTTTTTCCCTTCCTTTTCATCCGAAAACATGTTCTGGAACGATTCAGTTTCGATATAGTCAGAGTAATCACCCAATAATAAATTAATTTCGTTTTGATCAAAAAGTTTATCATCTTTAAAATCTTTAAGTTGATAGTTAATTACCAGATAGTCTCTCAAAGCGACATCTTCAATAAAGTAATACATCCTTTGAGGTCTTGTCTCAGTCAGCAAAGTGTTAACGACTCTTGTCTTAGATTTCCAACCAATAGATTCATTTGTATACATTGAACCAGCTAAACGATTTAAAAATCGAGCTAAATCATCTACGAGCTGCTTATTGGATAGCATCTTTTTCAAAACCAGTTTATTCTCTTTGAGCCAGTTCAAGAAGACCCTCGTTGTGATCAAAATGTTAGACCGATGCGGCCCGTCTTCGAGTTTCATTTCTAAAAGCCCATTTTTAAAGCATTTGAAAACGAACTCAAGATATTTTTCCTTAAAATCATTATGAATCATGTCATATATGGAAATCAAAATCAAATACTGTTTAAGACCAATATTTAGGTCATTATTACTTGTTTCTTTAAAAGTTGTTTCCAAAAAATCTTTAAATGACCTTAGAAAGTCTTTCTCAATAACTTTGTATGGTGCTTTGTTCGAAAAATGTCCATTTTTTGCTCGATAGACACGAGGTAGATAGTAGTATCCAATCAAGGATATTAACATAGCATCATGATCGAGAGAATCATAAAGACTATCTTTACCTGCCTTTGTATACGTCTTTGACAACCGGTCTAAGTAAACAGGTTTGCTCATGATCGAGTTTAAGTTTTTGATTCCTACATCATAATTACATAGTCTGGTAAGTCTCGACCTTAAGAACCAATAGATGGCATCGATTCTTTTGTGAAGAGTGTTGTGTATCATACCAATGTGGTTATAAGGCTCATTCAAGGCAGGAAGCAATAGAATGCAAAAATTATAGTAAGTCATCGCCTTCTTATAAAGTGGCTCAATGTTTTTAAATGTACCTTCAATGTCATTTTTCATGTTTTGGGAGTGTCTCCAGAACGCTTTTGTTGAAAGACATGGATTTATGTAGGAAGTCTCTACATTAACTTTGTGCCTAGATATATCACCCAAGGCAGAAAAACATCTATGAAGCAAGTACACAAAGTTTGCTTGAGAATCTATGCTTGTAAGCTCTGAAGCGTTATCCGAAAGCTCGAAACCAAAATAGTTCGATATCTTCAGAGGAATTAAAGTATTACGATAATCTTCTATGACATATTTTGCAATCGATAGATAAAATTGGGATATCATGACAAGAAACTTCTTGAAGTTTTCGCTTAGCTTGCGCACCTCGACCGCCCGTATCGGCGTCCCCTTGGAAGAAGAATTGTACATCATATCAGCAAAACTGTTATAGTACATTGCATGTTGATTTTGCATGAATTTAATGAAAGGATAATGAAAATTTAACCACAATGCTTGCAAATCATTGGCCACTTTAAAATCTATATCTTCACCTCTTTGGCTAGATATACAGTAAAACGAACAGTCTTTCAAAATCTTCGTGTGCATCTTCAGTTGAGCCAAATTACAAACACCCATTATCAAGGAAATGTCCACAAATTTTTTGCCTAACAACTCGTCGATTTGATTTTTATAGCCATGGATCTCTGCCATAATATCAGCACTTTCATTTTTCATCATTTAAAAATATTTTTCAATTGCAAGAGCAGTCGACTGCTATGATTTATAGCTTCTTACTTTAAAATTAAAAAAAAAACCGCACAATTTCATAACAGGGTAATAATATTCTACCCTTCTAGCTTTATATATCGTACTTGTATGACCTGTATGGTCTCTTACCAAAGGGAATGTATATTCACTTTAACGCTGAAATATTTAAGACCGGTGATGATTTCAACGATCAAGAATAGGTAATCACACGACCAAAGTTTTTGCCATCATTCTGGTGGCTTGATCAGGGTATATATAAGTAAGGTTGGGAGAAAGTATTGGCTCTGTTAGGTGTATTTATAGTATAGGTACATATATGGCGCAATTAAAGGATAACCATCAAAGTTTAAACGATATAGTTGCAGATATGGAAGAAAAATACGAAGGTAGCGATGATGAGGGCTATGATGTTAAGGTGTATGTATATGATTTATCTCGTGGGATGGCTTCAGTTTATAGCAAAATGATCCTTGGTATAGAAATGGAGTATGTATATCATACCTCCGTTGTGGCATACGGTAAAGAAATATTTTTAAGTCAAGGAATCCAGCAATGTGTTCCGGGTACTACTAAGTATGGACAACCAATAGAGGTGATAGATATGGGTAAAACTTACATAAGTTCAGAAATAACAGATGACTTCATAGAAGAGTTAAAGCTGCGTGAAGACCAAAAATGGAGCGATTTCAATTATGATCTATTTGAAAATAATTGCAATCATTTCACAGATTCTTTGCTTCAGTTCTTAGTAGGGTCAAATCTCGAAAGCAGAATTTTGCACCTTCCAGATAGGGTATTAGCATCACCTGGCGGATTGGCTTTAAAACAGATGCTAAGTGGGTTTCGTCCTTAGTTCTCTTACCTGAGATATGAAGAGCAGGGAAGAAGTGTTTGGGTGCGTAAGTTTCATGTTTCACTATTGTCGCAGAATGGGACCAAAGGTCAAAATTATATAAAGTAGACAATTGGCCAACTTGAAGGAGTTCAAGAGGGGTGAATGCAATATGAATATATCTCAGTTGAACTCGCTGATGGATACGTCGCTGTTGTCTAACGAAAACGGCACTGGTTCAGAAATAACGGAGAACCTGCTGCTTAGGTTTTGGCAGAGCGACCCATATAAGACTACCTTGACGGCACCAATACAGCTCCCTAGTAGTACTTCAATAGTTCAGAATAACAAGGTGCCTAGGTCGGAATCTAGCAAGCTCGGCTACCAGATGAACATTAATGCGCCTAGTTACACACCCTATAACGCCAATTACAATCTGCTATTTGACAGGGGACCAATGAATAGTTCAGAGTTTTTCGATCACTCGACAGCTCTGCATTTGACAGTCAACAAGCTGGACAATAATCTGGAAGAGTTATATAGGGTCAAGGTAGATTTGATTCTAAAGGATCAGATCATTAAGAGCCTCACCACCCAATTGAACTCATTACATAAACTACGCGATGTTAAGCAGTCATCGTTGGTAGGCTTCAAGATGCCCAGAAACTATTACGAACTTTTTAGAGATTTAGCAGAGACCTTGAAACAGAAATCCGACGAGCTCGAAGATTCAAAACAGAGACTTGAGGCTATAATCGTTGCATTGGCAATGAATCCCTCCTCCACGATATCTGCTGGTGGACAATATAATGAACAGGATGTCGCACATAAAATTATTACGAAATTAAGCACTCTACAGTCAGAAAATGAAGAACTTCTAAGAATGATGAGTTATAGTAGCCACCTGAGCTTGCTTGTAGAAGTGGGGCTTTTAAGAACTGAAGTTACCCAACTTAAGCAGAGGCTACTGAAATACGAGAAATGATATTTTTCAATCTATGATGGAGGAAATTAGTCACCTCTGTTCATTTAGGGCCCTTTATAGTATTAATCTGGTTAAATTTTAGACTTTTAAAATTGAACAGCGCACTACTGATTTAATGGAACGCTTCAGCGAATTATATCAAACAACGACAATATATAGACGATTGAAAGTTAGAAAAACGGGCTCAAGGGTAATAAATTTTAGTAAAAATGAGCTATTATTCACCCTCAGTTGTGATCGATAATGGGTCTTATACAACCAAGGCGGGATTTGCTTCGGATGACTTGCCATCATTAGTGTTTGGAACAAATTACCTGATAGATCTGGAGAAGAAAATACGAGTGGGCCACGATAATATTATTGGAAAGCCTGATGCAGAGGTTATGACGCTTATGGATAATGGATTGATATACAACTTTGATAATATTGTCCATAACTGGCAATATGTGTATGATCATATTGATAATGATCGTGGTGTCAGTTCCAAAGAATTTCCTCTTATGATGACGGAGCAGACATGGAATACCAGCAAGAACAAGCAAAAAACGGTACAGATTGCCTTCGAAACATTAGAGGTGCCTTTGTTTTCGCTTGTAAAGACGCCGTTGGCGCATTTGTATCATATGGGGAGGTCTACAGGTCTAGTTGTTGACGTGGGGTCTTCTATTGTTTCAGTCACCCCTATATTAGACGGTATTGTTCAAAACAAGGCAGCATTACATTCAAAATATGCTGGAGACTTTGCCAACTTGCATTCGTTAAATTATTTGAAATCCCAAGTGGATGAAAGTTCTTTAATTCCAAGAAAATTTCAATCATTAGGAATGTCACCATCTTTCAAGAGTTATGTTACAAGTTACTATGTATTAGAAGATTTCAAGAGCTCAATGTTAAATATTTGCGAGATTCCTGTTCAGCAGCGCACCCAGCCACTACAACCAAAGCATTACCAGTTGCCAATGGGCCATCAGCTTCAAATTCAAAATGAACAGATTTCTTTGTTGGAAAACCTTTTGCAACCAAAATTCACTCCTTTGGATGATATAACCTTACCTGATGTTAACTTTAGCAAACCATCAACTACAGGTTTAACCAATTTGATACTTTTATCTTTGAAAAGTTTAGAAAGTGCTTATTTGACTTCTAATGATAATCTAAACGCAGCAAATTCCACGGCAAGATACACCAAATTTAATGAAATATTGAAGGAGTTATTATCAAACGTATTAATAACAGGCGGAGGTTCGCTTACTACTGGATTGCCACAACGTGTCGTAAATGATATTTACAAGGTTGCCAATCAATTCTTTCCAAACTATTATTTCACTCATCCTGGTAGATTTGTATTAGGCATGCTAGGCAACTACCAACAAGACATCAATGATTCTTGGGAGAAGAAATTTGGAGCATGGTTGGGTGCATGCAATTTGGCAAGCATGTTGAACGACAATGACGGCGAAGTAACTGGAATCAACATAGCCTTGGATAATTGGTATGTCACCAAGAGTGATTACGAAGAACTAGGCGAGGATTTAGTCTTAGAAAAGTACAAATAAAGATCTAGATTGTAGAGTAGAAGTTTATAGGTTAAAGTTCAATAAAAACTTAGTGATTTATATACTATTTACAAAGCCAGGGTTCATCTAATCAACCCAAGTCACATACTTGTTGTCATATTTGGAAGCCTCCCCATGGGTATCCAACACACTTTGGACCTTAACTTCAACACCCATTTTGTTAGAATATGACTGCTTGAAAAAGCGCAAGACTTCACTTGGAGTGGGCAAATATGATCTTCCAGAACCATCATTTCCAGTGATGTAGTTTTCAATTTGTTTGTTGGATGGTAAACCCATGTGGTATGGATAAACAGTATAATCAACACCGAAAAACTTGTTAATGAGTGGCAGAGGCAACTTAGCAGTATGGATAGATTTATCCAAAAGCTTATTAACATAATCTGTAGTAATACCTGTTGGATCTTTAGCCAGGTTCCATTCAGGATATGAAGGCTCTTTGATCTTATTGATTAACTTGTGACTGACTCCTTTGACAAAGTCATTTTCTTCTACTTTTAAGTTCATTAGATTGGTTGCCGCAATCAATTCTAATTCAAACTGTCTACGGATGGAATTTCCAGCACCACGCCTCAACAACTCATAAGCGACCTTTAATGATGAAGGTGGTTTCTGGGACAAGGTATCGTAAGTCTTTAAAGCAAACTCAGAACCCTGTTGTTGCAAATAGCTGAAGATCTCTTCAACTGAATCTTGCGAGAATGCACCATTGATAACCTTCAATTCTTCAGGGGTGAAAGGGAACTTGTAATCTTCTGGTAGTTTGCTATCAGCAAATTCTTCAATAGCTTGGTTAACCTGAGCATAGTATTCCTTGTTATTTTTCAAGACCGTGCTGTGGTTATCTTCAATTTTAAGATCTCTTAAGATTGGAGGCTGGAGATTAGATAACCTCTTAATCAATTGTGGTATTCTTTCAGAAGAAACATAGTGAGTTGCGAAGCCTAGCATATAGGCGTCTAAGCCAGACAATGTAGCACCAGTCAATGCTACATAGAAACCCACTTTGTCATCTAATCTAGGTAAGAAGAAAGTTGTTCCAACATCAGGGAAGAAACCGATATCCATTTCTGGCATAGCTAGTTTAGTTTTCTCAGTGGCAATTCTGAAAGGAGCATGGACAGACAAACCAACACCACCACCCATAGTGATACCATCCATAAGAGCAACGTAAGGCTTTGGATAACTCGAAATTAAGTAATTCAAGTTGTATTCTTTCTGGAAAAAATCAGAACCATAGTCAGGATCATTTTGCAAGATATGCTTGGCACACTCGGCAACATCGCCTCCAGCACAAAGGGATTTCTCCGATGTAGAATCCATGATTACCATGTTATTAACATTTGATTTAGCATATTCCAATAATCTAGGAGAAATCTTGGATACCATGGAAGTGTTCAATGAATTCAATTTCTTAGGTCTGTTCAACATTACTATCCTAGCCAAATTCTCATTCTTGAACACAACATCATCTTCAACGTATCCCATTCCTGCTTTCATATCTTCAGATTTATGATTAATAGTAGAGTAATTCTGTACTATGTTATTTAACCTATGACTTGTTAAACTGAAAACTTTATTCTTGTTGACAATTTCTTTTAGATTAGTTTTCAACATAATATTCTAATTTCGATATGCTTTTAAATCCTTGAGATTTATCCCCACCTTTGTTGAATAACTGTGTATAAGGTCGAAAACCGTTGGAGGAAGTTAGATACACCAATATAGGTAAATGTCCCCCTCAAGGGAAAAATCAATGTGAAAAATTCGAGGTCGGTATATTACCGGAACTAAGGTTCGCAGTGACCGTAGTTTAAGGATTGCTAAGAACTTATAGACTACTTATGAACTATTTGGTTGTTATATTTTTACATACACAAAACCGGATATAGGAACCAGTACCACCGGTTAGAGCCCGGAATAAAATAAATGAATTAAGTATGCTAAATCAAAGAGTGCTCTGCTATTAATTCACACTCCATCCTGTGATCATGTCTCTCAGAGGAAGCAGACATCCTAGGGATATTATATTGATAATATTTTCCACTTAAGTAAGATGCGACAAGTACTTGCGAGACAGATGTCAATGAGCCTACGAAGCCCAACTTGACCCTGTTTGAGTGATGATGAGAAGAATCGAGATAATCAGATTTTGATTCGGGTAGAATTATATAGCAGAAAGACCTCCTCGGAGGCTCCCATACTAGGTTATTCAAGTAGTTTTTGTAGGGCAAATTTTTCATGAGAGATTGAGTGTAAGAATTCTGGAGAAAGCTAGAAGTCGATATCACCTTATGCTTCAAAGAGGAAAACCTGCTCTTTGTCTTTGTTTCTGTGGCTAGAGGTGTGGGTCTACTAGTTAGTAAGAGGCTCGCCAAATTATCATTCAAATCATCTGAAGACGTATTCTCATCATCGGCTTCGCTGTCTGTGTGGTAAGATTCTTCGGCTTCAGAAAGAGCGGAAGTTTCCTTTATTCGGAAAAGATGTATAGTTTTGCTTTCTGACCCACAACCTAATATGCTGCCATCGATACTGAAGCTAAGACAATTGATCTTTGCGGGGTGGTGTCCGCGTCTGAAGTTAGTTATCTTTGATATTCTTATTCTTGCCCCGCCAACAGTATCACCAACCTTATTTTCCACAAGGTGACAAAGTTTAATAATGGTGCCCTTGAGAGAAGCAGATGCAATCATTGATGAATCGTTAGAAATGGATATCTCTGCCACAGCAGACTCGTGGGCTTTGTAGACGAGTAATGGCTTTAAAATTATCGTATCATATACGACTATCCAACCATCACTGTGGGTAAGCAAATCATTAATGGACTCATCATTTGTAGTCTCCGTAATTGAAGAAAGATTTTTATCAACTTTAACTATCTCAATACTATCATTATTGTCGAAGATGCTAGAGGCTTTATCCAACAAGAACACAGGAAATACTAAAAAATTCCCGTTATCTGTGCTCAAGTCTCCTATGAAATCCAGTTCAGATGCACATATTTTCTGCATTTGAGCAATACCTGGAACCTCTAATACCTTGATTAGCCTAATACAACTCAAGTCATATATATATATCTGTCCACCCTGTAGAATGACACACAATCTTTCTCTGCTTAGTTTAACATCAATTATACTAGAGGGGAAAGTCAATTCACATATTTTCATTCCTTGCTTAATATTGTATATCTTCAATTTCTTGCGTACCTTATCTTTACTATCCGGAATTATTATAGTAAGAGAAGTGGAAAATAGCATCTTGAACAAGAAAGTGGGTCTTGAGTTGTCTTTCTGAGGTTCTAACACATTATCTGTATCGCCATTTAAAATATCACTTTCTTGCACCCCATACTGAGCATCCCTAGAACTGCTAACTTCAGACGTATAAAATTGTCCGAAGGGATCGCAATTGAATATTCTATAAAACTTGCTAGTAGCAACAGATATACAACTAAAGTCTTGATTGAATGATAAGTTGTTTAGGTTTGCCATGTAATACTGTTTTAACTCCAATGAACTATTATTACTTTCGCAATATTTATCAATCTGTTTAATGAGCTAACATCAACTTCACGTAAGTGAATGAATAGTATACAATTATATAGAGATATAACCTACTCATCGACTTCCTCTAAGACTACTTTACGTTTCTGGGTAGTTGTAGATGATGATTTTTGAGCCCCAGTTGTGGTGGAGCTGGTACCATTATCAGTGGTTGGTTCACTAGTCAGCTTCTTAGACTTAGTCGCCTTCTTTGATTTCTTAGCACCCTTTGGTTCTTCCCATGCGTATAGTGGAACAAAACTCTCGAGGACACCACAATCCTCGAAAAGATTTGGATAAAGCCAAAAAGCCCTAGGCATAGCCAAAAGAGTAACAATGTATATGATCAACCTTAAGATGGCTATCAAGAAGAAAAGACCAAGGAGACACAAAACAGCCATAGAGAGGTACCATACGCCAGTTTTCATGAACCTGGGCCACAATGGGAACAATATGACGGCAAACACAGCAGCTATCAAGAGGATACTATAAAGAAGTATAAATGGGTTTGGCTTAGTATAATTCCAAGCAAAATAGAAATCCGAATCTAAAACTACTTTTTTGACAGGTACCAAGGTTGGCTTTGACTTGTTGGGTTTCCAGGCCCTTTTAGTCTTCTTGATATCACTATAATGCAACTTTTCGACAGGTACAATGAATTGCCCTTGTATCAACTGGATAAATACCTTTTGAGCCTGTTGCTCATTGCCTATTTCTATTAATCCATTTTTAGGGCTAGCCAGCTTTTGTTTATAGTCATCACTTAAGAGGGCCCTGATTACTCTTTTGTACCTGAAAAAATCCACATCCTTGGTATTATTCAAAAGACCGACTCTAGCCTTCAAAACTTTATTATCTCTTAAATAATTGGCAACTTTAACGAAAATATTTATATTTTGCCCCCCAGCTGTTTCTGCTTTAGGACCCACTTGCAACCCTTCCATTTACCTGTACTATACCTGAACTCGTCAATGCTTATTGGTACTACTTACTACGTGTTGAGATTTTTCATCCCAAAATTATGTACAGGCGTTCGACATACTTTCAGTTGAAATTGATTGCAAAATTTAGCATTGTAGGCAAAAAGTGTAGCGTAATATAGAACATATACATATAAATTATGGAACTAATAGAAAATTAATCAAGTGATATATCGAAGGAATTGAAGATCTGTGGAAATTTGTCATAGAGATCGATCAAAAATTTCAAACATGGTTTAGTGTCTTTGACTTAGACATTCGAGCCACTAAAGGAGGGCGTTTTGAAACATACAAAGAATCCGAGGACCTGTTTGGAGACTCAGAAGGAGAATCCTGTGGAGAGCCAGATTTAACAGAATTGGAACCGCGTGCGTGACGATTATGGAAGTAGGAAAACAAGCTCTTGTTTGAAGCAGGGGAGCTTAACATAGACTTTGATCCTGATCTTCCAACTGGCAGAAGAGGTAAAGATGCAATGCCCTGCCTTAAATTTTCGTGGGATTTGAGTTGAGGATCAGTGCGCTCATATAGAGGTGCTAGTTCAAACTTTTTCAAAATGTCTGGAGTTTCGGAGTAGGGAGGCACTAAATCTGCTGTCTGAGAACCAGCTGAGCTGCGTTGAGCATCATTAGGCTTTGCAGTAGGAATATCAAAGTAACTATCAATCTGAACAGGATCCGCATTACAGTTTGGAGACATGCCCGAAAAAGCCTGGAGTTGTTCAAGAGGACTGCGTGGAGACGATATATCATACAAAGCATCAAAGACGTGCTGTTGATACAACGGAGGGGCGTTTTCCTCAGTCTCACTTTCCTCAGAGAAGTTTTCTTCGCTATCCAGCTGCACCAGCTCATCTGTTTGGGGAACAATTTGACGAGGGATTATTGAATCTGTTTCTTGAAAATCGCTCAGGAAGAACCCATGGGGGGTTATAGTGTAGTGTTGGCCCACTACCTCACCATGTTTAGTACTAATATAGACACATACCGGTAAGTTAGCGATAAATTCACTAGTATGGCCACTTTTATTCTTCAATTGAACAGAGATCCTTATTCTATGTTTGACTTGAAATAAAGACATCTTCACGTCACAGGAGGGAGTTAAATCATTTAAATTAGAGGGGACGTTGTACTTAGTTTTGACAAGCCATCGATCATCTCCTAATTCATCCTCAGAGGGGATAGTAAGCTTCTGCTTTGAAATGGCTTTCTCAAACACCGTGGGCGTCCCTCCTGGTACACATACAGTGTAATGCTGAACGATAGAACCTTCAATCTTCTTTAGTTTCAATCCCTTGACTAAGGGGACCATCAAAAGACATATAGTCGGATTACCACCGATAGCAACGGCCTTTCTCTTAAGACTGATTTTATATTGAATCTTATTTGGCCAGGTAGCATCCACATCTATAGAATCGGTCATATTCAAGTTTCTTGGATGCAAAGTCCTCAAAATCCTGATATGCTTAGAAAATTTTAGGTCCTTCTCAAATCTACCTTTTTCAATGGTGCAAGTAACCCTATACAAAACATGCCCGCAATGAAGCCCCTCAATGGATTGTGGTAAATTCCCTGGCAAGACGACTTTGAAAGGAAATTCATAATCTCCCTTGGGGATTAGCAAAGTATGTGCTGTATTTTTCAGCAGCTTACCACCTTCACCATGTGTGCCCAAAGTTTTCAGAGCAGGAGGACTGCGAGACATTAACATGGGCAGGGACTTGGTTTTATTATTCGCAGGACGCTTAGGCACAGCTAGAGACGAATTAGGATTTGCATTGAGTGACAACTCTTCAGTTGATGAGTTATTAAACAGAGTATCTTGTATCTTATCCATTCCGATGTATGAACCTGACCGAGAATGGCTTTTCTTGCTGCTAGCTTCAATGCTGTTAAAAGACACCACCGTGTCCCCATAGCTACCAAACGCAACGTTACCTTCTGTTTCAAAGAGCAAGTTATCCCAATCTACCTTTAGGATGCATAATCTTTCATATACCGCATTTGTCCTTAAGCCATCAGGTCTCTCAATATACTCCATATTTAGTTCACCAATTAAGTTTAGTTTTATCTTTTTCACTTGCATATCTAAAGGAACCCTTAATTTAACCCTACCTGAGAAGGTGAACGTTTCACATTCATATTGATTACCTGTAATTATGAAGGCATCTTTGTACGGAGAATCCAATTTAACGTCAATAAGGTTCGAGCTTACACTATGCTTAAACATCCTCCTTTGTCCATTCAAGTACCTCTTGTTAACTTGAGTCTAAACGTAAAGCTTTGGAAGAATGTCGATATTCAATACTAGAATCCTGGTCCTTAGAACAGCTAATAATAATACTTTTGGTTTATATGTCACTAACAATAGTGATCTGAAAAAATAGTGAAATTCCTACATGTAAAGACAATAGCTTTTAATGTATAGCAACAACTTTCAACGCCAGCTGAATACACAGAATTGCTACCCGTTAATAGTAAATATATGAGTAAACATAGGAAAAAATATAATCTATAATCTATTTTAGTGGCTAATATAGTCGAAAGAAATTAAAAGTTATCATTTGATTAGATCTTCGAAAGAGTTAAAGAAAGTTTCAGCGAAACGGGAACTCCAAAACTCACCATTAGGCTTGACGTAGGCTAAGTGACCACCAAGATCGGACTCTACAAGGCACATGTAAGGGTTTGCTTCGAAATCCATAATCGGAAGTCTACAACCAACAGCAGGATCATCGGTAGAATTCAAGGCCAAAGTTGGGGTTTTTATTTTGCTAATCGAATTAACAGGAGAAGCCTTTCTGTAATATTCGTAAGGATTAGACAAGCCCAAATAATGGCAAGTGTAAAGGGCATCAAACTCGGATAATCTCTTCAAATTCTTACTCTGCATGAATTTTTGGTCCGTGAAAAAATCTGGGTTATTTTCTTGCAACTCAGCATGGTTATTTTTAATAATCTTGTTGAGGAAATTAGTTAAGCTTGGATTGAATAATCTACTTCCAGAAAAAGAACTTTCGAGATGGTAACTACTATCAACAAAGTCCCATGGACACCCAATCAAACAAGCTGCTGTAACCGGAGAATTCAGACCCACAGAGCCCAAATAGTTGGCTAATAAAGCAGCACCAAATGAGAAACCTACACAATAGAATTTTCTGTGAGGGAACGATGCTCTATAGCTATCTATGACCTCTTTAATATCTTCGATTGAGAGTCCAGAGAATAACTGACCTGTCGTAAGTTTAGTTCGACAACAACCCCTTGAATTTACTACGACTATATCCCAGGCCTTTCCCAGTTTCAGTTCCGTGGTCAAGAGCTCTGCAAAGTTTCTAATCAAAGATTCATTAGAACCTCCCCCGAGTCCATGGAACACAAAACAAAGAGGTTTTTCTTGGTCATTGCTAGGTTTTCTTATTTTATCTAATTCAGAATCGGTGAGGAATCTGGTTCTAGGATGTAATTTGGGCCATCCTTTAGGAAGGGTTTCATCGTAGAGTTTTTGAAAGTCTTCTTTGGAGGATGGCTCCTCTATGACGTGATCCAACGAGCATATACCACCATCCGAGTAGGTGAAAATCTCTCTTCCGTAGTATACTGGAAAGCTCTCGCCGGTATTAGAAGACGCATAATACAAAGTTTGTAGAGTTCCGTTGAAAAGCCAAGGCATTAACCAGAGCTTATCAATTTCATTGATTCCCATATTGTCCTTAATGAACTTTGAATAATCGACTTTTTCACCATCATTTTTGAGTAATTGTAAGCTTTTATCACCATCTGCTTGATGTATCTTAAAACTACATCTAAATCCCCATTGACGAACCATGTTGCTGAAACTACCTGGTAGAACCTATTATAAAATATATAGTCCTAAATATAGAGCCTCGGATACAAGTGCGATAACTGAAACGTGATATTCTTAATCTAAATTCTTCTAAATACTTGGAGGAGCTAAGATTTGCCATTTGGTACGGACCCATTCTTATTAGTACTATGGGTACGAGAAAGTTTTGCCTCAAGAATGGCTGATTTTGATTTCTTCGATTGAGCACTATTCTCTAAATGTCCTCTATCATCAAGTTCAACAGTACCAGCACTTTCGAATAGAGACACCTTGCCCGCTAATAACCCTAAAGTTTCTAATACTTCACCGGGATCTGTAAGATGGGATTTAGCTAATGTCTTTTTCGATGCTGGGCCAACGACAACAGTATATACCCCATAAGATCCGAATTCGTTATGGGCTAAACCTTCATCTTTCCAGCCTTGTTCAATTACAGATAAGGATTTGAACATGTCTTCATCGGTAAGATCATCTCCTAAACACATCGTAAAACTTGGTAGAGTTTTATCTTTCATTTGGGCTTCTGATTTTTCTGATGAAGAATTTCCAAGTCTACCCAATACTAACCTCTTAGCGATTTCACCTTTGTTGACAAACTTAGGGCGGACCTCGATATTTGCTTTACCAGTCATCACTTCGACATCATATTCTTTTGCAATTGTATCTTTCAATTCTTTAACAAGGTTTGAAGCTTGAAAAGCACCCAATTGAGGATCAGCTCTCCTATAATGCCAGGTTAAGGCAACTTTCTTTGTCTCGATATGTGTACCTGGTGTCCTTTCAGTGTAGTAACTGTATATGGATTGAACCTTTGATTGCCAAGACATATCAAACGTTGCAGCTAGGTTAACCCACTCTTTCTTTCCAATGTCTCTCATAAAACACCCATGTTCTGCTGAAAGTCCAACATGCTTCTTTCCGAACCATTTATCAAGAAATTTTTGATCTCTTCCAGAAATAATCCATATGTCATTTCGGGGATCGCTAGCTAACAAATCCAAAATAGCGTTCAATCTCGAGGAAGGAATGGCAGCAGCTGGATCAGTAACAATCGGTGTTAGTGTTCCATCATAATCAAAAAGAAATAAGCGCTTATTTGCCTTAAGATAATTTTTCAAGATTAAAGGACGGTCTAAAATAGGAGTCACTGTTCTATGATGGGAAGTGTTGATATGCGCAACTAACGAAGCAATGAATAAGGACGTCCATGTCTGTACTGTATTAGAAAGCACATTCTCATATAATTTCATCTCTAAAACTTTCTTTTCATTATCAGTCATCGAAAATGAATCATATATCGTTTTTGCGACTCCAACAGGATCCCAAGGATTCACCAAAGTAACATCTTTCAAAACAGATACTGTTCCAGTGAATTCAGAGAGAACCAAGGGTGAATGCTTTTCCTTCTGGCATATAACAAATTCAAGAGAGGTTGTATTCATAGCATCCCTTGCTGAAGTTATCAAAGCCAAATCTGCAACTTTGAGGAGAGCGAGGTATTCATTTTTATTGATCCTCTTCTGAAAATATTCTATTGGGGTCCAATGTAACCCTCCAAACTTGTTATTAATATGGTTCACGAGTTCAGTCAACTTCTCGGCATATTTCTTGGAATGGGAGAAACATGGACTTGAAACCTGTATCAACACCACTTTCTTTCTCCATTCGGGATACATTTCCAAAAACACCTCATACGCCTTAAACTTTTGATAAACACCTCGAACAGAATCAAGCCTATCTCTACCAACTATGATCTTCATATTGCCATAGACGTCTCTTATAGCGGCAGCTTTTTCCTCAACCTCTTTGGAAAAGAAACAATCCTGTTCGATCTTTTTAGCATCAATACCAATAGGTAAGGCTTCGACAAGCACCTTGGAACCGTAGACTTGCACACTGTCCCCTGAAACTTCATAACCGAGAACACGCGAGCAGCAAGATATGAAATGATCTTTGAATGATTCAGACTGGAATGAAATCTTGTCAGCGCATAAAATCCCATCTAAGATTTGAGATCTTTTGGACAAGCAACGAAAATATTCAGAAGAAGGGAATGGCACATGAAGGAAAAATCCAATTATGGCAGAAGGAAACTCTGATCTTATTAGTTGAGGCAAAAGAAGGAGGTAATAATCATGGATCCAGATAATATCTCCAGGTTTGTAGATCTGCTTAATCTTATTCAAGTATGCTTCGTTAAACTTGACATAATCATGCCACCATGTAGTCTCTGCTTGCCCATCGCTAGGATGAGCTTGGATGTAATGTAAAATGGTCCAAAGGACATTTTCTGCATATTTGCGCCAACGGGATTGATCCTTTCGAAGAAGCCATACGGGATGAATATTGTCCGATTTGTTTGCTTCACAAAGCATTCGCTCTAAGTTGGACTTGTCTTGATCATCCAAATATAAAGAATCATCGTCTTCTGGCCTCCTATAAGCTACTTCGGTTTGGATCTCACCTGTCCACGCAATGAGGTGAGTTTCCCAATCAGTATCTTGGTCTAGAAATGAATATGAGGAATAAAGTGCTGAATTCCCAATAACAGGCTGAACCTCCCAGCTCTCCAGCCCATCCCTTGATACCTTTTTAATCAATTTATTAGGAAGCAGCGTTGTAACATTTAGAATCCTTCCACTTAATGGAACCTTCGATTGATTCAAGCAATCGGTAGCAACCACCATTTTCTATCAAAATTAAAACTTTTATCTTTCAATAATCAAATAACTTTCAGAAAGAATTTAATATAGCTACTTTAGATATATCAAATTTAATCCTTAGTGAATTTACTAATAGGCAACTTCGGACAATAGTGATATCTTCAATGCGATAGAGCAATCTAATCTTGCGAACGCACAAAATTCGATTTGGACAGGAAATACAGATTAGAACTACTACTTGAATACTATTTAAATCATACATTCCTTATGCCTAAATACCATTAAGGACTGAATTATCAAGAATGAAGAACAAAAAAACTTAAAAGTAAGATAACAGGATCAACTCAAGTTTAAAATCACTTGAAAGAGGAAGTATTCAAACCAATTCGATAAATATATATATATATATATATTGGGATATCATATTGGATATATCCAAGGCCAGTATGCTTTGATTATGAGGATAAATTTGTTGGATGGGCGTCGAACTTCCAAACATGCATTAAGCAGCTTGGCCAAACAGCAATGCTAATTTCAAGGTACTAGCTCAATTTCAGAAATGTAAATTCGTAATATTCCTATAGTGCACATTACACCTTTGAATAGAGCATAAAAATAACGATTCAAGTAAATACTATCAAGTGCATACCGTACACACATAAATTGATAACCCAGTGTGAAACAGATTAGATTGATCTATGAGGGCGAGTCAGTGAAGCCTAAGAACTTAAGATTGTGGTTCTGGAGAAGCCTCAGCAGGGACATCAGCAGACTTCTTGTATTCATCATATGCAGTTAAAGCGTCTTCAAAATGATTGTTGAACAATTCATCATCCTCTAACAAAGCCAAGATTTCTTGGTTGTCTAAATCTAACATCATACCAGTTATCTTACCGGCAGCTTCTGGTTCTTGTGCTCTTCCGGTAGATACTACCTTAGGATATAATTCTTCACCCAAAATTCTCTTCTGTTGATCAGCTGGGGCACTAGCCAATATTGCGACTAAATCCTTCTTTTGACCTCTTACTGAGTTTCTTGGGTAGTAACCTCTTTGTTGACGACCACCAGAACCGTTGAACTCACCGTAAACAGGAGGCATACCGTAGACAGGACCGGGTCTTCCCCATTGACCTTGAGGTGGCGGCATTTGACCTCTTGGCATCATCATTTGAGGGTTTGGACCTGGGAAAGGAGCATTTGCTCTTCCATTAGGTGGAAAAAATCCTGGT
The DNA here is from genome assembly GCA_031081795.1 of Debaryomyces singareniensis. NCBI lineage: Eukaryota > Fungi > Ascomycota > Pichiomycetes > Serinales > Debaryomycetaceae > Debaryomyces > Debaryomyces singareniensis. Next base: position 567,444 of record JARYSX010000003.1, read on the forward strand.
TGTTGACCATAAAACATTGGTGGCATAAATTGACCAGACATGCCACCAGCAGAGTTTTGCATTCTGATTTGGTTTCTGGCTTGGATTTGTTGTTCCAATTGAGAACGTCTAACATCCTTACGTTGAGCCAACGCAACATATAATGGTTTACCGTTGACCATTCTTTGGTTCATCTCAGTAATAGCCTTGGTAGCCTCTTCAGGAGCAGAAAAACAAACGAAACCGAAACCCTTGGATTTCCCACTTTCGTCAACCATAACTCTAGCAGAAGTTATAGAACCAAAAGGCTTAAATTCTTCTTCCAACTTTTCTGAGTCAATAGAATCATCTAAATTCTTGATGAACAAGTTGACGCCTTGGTACTTAGATAACTTTTCTAATCTAGCAGCCTCGTATTGTTTCTTCAATTCCTCCATTCTTTCTCTCTTCTTCTGAGCTCTACCAACGTAAAGCTTTTGACCATTAATCTCCTTCTCGTTCATTTCTTCAACAGCCTTTACTGCAGCCTCGTGTTCCTCGTAGTTGATAAAACAGAATCCCTTAGATTTACCTTCAGCATCGACCTCGAGGTGGAAGGAAGTAATCTTACCAAATGGCTCAAACATTTCTCTAAGTTCAGCTTCGCTCAAGCTTTGCTCAATGTTCTTGGCGTATACATTGGTGTAATTAGCCTTCATCTCTTCAAACTTGGATTCACGCTCCTTCTTACTAACGTGCTTACCGACATAAACTTCACGGTCGTTCAAAAGCATACCGTTCACGTTTTCTATAGCAGCATTGGCGGCTTCGGCAGTCTCGTAGTGAACGAAACCAAAGCACTTAGAGTTACCCATCTCATCAGTTGCAACCTTACAGGACAAAATTCTACCGAAAGCAGAAAAGGTGTCGTGCAAAGCCTTGTTATCAATAGCAGGGTGCAAGTTCTTGATGAAGATATTACCGTCACCGTTTCTTCTCAAAGATGGATCTCTTTGAGACCACATAATACGGCATGGACGGCCCTCAATAAGACTGTAATTCAACTCTTCCAAAGCTTTCTCACCATCATCAGTCTTGTGGAAGTTAACATAAGCATACCCTAAAGATTTCTTAGTGACAGCATCCCTACAAACTCTGATAGATGAAACTTGTCCAATTGGAGAAAAAATCTCAAACAATAAAGCCTCATTTACAGATGGTGACAATTCTCCAACATATAAAGAAGCTGATGTTTCAGACATTTGCGATGATTCTGGTGCTTCAGCAGAATCATTACCCTCTGCAGCCTCAGTACCCTTGGTACTTTCAGTAGTACTTTCGAGGTTCAATTTCTCCAAAGATTCTTGGACTTCTTTAGCTTCAGCGGCTGACATTTTTTTTTTTTACTTTTTTATGATGTTTTTAAAAAAAAAACTACTTATTGTTTTTTTTAATCAATATTACAGCTACCTGGTATAGTTCCTGAAGGTATAATCCAAAATAGTCTTGAAACCTTGTTTGGGGTGTATCTATTGATGTTTTAAAAATTTCTCGATGCACCGTAGCGTGAAAATTTTTGTGAATCGTAAAACTTACACAAAATGAAAATGTTACCCGCCAAATGTTTATACAGAACAAGTCCCATTCATTAGACCAGTTGATGCTCCTAGGGCTTAATCATATAGTGAATGTTAAAATAAACACAAGAAGTATTAAGATTTGTTTAGTTCAGTTTATACATAACAGTTTATAATATATATCTGCAATCGTAAGAAGATAGTGTAAAACAAAATGGGTAGATCTAAAGAAGACAAAGAAAGGGTACAATGCAAGAATATAAAGATCAGCGGTTGGAATTTTCTTTTGAATCCTTGGATGAGGCTTGAGATTTCACTCTAGTATACATGTTGTTAATTTTCTTGCTAGGGACCTTTGCTGGCCAGTATAGAGAAGCGTAGGACCATAAATGTTTGGCTAGTTTAGGTTGCGAAATATTCTTGGGAGTGGAAACAACATTCTCTATGAAATCACCAATGTTGAGGAGTTCAGTCTTTAGTATGTTTGCCCATTCCGATTTCTCGAGTCCTGCATTACCCTTATGAAGTCTCATTAAACTCTTGGAGATTGGTTTTAGCGTAGCTTTGCATATACCTTCATCCATACTATCGTATTCTAGTTCAGCGTCCACAGGTTCCTCCTTGACGTGCGGAGTATTGTTGGCAGGCACAGGTGAGTCCTTCGCATTTTTAGGGCGGTTCTTTTCGTGCTTGGCCTTTTCTTTAGAAGTTTCTTTTGAATTATCTTTAGATTTGTCTTTGGATTTGTCTTTGGATTTGTCTTTGGATTTGTCTTTGGATTTGTCTCTGGATTTGTCTTTTGCTGATAACTTCTGCTTTTTGAGTTCGGGCGACTGAGATTTTGCAGATCTCCTTGCTGGTGTTTCTTTAGCTTTCGTTACTTTCTTCTTTGCAGTGCCATTAGCAGCGCGTGAATTAGTCGAAGGCTCATCGTCGCCCCTCAACGTGCTCAACAAATAATCTACTCTTCTTCCCAAATGTACCGAGCCTGGAACCTTCTTTGCTGCTTTTTCTTCTTTGCCATCCTTTCCGTTGGCTGAACCTTCCAAGAATAATTTATTCTGCAATCCTAGAATTGGATCATCTCTTATCTGTGGCCACAGACCAAACCCAAATTTGAAAACACCAACCAACAACATTGCATCATCCTTTTCGGTCCAGTTACAGTTCCATGAAGCAACTGGCTTTGGTGGCTTAGCAAATCTGAAAGAGGTAGGGTCTGTCTCCGGAATCAAAGAGCGAAGAAGTTTCATATCCAGTGGCCTCGATAGCACGAGTTCGGCATTGATATTCTTTACTCCCTGGTATTCAAAAAGAACAGCCTTCATTTCCTTTTTCTTAGCAACCCACAAGGCCACTGGAGCAGCTCCGTCTTGTGTAATAGTAGATTTATCCTTCAGCTCTGCAGCCTTTCGTTCTAATTCTGCTAATGCCTTTGCTCTCCTGGTATTTTCCTCCTTAACCAACCTTTTCGAAATATTTATAATTTCATTGTATGCATGTTTGATTAAGACAGGATACTTGTTTGAGATACTACCATCTTCTACAAGTCGTTCCCATTTTCCAGTTAGGTCTCCAATTCTCAAGATTGCTTTATAGATTCCCCTTATTTCCTTCTCCGAAAGTTGATGATTAGCAGCATTTCTCTTTCTAGCTTTCTGTTTAGAATCATCCTCGTCATCACTTGCATTCTGGGATTGATCAGGGGTGCTCTTCACTGCTGCTCTTCTTTTTGAGAACATAGCAATCTGTTCTTGCAAGAATTGGTCATCAGATTTCTTTTTCTCTTCTTCTTTGAGCTTTTCAAGCTCGTCCTGAGGGATTATATCATCCCATTCTATATCAGCTTTGTAATCAGTGACTTCGAACTGCTTCAAGAATTCTTCGGAACCTAAGTTAGATTCTCCTAAGTCAGGAGTCGTAACATGATCTTCTGCATGATTTAAGACTTCATCCAAATTCAAATCTTCCAATTTTTTCTGATTATCATTTGCCTTAAACATATTGCCTGCACCGAATTTCAAAATTTGGGACAACTCACTCGTCGTTGGTTCAGTTTTACTTTTCTTGGAACTAGGGTCCGTAATACCCAATGAAATAATTGCATATTCTAAAATCATCTTTTTTCTTGCTCTTTCTAAAATCTCCTCTTCAACTGTGTCCTTACTGACAAATCTATAGACAGAAACATGATTTTTCTGGCCTATTCTATGGGCCCTAGCCATTGCTTGCAAATCCGCTTGAGGGTTCCAATCAGAATCGAAGATAATTACTGTATCTGCTGTCATTAAGTTTATACCTAAACCACCAGCTCTAGTTGATAATAGAAAAACAAAATCCTTTGAATCTGGAGCATTAAAGTGGTCTATCGATAGCTTACGTTGAGCAGACGGTATACCACCATCTAATCTCTGGTATTGATATCCTTTAATGGAAAGATAATCTGCCATTATATCCAACATTCTGACCATCTGGGAAAAGATTAAAACCCTATGGCCTTCTTTTTTAAGTCTAGTTAATAATTGCTCGAGTAATACCATCTTTCCAGAAGACATAATAAGGCCCCTTAAAATATTATCACGGGAATTAGATTGGGCTTTGATTAACACTCTCTCTTCAGCGCCATCAAATAAATAAGGATGATTAGATGCTTTCTTAAGCTCGCTCATAACATTAAGCAAAGAAATCTGAGAGCCTTTATTACCTGCGTTTAAAGCTGAATAGTTTTTGGTGATAATATTCTTGTAATATTCTGTCTGTAAATCCGATAGTTCGACACGTAATATTCTCTCAGATTTCGAAGGAAGTGATTTTTCAACATCTTTCTTCAATCTTCTTAATATAAATGGTTGAATTTTCCTTTGTAGATCTTTAATATACTGTTCTTGTTCAGCATCAGGAGTTTCAAAATCAATCTCTTGTTCGATGTTGAATCTTCCTGGCATCAAGAAATTGCATAATGCAGCTAACTCCTTTATATTATTCTGAAGAGGTGTACCAGTAATAAGCAATCTATTTGCTACTCTGAACAGCTTTAAGGATTCATACAACGATGATTCAGCATTCTTCAATCTATGTGCTTCGTCAACCGCCAAAAACTGCCACCTAATTGAGCCCAACTCGTTTCTATCCTTTAAAATGTACTCATACGTTGTAAGCAAAACATTAAACTTGGGTTTTCTGTTAGACAGGTAAAACTCGTAATCTCTTATTGAAGATCTGGCTTCAGAATTACCCAAATAATAGATACAATTTACATCAGGGGACCACTTTTCGAACGTTTCTTGCCATGCGGGAATGGTAGATAGTGGTACGACCACAAGATGTGGACCGTTTTGTCTCCTTCCATATATCAACCAAGAAAGAAATGCGACTGTTTGGACAGTTTTACCTAGACCCATTTCATCAGCCAAGATACCATTTTCATTACGAGACCATAAGAACGCCATCCAATTCAACCCAGTTAGTTGAAAATCTCTCAATTCACCATTTTTAATGAACAAGGGTTGTTTCACAAGCTTCTCAAACCTTGGCCTTTGGTTTAATGGATAATTTGCAGATAGATTAGGAAGAATCTTCGATTGTAATCTTTGTTGAAATTTGGTAACTTGCTCAGGTGCAATCTTGGCAATTTCTTCGGCATCTTCCCATGAACATTCGTCATAATAAAGCCTTTTCCATTTACAGAAGTATTGAAGTTGAGTAGTTCCGCCAACATCTACTCTAGCACTATCAACTATCCTCTCGACCTGAGTGTATTCTTCCTGTTCTTCACGTCTCCTTTCTCTTTCTATATCCATTGCTTCAATGTCTTCTTTGGTGGTCGAAGGATCCTCCTTGATCTCTTTATCTATGAGAATGTATTGCTTTATGTAATTTTCAACTCTCCTCGATCCTTTGTAAGATTTCAAGTCATCCCAACTCTCCCAAGTGTTATGTAAATGAGATGAATTGCTCCACTTGATTTTAAAAAGATAATCAAGTTTTGGATCATTGGTTACTTCAGCATTTTCTTCGTTTAATTTATGATCCATAACTAACTCTATTGAGGCTTCTTGAGACGACTCCTCCTGATCATAATAATATCCTTCCTCATTTTCAAACTCATCATTTTCCGATTCTAAAAGATCATCATCGTCATTATAATCAACCATATAGTTGACTTGCTTGTTGTTCCTAGATGAAAACCTGATCTCTGCAGGTACTGATGAGCTTTTAGACTTTTTCAAAGCCGGAGAGGAAGATGCTCTATTTCTTTTATTACCACTATAATAATCATCTTCTTCAGCATCATCATCTTCTTCTTCATCATCTTCAATATCATCGTTATAATCATATCCGTGATCTTGCTTGATATTTTTTCTAATTCTATCAGTCTCTTCTTCATCACTGAAATCACTTTCAACCATGACAGCAGGTTTCCTTTCCCTATGAGACCTTCTTAATCCATATAACTCTGGATTATCCTCCACATCGGGAGGTATTTCAGCCTTAACCATATCTAGCTATGCAAAAATCTCACAGATCTTACCTGAATATAACTTTATCAGTGGAATTGTCGAACCTTTATCACCTTCAATTTGCTCAATTCCTAGAGTCTATATTTCTTCTAAAATTTCGTCTGAAAAACTTAACCGAAAAGCAATAACACCTAAATAATCAAGATTTTAATGTGTAAACTACCAAATTTTATTTTTCTTCAATAGAATTTAAATAAACTTGGCGGCAGTTATAACCTAATATTGAATTCTATAAAAAATTTCTTTTAAATACCGATTATTATTGTTCACAATATCAATCCAAAATCAAGATTTAGTCACCAATGTTGTAAATCGGTGGTTTACTTCTAGAATATGTATTGGATAAACAGATAAATTATCAAAACAAGTAAAAGTGATCAAGCGAGCAGAAAAAAAATTGAACGTCCCATTTTGTGTTGATTGACTACAACGACGATAAAAGGGGATATAGCCAAACCCGTATGAATAAGCCATAAGGGTCCAAAATCAATAAATATGCTCAAATTATTACAATTAAATACTCTAAAGTCATTATTCATTATAAGTGTGCAAATTTGTAGGATCTGTGAAAGATGAAATATTAGCTTAAAAGAATCCATTGATCCAAATAAATGTGGCCGAAGCCATGTAAACACACCCAAGATTGTTGATAACCTAATATATGCTATTAACTTTTTAAATTTCAGTTCTGATATTGATTTTAAAAATCGGCTAATCACTCCGTTCGCTATTCCATAGAACTGCTTGGTAACCTGTACTGGAGTTCTTCAACTAGAATGAAAAGCAACATTTTCGGGGACGGACAAAAACCCTTGATAAAAACTTTGAGTCCGGAATGTGAAGACAAACAAACTCGGGTGATTTCTTAATATATTTCGTAGACAAAAACTGTATTCAAGCTTTTGGTAGAAGGTTTCAGCATATAGAAATGCAACTTAAGCCCAAGACCTTCAATATGATAGGGCGTATCACATAAAAAAATAAAATATACATCGCGTAGAGGGTCCCGAACAAGGGTTTTCAAAATTGTCGAGCTCGACTAAGCGTAAGACTGAAATTTTTATGTTAAATAGTCTTCCAGTACGACGCCACACGATGTGAAATTCACATAGTCCTGACATAGTAAAGTTCGTTTAATGGAGTTGGTGATACTGTTAAGACACGAATAAGATAACTGAGTCCAATCCCATCTATTAACTAATACAACACCCGTCCAGCTGTAACATCGCATGTTAATGCAACGGAATCATCTTAAAACAGATAGAAACCAGAAAAGAATCATTTTGTATGCTATCGTTTCTATGATACACCCAAACTTAAAGCTTAAATGTTGATTAAAAAGAAAATTCCTTTTTGCATGGTTCCACAAACCAATTAACAAAAAGCACGTTATTCAAATATAGCTTAAAAATAGGATATCCATAATGAACGTATGAAAAAAAAGGGCTCTTTTCATATCAATATCTAGTTAATACCGTGAAACTCCCATTTTAGTACTCAAATTTTATTTAATAGCCTAATAGTACTAACACACCGAAAAGGTCGTCAGATATCTTCCTAAAAAGACAAGCGCTTACAATTCTTCACTATTAAGCAGTAGAAGTTATGATCAACATACCCGAAAAGGGCAAACTGGAACGCATATCGACCTTAAGCTGTACATGAAACACGTAGTACAGTCCACATATCCAAGTATTTCATCATCACTGCATGAAAAGTCTTTATAAATCCTTCTACCACAGAGAACTATGATGCATCCAAATGTTTGTACAGCGCCCGTAGTCAGGAAAAAACCAAGAAAAAACAAGAAAACCCGCAAAAAGTATTAAAACCATAGCATAATACTAACCATCCGTAACCAGGTTCCGAGTATGTTGTATCAAAATCATCATTTATTGAAAGGATTCATGTCTTGACCATTCATTCAATAAACCAATATCCCCCCTGATTAAACTTTCGCTCAACTTTATGTAACGTCACGTGCGTCGATCGTAGTGCGCTGGCACAAAATGTGCCAGCGCTGGTGAAGTCCTCATGGCAGTAGCCACTCTAACTAGAAACAACTAAAGCCCGAGAAACATGCCTCGCTGAAAGCAATATTGAAATAAGCAGAAGTTTAAATGAATCGAATTCTTCTTTGTGTAAAAATTTGCAAAATCAGGTAAACCTTGTAGAAGCTTCTATTAGAAGGTGCTTTTCGTTTATTTTCAGATTGGTTCAACTAACCTCAGACCAACGCACTTACGGTAACCCAAACATAGCAGGTTTATTAGTTGAAGGTGTTAATAAATGGACCGGAAACGATTGGGCCCTTGCTATCCAATCAGATAGTAGACCTTATTAATGGACAGATATTTACGCGCACACGAAATTCTTCAAAAATTTTGCAAGGTCGGTTTTGTGTAACTTATGTAAATGATGAGTGAAAAAGTTTTTGTAGTCAAGGTAGTAGGTATAGGAATAACTTTCTAGGATCTAAAGGCTTTTTAATCGAATATGAGTGATAAGGTTACTAGAATTGCAATTGTCCACAGTGACAAGTGTAAACCTAAAAAATGTAAGCAAGAATGTCGTAAATCTTGTCCTGTCGTAAAGACAGGTAAGCTTTGTATTGAAGTTACGCCAGCTTCGAAGATTGCGTTTATTTCAGAAAATTTATGTATTGGTTGTGGTATTTGTCCCAAGAAATGTCCATTTGATGCTATTAATATTATAAACTTGCCAACTAACTTGGAAGCTGACACTACCCACAGGTATTCTGCCAACTCTTTTAAATTGCATAGATTACCAACACCAAGACCAGGACAAGTTCTTGGTCTTGTTGGTACCAATGGTATCGGTAAGTCTACTGCATTGAAAATTTTGTCCGGTAAGCAGAAGCCAAATTTGGGAAGATACGATGATCCACCAGATTGGGAAGAAATTTTAAAGTATTTCAGAGGTTCTGAGTTGCAGAACTATTTTTTGAAGGTCTTAGAAGATAATATCAAGGCTATAATCAAACCCCAGTATGTGGATAATATTCCAAGGGCATTGGTGAAGGCTGCTGTTAAAGATGTGAAAGGTATATTGAGTGCCAGGTGCGAAAGAAAGGAAGAATGGGATTACATCATGAAAGTGTTAGAGTTGGATGGGGTCATGAATAGAAATGTTGCAGATTTATCTGGTGGTGAGTTGCAAAGATTTGCTCTTGCAATGACTTGTGTTCAGAAAGCTAATGTTTATATGTTCGATGAGCCTTCATCATATTTGGATGTTAAGCAAAGATTGAAGGCTGCAGAAATTATTAGGTCTTTATTGCATCCAGAATCATACGTTATCTGTGTGGAGCATGATTTGTCCGTGTTGGATTATTTGTCTGATTTTGTTTGTATTCTCTATGGTGCTCCATCTATATATGGTGTTGTTTCCTTGCCAGCCTCTGTTCGTGAAGGTATCAATATTTTCCTTGACGGTTACATCCCAACCGAAAATATGAGATTCAGAACTGAATCTTTGCAATTTAGATTGGCTGATGCCGCAGAGGGCCTAGAATTAGATAGATCTAACGCATTGAGTTACCCATCTATGGATAAGACTCAAGGTGATTTCCATTTGCACGTTCATGCCGGTGACTTCACTAATTCTGAAATCCTAGTTATGATGGGTGAAAATGGTACTGGTAAAACTACTTTCTGTAGGTTACTTGCTGGTGCTATAGCCCCAGATAATGGTAAACAAATTCCTAAATTGAACGTTTCCATGAAGCCGCAAAAGATTGCACCAAAGTTCCCAGGAACTGTGAGACAATTGTTTTTCAAAAGGATCAGAGCTGCATTCTTACATCCTCAATTCCAAACAGATGTTGTAAAACCATTGAAAATTGAAAATATTTTGGACCAGGAAGTTCAAACTTTGTCTGGTGGTGAATTGCAAAGAGTTGCTATTATTCTCGCGTTAGGTATTCCTGCTGATATTTACTTGATTGATGAGCCATCTGCATATCTTGATTCCGAACAGCGTATAGTCTGCTCTAAAGTTATTAGAAGGTTTATTCTTCATGCTAAGAAGACTGCATTCGTTGTCGAACACGATTTCATTATGGCTACCTATTTGGCTGACAGGGTTATTGTTTTTGAAGGTAAGCCTTCCAAAGATGCTACTGCTCGTACTCCAGAATCTTTGTTGACTGGTTGTAACAGATTCTTGAAGAACTTGAATGTCACCTTCAGAAGAGACCCAAATTCTTACAGACCAAGGATTAACAAGTTGGACTCCCAAATGGATAAGGAGCAGAAATCTGCTGGAAATTATTTTTTCTTAGATAATACTGAATTGTAAGATCTTTACATTTTTTGTATATTATTTTGCATAGTACATAGCTGTATTACTTAATTAATTTTATTGAGTTTATTTTCCTAATAATTCATATTCTGTGAAGGTATTGAAAATTTCGAATAAAATATAATTATCAATAATGTAACTGTTTATATATATAAATGTTATTATTGATATTTTAGCTACTAATAATATATAACCTGTTCTATAAGTTGGTGTATAATTATAAGGTTAAGCATTTGCCTTATTCTGGAATATAAATATGAAAGCTGATTCAACCATCAGATTGAGGCAGCTTGTCCGAGTGGTTAAGGAGAAAGATTAGAAATCTTTTGGGCTTTGCCCGCGCAGGTTCGAATCCTGCAGCTGTCGTTATTTTTTTTTTATTGAATGTGCTAAAGAGATCATGAAAATTCATCTCAAAAAAGGTATTAACCTTTTATATACTAAGACCTCATCCTTTGATAACAGTGTTGTAGATACATATTAATGTTTTATATTGCGTTATTAATTTTTTGTGGTAAATCTGAAAATGAATTATGAGACTATGATATTACAAGTCTGATTGTGGCTATGGTTCGATATAGATCCAACAACTCTTGAACATATGCTAGGCTTGGAGTATATTTCAGCCACATGGTTATTATTCTGTTATATAGAGTCAAATGTTGAAAACGTAAAAAATTACACTCAACCTAGTTTCTGTGTCAAGCTTAAGAGAATCTTGGGCCAATTCATTCTACTAAAGGGGCAATTGATAACTAAATAATCCTAATAGCTTTAATATAAATAAGTTTTTTTATATAATATCAAGCAGACTGGTCTAATACTAGCTGTATTTGTTAGCACTAGTTGGATGCATTGAATCTTTCCAAATTCGGAATCGCTCATCTCATTGAAAAAAAAAATAGCGTAACAGACTATACAGTGATTTGAGAGCTTTTTTCAATTATTGTGTAAACATAGTTGTCATCCAGGGTTTGTCGAAGATGCAGCTTGCAGTACGTAAAGAAGATTCTGATATCTTATTAAATGAAAGGAATGCCCTTGATGAATCTATACTTGATAAATATAGAGTGGCTGGTCAGATAGCACAGACAGGTTTAAAATATGTTATCTCTTTGATAAATGATTCTTACCATTTCAAAACAGTCCCTGATGCTTATTCTTGTCAAGAAATCTGTATCTTAGGTGATTCTATGCTTGCTTCTTGTCTCGCTAAGGTATACAATAACCAAGTGAGGGAGAAAGGAATTTCATCTCCTGTTTCCCTTGAATTGAACGAGATTGTAAGTAACTTCTCGCCTGAGGTAAGTGATCCCTCAAAATTTTACTTCTCTCCAGGTGATATTGTTACCATTAGCTTGGGTGTCCATATTGATGGATATACTGCTAATGTAGCCCATACTCTAGTCATTTATCCTCCCGGAGTATCAATAGATAATGAGTTAAAACCTAGTGGGCCGTTGTTAGGTCCTAAATCTGATGCATTGTGTGCTGCTCATATTGCTACAGAAGCTGTCGTATGCTTATTAGGTGCAGCTATGCAGCCTGAAAAGATTCCACAGGAACTTAGGTTTCCTGGACAAAATAAAGTAGGAGGAAAACAAATTCGTGATTTAGTGGACTCCATAGCACATTCATACAATTGTGTTGTTGTTCCTGGTTCTAAAGTCAGAAGAATAAGAAGATTTTTGGCAGGTCAATCTGAGGGAATTGTCGCTGAAAGAGACTTCAAGGGTGTGGTGTGGTCAGAATCTGATCAAGAAGCATACATAATTAGCAAGTCGGAAGGCGAGGGCACTAAGGAGTTGATAATATCTGAAAAGAAGGTCAGTAGAACTACGGACGCAACGTCTGCTATTCCAACAGATGAATTTTTTATTGAATCTGGGGAAGTATACAGTGTAGACATTAAGATGGCACCTCTCAGTGAATTCAAAGAACCTGGTTTGATTACCTTAGAAGAAGTAGACGAGTTTACTGGTAAGAATAACAAAGAGGGAGAATTCAGTAGTAAGCCTACCATCTACGTTAGAGATTATGCTGTTTCATACCAGCTTAAGTTGAAGAACTCAAGAGCTTTGCTAGGTCTTGTTGACAAGAAATTTACTGTATTTCCATTTAAACTAGCACATACTGCCGAATCATTCCCTATCGATGGACGTGATCAAATTCCTCTGATCTGTGACGAAATCAAATCACTGAGGATTGGTTTGTCTGAATTAGCTAACAGGCATCTTGTTAACTCTAAGCCTATTCAAGTTGCAAAGTTTGTACCTTGGTCAGTAATATTGAATGCTGCCAATCCTACTGGTCGTCATGGAATAGATGCTAACAAACCAACTTTGCCAGGTCTTGAAGTTCCTTTGCCTCTTCTTGGAATATCGGCACTTAAATTGAAGTCATTTTTCAAGGTATCTAAGAGCATACCCGTTGCTCGTGAGCAAACTACAGTTTTGTTGAATTCATATAACAATGCTGGACAATTACTTAGACTTACTGGCGGCAAAAATGCTTCACCATCTTGGGTCCACTCTAACTATCAATTAAATGGCATATATAAAACAGCTATTGAACAGCTAGTCCTTTTAGCTGCGGATAAGCGTTTTGGTCTCTCGATAAAAGAATGCTCTCCCATGAAATACTCTCAAAGCACAGGGGGTGACGATGCCATGGCTTTAGAGTAATACGAATAACCATTGATGCCTTATACATCTTGTGCATGAAGCATGTTACATCTTCCGCCTGAGACCCGGCTACATTTTGTTGCGGATTCAGTCCGATATTCGATGCAATCTACAGACTATGGCCTGGAACTGAAGGATATGTAATATTGCTAATACGTAATATGACTTTTCTATAGCTTATCATAGGTTATGCTCTTCTGACGTAATAATATAGACTCTATCTTTAACATTGTTGATGCCATAGCTTCTTTTATGCAATGTCTTGAATCTGAAATCAAAGAACCCTCCTTCTACAGCTACTACGCTTACTCTTGGGTGTCCTTCGTGGCAATTGAGTTCTTAGTCAAGCGCTTGACCATCTTAAAACACAACCAGAAATATATGGTTAACGCTACAACGAGATATATCTCATCTCGAACATTTATGCTACGACTATAATTCTGCCAAATTCTTAGGAATATTTTTAGCGACTATTAGTCCAGCTTACATTGCAGCACTGCGCGCATAGAGGTGGTTTGGTCCAATTCCAAATTCAGAGAACATTACATCATAGTTTATACTATGATGTCATATAATGACATCATACCTTGACATCACATGAAATTTTTTTATAATTTTAGACTTTTAGTGAAAGACTAAGTGGAGAGACCTGTTATCAAATTGTTGATGCATTATCTTGAACTGAGTTCAACAATAGCGCAATTGAATTTGGCCCTAATATTAGCCATCTCGGTAAGGTGCTTCTCTCGCCTGATTGCAAAACGCACCTGCTAAGCATGTGACAGGTTAGTTTGATGGGAACGACTTGGACCTATGTAGAAAATTAACTGAAGATGAAAGTATCTGTTGAGTTATAAAGTTACAAGCTACAGAGCTACTACTCAGAATCACGGTGTGGACATATAATAAGTCAACAGCAGGACTATATAAAGAAAGCCAAACGTGGCTGACTTTGCACTGTGAACTCCGCGTAGTTGCAATGCCTAGTCCCTTTTTGTATTATTATTAAAATTTTCTTGCAGCACTATGTTTACGACACTTGTCGGTACCAGTTAGCAAAAAAGGAATTCAACCAAATACGTAGAGAACTTTTAATAGCAGCAGGTATTGTTCGCTTAACATTCACATCGCCTTACAATAGCCCTACATTAAAGGGTCGCAATTAGATGCAATGCTAGATTGATAAAAAACTCTCCAAATTTGGAAGCACGCCCTAGGCTTCTAATGCTTATAATTTTGAAGGTCAAACATTGTACTATTATCTATCGTAACCTTTAATGTCAAGACGCTGAAACTAAACATCTTAACCTCTTCGCTCTTCTACAGATCAAATTTCTTGTTTTGGGCTCTCCTGTTTCGAGATCCTTATCTTTTTTTTTTTCGCACTGCAGACATTTCTACTCTCACACTAAAAAATTAGAGGCGTACACCTAGAATTGAACGCCTGACGTCAGGAAGTCCTACGCCCTTTGATGTTCACGTGATGTCGGCTGGAATGCGCACACCCGGTGCCCGTATTTTGTATCTCCGACCAATGCAGCAAGTCTAAGACTTTACCCAATGTCGCGCACTTTGTGCAACTTAACTCAGTATCACGACAGGACGTCACTCGCTGACGGACCAAACGAGAGTAAAAAGTGGTTTGAAAATATATATATTGTTGTATTCCTTATCAAAATTGGAAGATTTTTTAAAAGTTAAATTAAGGTTTTATCGTATGTATATGATGATATTTATGAGCTAATATAACTGTATCTGGTGAGACTGAGCGACCGCTTATTTTAAGAATTGATGGGATTGAGTAGAGGATTCGTAATTTATTGATGTAATTAGAAATGTGATATATGATATTTATGTTCAATGAGTAATAAGGTTGATGAGGGGAGATAAGTTGATATATGGAGTTGGAAATGTTCGATTAGCAGGGATTTGAATGTCGGAATTTGGTGATAGGGGGATCTAATTAAAGGAGACAAAATAAACACGGTTTCAAAAAGGTCTCGGCTGAGAATCATAAAATACTAGGCAGCTATATTTTTACAGCACAGTGGGCTTGAAAGCATCAGATTACTTTGGTTAACAAAAGATACTAACACATATAGGAGATGAGTGCCTCAAGAGAAGATTCAATTTATCTTGCTAAGTTGGCTGAGCAAGCCGAGCGTTATGAAGAAATGGTTGAAAATATGAAAGCGGTTGCTTCTTCTGGTCAAGAATTATCTGTAGAAGAACGTAATTTATTATCTGTGGCTTATAAGAACGTAATTGGAGCACGCCGTGCATCCTGGAGAATTGTTTCTTCCATTGAACAAAAGGAAGAGGCCAAGGGTAATGAGTCACAAGTTACTTTAATTCGTGATTACCGTTCTAAGATTGAGACAGAATTGACCAAGATTTGTGAAGACATTTTGGCTGTCTTGAATGACCATTTAATTGGATCTGCCCAAACAGGTGAATCCAAGGTGTTCTACTATAAGATGAAGGGAGATTACCACCGTTATCTCGCCGAATTTGCTGTTGGAGAAAAACGTAAGAAGGCTGCAGATTTATCTTTAGAAGCATACAAGGCGGCTTCTGATGTTGCTGTTACAGAATTACCCCCAACCCACCCTATCAGATTGGGATTGGCTCTCAATTTCTCAGTCTTCTACTATGAGATTTTGAACTCCCCAGATAGAGCATGCCATTTAGCCAAGCAAGCCTTTGATGATGCTGTTGCAGACTTAGAGACTTTGTCTGAAGACTCATACAAGGACTCCACTTTAATCATGCAATTGTTGAGGGATAATTTAACCTTGTGGACAGATTTGTCTGAGGCTCCTGCGCCTGCTGATGATCACCCAGCTGAATCAAAGCCTGATGAAGAATAAACGAACCATTGTTATACTGATAAAGTTTTGTTGTATTACTGTTATTTATCGTTAGTAAGTACGTAAAGTAACTTCTATTGTTTTTTTTCAGGTATTCTATGTAGCTCAAATTTTTCCGTATGATTAATTGAATATCATTCTAGCTAGGATCATTTACATAATCCACTTTTGGCCGCTGCCAGGCAAGTGGTTTTGCCATCGTGGATTAGTTTCCTTACTGTCTGGGAAATGGATGTTCGCTTACTTTTTGTGCCACTGTCATAAATACAACTCCATGACAATACAAAATGCTCACCTTTGTCCATTCCTTATTTTGCTTTCTCTCCCTTTATTAAGCTTCCCACTTGTTTCATAGAGAGTAACACATAGTTCGCCAAAAAAAGGCCATTCTTGGCCTCTGTCGACTTACAATACTAAATGTTTGTACCGTCTACATTTTGCTCATGTCTTTCTTACTCCAAGATTATTTACACTTTTTTTACGCTTAACTGATACTTAGCTTTATATGCCTATATATGTGGAAAAGATCAACCTAAACTACATACTTCAATCTTTATATCTTTTCTTCTTGTATAGTTCTACTTTCATTTCTATTGTTCTGTTCCAGTGAGGAACGCGTGAGTTTCCTATCTGCCATTTTTGTCGTGACAATTTGGTCCGGCGTAAAAGTAGAAGTAATAACAAAGTCGATTCTAAATTATAGGCGTTTAATTGAATTTAAATACACTATGAGTAAACAAGGAAGTATTGGTGTTTCCAACTTGCCAAATCAAAGGTATGTTTGTCCTTTTGCTATAAGGCTAGATTTATTTGAGTCCCCTTAAAAGGATTTCATTATAATAAGGTGTTACGTGTACTAACGAGATCAGATATAAACTAGTTTACAACGAAGGAGCCACCTTCACGTTGATGGTAGCTGGTGAAAGTGGTTTAGGTAAGACCACATTTGTGAATACGTTGTTTCAAACGGGATTGAAGGAGTATGAAGATCCTTCCGACAGACATAACCGTTTCACTAATGCCCATCAAACAGTGGATATTAATATTGTGCGTGCTCTTTTAGAAGAGAAAAACTTCAAGATCCATTTGAATATCATTGATACTCCTGGATTTGGAAACAATGTGAACAACACTGATTCCTGGGCTCCGATCGTCGACTTTATTGATGACCAACATGAATCTTATATGAGACAAGAGCAGCAACCAGAGAGAGCCAACAAGCAAGACCTTAGAGTGCATGCCTGTTTGTACTTTATTAGACCAACTGGTCACTCTTTAAAGCCATTAGATATTCAAGTAATGAAGAGATTATCCACCAGGGTGAATTTGATACCTGTTATTGCGAAGTCTGACACCTTAGCACCTTCAGAATTGGAAACTTTCAAGACTAGGATAAGAGATATCATTGAGGTACATGACATTAATATTTATACTCCTCCATTGGACTTGTCGGATCCAGCAAGCGCAGAGCATTCTAAACAGCTTATAGAAAGTATGCCTTTTGCGGTAATCGGTTCTGAGGAGGAATATGAAGTAAGCCCAGGTTCTCTCGTGAGAGGAAGGAAGTATCCCTGGGGCTTAGTTGAGGTTGAGAATGAAAATCATTGTGATTTTAAGAAATTGAGAAGCTTATTATTAAGAACAAATATGTTGGATTTGATATTATCAACAAATGAAATACATTATGAAACATTCAGGTCTTTGAAACTTGGTGGAGAAGATACTGAAAATGAAAACGAAGATTCAGAAGGAAAGAAATTAGAATACAAAAGGCCAAGAAGGCTTTACAACCCTAAATTCAAAGAGGAAGAAGATGCATTAAAGAAATTCTTCACAGAGCAAGTTAAGGCTGAAGATCAAAGATTTAGACAATGGGAAACAAATATAATAAATGAAAGAACAAGGTTGAATGAAGACTTGGAGTCTTTGCAGTCTAAATTAAAACTGTTGAAAGACCAAGTTAAAAAATTGCAAATCTAAATTCTTTAAACAGTGTATTTATATATTATTGATTTATATTCCTTTATACTTTACTGTTGTGGTGACTTTCAATGTACAAAATTTAAAATAAATTAATCATCTTGAATTTTTATTTTCAAGCTGTGAGGGAATGAGCTGGTTTGACTCACTTGTATTCTATTTCACTAATAGATGACAATAAATTTGGACTAGAAAGTTCATTTCTTGTCTTTTAAGCAAATGGAATCTGTCGAAGTAGAGATGGCGGACGTTGGAGCTACGTCTGAAAATCTGATCAAGGATTCAACTGGTGAATCGTCATCACGGCGATTCAAGCGTGGTTACAAAGCATGTTTGAACTGCCGCATAAGAAAGGTGAAATGTGACTTGGGCCCTGTTGATAAACCAAGGGAAGGCAAGTGTGCGAGGTGTTTGAGAGAGAGGAAAGACTGTGTTTTTGTAGAATCGAAGAGAGGCGGAAAGCAGAATGTTTTACTGAGCCTTAAGCGCAAATATACCGAAACTGGGGAGAGTGGTTTGTCAGACATCTCAAGTGATCCAAACAACGAGATAGTTTCAGTAAGAGGAAATAGCGATATTGGTGAGGATAATGATAACGTTTTGGGTAGAGATAAGGACGAGAATGGTTACGAGGTACCTAGAAATATATCTAATGCAGAAGGCACTTTGCTTTTCTTGGCAGAAACGGCTGGAAAGATAGCAAGGGTTGATGAAAGAGATACCATAGATGCAAAGCAGCGACATGAGCAGATAGAGGCAACGTTTCGTAAAAGTCCTTCATTTTCAAATATTGCTCCAGAGAGACATTCATCCGTACAGACTAGATCTAAGTCTTCTCAGAAAATTTCTACAAATTCATCTGCTACTTCAATTTCTTCTGCTAGTTCAGAACTTGCTAATGGTGCTGGTTCGTGTATAAGGGCTGTGAATACGATGTCTACGATAGAAAGCCTGTTGCGTCCTGAAAGAACTACCAGCTTGAGCAATATAGAATACATAGGTGGACCTAACAGTATATTAGAAGTAAAGGAAGCTGAAAGACTAATTCACTTGTTCTTTACATTTATGCACCCTTTTTTCCCATACATTCCAAAGTTCCTCAGATCAAGTTCAGTTTTGCCAGGATATCCTATTTTGTTGTGTGCTATTTTAACTATAGCATCAAGGTATTTTCCCCTTGAAAATAATTACACTTCTTCAGGTAACCTTCGTCATATTGAAGTTCATGACAAATTATGGATATATGTTCAAAAACTCATATCTCAGACCGTTTGGGCAGAGGCAAGCACAAGGTCAATTGGAACTGTATATGCATTTTTACTCTTTACAGAGTGGAACCCTAGAGCAATACATTGGAGGTGGACTGATTATGCTAACAAAGAAGAAGATTTACAGGCATCAGAACCATCTTCTAGAAGTGGACCTAATAAGCAATCAGAGGATGAGAATTTCGCTGGTCTAGGAGCTATGAGGCGAAGTCATAGAATGTCCTGGATGCTAAGTGGCTCTGCTGTAAGGTTAGCTCAAGACATGTCTTTCATGGATGTTAGTCCAAAGACCTTCATAGCAACTCATACCGCAGAAATCAATAGCGTTATGAATAATGGCAAAAGATCAATGTTGTTACCTTCATTTTCAGATATTGAAGTGGACGCTGACACGGAAGATGTTCTGGAAGCTGAACAGGATCTCTATGAGGAAAAAGTTTTGAAACTATCAGACGATGAGCTTTCCAGTATAGCCCAAGAAGGGAAGATAAGTTTTACGTTTAAACAAAAGGCTAAAATCGAATTGCTACAGTTGGTATGTCTCTCCGTTGATTCGCTTTATGGTCGTAAGGCTAAGTTAAGCAATCTAACGCAATCCCAAAACCTATCCCTCTTGAATATTTTGAACTCGCTTTTAAACAATTGGGGTAACAAATATAAGTCATTATTGGTTGAAATAAAACCAAAATATCTCAGAAATATGTTTTACTATGAGATGACGAAGCCTGATTCTAAAGTAGCTCAAGAGATAACGGACATAGTCGAAACTGAGACATTCATATTTGAGTATAATTATGCTAAACTTTATATATTTTCTTTGGCTTTAAATCCTGCCAGTACTGGAAAGTCCAACATTCTATCCCGTGATGGTGCTCAAATTAATTTGGGAATCAAGTTAGATGAAATTTCGAAGTCTGCAAAATATATTGAGAGAGCTTTTAATGCAGCTAATGAAATGCTATCGTCGGCGCATAGGTTATTCAAATTGAAATTCCTAAGATACATGCCTGTGAGATGGGTCTCTAGAATAGTCGGTGCTGCTGCATTTATAGTCAAATGCTATTCTACCATCAAGGCTCATACGGAGTCACAATCCTTGTTCAACGCATCTGGAGGCACGGAAGGATTTGATTCCACAATTTTAACTCTTTCATTAATCTCAATAGATAAGATTGTCAAAAGTATTCACCGTGCAGCTATTGCTTTAAGAGATTGTTCTCCAGATGAATTACATCTCTGCACAAGATATTCTAATGTTTTGATGTATCTCTGTTCTGAGATGAAAAATAAAGCAAAAAGCTTCAACTCAGATGCTTCTAGACCTACAATGCTGGAGAATAATAACATTCGTCTGTACAAAAATCGTCGTAAATCTGATGAAAATATACGTCAAAACACGTCACAGCATGAACAAAGGCCATCCAAATCATCTCAACTCGATTATAATGAGAATGGCTCATTTGGAATTGAACATGAACAAAGCTTTCATAACTATTTATCGGATTCGAACAATCAGAGGATTTCTAGCTCTAATGTAAATAATGAAAGAGTGTTTGGACATATTGAAAAGGAAGATATTCTGATAGAAAATAATGGTGTTTCTAAAGTGCCTCTTGATAATGAGGTCATGGCATGGTTTGTTAATGACAAAAATATCGGTCTTGATTTTGTCGCGCCATGGACAGAATTGATAGAACAACAACTAGAATTTAACGATCCTAATCTTACACTTCCATCTATCTATAAAAACATCCATTTTAATCTATAAAACTCCATATATGTATGTAAATGAACTTAACCGAAATACCCTATTTATTTTTTACATTTACTTGTAGCCATTACACAGTAAAGACTTCGATTTGAGCAGATGCTCCACTATCAGCAGTAACAACGCAGAAAGCAGCTCCATCACCAGTGCTCTTGTCGGAGCTATTGACGTCATTAAATCCAGTCTTAGATGGATCAATTTCGCAAGTTAAACCATTGCACTTGCTGGAATCAGAACATGTAACTCTGATACCAAATTTTGGGAGGGTGTTTTCAAAAGCGTTGACGTATTCTGGATTCCATCCAATTTTTACGTAGGTTTTACCGCTAGAGTCGGTATTAGTTCCAGCAACATATGGAGACCAGTTACCCTGGGCATCACTACTAGTACCCCAGACACAGGCATCATCAGTAGAGATTCCAGGAGCATTCACATAGTAATGAGCAGAAGTACCAGCCCAGTAACTTGGCCCGGGAACAGCAATGGTTTGGGAAGAACCTCCATTGATGTTAGTTGGGATCAACATGGCCTCATTACCTGGCAAAACTGTTTGACAGAAAGCAACATTGTTAGATGCAGTATTCTTGACCAGAACAGTTCCTTCACCATCAACACAGTAGTCTTTGTTTGGGAAAGGCTTTGAAACAGTACCGTCACTGTTACATTTTAATCCACCATTTTGAGATTCGGGATAGGTATAAGAAGTAGCAGATGGATCCCATTGAGCCATCAATTGACCTGGAGGACAAGCGTAAGGACAGTAGTTCCCTGCTGTACAGGATTGGTCTGGACTCATAGCCCATCCACCATTCAGTGAGCCTGATGTAATGGCAACCAATCCTTCATTAGTAGGGAAAGAACAAGTATTAGATCTTTTTTCCAAAGGAGCGGCAAAAGTAGCAGGCATAGTAGCCAAAGTTAACAAAACTGCGAAATTTGAGAATATCATTTTAAAGAATGTAAATATTGCAAAAGAAAGTAGTCCTTAATTTTAAAACAAATGATTGTGAGTGAAAGAATGTTATCAAAGACTTATCAGCAGTTAAGTATTTTCAAGTAATAGTATAATCAATGAATGTAATATATCTAATTTAAAATGTTCTTAGCCTTTCGTGTCAATAAAACCTCCAAAGTGTTAAACAATTTGATTAATTGATTGTATTGAAAGTTGAACAATTGATCCATATATATATATTCATGTAGAGTAAAAATTTTACACACAGCTAAAGGTGAACTCCACCAACTCAAAATCTAGACCTAGAGGATACAAGTGAACAAAAAATTTTGTTAGTCGCAGAGTTCAACGGTCGCACCCAGTGAATCTTTTTTTTTCTTTTTTCGGGATGAACAGCTTGCATTTACATGCGTGATACAGGAATTACTATTCTGTTTAGAGTATTTTAAGACGGAAAATCTATTAAATTTTGTCTGATCGATCTAGATTTGGATTTATTATGATATACTTGCGTGTGGGAGTGAAAAAGTATTAGAGCGAATGCAGATCTTGCATATGAGCGCAGAAGTGCCTCTTGACAATTCTGAGAAGACCTTCTCAGTAATTCGCTTAGTCGGTATACCAATAAAAAGGCGTAGATGTCGACTTATGTCTTATGTGCCTTTAAGCTGAACCTTCAGACACTACCTTATATGTGTCTCCAGTCTTGTTACGACACTACCTTACAAGGCTTACATAGTACAGACTTGAATAGAAGATTGTTAAGGAAGAGTCTGTCTGTCTGTCTGTCAGATTTTTAGCTTTAAGATCAAGTTTGTAGCAAAGAGAACCATATAAAATCGGTAATGGTGTAATACAGTCTTACCAAACTATTGTTTGATCAAAGTTAGATTAGTCTAGCCTCTCAAGGCTTGAACCAAAATGCAATCCCAAACCTCGTACTCTTCGTTGCCACTTCCTCCTACGTAAAAACTTTGAAACCATACTTGGTGAAAAGTCCTAAATTAGGAGAACTCTAAACTCCTATTATTATTGAGTATAACTAGATGGTTGGCTAATATAGTAGTGTGCTAACTATTCTATACTGCATCTTTAAGATATCGATTAGACTGCTGTGTGCCGATGCACTCTTGATCGCATTTATGAAACCTTTTCCTGGATAATTACACATCCATTTACTCTAATCGGATCTGGAACTAGATATGGGTCTTCTATATTTCGTGCTTTGGTTAAATTTCCTAATGCGGATTATTGTCGGTGGATGGGTGGCACTGTCCTGGATAGAAACTTAAACTTTAATTTAGTTTATTGATTATGAAACTATATTTTGTAATGTGCACGCCTTATTTAAAACTTATTTCTTCTTAACTAATATGCCGTGCTGTTCCTTCCTCTAGTATCACGGTCTAGATTCATTGACTTGGGTCACGTGATGAAGCCTTGAAGGCTCTTCAGTTTCCAAAGGCTTTACCAATGCAAATGGATAATAAGGCCCTAGCTACAGCTGTGCGGGACAACTTAGTAGGTTACAATAAATGGAACGATGTTAGAATTGAGGCTTTAGATGGTTATAGTTCTGAATCGCCAGCTTATTTTGTTTCTGGATGTCCTCCAAGCCGTCTTGAGGCAGAAGATGAGGATAATCTCTTAGAATGGGTAGTGCCCAACCGGGTCACATCTGAAGAGGTTTTAACCACATCTCAGATTGAAGAGTGGTTTATGACGTTGGCAAATGCTCCGATATGTGGTAAAAGGCCAAAAAGGATTACTATTGGCTTAGTAAACGATGATTCCACAGTCGTTTACTATTTTATCCATGATGGTTTTAGGAAACCACGTGAAAATTGATCTGTAATGCTGTTTCATTTCTATTTTATGAATATTTACGATTAAATGCATGTGTAGGATACTACGTAATTCAATTGCTTGCTCTGATGCACCACAAATAATTGGTCTAGATTAGTTCTTTTCTTCAGAATCCACTCGTATAAAATGTACCACAGACAGCGAATCTGATAGAGCTAGTCTTCGAATTGTATCATCTCCTAAGTGATTCCTCCTCAGATGTAATTTGGTCAAAACGCTTCCAACAGAGCTTCGACGGCTTTCCTCGGTCATTAAACTAGGCAGACCAGTTTCAGTAAGGTGGTGTGAAAAAGGGTCCCTAAACTTAGCGCCGGTCTCAGCCGTAAACAATGAACCTAAATAATCTGAGTCCTTCTCTAAAGGTTTTTTTTGGTTTTCTCTCTGTGCCAGTGTCTTTTCAGGTAGAGAGTTTTGAATTATCTGACCAAACTCGTAAAACAAACTAATAAACTCAAACATTTCTTTCTCTTCGATGAGGTCTGGTCCAAACCTGAATTTCTCGTATAGATATGATAATCTTCCTAGTCCATGCATCTTTTTGGGGTCTGCATTAGGTTGTTGAAGGTACAATTCAGATACGTACGTAAAATATTCTCTTGATGTGAGATTCTTGGGGAATTTCAAACTAGTCAAACTTTTTCCGCCAAATTTCAAATTATCCGATAGCGATTTAACAATATCTTCATAGCAAGCATTGGGAGGTAGCAAGTTACCTTCGTCTCCATGTTTTGCATTCATCTCTTGTATATAGTTCGGAGGTGCCAATCCAGGATAGTTCAACACCTTCTTTGTATGCAAAGGACCAGCCATATCTGCAATCTTCGTATTATGCTGCAATTTTTCGTGTATCATCTTATAAACATCCTTTGGTACGTCATCCTCCGAAAGAATATACAATGAGCGGGATGGAATATCATTCATCTCCATGCGGTACTGAAATATTCTCAGAAGGTATATCATTATTGCCCCGACCAAAAATACAACACATACGATAATCACAATAAACATTTTAATACCGGAAGCTGATCTACCTGAAGTTTTTGCTATAACATCTATGGGCGTAACAGCAGAGAATCCCAAAGTTAACAATGTGAAAATTAATAAAGAAAACGAATAAAGCCAGTCAATTATCTTCTTTAAAACATTATCCTTAGACATAGAATTCCAGCTATATTCTCCACCATTTTGGCCCATAGCAGTTCCATTCTCATCTCCGATGATTGAATTTTGAGATGAGCCAAATATGGTGATGACTGATCCATGTCGGTTTAAAACACTTTCTGACGACGGTGTGTTCAGATCTTCCATAATCAACACCTAGCACTATGCAAAGGTTCTGAAATTTATGAAAATACTCTGTTTACTATGGAGTTCACAATAATACGTTATTTATAAAGCCCTGAGAGGTTCTGATTTTATTAAAATAATAGTCACGTGATTCACTCATCAACGGTAACGACGTACTACGGCAATGTCATATAGAGTACAATGTATCATAGTTATTAATTTGAGCTAAGTTACGATGGACTATTGCTGTTTCCTGTGTATTCAGGACTTGGTGAGTTAGCATTAGGAATACTAAAGTTTCCAGGAAGTGAGGCATTTTGAATCAAACCTTGCTCTTGTTGTGTCTGGATCAATTGCTGCTTTTTCTTTTCGTAGTCCAATTGAAGCAACTGGTTAGAATCAACCGCTTGGTTTAAAGGAATTGAGCCATTTTGGATATTTTGTTGCTTTTGCTGTAATTGCCTTTGTTGTAACTGTCTCTGTTGCGCAGTTTTCGCTGCCTTGAGCATCTGGAGCTGATTCTTTTCTTCCGGTGTAAGAGTAGCTATTTGGGGCTTATTATTTACTGGAACTTGGTTTCCTTGTATTGGTCTTTGTACTACAGCCGATCCCTGTGAAAATGGCATAGACGACATGTTTAGCTGTCGGGAATTCGTGATACCTGCTCGATTTTTCTGTTGCTGTTGTTGTTGTTGTTGCTGCTGCTGCTGCTGTTGTTGTTGTTGTTGCTGCTGCTGTTGTTGTTGCTGTTGTTGTTGTTGTTGCTGTTGTTTCTGTTGTTGCTGTTGTTGCAAGTTTGCTAAATACGTAGCTGCTAGCTTCGTAACCTGCTCTTTCGTCAAATTCGGATTCTTAGATTGAATAGAGTTGATTATCGCAGACACCTGAGCAGGTGCGAAATGGATTCTGGATTTCGGCGCTGTAGAAATTGCACCTTGTTGAGCTGCAGAATTGTTAGTTTGTGCTCGCTGCTGTAAATTTTGCTGCAGCTGTTGCGATAATCCAGTCATCGATTGCACAGCGCCGCCTAAGTTTTTGCTATTCAAAGGTCCAGCTCCAGTTTTGAGAACAGGAGATCCGCTGGCGTTACCGATTACGTTATTAGCTTGGTTTTGTTGTAACAACTTTCTTCTCTTCTGAATTTGTAGAATTTGCTGAATTTGTTCTGGTGTGTACGGAGTCCCATTCGGTGTAACTGGCCTTTTCCCTGTAATTTGTTGAGCTTGTAATTGCGCCAATAGTTGACCATTATACGATGTCCCCTTGGGGGAGTTATTATCTTTTAAAGATCCTGCTACTGCTGTATTACCCGTAATAGTAACATCACCAACATTATTATCAGACGAATGGAGACCTGTCATATCAACCGTATTCGCTGGATTTCTAGGCATATCTTGAGGATTTTGCTTCTGTTTTTGCAGCTGCTGTTTTTGCTGTTGTGCCACTGCAGCGATCATTCTCGACCTTGTAGCTTCTTGATTTAGATAAGCCTCCTGTATGGATTTATCACGTTCAAACTTTAGCTTAGAGAGCTCTGCTGGGGAAGGTATATGATCCATAGCCCGTTTATTTGCTGTACTAGCATCTCCTACTTCGGCATAAGCATTTGAATTGTCATTAGTGAATCGTTTCTGGTTCTGCTTCAATATTGAATCCTCCCTCTTCTTTTTGCTCTTCCTGATAGCTTCAAACATAGAAGCCCATCTCAACCTTCTATGTCCCCTCTGAATTGACTCATTTCCTATTCCTAGCGGAGAAATTCTCCTTTTGGTAGTCAGTTGAGCTTTATGTGCATGTTCAAGCCATTCTTGTGCACTGTATGAATACATTCCCCTCATATCTGAAAATTGGAACTTCTCATTAAGCTGAATATATCTCTCAAAGCATTGCCAAGGCGTCCGCCTCTCTATATTTGACTCATATTTTTTCAATGTTGTAGCCGTAGCCAGTAAGTGTTCCGATATTATTTGCCAATTGAAGCAAAATTCAGCAACATAATGAATCAAATGCTTGTCATCCTTCGGGAGCCATATTGTTGGTGACCTATATTGAATATTCTTGATCAATGGGGGCTTTGGTGGTTTAAGATAATTAAAGCGACGATGAGATTGCAAACCAAAAACACCCTTTTGGTATTCTGGTATACCATTCTTGCCTTCTTTTGCTCCTGGTGAACTGGATTCCTTTAAAATGATTTTATACCAATCGTCATCTTTGTCAAAAGGCAACAAAAAGCGGCCAATTGGCACTAATGATATTTCTTGGGGATCCAATGGAGGAGCCGGAGGTAGATGCGAATCATCATCAAATGCAGTGAATTTTGGCAAATTCTTTATTATAGATTGATCAATCTTTTTTAAATCATTAAGATCCACGTGAAGTTTGAAAGGGAATAGAGAACCCCTTTGAGGTGGTTCTGGAATATGCGTAACTTCCGTAAATTTAGGGCTGTAGGGTTCACCCTCGCGCAAAAGTTTCCGAACATCAATTGCTGCCTCAGTTTCATTGCATTGATCCAGAAATTGAGATGCACTGGAAAGCTTCTCGGTGGGTTCAACTCCATTGGGAATATTCTCCTCGTCAACAACTTGCTTACTTGGTTCATCATTATTTTCCTCTATCAACATCAGCGAATTTTTTAGCTGCTCATTCAATTCATTATCTATCGTGATAGCATATAAATTTCCGTCCACCTCCGCAGTCTTTTCTTCGCAGTCGGTACTTGTCTCTACATTAATATCATCCACAGCCATATTCTCTTCAAGTGTCGGTGCTGATTTTTCTGCCAAATACTCAATTGGCTTCCTATTAATGCACATAATTTTCCCATAGGACCAGTAATCAGTAACAGCTTGTGCTATTACTACACATGTAGTCTTCTTGAGTTTTAACATTTCCTTGAAATCAGTTGCCATCCATGCAGCTTCCAGAAGAAGGTTCTTTTGGTAAGTATTGACTTTGTTTCTCTTCATCCTTAAAAAAGGGTCCTTATATCGTATCGGCTGGCGCAACGACCATTTGCCCTGTCTCTTTAACTCCTCAATTCTAGAATACAAAACCGCGATCTTACCTTCGAGCAATGCCAGTTCAAAATTTTCTGTCCCCAAAGTTTTGTGACTACCCGGGAGTAGTTTACTCAAAGGTAAAGTTTGAGTCAAGTAATAAAGCTCAGCTAAAGAAGACACCGAATGTGGTTTTGTTGGGTAACTTTCAGGAACGGCCAATATCTCCAAGTTTCGGAAATCTTCATCCAATAGCCTCTCTGGTTCTTCTTGAAACTTGAAATTTTCTGCTAACACTTCTGGCTTATTCACGGAGGTTTCAATGGCATTTTCGGTGGTCGATATCGGCTTCTCTGTGGCTATATTTTCCTGATCTTGCTTTTTCTGTACCTTAAAAGGCAAAATTTCAGCTTCGCTTTCCATTTTTCTCTTCCTGTTCTCCCCTTCTTCAGTCTCAACCTTGTTCTTCGGTTTATATATTCCTGAGGAAACCAAGTTTATCAACGCTCCTTGTAGACTTCTCTTACCTGTACATCCTGGTAGATCCAGTTGAGTGATTTTTTTATTATTTGTACCATCATTTTCCTTTAAGAATAAGCTTAGTTCTGATTTTACAGCTATACTAGCGTTCTGACTCTCTTGAGGACTATTGTTATTCTCTAAGGGAATCGACTTTAAAAACGGATCAGTGCACAAGAAATGAATTTCTTCAAGTATAACCCGTCTATCTCTTTTGCTTCCTTTTGCTTCCCCCTCCATGCTAACAAAGCCTACTATTGTAACGGAAGGATCTTACCTGAATATACTGTTAACTATGTTGTGAAGTACAGAATCATGATTAGCATGTGCTTATCATGTGACATGGCAGATCAACTACATCTAAGTGGCAGAAGAAGTAAGGGCTCTAGAACGTCTTGAAGATATGAAGGGAAGGATTAGTCTAGTTGATTTAAGGCGATTATCTTTTAATTGGGCCTTTAAAGCTGGATTCATCTTCAAAGTCAACAGCCGTGTATTGTAGGAAAGTGACAAAAAAAAAATAAAAGAATGCGAATTCTGTGGATCGAACACAGGACCTCCAGATTAACTGCAACTGAAGCTTAACTTCAGTCTGACGCTCTCCCAACTGAGCTAAATCCGCTTCTTATATTTTGTCCTTCAAGATATAGTATATACTACGCCTAATTAAAATACTTATAAGACCTTACAAACACAATACTCGAAGAGCCACATCTTGAATCTGAGAGGCTTTCCCCACAATAAAGAACCTGACTTTCTGTTTGTATCTTGGGTACAAAAAACAAAAAATTCGTAATTTTTCAGACATTATCAATTTTTAAACAAATATGCCATTTTTTTTGAATTTTCAATATTATTCAGCATAACTTTCTTGGGCCTGAGCTTTATAATTACTATTTATAGATCATCTAAGTATCGAAATCAATATTACAAATGAATGCGTGACTACTTTGCTTAAGGGTAGTTTCTAGCCAATACATGCTAGGGTGCTAAAAAGACCTGCAACTTGCCAGAAACCACCGGACTGCATACAGTCCGAGCTTGCCAGATATTGGAACAAGCCAGAGATAAAGATGTATTTTATTGATAATGGAGTTCGAAGGAAGAGATTATAATGGGCTCTTTAGAGTCTCCAATTTTATTGTTGGAGTATTGACAGTAAGTATAATGAGCTGAACACGTTTCTAAGAAAGTTGCTAACGTCGTAAGGGGTTTTCTGGTATTGCACAATTGTTTCGAGGACTGTACGTATAAAGTTAAGAATCCAGAAATTAAGAATACTAACAAGTTGAAGTAATTCGGTAAGTGAAATTTATGGCTATTATTTTACAAACAATTAGGATGTATAAATGTATTTCATGCATCAGAACTAACCTTTAGTTTCTTCTAGGACTTTACCTTATAGCTTTCGGTGGTATCGTTGGATACTTAGGTAAGTTAAACTATCATTTCAACATTCAGCATTTCATATTAACATGAACAGAATACAATGTCCCCATGGAAGCTTACGCATACGCCTCATTTTTGTTTTCTTTTATTGGCAGAGGAACCTGTAAGTATTACGCTCCAAGTATCCATCTAGTTTGAACTACAGCTACTAATTCCATCCAGCATATATTTTGGCAGCTCTTATCATGCAAAGAGGCTCATTTTTTGGTATCATTTCAAGTTTTGCGATCTTTCTTATTGGATTGATTTACATTGTTTTAGAGTTTATTCCAAGTATTTCTATCCCAGAAAATATGAATGCAGAAGGCATTGCTATCACTTCAGTAGAGGAGGATATTGTATAGACATATTATACGTTTGGTTTTTGGTGTTTGAGATTTCGTCGAGTCGATGCACTGATAAATTCTTTGAATAGATCAATAAAAGCCTTTATAAGCCAATTAGAGACCTCTAGGTAGTTGAATCATTACCAGAATGAATATAGACTAATCACTATAGTTCATTCCTTGTACTCTTAAATCGCCATCTAAACGATTTCCCAAAGCGTAAATCTACACATTACTATTGCAGTAATCTGTTGTAAGGCTAAAGACACTTGCTCATGATAGTGGTTCATATGAAGTCTCAGAATGACGTTCTATAACGAGAAAAGCTGCTCTCTGGCAGAAAAAAATAGGAAATAAAAACATTCCTCCTTCATTTGTACGCTTACTTTTCGCAATAATTAAGACAAAAAAAAATACAAACTACAGATACAAAAAGATATCTTCAAGCCAAGGTGGTTGAGCTGGGACTATAGTTCTGGAATAACCAATAAGAGTGATGGATAACTTGGATCACATTAAAGTAAATACTATAAAAAATCAAGATGCTGAAAGGGTCGTTATACCGAGAACATCGTTTACTGCATTTCGTTTACTTCATCAAGATTCTGTAGACATATCCCACTGCGGCAAATCAGAGCTTATAGGAGGATTTCCAGATATATGGTTAGGGAAAAATGGTCCCAATATTATATCTAGAACTGCATTTAGAATTAGAAATAAAATGAAAAAGAGGCTCAAACAAAGTATAAACACGCTAGATAATTTAAGGAAAAATACAGAATTAGAAGACCTAAATAATAAAAGAATAAGGCTAGAAACAGATTTGCACGATCTATTCAAAGCAGTCGTGAATTTGGAAAATGAAGATATCAACCGCAAATCTGAAACCCTGGGAGGTCAGGCAAATAATGGCTTGCTAACGGAACGTTTGCAATTGAACTATCATAGAGTAAATGAAGAAGAATCTGTTGTAGAAGATGTCCAGCCTTATATCCCTCTAAAATTACCAGCTTTGAATTTGAAGGAGAAGACCAGCCTGATCGCTTCTACTAGTGGTTCAAGCGAGCAGGGAGAGCAGCTACTGGCAAATTCTAGTATTTCATCTGAATATACTGATACAAGGACACTGGAGGACTATGATTACATGTCTAATAATGGCTCAGATTACCTGAGCGTTAGCGGGCATGGTCTAGGGAAGTTTTTGAACAACAATCTCTCAAGAAAATCATCATACAAAACCGCACTAACAAGCGTTCTGCCTCCGTCAACGAATTTGAAAAATCAAGTAGTAAAAAGAAGAGCGCTGCTGAAGTATGCTGGTAATACATTCTTACAGCCAGAGGTCGTAGACTCGATTGATGCTTCAGAAGAATTATCAAGCAAGAGAAAAAGCTTGATCTCTAAAATGGTGACAATTGTTGAGCCAGACGCATTCAAGCATAAAAATAAAAGGGAGATAGACTCTATTACTAGTAGCGACCATATCAGAAGGCGAATTGGTAGGTTCGCTGGCTCTACAGGTACTTACTTGAAGCAAGCTAAATATAGTCAAATGAGTACCAAATTATATTTCAACTTATGGAGAAATTACACAGGTGGTGAAATAATGAGAATGGATACAATGTTAGTGCTCGTTAAGCATATACCACAAGTCAATGTAGCAGTCTTGACAGAGAACGAGACATTCCCATCGAGAGTAGTTGATTACTGGAAAGAATATTACGTTGTATTACGAGAAGGTAATAATTCAGTATTCATTCTACAATTATATGATACCTTTTTGTTAGGGAATGGGGCAAAAAAGGCACCAGATTATGAAATTGCATTAAATGAAACTGTTCATGCGCTGTATTACTCCTACGTTGATAAGAGCTTGTCCATTACCAAACCCAATTCACGTGGTACAATGGTATATATCCTAAGAACAAGAGGGTCAAACTCTTCGCTCAGATGGTTATTTTATTTAAAATTTCTCTTGAAGGAAGAGCTCAAGAGACCATTCAATGTTATTATACCTGACTTGGGATTTTCAATTAAGCTCGCGGTCCTTGAATCTTCTATTGTACAAAATTTAGAGGAGCACAGGAATCAGCTAATAGTATATGAGGGGCCATATGGATATAAAATTCAACATTCATTCTTATTCCAGCATATATTGACAGAAGTGCGTTCAAAGCTAAAGAATATGAATTTTGACCCAAGTATCAAGAAGTGGCTAGAAAATACACAAAATTGTGCACTATCTTTTAGAAATTATGATAGATTAGATTGGATTGAAGATAGTTCGGAAGCAATCTACATGAGCAATACGTTATTAACACCAGTATATCATTTAGAATTACGAAGAAGAGCAGAAAGAGAGAAAGTCGTAAGTGAAAGGGAAGGTAAAGTTTTAAAGGAGCCTATTCCTGTGGAAGGGTTTTTATCAAGGCTCACGAATATTGACGGGCATGAAACTTCAAACTTACGTAGTTTTCATAAAATCTCATACTTTCATACCTGTGATCACTTGTTATTTTATAACAAGTTTTTCAAAGCGTTACCGCCGTCTCCTGATAATGAGCTTTTCAAGGATGAAGCAGACATTGAAAAGTTAAGGTCCATGCCAATAATATTTCTTAATGATCCCTACCCTATTGATGAATGTGGGCATATAACCTGGCTAAAAGACAAAAATTTTAAAGAATTTGATAATTGGGCAATATCTGATTACATTAGAAAAACACAGCAAGTAGCAAGGGCTGAAGCAGTGATAGATATTACTAATATTACGGAGATTCGTGCCGTACATCATAGTCGAAATAGAAATACACAGAATTTGTTGTTGTGTATGGTATGGTACTCTTCCTCGAAATTGATAAATGACGAGAACATATTAGACGCAGTCTTCGAAATTAAAATGAGAAATGGAGGTATATTACGATTACAAGCATCTTGTAGAGCAGCGCGAGATATTTGGGTCGAGAGATTGGAAGCACTTCGTCTTTTTTGGATAGCAAAAAAAAAGAGGGATCTCGAGCAGCAAATAGAAACAAGGAACCGCAATATGGAAGCGCTTAAAACTAACGAATACATTGATTCGAATATAATATCTGAGGAGACTACATATGGAACTTATACCACGTTTGCTCACCCAAACTTGAATAATTTCAATTCTCTATCAATTGCACGAGCGGTCCTAACTAGTGGGTATTTGTATATGAAGCAGAGAATACACTCTAGCTTTGAAGAATACTTCGTTGTATTGTGCCCAGGATATATCTTGCTATACTTTAAATATGACAGGTCAAGGATTACAGGCAAGAGAAAGTCCAGCTCTTCTTATCGTCATTACATGTCGATACCAATCCGCACATCTTACATTTACTCAGGAAATATATCAAATTTAGATATATTGGAAGGCAATAAGGAATTGAACATGACAAATCCTACTCATCATCCTTTACCCAGAATTTACCAGGATGGATGGAAATCATCTGAAGAGGATGTAAACAGATGCTTTAGTATTTGGATTGGAAAGAAGCGAAAAATATCAGGAAAAACAGGGCGAGGAGAAATTGTTTCCAAATTTGAAAATCAAGAAATTTCCACAAATAGGAACCCTGGTATAATTAAAATGAGCAGAAAATTTGGAATCACTGGAAAAACCATTGTTTTCATGGCAAGATCACGTCAAGAAAGACAGCACTGGGTGAAATCGATTCTTTCTGAACTAGGAAGATTAGAAAAGTACTGACCACGAATTATGATTTATAAGTTTGCGAGAGAGCATCATCAATTTCGCCTATGAGGAGATCCCAAGGCTCATTCACATGGCTTTGAGTTTCAATTGCATCAGAAGACATATTATTAGTAATGCTAACAGACTTCAAGCTTTTTGTTTGCATCTCTTTTTGCAAAATCACTTTATTTATTTGGGAAATATCACTATCAGAATCAGAGTTGGAATCGGGTTCTGGATCAGGAGCTAAGTAGTGCATTGAGTAAGTAGCATTGATTGACTCTTGCTCAATCTCCACATTTGAGAGATTAGAGTCACCATCAAGGAGGTTCTCGGCATCGTCTATTTTTTCTGTTACTGAAAAATTTGACTTGATATTCTGTGTAAAGTTAGGTTGCTTTGAACTATGAGAGAATTTAGTTATTTCAGGGAGTATTACAGTAGAAGTTATTACCTCTGAAGGAAATACTGCCTTGGGGTCGGCAATTGCAACCACCCACTTCTCCATTATCAATTCAGTTTCTGACCTCAATGTAACCTTATTCAGTTCACTAGTTTCTGTAGAATTTTGAAGAATAATAGCGGTCGGTTTGGAATCAAAATTGGTAATAAGGCTCTCCAGTAATTCAAACATTATAGGATAAGCACATTGCATCAGCCATATCGTTAAATAATTAGCAAATAAATAACAATATCTTAGTTCAAAGTGGACATCATCGAAACTGACTAAAATTTCATCAACTAAGCGGAGAGTGCCAAGCTTTAGTAGGTACGAAAGGCTCAAATTAGGACAATTGTCAATCAAGTATTTTATGAAATGATCTTTTAGGGTATTCAGGGATATGCTTTTATAGGTTGGTATCTTAATTATGGTAGTATTAACGGTTGAAAGGCTCGGGTTTGGAGAAGGTGACCTAGTTAATGAGGATTGTCGCATTAAAATTTCAGATTTGTTCAAGAATGTTGGAAGTTTGGGAACATTTCTTAATGGAACCGGGTGCTTAAAGTTGAGCACAGGTACAGTGTAGCTAGCATTATGGTTATAAGTTTTCAGCAGGCAATCATTGGCAACTTCCAATCCTCGATTGGCATTTTTTAGTGTTGAACTGAGAGCAGCAACATTTGTGCTCATTTTTTTTGCAGCTTCATTCCTCTGCCGTAAAAGAAGATCTGATATTATGCTATCTGTGTATGTCTGGTCAGTAGGTATCATTCTTTTTTTCTGATTTCTACATGCTAAATCGGGACACACAGGAAAAACTGAATCAGCCTGTATTTTTAAATCGTGAGATAATCCACTACCATCACGGAGTATCTTTTCCTTTTCAAAATCAGTGTATAGTTCGAAGCATTCTTCGTGAACATAATGTCCACATTGTAAATCTATGATTTTTTCGGCTACCATTTTAGTGTTCAATGGATCATTGCAAATACTACAAAATGTTGCACCTATGTAATTTCTGTTGGCAGCTGATTGGGTTTTAGCAAATATGAATGGTTTTACTTTTGGACCTTTATTACTAAGGGGACTCACAACGTCCTGAAGATTTTTTGATACCGATACTACCAGAGTCATATCAAAACCTTTAGACTTCAAGTCCGTAGACTTTGTATCACTATTAGGGAGCAGCATCATCCCAATAGACCTGCCACTGGGTGGACTCAACAATTTGCTCGTACCAAGGGAAAAATTTCCTTGCTTGCGGAATTTCGATAATGAAAGTCCTCTTCTTTTAGGGGTGTGAGGTGCAAGATAGTTCGTGTCAAACTGAAGAGGCTGCTCCGATGATATAGTCAATCCATGCACCTCTTCTTCTCTAGACAGAACAGGAGTAATATTTCCTGTAAGTAAACCTGTGGATATCTTACTATCTTCATTGTCTGTCCCATTTGACACTATAATGCCCAATCTTCGCTTCCATGTCGTTCTCGACTTTTTATCTTCAATTGCTTGTTCCAACATCTTTCACTTCAATAAACCATCACAAATTTTGCGAAAAAAAAGTACTACTAGCGTCTTTAATCTAGGATATGACTTAAGCTTGCTCTCAGGGTCTTTTAATTTCCATATCTAATTTCTTTCTCCCTTCCTTCGTTTATCTGAAACATTCAACTTAATGTGGGATTGCGTCCACCTTCCTAATTAGGAAGCCAATGAGGTTTCCTAAAAACGGAAATAAATCCAAACACCGACCCGGACACCAAACGGGGGTATAAATCCGTTTTAACATGCGCACTACCCGGATTGCTTTAACCCGTTCACTAAGGTTAATATCTAGCAATAGTTGAGTTTCTTTACCTATAGGCGGTTCACTTTTGAAGAAGCAGGTTAGCAGATTAGTACATTCTGTGATTGAATCTTTAAATATTTTATAACAATGATTAGAAATTCAATTGGTCGTCCTATTATAGGGGCCACTAGACTTGCTCGTAGAGGGTTAGCAAGCAGCAGTGATTTGATTACTATCGAATTGCCAGAATCTTCATTTGAAGGTTACCACTTGGATGTCCCAAGTTTATCCTTTGAGACAGAGAAAGAAACTTTGTTGCAAATGTACAAACAAATGGTCGAGGTTAGAAGAATGGAAATGGCCTGTGACGCTTTGTATAAGGCCAAGAAGATTAGAGGGTTCTGTCATTTATCTGTAGGTCAAGAGGCGATTGCAGTTGGTATTGAAGAAGCAATTGAGAAGCTGGACACCATTATTACTTCTTATAGATGTCACGGTTTTGCATTAGTTAGAGGAGCTTCTGTGAGAGCCATTTTAGGAGAATTGATGGGTAAGAGATCTGGTGCTTCTTTCGGTAAGGGTGGATCTATGCATATATTTGCTCCTAATTTCTACGGTGGTAATGGTATTGTTGGTGCCCAGGTTCCATTGGGTGCTGGTTTAGCATTTGCACACAAATATAGGGGTGAAAAGAACGCTACTTTCACACTTTATGGTGACGGTGCTTCCAACCAGGGCCAAGTATTTGAATCCTATAACATGGCCAAATTGTGGAACTTGCCATGTGTCTTCGCTTGTGAGAATAATAAGTATGGTATGGGTACTTCAGCTTCTAGATCATCTGCTATGACTGAATACTACAAGAGAGGTCAGTACATTCCAGGTCTCAAGGTCAATGGTATGGATGTCTTGGCCGTTTATCAAGCTTCCAAGTTCGCTAAGGATTGGTGTGCTCAAGGCAACGGTCCTTTGGTTCTTGAGTATGAAACCTACAGATATGGAGGTCATTCTATGTCTGATCCTGGTACTACTTACAGAACCAGAGAAGAAGTCCAGCACATGAGATCTAGAAATGACCCTATTGCTGGATTGAAACTCACATTATTAGAAAAAGGCATAGCTACTGAAGAAGAAATCAAAGCTTATGATAAGGAGGCTAGAAAGTACGTCGAAGACCAAGTTGCTCTTGCTGAACAAGATGCTCCTCCTGAGGCCAAGATGAGTATTTTATTTGAAGATGTCTACGTTCCAGGTTCCGAAATTAAGGAATTGAGAGGTAGAATCTCTGATGATACCTGGAACTTCGAAAAGGGAACATTCTCCAACAAGGTTTACTAAGTATGGTCTTTATATATTCATGTAACAGATCCTTTCAAATAAAAGATCGCTCATATTTATTGTTTCTAAAACTCAAAATAGAAGTTACACAAAACACCTTTATGAGATGGATGAGAACAGAGCATGAAGCATCGTAGATAAATAAACGCTCTAAAAAAACCCAATAGCATTGCATAATATATCATATAGGTAAGGCGACATGTCCAGCAATATGGTTTATTCAAGTCGTAAGATACAAAGAGATAATCCAAATATAGATAGTAATCCTGGATCTATTGCAGGACGGATATCTGTTAAAGATATGGGTACTAGAGTGGAGCATGAGAAGGCAGAAAATGAAATTACTAAACGGAGAGCAAGCTCGCTAGAAAAAACCTACGAGTCTAGTTCCAGTACAAAAATGGGCAAAGGCGAAGATCATTTGTATGAATTACTCATGACAGATATCCATAAGTATTTACCTGATGCAAGCCATGAAGTTTTAGTATCAGCTACAGCAAGCGCTATTGACATACTTCGTCTGGATTCATTATCTCATAGGGAAAAACTTGATGAGTTGAATGACTTATTGTCTATCCAGCTAGATGAGATAGAATTCAATGATCTTTTTGTATTGGCTAAGAAGCTTTCTATTAGCAACACAGAGTCCAATGACCAAATTCAAGATCAAAATAATGATGGCATTGCAATAATTATAGATGATGAAGAGGAGGAGGAGGATCAGATTTCAGAAGAAGAGATAGAGGAAGCAGAGATTCCACACAGGATTCTAGATGATAGAGAAGGGTACAACGATTTTGAATCAGACGCAGTAGTCATCAAGGAAAACGCACTGGATGAAAAATCCGAAGCTAAAAGTGAGATAAGTCTACCAAAGCGAGTTGATGTGTTATATATCCAACGTAAATTAAAGGAATATTTAGGTGATATTGACCCCTCTGTCATTCAAGATAAAAGGGAAAGACTCATTAATTTTATACAGAATAAAGAAATCTCCACAAGGGAACTTGAAAATAATATAATGGAACTCATGGAATTTGATCATTTTGAATTTGTAAAGCTTTTGATGAGTAATAGGTGGAAAGTTGCTTTTGGCTTAAAATTATCTCAAGGTGAAAACGAGGAAAATAGGGATGAAGTTATTTCGGATATGCGAGCTATGGGCTTGGAATCTCTTATCAGTGAAATGTTTCCTGAAGTGCTGGATCAAAATACCAAAAATAAGAGAAGAAAGCTGATAGATGATGAGACTAATGACTTGAAGAGAATAAAAGATAATAAGCAAAAACGGGAGCCAAAGATTGTGGACTTAGAAGCACTTAGTTTTGAAAAAGGATCTAATTTAATGACGGTGTCTAAAGTTAGTTTACCAGAAGGGTCTTACCAACAGAATAAGAAACTCTATGATATAGTTACAATCCCAGCACCAGCTCCACCACCTTCTTTAGAGGAGATGAAAGAATCATTAGTGAGTATTGCAAGCCTTCCAAAGTGGGCACAGAGTGTATTCCCCACAAATGAGACCAAAGTTTTGAATAGAATTCAATCTAAAGTTTTTCCATGTGCATTCAATTCAGATGAAAATTTATTACTATGTGCTCCAACAGGAGCAGGTAAAACAAATGTTGCGATGCTCGCTGCATTAAGAACTCTATCAAACAACTTGAACCATAATACGGGAGAAATCAACCTAAAAGATTTCAAAATTGTATATATAGCCCCATTAAAGGCATTAGTTCAAGAACAGGTTCGTGAATTTGAAAGGAGGTTGACGCCAAACTTCGGAATTGTAGTAAATGAGTTGACTGGTGATTCTAATTTAAGCAAGCAGCAAATAATGGAAACCCACGTAATAGTTACTACTCCTGAGAAATGGGATGTCATCACTAGAAAAGGTGATGAAAAAGAATACTTGAGCTTGGTGCAA
Source organism: Debaryomyces singareniensis (assembly GCA_031081795.1). NCBI lineage: Eukaryota > Fungi > Ascomycota > Pichiomycetes > Serinales > Debaryomycetaceae > Debaryomyces > Debaryomyces singareniensis. The sequence goes on from JARYSX010000003.1 coordinate 607,013, forward strand.
TTGGTTATAATTGATGAAATTCACTTACTTCATGACAATAGAGGCCCTGTATTAGAAAGTATTATAAGTAGAAGCTTAAGAGAAGGAAATCTTGACTCAAATTATACAAGATTGGTTGGTTTATCTGCTACATTACCCAATTATGCTGATGTTGCTATGTTTTTGCATGTTAATCCCAAATCTGGTCTTTTTTATTTTGATGCATCTTATAGACCTTGTCCATTAGAACAACAATTTATCGGAATAAAGGATAGAAGTCCAATAAAAAGAATTAATGCAATGAATGAGGCTTGTTTGGAAAAGGTTACAGAATGTAGGGAGAATGGCCATCAAGTTATCGTTTTTGTTCATTCACGTAACGACACTCACCGAACCGCTAAATGGTTATTTCAGAAACTAGATTCAGAGAACAAATCTGATTTAATGATAGATAAGAAGTCACCCTCGAATGAGATTTTACAGCAAGAGTCCGAAGTGATGACCGACGTTAATTTGAGAAGTTTACTAATAACTGGATTTGGAATTCACCATGCTGGTCTCAAAAAGGAAGAAAGAGCTATTGTTGAAGATCTTTTTGCTCAAGGTCATTTGAAGGTCTTAGTTTCTACTGCCACATTGGCATGGGGTGTAAATCTTCCTGCTCATACTGTCATTATAAAAGGCACTGATACATATAATCCAGAGAAAAGTGAATGGATGCAATTATCACCTCAAGATATTTTACAAATGTTAGGTAGAGCAGGTAGACCTAGATACGATAAGAAGGGTGAAGGTGTAATTATCACTACACAAGATGAGGTACAGTATTATCTAGCTATTCTTAACCAGCAGCTTCCTATAGAATCTCAGTTCATCTCAAAGATAGTAGATAACTTGAATGCAGAAGTTGTCTTAGGCACTGTCAAATCTAGGAACGATGCAGTAGAATGGCTAGGTTATACGTATCTTTATATCAGAATGCTCCAGTCTCCAAGAATTTATCATGTAGGTGCCGAATATGAGCATGATAAAGACTTGGTCTTAAAGCGGACAGATTTAGTTCATTCTGCATTGTCAATTCTACACGAACATAATCTCGTGGTTTATGATAGCAGTTCCGGATCCGTTAAAGCCACAGAATTGGGTAAAATCGCCTCACATTTTTATATCTCCTATAATACGATAAGTTCATTTAGCAAACAGCTAAGACCTTGGAGTTCTGAAATTGATATTTTGAGGACATTTGCAACTTCAGATGAATTTAGATACATTACTGTCCGAAGAGAAGAGAAGGCAGAGATGGCTAAGTTAATAGAAAGATGCCCATACCCCATAAAGGAAGGGCCATTGGATGCACTAGCAAAAGTAAATGTTTTATTTCAAACATATATCTCGAAGTTGAAGTTAGAGGGATTTGCATTAATGGCTGATATGATATACATTACTCAATCGGCTGGAAGATTGTTTAGAGCAATTCATGAAATCGCTTTGCGTAAAAATTGGTCCTCTCTCGCTAGAATTTCGTTGGAGTTTTGTAAAATGATTGAAAGAAGGATGTGGTTAACTGACACACCTTTTCGTCAGTTTGGTTCTTTGGCGCCTACAAACGTAATTAAAGGGAGTGAAAGTTCACATTTGCCATGGATAAGCTATTTTCATTTGTCTGAAGCAGAGCTAGCGGAAGCTATCAATTTTAAAGGTGGAAGCAATATAGCGTACAATTTATTACAGCAATTTCCTAGGCTTCAAGTCGGCTCTTATATACAGCCCATCAGCTATGATTTGCTAAGAGTACAAATTGAATTTGTTCCAGATTGGAAATGGAATAAAGATGTTCATCGGTTTTTTGAACATTATTTGCTTCTAGTAGAAGATGAGCAAGGTGAGAAAATCCTTCATTGGGACAATGTTGCCATATCGAGGGATCTGATAGGTAAAGAGAATTATATCGAGTTCACTGTTCCTATAAATGAGCCTCTAGATCCTGTGTATTTTGTTTCATTTATCAGTGAAAGGTGGTTGCATTCGGAAATTAGAGTTCCAGTCTTAACAAATAATTTAATAATTCCAAAGCCCCCACATAGGTTTACATCGTTGTTGGATTTGCAGCTAGTTTCTACTTCAGGACTTCAATCTGATGATTTTATTCGAACCTTTGATTTTAAATTCTTCAACAAATTTCAGTCTCAGGTTTTTCAAACTCTTTACAATACAAATGAAAATATATTTATTGGCCTTTCAAAGGGATCAGGAAAAACCACATGTGCTGAATTAGCCATTTTGAACTTTTGGAGACAGAATAAGGAAAGAGCCATTTATATCCAGAGCTCTAGAGAATTGATAGATATTCAGTTGAACATATGGAAAACAAAATTCAAACATATTGCGAACGGAAGTAAAGTCATCAACAAGTTAACTGGGGATGGCCCTAATGATTTCAAGGTTTTTTCTTCGAGTCATTTGATATTAGCAACACCAGAGGACTTTGAATTTATATCCCGGAGATGGAGAAAAAGAAAGGCGATACAAAGTTTGGGTCTTATTATTGCTGATGATTGCCACGACATAGGAGATGGCACAGAAAAAGGAATTCTTTACGAAACATTATTGACTCGGATGAAAATATTGTCTTCATTAGTACAGGGTAATTTAAGATTTGTTATTTTGTCCCATCCTTTAGCAAATGGCCGAGATTTTGGAGAATGGTTGGGATGTGCGAAGAACTCAATATTTAATTTTGATCCAAAGTTACGGTTCAGACCAATTCAGGAAATGGTTTTGCGATCTGTGACAGCGGATAGCTCTGGTAGTGTTCTTAGCTCACTGTTGACAGCAGTTTATGACCACATCCGTGACCTACCATCGGGTTCTAAGATTGTAATGTTTGCATCAAACAGAATGGAATGTATTAAGGTTGGCATTGCAATCTCAGATAGGTTGCTAAGTGATGGCGTAACTTTGTTGAATATTAAAGAAGATCAATTGGAACCTTATTTAGATAAAGTTCAAGATGAACTTGTACGAGAATCCCTAAAGCGAGGAATAGGTATTTATTATACAGGTATGCATCGGAATGATTATTTGATAATTTCCAGACTCTTTAAGGTTAACTCTATAAGCATCTTGGTTAGCACTAAGGATGCCAGCAAGTATTGCCCTAGTGCAAATAATGTAATTATTCTTGGTGCACAGGAGTTTGATTTTTTTGAGCACAAGTATGTAGATTTTTCCGTTATGGACATTCTTGAGATGATAGGATGTTGTGTGGATGACTTGGGATCAAAAACGAAGGTGTTGTTCTGTGTAAAGCAAAGTAAACTACATTATTTCAAGAAATTTTTGAATGAAGCTTTACCCTTAGAAAGTTTCCTTGAGTCGTCCATGCTGAATATTTTTGTCAACGAAATAGGTGCACAGAATATACTGAACAGACAAGAGTGCTTGGATTGGATAACGTTCTCTTATTATTACAGAAGGTTATTGCAAAACCCCAGTTTTTATGACCTTAAGGATACTTCACATATAGGTATTTCTACCTATTTGAGTGATTTAGTTGAAAACACATTAGCCAATCTAGAAAAAGATAATTTTGTCGAATTACAGGCTGGAGATGAGGATGATGAAGAAACAGCCGAGGAAATAGTACCTTTGAATCATACGATGATTTGTTCTTTCTACAATGTTTCTTATAATACAATCAAGAATATATCTCATTTAGATAGTAAGGCAAGGTTGAGAAAAATACTAGAAACGGTTATTCTTGCCGACGAATTCACCAATATTCAAATGAGAGAGAATGAAGATAAAATATTATCGAAGATCAATTCAAAGGTTCCTTTCAAAATATCAAAGACAGATTTTAGTTCTGTACATGTAAAGGTTTTCCTTCTAATACAAGCTCACTTCTCAAGGATAAACTTGACCGGCGAACTAAAGAAAGATTTGGAATTCATATTAAAAAACATTTTGAAGGTTTTATATGCCTCTGTCGATGCATTATCCAGTGAAGGGTATCTCAGCTCTATACACTGTATTGATTTGTGTCAGATGATAGTTCAGGGAATGTGGAGCCAGGATCTGCCTTTGAAACAAATTCCGTATTTTGATCATGAAATATTAGAGAGATGTAAAAAAGCGGAGGTAGAAACCGTGTATGATATTATGGCCCTTGAAGATGATGAAAGAGATGACATCTTGCGACTAGAAGGCAGTAAATTGGACAGCGTTGCCGACTTCGTGAATCATTATCCAAACGTAGATATCAGTTATGAAATGGATGATGAATCACTGATATCTGTGAACCAGACCACAACGATAAAGGTCAAGCTCGAAAGGGATGAGGAAATTGATGATCCCACTATTGTCTCAGAAAAATATCCTTTCCCAAAAAGTGAAGTGTGGTGGGTCGTACTAGGGGATTCGACTACAAGATATCTTTATGCAATCTCAAAAACGACGATTACAAAAGAATTACAGGAAGTAGAGTTGGAGTTCTCCATTCCACACCCAGGTGATCATCACTTGACCATTTGGTGTATGTGCGATTCATATATAGATGCAGACAAAGAAATCAGCATAGATTTAACTGTAAAAGAAGACTAAGCTTTCTACTATATAGTTGATAATAGCTATAATTAATTCAATTTCTAGCAACTTGATACAAATATTCATATCGTATATTGAAACATCAAATTTAGGTGCGAATTTGACTCACTTTCATCCTTAAGCTCAGCGTTGAAAGATATTTTATTCCACACTTATACATATGTCGAATACAAGTAAAAACGTTTTAACACCATACATTAAGTCACTTTTTTTAGAGCCTCCGAACCTTACACCGGAAGATTTAACGACTGTCTTGAAATATCTCTTTAAAGGTATTCCATCTGATGTTCAGACAGCAGCTTTCTTAACTGCTCTCAGGATGAGAGGTCTCGATCATGAGCCAGACTATATAGCAGCAGCAGTGAATACGATATTAGAGTTTGCAAATGTGGTGCCTCAGGATACACTAGACACAGAGGGATACGTCGACATCGTCGGAACGGGAGGAGATGGCCAGAATACATTCAACGTATCCACGTCCGCTTCGGTTATTGGGGCAGGAATGGGGTTGAAGGTATGTAAGCATGGCGGAAAAAGTTCCACCTCTACGTCAGGGTCTGGAGATTTGTTAGCCTGTTTGGGAATTGATTTAATGAAAGTAAACAGTACTACAGTCCCACAAATCGTGGAGAAGTCTAACTACTGTTATTTATTTGCACCTGCTTTTCATCCTGGTATGAAGAAAGTAGCCCCTGTTAGGTCGCAGTTGGGTATTCCCACAATATTCAACGTACTCGGGCCGTTGATAAATCCTATTCCTACACGCGCGAGAATCTTAGGAGTGTCTTCTGAAAAGTTAGGAGAATCCTATGCTCATGCTGCTAGGAAACTAGCTCTAGAGAGCAAGTCTCATTTTAGGACAATGGTGGTGTACGGCCAAATATGCTTGGATGAAATATCCCCCATTGGGTCCACCAAATGTTGGATCATAGATGCAGATGGAGAAATAACCGAGAAGACTATATCTCCCCAGGATTTTGGGCTCCCTGAACACCCTCTTTCAGAAGTAAGGTCCGGCACTCCTCAAGAAAATGCAGACATTCTCACCAAGATATTACGCCAAGAAGATGAGTACGCGATAAAAGACGGCCAGCCAAACCACCCTATCGTGGATTACATATTATTGAACAGCGCAGCATTAGCTGTTGTCGCTGGCTTGACTACATCTTGGAAGGACGGAGTAGAGATTGCTAAAAAGGCAATCCTCTCAGGTGCTTCTTTGGAAGCTTTGAACACGTTCAAAGCTGCTATAGAAGATGCCACTGCGATACAGGCATAACTGGTTCAAAGTTACTTGTAAATATAGGCTATCTTACCTGCAATTATCAAGCAATTAGACTCCTACGTTATGAAAAATTATAACCCCACGAGACTTGAATCCTTAGTGACACATCACGTGACTATTTGTGTCGCGTCGTAGAGTAAACAAACACACAAACATAGTAAATTATTTCATAGGTATAGTAATAGAGCCAGCTTTTTTTGATTCAGCAGTGATTTAGGTCATTGAAGTAGCTTTGACATTGAGCAGGTATAATTAATCCCTTTAAATTTGGGATATTTTATGAATATTCATTTATTATGAGTTTGTTTACAGGCAATAGGCTCATCGGGACACCTAGTCAAGGTGCCAAAGAAAACTATGGAATGAACCTAGAATTCACTCCCATAGGAGCAAAAAGAAGCTCCAGTTCGAGCAATGGGAATAATAATAGGAGCCCGCTTAGGCTGCTCAATAACGAGGTAAATTTACCTGGGAGATATGCAAAAACTATGGAAGATATTGCAGAATCCACTTTTGATAATACACTTGGTGATATAAGCACAGTACATTCATTCCACAATGCACAGCCTACGGAGGGGATTACCACTTCATATATCAATAGATTTTTTGGAAGGGGACATAAACATGAATTAGTGAATAATGATTCAAATCCAATAAAGGAGCAGCAGATGGAAACTCAGAAGCTAGAAAACGAGAACTATAACTTGAAAGTTAAGTTAGCAACATTGACAAGATATCTTGATCAGACTCCCGAGGAGCAGAAAGAGCTCTTGAATCAAAATATAGATTTAAAACAGAAGCTCATGAACGCTATTAAGGAGTTGCAATCTCTTAATGATGAGAAAAGAAAACATTACAACGAAATGGGTTCGAACAACAATACCCAAACCCTAGAAGATGAGATAATAAACCTCAAGTCAGTTTTGAAAGAAAGGGAACAGTCTCTACAGCAATGCTATTCTCAAATAAGGTCTTTGGAAAATAATATTTCAAACTTGGAGAAAGATGATAAGGTGAATTTATTACAAAAAGATCTCCTGAATTCAAATAATGAATTGATGTTTCTTAGAGAAAGGATTAAATCGCTCCAAGACAATATTACTCGCTTAGAGGAAAATAACTCAGATCTTAAAGATAGGCTCACAGAGGTAGATAGAAATGACGCTAATTTTTCTGAAAAAGTAGAATCTTTGAGAGATGAAGTAAACGGATGGCAAAGAAAGCATGAAGATGTGAGTAAGCAATTGCATAGGATGCAGTTAGTAGCAGAGAGAAGCAAAGAGACATATGATTTAGAAAGCAGCAAGTATAATAGGAAAACATCAGAAATGGAATATGAACTCAAAAATTTAAGAAGAGAACTTGAGGAAAGAGAAAAGGAATTGAGAAATGCATTAGATAAAGGAGGAAATCAAGGAAATATTGTTCGTATGCTTGAACAGAAAGTTGACCGTTTATCGGCCGATTTAAAGGCCAAAGATTCTGAGGAATTTAATTTGAGACGCCAACTAGATGCTTTACTTAGGAGTAAAAGCTCTACTGATGATCAACGGAACCAGCTATTACTCTCTGAACTCAATTCTTTTAAGGAGAAAGAAGCACACTTGAGAAACAAGATAGCAGATATGGAATCGACAAAGCGAAAGGAATTAGAAGGAAAAGAAGCACTTTTGAATGAATCCAAGTCACAAGAAGCAATTCTACAGCATACTATATCTAGCTTGAAAACACAGCTAGAGTCCCTAAAGGATCAATTATATAATTCAAATTCTGATGTTAACAGCTCAACTAAACAATTGGATTCTCTAAGAGAAAAGAACTTTGAACTTGAAGATAAGCTCAGGTTCTTTGAAAAGGAATACACCTTATTGGAAAACAGTAATGCATCTTTACAGCATGAATTGGATATCCTAAAAGAGCAATACAAGCAAGCAGATAGGAGCCTATCTCAAAGTGAAGCCAAAGCATTCAACTTGATGAGTGAGATACAGGCTTTGAAAGAAGATAAGTCGCAAAAGTCAGCCCTAGAAGAATTGGATCAAATAAGTCGTAGAAGCTTGGAATCCGAGCGTAACAGTTTGAAGCAAAAGGTAGAATTTTTGGAACAAGAAGTAAAGCGTCAATCAGAAGAGTTGAAATTTGAGCGAAATAAGGTTAAATCATCGTATGACTCGGGCATGTATAGAAATAATTTAGAATCCATCTTAGACGAAAAGAATAAGTTACAAAATCAGTTGACGGATAAGATTTTACAGATAAACGGATTGCAAGATAACATCTCAAGATTGCAATCCTTGTTGAATGAGAAAGATTTGCAATCAAGGAAATTTGAGCTGCGGGTGCAAGAAATGGAGAGAGCGACTAAATCTAAGAGTATTGCTGAACAGCAGGAGATAGATGATCTATTAAGAGCTAAACTGGTTTTAGATTCAAAACTTAAGATGTCTCAGCTTGAAAGAGAAAATTTGGAAAAAGATTTCAAAATACAAATCGAAAGATATCAAGAAAGGATTACATCCTTAATCGAAAAACAAGATGAATCTTATTTAAAGAACGAAAAAGTTGAATCACAGAAATCAATGATCTCATTACTAGAGAAGCAATTGGAGGAATCATCTAAATCCAGAATGGTGCTCAATGACAAGGTCTCAGATCTAACAAGCGAGAATGACCGGATAAAATCGAAAGTGCAAAAACTCCAGAAAGATAATGAACAGCTCCTTGAACTTACAAATCAGTTCGAGAAAAACGAGAAGTTTGCGAAATTAGAGAGGGGCCAACTTCAAGAAAATGTTCATTCGCTTAATAAAAGTTTGAATAAAGCTACATTAAATTGTTCGAAGTTAGCAAAAAAACTCCAGGAATTAAAACAGTTAGAAAAAGCAGCTATTATATCAGATGCAGTTAAAAATAAACTTAGCAATAGAAAGCTTCAGGATTCTAACTGGGAACAGAAGTTCCAAGATTTGAACTCCAAATTTGCAACCACATCATTTTTTGATGATCAGAAACAGATAACTAGACTACATCTTTTGGAGAATGAACTTCATTATTACAAAGCAAAGCTTCATGATATGAATTTGAAATCAAATGATTTAGAAGTTATGTATTCATATGTCATGAATTCAATAAGGAGTTCAGACGAGTTATTTAAAAGCGATTTAAATAAACTAAGTGAATGTGGAATTTATCCTGACTATCCTGCAATGCAACTTCAGAAATTAAATAGCGGAGGATGTATTTCATTCAAGGTCCTAGCCAAGCTTGTGCTTGCCGCTGTTAGACTTAGAAGAAGAGCTCAGAGAGCAGAGCATAGAAAAACAACTTTGCACCAGCTCAAGAAAGAAATTGAGTCAGACAAAATCAATCTTTTGACATAGACATTCCTAATTTAAGCCTATATTAGTACCATGTATAGCATACATCTGTTAGATTACTGTAATATAATTAATGTACATTATCACCTCACAATACGAGTTATGGGTGTCTGAAATAATCGATCGTTTGAGACTTCTCTTGCTCTATTTATTCTAGGAGTCTGATTAACATTACTGGATGTTGATGGAATGATAAGTGGACCACCTGAAATGTTGCGTGTTTGATTTGCTACTGAACTTGGCAAAGGCATGTCAAACGCTGATGGAATAGTGAGATCAGTGGTTCCCATGATGCTGTCATTTATATCTTGAGCTTTTAAGATACTAGCTATACTATCGTCATATGAATGACCATTAGATAAATAATTAGCAATAGTAAAGTCCTCTGGCTCCTCATTAGGTTCAAAAATAGAGTACAGCTTTGTAAATACAGAATTCAATAGGGTCTTGTCTGTTTGTTTATACATTTCACTTGATTTATTCAAGAAACTATCATAAACTGCCAAATCAGACCACACTTTATCCTTATTCTTACCATTAGTTTTAAACAGCTTATTACCTATAAGGTGATTATTAATTTGGTATTCAGCGTCCTCGTCATCTTCAAAATTGAAGTGGCTGAATTGGTTAGATGTAGCTTCAATTAAATTTTGAACTTCAATGTAAGAGTATGGTAAAGGATCATCTTCCCAATTCTCCATATAAATCACTTGCTTTGGATAGATATGATGTAAGTATGTGTACGCTGAATCCTTGTAGCCCATATTTACGTCAAAACTTCTAGTTTGTAAACCATGCGGTTATCTTAATACATTTTTGTGTCCATAAAAGAAGGAACCGAATATAAAGCTAATAAAACTCGTATATACAATCAATATAACTATGCAGCAGCAATTACGCTGTTAAGGTTTTCAAATAATACAGGCTTTGGTTTAATGGTATTTTCATCTATGTTGAAAGACTTTACTAGCTTGAATGCACCAGTACCAATGCTCATTGTTTGACCTAAAATGATGCACTCAGAGACACCTTCAATCTTATCACTCTTCATGTAGAAAGACGCATCAAAGAGATGATCAGTAGTTTTTTCAAATGAAGCTAACTGGAGGACCGAATCTCTCATCTTACTCAAACCAAATCTGGTAATACCTAATACTTCACCCTTGTAAGTCATGACATCACCTAATAACTGAATATGACGAGGATCCACGGACATACCGTGATTACTCATAGTGTAATCAATTTCAGAAATGATACTGCCTCTTGCAGCCTCAATTCCCAAAACCTCAAACATCTCAAGAACGTGGTTTGTGGAAGTTTTGGTACCAACTACACCTTCTGTACTCATAACCTGCTTTAAACCATAGCCTTCGACAAGTAAAACTTTTTTACCATCATCTTTTATATTAATAACCGCTCTAGAAATTTCTGGCAAACCCTTCACACATATGTTAGGAAGAGCCCTCTTTAGGAATTGCATTCTGAAAAATAACGCATTAGAAAAATCAGAACTCTTGTAATCTGCTGCAATGTTCCTTGTTAAGTCAGTTACTTTGGAGTCTTTTGCTGTAACATGGATATTAATTTTATTGTTACTGATAACCTGAACATCAGCAGGACTAATTTTCAACTTAGGAGCATTTACAATCGCTTGTGCTATAGTCTCAGCCGTTACTTCTAACTGTAATTTTTCAATAGTATCGATATCTATCTGCACTGAGATATATGCCTTACTTGATGCATAAACATCCTCGATATAGAATACCAAATCACGAAGTAAAGTCTTCTCGACCCTTCCTTTTACGACTCTAGCAGCTCTCTCATCATCTTCATTGACTAAAACAGCATTTATAATTGGAGTAGATATCACTTTTGATGCGTTAATAATTTCTTTGATACGAGGAACACCTAAAGTAACATTCATGGATGCGACACCGGCAAAATGGAAAGTTTTCAAGGTCATTTGAGTTCCGGGTTCACCAATAGACTGGGCACCAATGGCACCAACTGCAGTTCCAGGTTCAACCCTTGCTCTGAAGTATTTGGTGATACATTGATCCAAGAAAATGCGAATGAGTTTTTCAGAAATTTTGAGAACCTGATTTACTGAATTAAGTTTGACCTTGTCATCGTATAATTCCATAGAGTCAGAATTCTCTATATGTGTCAAGTATGGCTTGAGGCTTCTATTTTGTCTCAAATGCGCAAGTTGAGTAGCCTTAATAGAAACAAACTGCCTAATAGACTCGTAGAAATTTCTCTCAGAATCTTTTTGATCAATATACTCAATTTTATGTGATTCTTCCCCTTCAACAATATTACCAGAATTATCATATCTTATAAGTTGCTTTTCGAGTGGGTTGAGAATACTATCTGTCAAATTTATGATTTCATATGGCAACATACCATTTTCTTTCAAATCATGAGTTAGATTAAATGCATGGTCCCATTGATGAACAAAGTTAACAGGCCTTGCATCGCCTTCCATATCGTATGGATCTAAACCATCACCACCATATGAAAATTGGACAATCCCATTTGATGAATTTCTGACACTATTATCATATTGCATAGATAAGTCCTCTAAACATTTCATCAATCTTCTTGACATGTAACCGGTCTCTGCAGTTTTCACGGCAGTATCAACCAAACCTTCTCTACCAGAAATTGCATGAAATAAAAACTCTGGGGGACTTAGGCCACTGAAAAAAGAATTTCTAACGAAACCCTTCGATTGAGGGGTTTTCGAATTCTTTGCGAAGTGAGGAAGTGACCTATCCTCAAAACCATCTGGAACTCTGCTTCCTGAAATAATCTGTTGACCTACGACAGCAACCATCTGAGAGACATTCAATGTAGACCCCTTGGACCCACATGTTGCCATAATTAATGGTGCATTCAAAGAATCTAACTCTTTTATACAAATATCACCGACTTCTTCCCTAACTTTAGATAAAAGTCCTCCAATCTTAGCTTCCAATGTTTGCTCCTCATTGCAACCTGGTTGTGTTTCTAATCTTCCTCTGTTGTACAAATCAATTAACTCATCACACTTGAGATAAGCTTGCTCGACCATAAATTCCTTCTTTTCCTTAAGCTCTGAACCTGGGATTACATCATTGATACCAATGGAAAAGCCACGGTTACCCAAGTATCTTGCACAAAGTTTAGCCATTCTATTCATTGCCTCAGCCGCTTCATTAGGTCCATAATCTCGTAAAATAGTATAGAAAACGGAGTGTTTCTTACCATCTCCTAAGGTAGATTTATCCATCAAACCTGATAAAATTTTAGACCCACGAATAATAACATAACCATCATTAGGAGACATTTCATTTGGATATCCACTTGGAGGCGCATTAAATGTTTTGTTCTTTGCGTCCAAGTTGATAATGACTTTAGATTTATTATTGGGTCTAATCAAAAGCGAAAACACCTGTTTACCGGTCCAAAGCATTTCTGGTTTAAAAATAGTTGGGGGAGGGATGTCAAATTGCAAATCAGCATCGGACATCATAGAAAGTAATTGAACTAAAGAGGAACGGTCAATAAATGTATCTTTATGAGAAATAAGGTATGAGCCTGTTATGAAATCTTGGGTGGCTGCAATGATAGGTTCACCACTCTTAGGGGTGAGCAAATTATTTTTCACCCCCATCAAATCCATCGCCTCTGCCCTTGCTTCTTCTGTTTGAGGAACATGCAAGTTCATCTCGTCACCATCGAAATCAGCATTATAAGGGGTACAAACACACTCATTCAATCTAAAAGTTCTCCAAGGTTTGATTCTAGCAAAATGGGATAAGATAGACAATCTATGCAATGATGGTTGTCTGTTAAATAATACTATATCACCATCTTCAATATGTCTTTCAACAATATCACCTAGCTGTAAATTCTTAGCGAGCTTCATTCTATTACCAAATCTCAAGTTCCTTTTTGCCTGCTCATTTTGTTTCATGAGATAGTTTGCACCTGGGTGAACGTCTGGCCCATTTAAAACAAGCTTTTGTAGTTTCTTACGATTATACCTAGTACATTTCTCAGGATAAGTAAGAACTTTTGCAACCCTATCAGGAACAGCTACCTCATCAATCTTTAAATTTGGATCCGGTGAAATAACTGTTCTAGCCGAAAAATCTACTCTCTTACCAGACAAATTTCCTCTGAATCTACCTTGTTTACCTTTTAATCTTTGACAGAGACCTCTAATTGGCTTTGAGCCTTTAGAACTTCCGCCTGATGATGGCAACAAAGCAGGATTTGCAGAATCGGAATTAATATACATAGCAACAGACAACTGCAAGTAGTCCCATTGCTCCATCAAATTGTTTATAGAAACGCCTTTTTCAATTCCTGCTTTGATTAGGGAAGAAGTCCATACAATTTCTGTTAACTTGATAGTTAAATCATCCTCATTAGACTGGGCATCCATCATAACTGATGGTCTGATGCAAACGGGTGGAGCTGGCAAGTAACGCCAAATATAAGTCTCGGGTCTTCCACCCTTTGATGGATCAATACCAAATAACTCACAGTCAGATGGATCAATGCGCTTGAATAAGTTTAAAACTTTCAATGGATTTAAATCTTGGTGGATTCTCTTACTGAACTTTTCTAATTCAGGATTTCTATCAAAGACACCATCAAAATCTTTATCCCAACTCTCCTTTTCTGGTGTATGCTTTTTTCCTATCCATCTGAAGGTGTCATGAACAATCTTCAAAGCCGCTGGACCAGACCCACTAGCAGCTTTCTTAACTACACCGTTGACGTGGTTACATTTGAAGCAACGCCTCTGCTTCTTACATTGCTCAACAATTTTCTTCAATATTCTCATTCGTCTCAAATTATCTAAAGAAGGCTTCCTTAGATCTGCTAAGAAAGCTCTCTTGGTGGGTTCATCCAATAACATAGCAGAACAGTTCTTACAAATGCATTGCAATACCAGGATTATAGCTTTGAAATAACCAACATGAAAAACTGGTAATGCTAATCTAACATGCCCAAAATGGCCATGACATGAAGCCAAGTTCCCTTGACAAGTGACACATTCCATTGAATTCGATGAAATACCCATTTTCCTGTCTAGTGCACCCAGCTCTTTGACTGCTCTTCCCTTTTCCAAGTCATACAAGTCCCTGGTATTTACTTCAACTTCGGATTGAGCTACTATTTCTTTAGCAGACAATGCACTAAACTCAATACCTTTAATACATTTGGGAGTATCATCCACTACTAACTCTTTCATTCTCCTTTAAGTCCCTGCCATCCATACGTAAATATGCCTGCAAATGAATAGATTGAAAAAATTGTCATCGGTTCACGTGATTCAATGATTTGGCCAGCACACGAAAATAGTTGGAGATACAGAGTACATGTGGCGACAGTAGTAGCAGTAGGGTCAAGGAAATAGATATGGCTTCACAGGAAATTAAAAGCAATGCTCCTTCTGCCAAGGATAACAAGACTGATGTAATCAATTCACTTGAAGAAGAAGATGAATTTGAAGATTTTCCAGATGACACCAACTGGAATGATTCTAATAAAGATGATGAACAATCTAACTTATGGGTCGAAGATTGGGAGGATGAAGACAACCAAGATGAGTTCACGCAGAGATTAAGGGACGAGCTCAAAAAGGCACAGAAGAGTGCTTAACTTCGGGGAAATATTGGAAAGAAAGTCGATAGAATGATCGCATACAATATATCAAATTAATATGTATAATTCATTATTTCGCTCTTAAATACGTATTTAAATAACGACTAAATAAAATTAAGCGTAAAAGTTAACTGACTTAGATTTCCTTGCTTGGACTTCTCCAATCGCTTCTACGAAGTCTTCATGCTTGATTGTAGATTTTCCATTTCTTAATGC
Source organism: Debaryomyces singareniensis (assembly GCA_031081795.1). NCBI lineage: Eukaryota > Fungi > Ascomycota > Pichiomycetes > Serinales > Debaryomycetaceae > Debaryomyces > Debaryomyces singareniensis. Next base: position 622,139 of record JARYSX010000003.1, read on the forward strand.
AATCATACCAGCTTCTACTGTCACTGCCTTCAATTGAGCACCATTGAATTCATCGGTTGATCTAGCAAGTTCTTTCCAGTTGACTGAATTATTATCACAATTTAGTTTTCTGGCATGGATTTTTAAAACCGACTCTCTCGCTTCTTCAGATGGAAGTGGAAATTCAATCTTACGGTCCAACCGACCGGACCTCAATAAAGCAGGGTCTAGAGTATCAACTCTATTAGTAGCAGCTAGGACCTTAACTCTATCATCAGATCCAAAACCGTCAAGCTGGTTCAACAATTCCAACATAGTCCTCTGGACTTCTCTATCACCACTCTTGTCAGAATCAAATCTCTTTGTACCTATAGCGTCCAATTCATCAATGAATATGACGGTTGGTGCCTTCTCCTTAGCCAAAGCAAAAGCATCACGAACCAATTTCGAACCATCACCAATAAACATTTGCACTAACTGAGGTGCTGCCAACTTTAAAAATGTAGCACCAGATTGGGCAGCACATGCTCTTGCCAAAAGCGTCTTACCAGTACCAGGGGGACCGTACATCAATGCACCCTTAGGCGGTTTAATACCTAACTTTTTGAATTTATCTGCTTGTTTCATAGGTAAAACCACTGCTTCAATCAATTCTTCTATTTGCTTATCCAAGCCTCCAATATCAGAATAATCTTCTGTTGGTTTCTCATCGACCTCCATAGCCTTGACTCTAGAGTCATACTCAGAAGGTAGAACATCCAAAATTAAATATGAATCTTTGTTTACACCAATAAGATCGTTAGGCTTAAGAGTTGCAGGATCCACCAATCCTGTTAATGGTAAGAAAATTGTCTGTCTAGTCGATGTCTTGATAACTGCTGACTTTCCTGTTCGTGCTTCTTCTAAATCAACATTTGCACCTTGCTCAGTGGCCCCTTTTTCTGGACCCATATCAAGCAATTCCACTACATTACCGACAAGGTATGGTAACTGCTTATTATTATTAATTTTTTCTTGGTTATCCTTAATCCTTTCCAACATTACTGTGTTTTCATGAGTCAATCTCTGGAATTCGGACTTCATAACCTTAATATCATTTTCTAGTAATTTAGTTCTATTTGTTATATCAGATGTAGCAGATTCCAAGATTTCCTGATCTATCAAATCATCTTGATGGTTACTGGTATCGTTACTCATTCTAAACCAAGTGATTTACTGTCAAACTTATAATATATTACAATTTGATTCTCCAAACTAAATGAACCTGATATATGAATATTAAAAGCTTTATAGCGATAAATTAACTCTCTAACGCTATGATAGTAATGGACTTTTGGATTACTTGCCACTGTAGAGCTGAAAACGAGAGTTCAGTTTTGTGTAACTATAAATTAGACCACTGTAGATAAAAGCTGATAACAGTTTGGGTACAAGTTTGGAACTCCAATTATACAGAAAAAATGGAGATTGAACTTGAAAATACTGAAGAATTGGCGGGATTGAGACAAGGTGACATTGAAAGGTTGAAAATAGAATGTTTAAAATGTATGTATGAAGCTCGGCTTAGCTATTTAAGAGACACCGAATACTAAAGCTGAAAGGTTTAGAAAAGTCTTATTCCCCTTATTCTAAATTCAGGTAAGTAATATCTTTTTCGGAATTATACAATTAATTTTCTTTCATTGAAGAGGTACCAGGAATATACTGATACAAGTAGAGTAGGATGTTTGGTAGTATCTTCTTCTGGAAAAGTTTTCAAAGGAGCTAATATCGAGAATGCTTCATATGGAGCATGTATATGTGCCGAACGGACAGCTATATCGACAGCAGTGGTAAGTTATTTAAAATCTCAGATTTTATGTACAACTTTTAACAATATAGGCAATGGGGCATAAATCACTCGAGATTATCATGATATGTGGTGATCTGGATGAGCCTGTCACACCATGTGGGATATGTAGACAAGTAATAAGAGAATTTGGCAAGGATTCACATATCTTCATGTATAATAGGGACGGCTCAAAGCATTTAGAAGCATCCTTGCAGCAATTACTTCCAAACAGTTTTGGACCTGAAGATTTGGGCATCTATCCAAAGAGTACATAATCAAATAATATATAAACTGTTATGTATACCATCTTTCGAATCTAAATTGAAAAATCATACTTAGTTAATTCAAAGATATGCATTCTGCATAAACGTCACGATCTTGATGAGGAAAATTTTATTTGAGCACAATATTTAGTTCACAAAATACCAGTTATGACTGCTGTATGTTCATCAGATAAGTGTGGAAAGGATACAGAATCTAGCCTTAAGTGTCCGATTTGTTTGAAAGAAGGCTTTACAAGTATTTTTTGCGATCAAACTTGTTTCAGGTCGAGTTGGTCATCGCATAAGAATATCCATAAAAATCCTAATGGCACGGATGAATCATACGATCCATTTCCAGATTTCGAGTATACTGGTTCTTTAAGAGCACATTACCCACTCACCGCTCGTAGGAGTGTGCCTAAGCATATTAAATTGCCTGACTATGCAAAAGAAGGTAGGCCAATAAGTGAGATCAAAAACGACAGGCTAGGCAAGATTACCATATTGTCTCCTAAGGATATCGAGAAAATGAGGAAAGTAGGTAAGATTTCGAGAGATGTTTTGGATGCTACTGCTAGCCATATTAGGCCTGGGATCACAACTGATGAATTGGATGCAATTTTGCATAAAGAATGTATCAAGAGAAATGCATATCCCTCCCCATTGAACTACTACACTTTTCCAAAATCCTTTTGCACATCTATCAATGAAGTGATTTGTCATGGTATCCCTGATCAAACTGTTCTTCAAGATGGAGACATTATTAACCTAGATGTTTCAATATTCTATTTGGGATTCCATGCTGATCTTAATGAAACGTATTACGTAGGAGAAAAGGCAAAATGCGACCCGGATACTGTTCGTCTTGTTGAAACTACCAGGGAATGCTTAGATCTTGCCATTAAAACTGTAAAGCCAGGCTTACCTTTCAGAAATATAGGAAATACCATCGAAGAGCATGCAACTAAAAACAATTGCTCAGTTGTTAGAACCTTTTGTGGGCATGGAATCAATCAATTATTCCACTGTCAGCCAAATATTTTGCATTATGCCAAGAATAAATCAGTAGGTGTAGCTAAGCCAGGAATGGTCTTTACTATAGAGCCTATGATAAACCTTGGTACACATAAAGATGTCAATTGGCCTGATGGATGGACTGCAGTAACTAAAGATGGCAAGCGTTCGGCTCAGTTCGAACATATGATGTTGGTGACGGAAGATGGAGTGGAAGTTTTAACTGCTAGAAAGGAAGACTCACCCGGTGGGCCAATTCCAAGAATTTAGATTAATATATAGTTTCTATAAAATTAAGTATTGGTTAATAAGCTGTACACATTAGGGCCAATAAGTTTATCGAAGCTGTTGAAGCTAAACCGTAGTGTTCTCCCTAAGTTCGGCCCTTCTTGACATTTGACGGGTAACGACACAATCACGTGACAGGAAGAGAGTTTTGATATTTCCAACCAAGAGAGTTAATAATCGACTTATTGAGAAGCTTAGGAATGTCATCTTCTATTCAATTGTTAAATCCAAGAGCCGAGTCTTTAAGACGCTCACAGGCGTTACAAGTCAACCTTGCTGCCGCGCAAGGTTTGCAACAAGTGTTGGCTTCCAATTTAGGACCAAAAGGTACCTTAAAATTGTTAGTTGATGGGTCAGGTGGATTGAAGTTAACTAAAGACGGAAAAGTATTACTTACCGAGATGCAAATACAACATCCAACGGCAGTTATGATTGCAAGAGCCGCGACTGCTCAAGATGAGATCACCGGGGATGGTACTACTACAGTTGTATTATTGGTGGGTGAGATGTTGAAAGAAGCAGAAAGATACATTAATGAAGGTATCCATCCAAGAATAATAGTGGATGGATTTGAAATAGCGAGAAAAGAGTCTTTGAAATACCTTGATACTTTCAAGACTTCACAGGAAGATTTTGACAGGGAGTTTTTGTTACAGGTTGCTAGATCTTCTCTCTCTACCAAAGTTTCTAATGAAATAAGTGACATTTTGACCCCAATAGTGACTGATGCTGTCTTGACGATAAAAGAAGGTGAAAATCTTGATTTGCATATGATCGAAATAATGACTATGCAACATGGAAAAGCTAAGGAAACTGAATTGATTAAAGGCTTAGTTTTGGACCATGGTGCAAGACATCCTGACATGCCAAGAAGAGTAAAAAATGCATATGTATTGATCTTGAATGTTTCATTGGAGTATGAGAAGACTGAAGTCAATTCTGGATTCTTTTATTCTAGTGCCGAACAAAGGGAGAAATTAGTGGCATCAGAGAGAAAATTTGTCGACGAAAAGTTAAAAAAGATTATTGACCTTAAAAACGAAGTATGTGGTCTCGATCTGGATAAGGGGTTTGTTATCATCAACCAAAAGGGTATTGATCCTATGTCATTGGATGTGTTAGCAAAGAATGGTATATTAGCTTTAAGGAGAGCAAAGAGACGTAATATGGAAAGATTGCAATTAATATGTGATGGTGAGGCCCAGAACTCCGTTGACGATTTGACACCCAATGTCTTAGGCTATTCTGGGTTAGTCTACGAAAACTCTATTGGGGAGGACAAGTTCACCTACGTCACAGAAAATAAGGAGCCCAAGTCTGCAACCATCCTAATTAAAGGTTCTAATAACCACATTTTGCAACAAATAAAGGATGCAGTTAGGGATGGTTTGAGGTCTGTCGCCAATGTGTTGAAAGATGGCTCAGTTGTTCCAGGTGCAGGTGCTTTCTTTTTGGGCTGTCATGATCATTTAAACACCCTTCAAAATAAAACATTAAAAGGTAAAACTAAGACTGGTGTGAAGGCGTTTTCAGAAGCTCTTTTAGTTATTCCAAAGACTTTATCCAAAAATGCCGGTTTAGATCCACTAGAAGCTATTTCCAACTGTCAAGATGAAGTGAGCGAGAGAAAGGTAGGTGTAGACTTAGTCACTGGAGAGCCAATGGATCCTACAATAGAAGGGGTTTGGGATTCTTATAGAGTAATTAGAAATGCGATTTCTTCTGCAACAGGAATTGCTTCTAACCTCTTGCTTTGCGATGAACTATTAAAGGCTGGAAGGTCATCATTGAAAGAAGGTCCACCAGGCGGACAAGGCCCACCTGGTGGCCTACCAATGGGGGCTCCAGGAATGATGTAAGCGTATAATATGTACTTCTGTATATCCATAATTCACTAACAAGGTAAAGATTTTAAATTTTTTACTTCTATAATAAATGTGACACAAAGTCTACGAAATTCAAATTTCACGGAGACGTACACGTATTAAACAATAATAGGACTTTATCAATATGTCATTAATCGAAGATGTCACCTTGAGAGATAAGCAAATTAGTAAGTATTAATGCTCTTATACACCTGAAGATTCATTTTCTAACTGAATTTAGGATCCTTGGAGCGAATGTTGAATCTAAACAAAGAAGGACCTGCTGATTTGACCCTAGCTCTGAACGAAGACATGGTCTGGAAAGTGCTCATTATGGATAAAAAGTCACAGAGTATAGTTTCATCTGTTCTCAGGGTAAATGACTTATTACATTGTGGTGTTACCGTGCATTCTTTAATCAAGTCTAAAAGGTCACCTTTACCAGATGTACCTGCTATTTATTTCATTGAGCCCACTGTTGAAAATATATTAATAATAATAGAGGATTTGAAAGTCGATAAGTATGACGGATTTTATATTAACTTTACTTCAAGCATTGACAGAGAGCTTTTGGAAGAATTTGCTAAGAAGATCTCAATTTGTGGAAAATCGTATAAGATAAAACAGGTATATGACCAATATATTGATTTTATCGTTACCGAACCCAATATTTTTTCTTTAGAGAAACCCAACATTTTCACTAAATTCAATAATCCTGCCACCACGGAGGATGAAATTCATAGCATTGCAGATTCAATAGTTGATGGTATATTAGCTACGGTCATAACCTTGCAAAACATCCCAATCATTCGTTGCTCTACTAACGGCCCTGCAGAGCTAGTAGCAAACAAACTTGATATAAAGATACGTGATTATTTGAGCAACTCTAAGAACTTGATAACTAGTTCTATGCAAGAAAGGCCTGTTTTGATCATCACCGATAGGAATATAGATCTATCCTCAATGTTTTCACATTCATGGATATATCAGTGTATGGTTAGTGATGTATTTGAATTAAAGAGAAATACAATAAAGCTAAGTAAATTCAATGATAGTGAAGTACCAACACTTAAAAATTATGATATTGATCCAAAGGATTTTTTCTGGGCTAGGAACTCGCAGCTTCCATTCCCTGATGTCGTCGAGAATGCAGATTTGGAATTGAATGCTTATAAGAAAGAAGCCCAAGACTTAACTGCTAAAACGGGCATCACATCTTTAAGCGATATAGATCCAAACGATACTGACGCAGATACAAATCGAATAAAACAAGCAGTTGATGCCCTACCAAAATTGACAGCCAAAAAAGCAACTTTGGACATGCATATGGATGTTTTAGCTACTTTACTAAAAGAATTAGAAGCCAAAAAGTTAGACAAGTTTTTTGAAATTGAGCAAAATTATACTGAGCCTAAAATCCAAACTCAATTTCTTGAGATCCTTAAAGAGAATTCTAAAAGAAACAATTCTAGTGATAAGATCCGTACATTGCTAATCTTGATTTTACTCTTGGACTTACCCCAAAGCTTCATTAAAGAATGCAGAACTGTTCTATCGGATCAATATAAGGATATTGATTTAGCGGCATTAGATTATGTTGAGAATTTTAAGCAATTATCAAAGATGTCAAGCATGTCAACGTTGAGTAACCACGCTCATAGTGCATCTGGCCTTGACTCAAATCTGACCTCAAATAACGGAGCATTGTTTAATGGTTTATCATCAAGGCTCTACGGGTTAACTGAGGGAAGAATTACTGGAGGCATCAGCTCCTTGGCCTCTAGTTTAAAGAAATTATTACCAGACAAAAAGCAGCTCCCAATAACAAACATCACCGAAGCTATTATGGATGCAAGCAATGCTCCTGCAAATTCAGTGCAATTAACAGACGAGTACTTATATTTGGACCCAAGGCTCAGGGGAGGACATCTGAAGCCCCCTAAAAGACAAACATACAATAACGCTATCGTCTTTGTCGTAGGGGGAGGGAATTATCTTGAGTATCAAAATTTGCAAGAATGGGCCTCAACTCCAGGGAAACCCGCAAAAAATGTTATATATGGTAGTACAGATATCGTGACGGCAGAGTCTTTTATTGCAGAATGCTCTGAGTTAGGTAAACTAGAAAAGTAGCGTAGATATTTAATACAATTATATAAGGCTCGATTTATAAATAGCCTTTAGTTTCTTCTAAAATTTTTATAGACCGAGAGGAATCCAAGAAAAGTAATTGACATTCTTCCACATCTTGGACAGTAACTTCGGTTCTTCCAGCTGTCTTCGATAAAATACCAACAGGCGCGAGCAATTGCAATGCATAACGTAAAGAATTTTGTACGCCCTGCAAGGAGAGCATTTCCAAAGCTTCTGAGGTTAAGACTAAACCCGCCAATGTAGCCCGCTTATTTATTATGATTTTAATTTCTGCTTGGTTATATGGCAACGTTCTGACAATAAGTAAACGGTCGATCAAGTCTCTAGGGCAACCATGTGGCGCCTTAGTCTCATCATCAGAGCCCTTGATTGTAGTAAGACCACGGTTAGAAGCAAGAACAACGATTGGAGCGATAGAATTTTCCAATGCACGATTAAGGTAAGTGAAACATTCTATATCAAGCATGTTCACCTCATCAATGAACAATACACCTGGAATTAGTTCAGCAATACCTTGGTCAATATATTTAGAAACTACCTTATTTACTTCGCCCCTTAATTTATCAGTGATTTCAGTCTTCTTTGGTTTTAGCAACTGTCCCATCATGGAAAGAACGTCTTGGCCACCTTGGGGTCTTGCATTAGCAACGTCCAAATCATGTAAAGTAACATCTTGAACAATTTCCTTTTTTTTATGAACTTCTCCCTTGGGTAATGGAACATATTCTTCAGCTTCAAGGTCAAATTCAGTTGCGTAGGCATCAGACCTACCAACCCTCTTGACAGCACCAGTGTTGGCTTCTATATAAATCACGTCACCGACGGCAACTCTTTCTTTCTGAATACTTTCATAGATACTAGGGTCTAACCTTAAGCTTTTAGTACCTTTGGCTGATTTCAATCCAACGATTACATGATTAATGGTTTTTCCATAGCCTCCTAAAGGATTTTCGGCCTCCTCTGGCATCAATTCAATAACTTCGCCTTCATAAACTTCCTTGATTTCTTTGATCCTTAATCCAATCGCCTTCCTGAAATTTTCCATCAAGACAGCAGTCTTCTTGACCTCTGCTGAATATAACTCAGATCCAACAATAGGACAGAATGGCACCTTTGGGCCAAGTTCTTGAGAGATGGCTAGTGCTAAAGCAGTTTTACCGGTCCCTGGTGAACCTGCTAATAATATAGCCTTACCAGCCATCTTTTTTGATTTGATCAAATCAACGATAATACCACAGGCTTCTCTGGCATTCTCCTGACCTACAAATCCACCTTCTACCTTCTTGGCTATTCCATGTTCATCCAAGCCCAACCCCTTTATATGTGTGTGTGCAGCAGTTCTAGCCTCTCTGCTCTGTGATTCATTTATCTCATTGATTTGAACCATTATTAATTCGTCAACTACTTCTTCCTCTATTGATAAATCCTCCAAAACACATTACCCAAATTTTCGCTTTTTATATACAGGACAATATAGATCTTTTCGAAAGTAGTACTACTGAAAAGTACCCTATTGCTGGTTGACATGAAACACTATAGATGTATATTTAATGAAGCCGGAGTTATTTAATTTTAAATGTTACAGAAAGTTATGCAAAAAAGTAATAGAACAAATTCTAGTTGGCTGGGAAGAATTCCATGAGATTTCAATCCTCAAAATCATAATCAACTTCATCGGTAGGTTCCTTTGGCTCTTGATTCTCTGACCATTGAGTAACATCATCGATGTAACTTAAAATTGTAGCAACTGACTCGTTATCTTTTGAGGAACAATCCAATGGTAAAAACAGTACCATTCCAAAATCATCCACCAAGCTAGCAATTGCAGCATTTAACTTCGTAAACCTTGGATCTTCGTTCTTTGACTTCTTGTGCAACAAGAGTGGATCGGGATTAAGAAACTTCTTTAGCTCTTTTTTGGAAACTTGGTCTTTAATCAAATCCATTTTTGACATTATGTTGATATGTGGAAGTTCCAATAGGATCATGGCTGACATTGCACTTAAGGCACCAGAGAAAAATTTCGATCTATCAATGACGAAAGAAGCCTCGAGTAAATACGTTGCACAAAGGTTAAAATTCAACAGTTGCTGGAGGTGTCTTACTATAGTTGGTAAAATTGGCACATGCGTGTATAACTCTATCTGACCTGGACAATCAAATATTAGGTATTCGTCATTATAATCACCTACCTCTTCATCTAACCAATCCAAATTTTCTAGTAAGTATTCAAAACAGTACATCAAACCACCATTAGGCCCTAAATCCATCTCTTCCATTACGTCATCAAGAGAAATTAGATCTCTTATATCAATAGTGAACTCATAGTCTGTTGGTTCAGCTGCTGGATCCAAATTAACTATATGTGCTCGACGACCAATAGATTGCATATGTGCAATAATAGAGTTACAAAATGTAGACTTTCCTACACCAGCGGGTCCTAAAGCTAGAACTCCGATCCTTGACATTTTAAACCAATAGGTCAGTACCTTAGTAAGCTTCTATAAAAATGTACATATCTCTCAAGAGATGCGTAGTGTATTTACCAAAATAGTATTGAAATCTATACCACTACTTATACTCTAATTTAATATCTCCGTCTGACCTACACCAACAACTATCAATATCTAATTCCATTTGTATCATAGCTGTTATGCTTTCTTTTGAGAAAACATTCTCACATTGTCTCTTGATATTTGCAAGACTTTCTCCACGATAAATTTGAATGTGAATGTAACCACAAATATCTTTCGACTCCGAAAGGGGCCAAAAGCGTGGTGTCGTGAAAGATTTAACACCTCTAATATCTAATATATCACCCAAGCATGAACGCACTCTTCTTTCTTTGGATTTGTCTAGCTTTAGAAGTAACGTCAGCGCAGTCGATTTCAACAAAGGAATAGCAGAAAAGAAAATCAATACAGAAATAAAAATTGAAGCCAAAGGATCAAAGCCATCCCATTTGAAGTAATTCGTTAAAATTGTAGATATTACCACCCCGACCGATCCTAATGTATCAGCCAATACATGGAGAAATATACCTCTCATATTGTCATTCATGCTGTCCAGCAGCTGGCAGATACTATCACAAGCTTTATGCTGTTCATGGCAGCTCGGTTTAGGAACAGGGTTCTCATCTTTATTTGAATTTGAAGTTAACGAATACATCCCATTTTCTGTATTTTCTTCATGTGAATGTGCATGAGAGTGTGAATGAGAGTGTGAATGAGAGTGTAAATGGTCATGCGGGTGCTTGTCTGAATCCCCATGAGAGTGTGAATGCCCGTGTGAGTGCCCGTGTGAATGTCCATGATTGAATGCGAAAATACCAACAAGGTTTACCGCTAGACCTAATGATGAGACAACTATTAACTCAGTCACATTTTGAAGTGGAACAGGAGAGACGAGCCTTCCAAGCGCTTCGAATAATATTCCTCCTGAAATACCCACTAATAAGGTACCATTAGTAAAGCCGGCCAATACTTCAAATTTAGAGAATCCGAAAGGAAATTTACTATTAGCGTCACTCGATCTCTTCAGTAAAACACCCGCAATTAGTCCTAGAGCCAACGATGAGCAATCTAATGCCATATGCAACGAATCAGAAAGTAATCCTAGTGAACTAGATCTGAAAGAGTACATGAACTGCACAACCATGAATACAGTATTAAGCAATAGGAAATTACAAATGGCCCTTGTGTCATCATGAGAGAGAATCTCCAGAAGGATAGAATTCTCTTCTTTTACTTTACCATTCATTTGATCGATTTTCGAAAAATCATGAGTTTCAGAATTTATAATCAACAATGGAAGCAATATATCTTCTAGCACCAGTAATTGAAAATGGCAGTCAGGAATAATAAGCTTGGCCAAAACAATGGAAATTAAAGATAATATTAAAGGACTCCAGCGTGAAATTAATACATCACCTTCTTTTAAAGCAAAACCAAAGACCAGTAATGTAATTAAAAATCCTATCATATAGAGAGAGTTGAAGTTGAAGCTACCTCTTGTCAACAAAAACAAACAAGCCAAAACAAACAACCCCGCCGGTAACTTCCAGGCCAAGTTACGAACAAAAACATTCTTTACCTTAAGTGGGTTTGCTCCCATATTTCTGTAAAGATAATACGACAGCAACAAGAAAAAATAACCTCTAAAGATACTTGCCCAGCTCGATTTATCTGGTGAGAAATAAACATCCAACAAAAATGCAAGAGGTGTGTACATATTCTTATGATTCATTAATAGGCCCAATCCCACCACGCATAGTCGGTTCAACAGTAATTCGAGCAGGGAAAAGAAAAGCAAGAATAGAGAGCTTAATAAATAAAATAAAAATGGTAAATCTATTCTTTGTAGGTCAACGTTGAGAATATTCAAATCCCATCGTGACAACGTCAACAATCCCAATACAGCCAAAGAAATAAACGCAAATACCCCAAATATGCAATCGCAGCCATGCAACTCTTCGTTGAACTTGAGCCATGTCACCAAAATCACTGGACATATTATTAACGCTCTAACCAGTCTCCAAACCTTCATAACTATCTTAGTGTCCTCATAAGACCTTTCCTTTTTGGCAGAAAAGAATCCCTCTTTAAGTCCTGAATTAACAGTAAAACTACCATGGTTCCCTCCAGGATCTAATCTATCCAATGCAACACTAGGGGCCATACTTTCGTCTAACTGTGTTATTTTTAAGCCTGGAATGTTAGCGGTACTACTCGAGGTTAAATCTTGAATGATGACGTAAGCATACGAACTACATGTCGTAGAAGCATCATCAGTTTCCTGGTGATACAGAAGCCCATATTACACTCTCGATCCAAGACAATTGTGAAATTTAATAGTTTTTGTCTTCATATTTGTCTTAATCAACCGATTTTTCAGTGTGCTAATTGTTTACTCCCTAAATATATGAAAATTGATTGGGTGCATTGGAACTGAAAGTTAATACAGTGATCAAAGTCATCTAACATGGCAGAGTTATATTTTTTACGACATGGAAGAAGAATAGACCTGAAGCTGAACGATGATGACGATAAACCTATTTATGCTGACTATAAATCATATGATCCATCATTAGCTCAAAGTGCTGTTAATCAAATACAGAACGCGGCGGACTCAATAGTGAACACAACTCAAGTTTTCAAGGACATCAAAAACAAACAGCTAAGAAAGAATATTTTCATACATTTTTCGCCATACCTCCGGTGTTGCCAGACAGCAGATATATTATTGGATGAGTTAAAAATTAGACTCTCAAAAACTTATCCACAATACAAGTTGAAGTTTCAGTTATTAGGTGATTTTGCTTTGTCGGAATGGATTCACGAAAAAATGAATAACAAACCTCCATTCTTTGACTCAAATGATGCATACCAAATGTATATACCAAACATTAAAATTCTTAAGAATAAATCTTGCTGCTCGAATTTTAGGCCTACTAACATGTTGGGACATTTCAATGGACCAAATCTAAGTTACAAGGATTATCAAGCTAATTGCAAAAGTTATTTCACCAAGTTGATAGCTACTTATGATAAGCCGGTATATGTCAAAAATGAAGACATCATCATTGTAGTGTCACACGGATATGTCATAAATAATTTTATGTCATATTTTTTAAATCATCCTATTTTTGAAGAAATCCCAGAGGCCAGCATCAATTATGCTGTTAGAGAAACAGAGAATGAAGCTACGGACTCAGATGAGATTAATCTAGAAGATTATCATTGGGTATTGAAGCAAGATGCCTTAGGGATCACGCAAAGAGAAGATATCGATGCTACATTAAATTTGGAAACAGATATAGTCTACTATAAGACAAATTTCTTCAAGAAGGGTGAGCTAGATACAACTGCCAATCTAGGTATGAATGCGGCTCCAGATGAATTACCACGGTCCTCTTTTAGATTGACATTTAATTCAGATTCAAGTGGAGATCTGACCCACCAGGAGAGAATCAGAAATCTTAATCCGATATGCTCAGCCGCAAAAGACTGGACTCCTCAAAAAGCAAAGCAATTCAAAATAGCTTCGGAGTTCAAATTAAAGGCAATAAACGACGACGCATTCAAGAAAGTATTCAATATTCGTAATCACCCACACAAGCCTGTAACACCGGAAGTATCCCCCAATTCGTCGCCAACTAGAAACAATTCGGTTATCGATCTAACGAGAATACACGAAAATTCAGACATAAATAAGCCAATGAAGCTAAAATATTCATCTGCATCAGAAATTCCAATTCATAGATTAAATTCTAAGCTTAATTCTCATTCTAATTTGGCACAACTTCAAAGAGGAGGCTCAAATGACAGTTCTACGGTTGATCTTTCCAAATATATCTCTTTGCTTACCTCTAAGAATAGAAACAGATCTACTTCAAACCCTCAGGTAGTGACAAGAAATACTAAGGATTCTTACTTTCCTTCATTAATTTTCAAAAAGGATCGTGGTTTCTTTTCAAGTGGGCTGAATTCATCTTTGGCGTCAGATATTTCAATGGAAGAAGGCGAAGAAAGCAGGTCTCACGAAGCAAACCTGATAGATTCACTTGGTGGTAGTATGTTGAAGTTAAATTCATCTGGTAATGAGCCTACTTCTGAAAATCCATTATCAGGTTCGTCCTCCAACACTAATAATGCGTCCAAGGGTGGTTCATTTGGAACTCAATCACGAAAATACGAAAGAAATTCAAGTCCCTTTTTGTCTTTTGGAAGTACATCTCCTAAGCGTAAAAATGATGAGACAAAGATCAAGAAGTCTATCTTTTATAATTTCGGGGAGCGTAATTCATCCGATAGTGACCAAAGTTCCTCTGAGGATGAATCACAAGATGGAAATAATGACAATTCTAATCAATCTAAGTATATCTGGTTTGGTGAGAGGGACACATAGCTTATTACATATTTAAATTATTCATACTAGTATAGTTAAATTGTTCTCATATATTTGACAATAGCGCGATTAGACCTATGCGAAGCTCTGTATTTAATATTTGATATCTGCAACCTTGAAAGGCATTACAATAATAGATGTCAACCCCTATTGCTGGTACCTCCAAGGTGATACATGGCAAAAGTAATGTAACAGAAACCTTCGGACTCACGAAGGATTTAAAAAACCGAATACGATTTGAGATACGATGCCTAGAGCCGGTTGACGAAGCCAAGATAACCAATACATTGCTAACTGCTTCTGAAAAATATCGTAACCCATCTTTGCTACAAGTACTATCTAGAGTATATTTAAATTCGGATTTGTATTTGAATTTCCAATTGTTTGATGGTAGTCATAATCCTATCAGTGTTCCGATACAAACTCCTTATTTGGCATTTAAGCGTAATAAGCGAGAATGGAATCGAGTTATAGAGCTTCCAATTGGATATAAAAACCTTAGCAAGGATGACTATTTTTCAATCAAGATATATGAGATATCTAATACAGCTCCTAGAATTTTTGGCGTTGGGGTATTCTATCTTTTTGACAATCAGAATGCTACATTGAAAGTGGGCAGACAAAAAATACCAATTTTTGTTTCAGAGGAATCTCTAAATGGTGCTAATCTTAGAGAGATATCCAATTCTGTTACCTCTCTTGATCAGAAAATATATCAGCATAAAAATAATGAGGTTGTGAGGATTCCCTGGTTGGATAAGATTACTCTACCTCAACTAGAAGAAGCAAGATCAAATAGTAATAACGACGATACGAATAACAGTTTCTTAGAGGACCAAATTGGTTCCTCGGGAGACTACTTTTTATATATTGACATGCCAAACTTTGGAATTCCGGTGATCTTCTCTGATTGTACCGCCAAACTACCAGAAAAGGTGAAAACATTTGAAGAAATTCCGAAGAAAGTTTCTCCACCAGTCAACAGCAATGTAATAATGAACTCTATAGAGATACCGATGACTAGGCAACCGTATAATAGCTCTATTAAGATTTACGATCCAGATTTTCAATGTCTTTATCTCAGATCAAATGGCTTAGCAACACCAAACGGGGGCGGCAATACACACTACAATTATTATCATGATCCAATAGATACAAAATTTCATAGGTTGGAAAGGAATATGAATAACAATCTTCTCCTAGATAAAGAATTAAAGCCTTCACCACAGACAAGAGACGATTTGATGAAAATTTTGAGAAAAGCATCTAATATCGAGTTGACTGAAGAAGAAAAGAATCTTATTTGGAAATTTCGTTATTACTTTTCTAGAAATGTCGCTAGCAAGAACACTGATAATATCATAACTGGGAGTGCAAATGGTGTCACAACAGATACTCGTTTCTTTTTCATGAAATTTTTGAAATCTTTAAACTGGGGAAATGAGTTTGAACTTAACCACGCTTTCGGTGATATCATTCCTAATTACTGGAGCTATGAAAAGATTGAAATAGGTGATGCTTTAGAGCTATTAGGAAGTTATTTTGATCCTGAACAGTTGAGTATGCGTTTTTCTGTTACAAACAATAATCTTACGATAGACTCCGAGGTAGATGAAAATACTAGGTATGAGAATATTCTAACTCGTGTCGTATTTTTGAGGTCCTTTGCAGTTGATCGCTTGAAGCTAGCTAGCTCAGAAGAAATTCTATTATACCTCTTACAACTCGTTCAGGCTTTGAAGTATGAAACAATAGTTTACAAAAATTACCCCAAAGTTAATAATAACTCATTGACCGAAGATATAGATGTTTTTCTGTCGCCTCTTGTCTCATTCTTAATTAAAAAATCTCTAGAGGATAACAAGATAGGAAACTTTTTCTATTGGTATGTGAAAGTGGAAAATGAGGATTTTTTGAACAAGCGTAAAGCATACGTTACGAATATTTATACAATGATTTTGAATGCATTTATTGATAGTCTTAAGAAGCACTCTCAAAAAAATAAATTACCGCACTATCGATACTTAAAAAAGCAAATTTGGTTAATAAAAAGCTTGACAAAGTTAGTTGAAAATTTACGGGTGACCTTTAAAAAAGGAGAAGCTACTTCTAAGAAAACACAATATTTGCGACAGTACCTTGGAAGCAGCTCCAATGAGTTAAACAAGTTCGCAGAACCTTTCCCATTACCTCTAGATCCATCCATATACATATGTGGGTGTTACCCCGAAGAATCATTTGTCTTCAAAAGTTCTTTATCTCCCTTCAAGATAACTTTTAAAACCATCGAAAATTATTCTGAAGCTGTGCTGCACCATTCCCAACTATTTGGAAAAAAGCACTATACATATGGAAAATACCCATTGATGTTCAAAATCGGTGACGACTTAAGGCAGGACCAGCTTGTTATTCAAGTAATTAATTTGATGGACCAATTACTCAAAAATGAAAACCTTGATTTGGAGCTCACACCTTATAGAATCCTTGCCACAAGTCCAGTCGCTGGTTTAATACAATTCGTCCCTAACGAAACTTTAGATTCAGTCTTAGCTAAGAACTACACTAACTACCAAGATGAATCGGGAAGAAGCAGGTCTCCGATACCTAATGTGCTGTCAAATGGTATAGCATCGAACGGTATATTAAACTATTTAAGAGAAAATAGCAGTGTAGAAGGCAACCATGATACTAACTTAAATTCTCAAATTGATATGAGAATGGCTTTACATACGCTGATCACTTCATCCACACAACATGCTATTAGTACCAGCCTTGGAGTCTCCCCCAACATTATAGATAACTACGTTAAATCTTGTGCGGGGTATTGTGTTATTACATATATATTAGGTGTTGGAGACAGACATTTAGACAATTTATTGATATCTCCAAACGGAAAGTTTTGGCATGTTGATTTTGGATACATATTAGGACATGACCCTAAACCCTTTCCACCTTTGATGAAGCTTCCAATTCAAGTAATTGATGGAATGGGAGGCATGAACCACGAAAATTTCAACATTTTTAAAAGCTATTGTTTCATTTCATATATTACTTTGAGAAAAAATAGTAATCTAATATTAAACTTGTTTCAGTTGATGTCAGATGCAAATATCCCTGACATACAAAATGACCCCAAAAGAGCATTGGATATAGTGCAAGAGAAGTTTGGTCTTGAGATGACCGAGGAGGAAGCAATTATTCATTTTCAAAATCTCATTAACGATAGCGTTAATGCCTTCCTACCCGTAGTGATAGATAGGTTACATAGTTTAGCACAATATTGGAGAGCTTAGATCAATCAGACTTCGATTTGGGTTGAGTTCCCCTATATTTTTCAGTAAAATATCTCAATAAAATGGTGTATATCGCTGAGATGATTCCAACTGGCGGGAAATAGTCTAGTAAAGATATGGTCCAGCCTGGAGTAATCTCTTTTACTAGAGAGTCAATTGATTTTTCTAATTCTCCAAGTGTTCCATTATTGCACAAAATATGGTCTGATCTAAAATTTCTTTCGTCGCTTCCCATTTGACTATCTATTCTCTTGTGGCAGTCTTCTTCGCTCAATTCGGGATTACGTTTCATTAACCTCTTTATCTGAATATCCTTTTTACAATGAACACTGACAGTCATTCCACATATGCGATCTAGTCCACTGTCAAATAAAAGAGGAACATCAAGGATCACCATCCGGTTGAAACCAATGTATGCTTTTAGTAGCTGCCATCCTATTTCTCTTCTAACCGCGGGATGAACTATAGAATTAAGCTTCTTGAGTTTTTCTGGATTCCCAAATACAGCAGATCCCAAAGCACCTCTATTTAATGATAAGTCATCACAAATCAAGTTAGGAATATCTTTACTGAAAGCTTCTACTATCTGATTATATGCTTTTTTTCCTGGCTCTACAACTTGTCGAGCTATTAAATCTGCATCAACAATTGTCAATTTGTGTTTTCTACTTATCCTGTCTGATACGGTTGACTTTCCACAGGATATACCCCCAGTTAGCCCAACAATAAGCATATTATTTCAAATTTACTTGAGATAGATAAATAATTTAATTAGCATTTCGCACTTGGAGATTATCGATTCATTTAGAGGAAAGAATTTAGTTAAGTTATGCAAAATACTTTGTCGGTTTATATCCTAGGAGTGGGATCCATGGGGTCGCTTATAGCTCATGAAGTTGCAAATAAGTATTCCAATCAAATAAGGCCTATATTATTGTTTAGATCAAGAAGTAGAAACGATAGCTTTTTGAATGCAAGATCTGAACTTCAGCTTATCAGGACTATAGACGGACATCAAACAAGGACGATATCAGTATTGGATTCAGGATTCAAGTTCCCAGTTTCATCGAATAACCATCCAAAGTGGATCGAGAATTTGGTAGTAGCCACCAAAAACTTTCATACAGAGACAGCATTAAAACCCTACTTAAATTGTTTAGATGAAAAGTCGAATGTCATCTTTGTTCAGAATGGGATGGGTTCGGTAGAAAACTGTATTACAAAATTATGGCCCAATGAAAGGTTATGTCCTAAAATTTACCAGACTATTAGTACACACGGAGCATTTAAGTCATCTCCCAATACCATACACCATGTTGGTATTGGTTCCTTAACGATTTCCAGAACTCCGTACCCGGGATCCCAAATTTCCCAGAGCGAAAGTGAAATTCCGGAGTTTTTAAAGCTTTTGACAGAGACTCCTAACTTGAACGCTTCTTATGTCTCGTACGAAAAGTTTCTTGTAGCTCAAATTGAAAAATTTGTCTCTAACTGCTGCATTAATGCATTAACCACTATATTAGACTGCCAAAATGGAGATCTACTTCTTGGCAATAAAACTGGGGCTATTATGAGACTGATAATATCAGAGGCACTTAAGGTAATGAGAGCAGAGTACCAACTGATCAGCCAAATTCCAGAAGCAAATACAATATTTGATGAAGATAGGATGCTAGCTAATGTAATAGAGCTCTGTCAAAATACTTCAAAAAATAGTTCTTCTATGAGAGAGGATGTGAGACATTTGAACCAAACAGAGATACAATCATTAAATGGCTACATTTTGCAATTAGGTATAAAACGCAAAATATCTACACCAACTAATAGAATATTGACCAACCTTATCAAAAGTAAACTTAGCATAGAGAGAAACTTGGAGATTAAAGCCACAAATAGAATTATTGATGAAAGCTAATGCTAATTTATGTTATTTAGTATATGCATAGTCTTTTCTGCTATTATTTTCTTATCCATATTTATCTGAAGAAGACATGATCGAATATTTTTTAAATCATGTGGGAATATAATATTTTCTATAAGCTCCATCCGCTTATCACAATCGTCTATAGTTGCTCGAAGCAAGCGCAGTAAAGCATAATCGGAATCTTTTTTATAGGTCTTACCATCACTAAATCCGTTTATAAGAGCTATAAGTCTTCTTGATTCTTGTGGAGACTGTTCTTGTAGTGTAGCAAGAGCAACCTCTGTTCTAAATGATATTTCACCTTCTTCATTGATCGTATAGTTCCCGAAATAATTATTCTTTTTCAAAAACTCTTTTTGGAAGTCGTTAAAAATAGAGTCGAAATAATATGTTATATCCAAATCATTCCACTTATTATCTTTCATAGTAAAAGCGTATTCATTAAGCAAGAAATCATTAGAATGAGCGCCATAACTAAGATATATTTCATCATTCTCTGAATATTCTCTAGTCGAAAAAACCTTAAACCCTGTTCCATCTATTTTTAAATTGCAATGGTCGTCTGCTGAATGGTTAATGAAATCAACATAAGGCGCCATTGTAAAATTGTCTTTTTCGTCAGTTTTTTGAGGCATTTCCATATACAAACAACGGGAATTTATAGATAGCCAAACCCACAAGAACTTTTTTTTATCAATCAATTCTGTTTCTACAATCTTTAAGGCACTTTCAGTATCTAGTGATCTGGATAGCTCAACTTTTTTAGTCAAATACAGACATGCGAATTTGTAGTCTACCATATATCTTTTGTATACTTTTGAAGCATGATCCTGGCAGGATTTTGGTAAAGACCTCAACATATTTTTAGCTTCTTTTAAATTCATAACTTTCCACACTAAAGGGGAAGGTTGAAAATCCAGGAAATCTGGAAGGGAATTTATAAATGGTTTCCAGTAAGAATTTTCAATTCTATTCATTTCTAAACATAATATGATAGCCAGTTGTTGAAAGGATGTCATTTGTTCTAATTCTTTCTTTTCAAACTTAGAATATAGAACCGATACGGTATCCATATGCTTGACATGATCGATTTTTATATTAGAATAATAGTATTCATGAAGATCTATTTCGCTGTTGTATTTCGCAATATATGCCATTATTGTCCTTCTGTTAATCAAATACCCTAGTGGTATTTTGATCAATAACTCGCCCTTCTTTATTGATCCTTCAGCATAGATGCCTCTACCGTATCCTTTAGCAGTCCTGACATTAATCTTACTTGATATGTATGTTCCCGTACCTGACTTTGCATCATCAGAATCTCTCGAACCCAACCACAGTACCAAGGGCTTTAATATGTCACTATCGGGCATCACAGTACATCTTAAGATCTCATCTGATTGATATCAACCTCGTCGTGTCACGTGATAAAATCGTAACTTGAATGAAGAAAGATGAAATTCTATACTAATGATAACATGAAAATACTATGTGTGGCCGAAAAACCCTCGATTGCTAAAGCTGTTTCTAACATATTGAGTGGGGGTAATTTCAGGGTTCGAAATTCCAGGAATAAATACATTAAAAACTATGATTTCACATTCAATTTTCCTGAATTGGGTTCTTGTGATGTTACAATGACCTCTGTTATGGGCCATATTACTGGAATGGATTTCCCACTGAACTTTACCTGGGGCAAATGTAACCCAGGTAAGCTCTTTGACGCGCCAATAGTGGAAGTGATCTCCATAAAAGACGTGTATTCCAATATATCTTATGAGGCAAAGAATGCTAATAAATTAATGATCTGGACTGATTGCGACAGGGAAGGCGAATTTATTGGTTATGAAATATTCAAGGCTGCAAAGGAAGGTAATTCTAGACTCACGCTTGAAGAAATATGGCGAAGCCAGTTTTCACATCTCGAAAGGCTGCATATCCTATGTGCTGCAATAAATCCAACACGATTAGACATAAACTCTGTGAATGCTGTAAGGTGTCGAATGGAAGTGGATTTAAGAGTCGGTGCGAGTTTTACTAGATTTTTAACAGAATTGTACAGACTGTCGCAGGTAATGCAATTCGAAAAAGGTAGTTTTGTATCTTATGGTACTTGTCAATTTCCTACTCTCGGATTTGTGGTAGATCGATACAACAGAGTGAAAAATTTCATTCCAGAAAATTTTTGGTATATTGGCATTGAAGTTCGTAAATCTAATCAAAAGGTTCTGCTTTCCTGGTGGAGGCGGCATATTTTTGATAGGATGTATGTGACTCTCTTATACGAAGATTGTTTGCGAAACAATACTGGAGAGATTTCATCTATAATTGAAAAGCCCTCAACAAATTGGGCTCCACTTCCATTGACCACGGTTGAATTACAAAAAGATTGCTCTAAATTGTTTAAGATGAGTGCGAAGAAAGCATTGGATACGGCAGAGAAGCTTTATAATAAAGGGTTTATTTCTTATCCTAGAACTGAAACAGACATCTTTCCTGCCGGAATGAATTTTTCACAAATCATTGAAAAACAAGGACAAGATAGTAGATGGGGTAGTTATGCCACGCAATTGTTAGCATCTAATTTTAGGACCCCCCGGGCGGGAAAGCATAATGATAAGGCACATCCTCCAATTCATCCTGTTAATTATGTGCTGCTTGACAGCTTGACTTCGCCTGATGAAAAGAAAGTATACGAGTACGTGGTTAGGCGCTTTTTGGCTTGCTGCTCACCTGATGCAAAAGGGATGCAGACTTCTCTAGATTTGAAATGGGGAAAAGAAATATTTACTGCTAGCGGGCTCTTGGTGACAGAAAATAATTACTTAGATATCTATCCCTACAAGAAATGGACTTCAACGAAGCAACTACCATCATTTGTGAAGGGTGAAAAAATAAAGATATCGTCTAGTAAGATGGAAGTAGGCCAAACATCTCCACCAAATCATATGACTGAATCTGAGCTTGTGTCTTTGATGGATGCAAATGGCATTGGGACTGATGCAACGATTGCAGAACACATTGATAAAATTATAAACAGAGGATATGTAGTCAAAATGAAAAAAGCAACCCAAGAATATATAATACCTTCAGAACTCGGCATGGGTCTTATTGAAGGATTTAGTAATATAGAGTTTGAAGGGGTTTCCCTATCAAAGCCTTTTTTGAGGAAAAGACTAGAGCATTCCTTGCAAGATATTGTTGAGGGGAAAAAGCATGTTGACGTAGCACTAAAGGAGGTACTATCTACCTACAGACAGGCATACGGGATAAGTGTTCAGCATAGTAGCACCTTAATTCAGTCCTACAAAGATATTTCGACTAAAAATACTTGAAAAGTCACGTGGTCGTTGATTTATTTGAGCATGTAACTTCAGATTTTTGTATGTTAAGAACTTAAACATGGCACATCAGAAACAGCCCTGCAAATTCTATGCAAACGGATATTGCAAGTTTGGTAGTTCCTGTAGGTTTTCCCATATAGATAAGCAAAATAAAAATACGAATGCTGATTTGAGTAGCTTTTTATCAACTTCTAACATAAGTTCATTAACATCTCAGATTCAAGAGGACACAGCAGAATATAAACATTTTCTGAGTAAGCCAACGCTATCTAGTTATGGGTTGGGGAGCCACCCTATAAATAACCTAATAGAGGGCAGGGATTATTCTTTTGAAGAACAACGTTTGGATTATTTAAAAGCAGTTCAAAGCAACAGTTTGGATACGTACAATAAAAATATTGAATATAGAAAAAGAGACATGGATACTTGCATTAGTTACATTAGAGGGGAAGCTCAGCTAGCGGCGAGATATCAACAAAAAGGTGCAGAGCCTAATCAGGGCTTGCCCAAGCCCTTTATTCCTATCTCTTTAGAAGAAAGAATACGATCGTACGAATCTCAACCTTTGAATTCTGGTAGTCAGAGTGGTGGAGTATTTCAATCATCTTCATCAAATGTGTTTGGATCTCAAGCCAATCCATTTTCTACCGGCTCTGGATCAAAAGTCGGTGGAAACTCAGCATTTGGCAATTCAAGTTTTGGTGCTTCTTCTTTTGGTAATTCAACATTTGGTAATAAAGCGGTCGGTGCTCAGCCTTCGAATTCAACATTAGGAAACTCTGGGTTTGGGAGCACTGGTTTCGGCGGTTCTGCTTTTGGGACCTCTGTTCCCTCTGCCCCTTCAAGCACGTCTGGCTTCGGTAGTTCCGGCTTTGGCGCTCTGACTTCTGGTGCTTCTGGCGCTTCTGGCTTTGGCAACTCTGGTGCTTCTGGCGCTTCTGGCGCTTCTGGCGCTTCTGGTGCTTCTGGGGCTTCTGGCTTTGGCAACTCTGGTTTTGGCAACTCTGGCTTTGGTAACTCTGGTTTTGGAAACTCTGGTTTTGGTAACTCTGGTTTTGGTAACTCTGGTTTTGGAAACTCTGGTTTTGGAAACTCTGGCTTTGGAAACTCTGGTTTTGGAAACTCTGGCTTTGGGGATTCTGCTTCTGGAAACGCTGCTACTACAAACACTGCTACTACAAGCTCTGCTTTTGGTGGCTCTGGCTTTGGAACCTCCGGTTTTGGAAACTCTACCTCTGCCACTTCAGGTTTTGGTGGCTCTGGTTTCGGTTCTAAGTCAGGTAATACGAATGACCAATCTACTTCTGGATTCTCGGCATTTGGTGATAACAAGAAATCTACTTTTGGTGGTTCTACTTTCGGCTCTACTGCTAATAATAACACTTCTGCATTTGGTTCTTCTCATAACTTCAAGCAACAATTTGGACTTGGTAATCAATCTACTTTTTCTAATAATAACTCGTCACAGAATGGATCTTCATTTAACTTTGCTACATCCCCGAGTTCCCAACCATCCGCATTTGGCTCACAAGCTAATGGTTTAAATTCTAATAATCTTTCATCTGATAATGGGTTTTCTACATCACAGCCATCGACCGTGACAAATTCGAACACAAGAGAAAGCGATGCGGCTTTATTATTGGATCAATATGATCCAAGGGTAAAAGAATCTTTTCTATCTGATTCCTTTGAGCTTGGAAATGTACCCGAAGTACCTCCACCATTAGAAGTCTGTTGAATGTTCATCTCCTTACATTACATTAAGTTTTACTGCATATAAATAATAACATATCATTGCCATGTATCTATCTACTATATTTAATATTCCAACCCTGCTGTGACATAGCGGGAATATGATATGTATTGAATGCAAAAATCCGAAAATCAAAGAATTGTATAGAAAATATGAAAGTGATTATACTACATTAACCATTTGTCCTAGTTGTGGTAAGGTTGCGGATAGCTATATAGAGTATGATAATGTGATTTTATTTTTAGATATCTTACTCTTGAAACCGAAGGCATATAGACACTTGGCGTTTAATGTGACATCTTCTGAGATTTCACAGCTTCTTGAGGCAAGTCTGGGGAACCATGCAACGAGATATAGAGGAAGTCAGTTTTTTAGTCTCTTCAAATATCGAAAATTAACGCGGTTGGTTCTTCTTATATTACTATTTGAGGTTTATATCACATGGGCTTATCAAGAAAAGAATAAGGAGCCTTCTATACTCGTGCAACTCATTCTAAAACAAAAAGTTCACCGACAGTACTTATATTTCATTCTCAAGCAAGGCGTCGAAGCTTTGATTCAAAATTTTTTGGTGCTATATTCATTCTGCACCATTTATTCATGGGGAATTTATGACGATGCATATTTACCAGCTTACGGGCAATCCCCTTATAAGGCATGCGTATTACTTATAACTATCTTGGTCTCTAGCTCCATCAAGTTATTTCCAATACTAATGCTTATTTGGCCATACGATAAATCGTCTAGCTCTTCGTTCATAATCAACATATTAGCATTCTTGAGTACTGTTGAAGCATTAAATTTAACTACTAATGTGAGTTATGGAGCTATTTTAGCCATATTGACAGTATCAACGATTTTGAAGCATGCTGCTAGTGACATTATGTTAAGCGTAATATTAAGTTTCAGAGATGGTCTCAGACCCGCAGACTTATTGAAGTTGCAATTTTTACATCGAACTAAATTTATTGAAGAATTAGTTCGTAACTCTCTATATAATATCTCATAAACTAGAACTGATGTCCAAAAGTGATTACTTCTCTTACAATATTGCCATCATTTTTTATCGATAGCTTTTGAACTCCGTCAAAGGCTATAAGGGCCCCGTCAAAAGGTAAGGTAAGACCTGGATAATTATATGATGTCTTGTATTCTCTTAATTCATCTAATGTTTTTATCAAGTTGGGGTTTTCTGCTGAATCATTAGAGTCCTCATGCACTCGACTCAACAGAGCTGATTTAAGTGCTATGAAATTAGATAAACCCAAATAATTTTTCTGAAATGTCCATAAACATGCCAATGTTAACAATGGTAAAGGAGCTAAAAATGAGGCAGGATAAAACTGTTTTTGAAGAGCTAAAGTTCCGACCATGGTGAATTGAAATATCAAAAGTCCTAGAATTAATCTTCTGAACACTAGTGGCCATACCTTGCCTGTTGAATGCGGTGTATGGACACAAGCATATAATAATTGGTATTTGAAGACGAAGAAGCCAATTGTGAAATAAATAAGACCAGCGATCAAGATTTTTGTAGAAACAACTGAGTATACCATAGTGATAATAAAAATGAGGAGCGGCTGTGGTAACTGTAAAGCAAAATTAAATATTGGAGGTCTGTACAAGTCTAAATAATCTCTTGGGGTTTTGCACCATATTAGTGATCCAAACGAAAACTTGAGTAGATTTCCTAATAAAATTAGCTTGTAGCAAAATATTCCAACCCCTTGTAAAACAATAATGTCCACATAGAAATGAGACAACTCAATTATAGAATAAGCCAACTGGTTAGCAATCTGAATCGTATCAGTCAACGATGCCAATCCGGCTGTTGTAAAAACTACAAAAAGGTTAACAAATAGATAGAAGAAGTTATTTGCCACTGAAGATAACTCCTCATCACTATGTGAAGTATAGCCCTGTTTTGACGTGATCCAGATGTAAATATGAGGCATGATAATATTGAGAAATGTGAAAATGTATGTTGGTAGTAAATTTGTCACCAAAATTTCAATTGCTCTGTTATTTTTTAAAAAAGCACCAAATTTAGGCCATGCTTTCGTAATTATGTCAATATTTAAAAGCTTTGCAATATAGGTCACAGGTACAACCAACATAATACTGAGAAACCCGATGAGCACTGATACAATCAAAATTCTCATGTTTCGTTCATTACGAGTCAAATAAAGGTTTTCCCAAATAATATCGTGTGGTGCAGGTGCTAATCCTGATATCAAATGATTTATTTTTGGATCTAAAACAGCCTGCGCCAACACTTGTGCCAGAGCAGCCGTTCTCATCGTAAGGAATGCTGTAGAGCTTGGGGGATATTCCCTTTTACGTGCCTTTATTATTTCTGTCTCTATAATTTCCAATTGTTCAGTATAATAATTAATTGCATCAATTTTCTTCCCGAAAATTCCAAGAAACCCTGATTTTATTGTTGGTCTGCCCTGTGTTCCAGAAAGTAGTGGCATCTCAGAAACATTGTCTTGATTATCGTTTCTCAACCTATCCACAATAATGTCAATCACACTTCTTTGTGAATGTTGTGAATTTGCATCATCAACTGAAATTAGGTCTCCGGGGCTGCCTGGCTCTTCATCCTGGTACGTACTACTTAGTCTAATCAAATCACCTGTATTTGGATGCACATTTGATGCTAAAACCTCGTTGATATTAATAATTCCAAGGGCGTTAAGATACTTGACCCAATATAATTCTGCCTGTCTCCGAAGATGATCTCTAGCATCCATTAAAGTTGCGATATCTCTCCATTCTTTTACTATGGTTACAGAATCTACTTCTCCCATTCCCAATGATTCTATATGTCTCTTAAGGGCTTCTTCTTCTCTCAAATATGGGGGAATTCCAGAAATTTTTACAGTTCTATCTGTCACTGAATTCTGTTTCCCTAAATATTCCTGCCTCATTTTTATAATCTTTTTAGTTTGTTTAAAGAGCGAATATAGTGCAAATATAGTAAATACATAAGTGAATACTGGATAAGACCAGAAGAAGTGTTTTCGGATATGCTTCTTTTTTAGAATTGATAAGACTTTGTCAGGATCATCTTGGTCCACTTTTCCTGTAAACCAATACCGCATAGGAGAAATAAATGTAACAGCAAAAAATGAACAAACTCCTATTATTTTTATGCACATTTTGAAAAATCCAAGGAAGACTACTGCGTCTAGCCCGGCATGTTCGAGCACCTGTTCTTCGCTTATGGAAAACAAGGCCGGGAGCCAGCCAAACAAAGACTTCTCTGGGAGCTTAGGAAGTTTTCTTCTGGAATAACTGTGAACATATGATTGATTAGTATGGTTGAAATTCGCAACATAGATTCTAGGATATCTTACTCTTAGAATGCAAAATACTAAGAACGCCAGTAAACCAAGAACAAGCGAAATAATAATTTGGTAACCTAATCCATTACTCTTCGGACTATCCCTATAAGGTAGTGTTCCATTATAAGGTTGTGGGTAGTTATTTGAACCAAGAGAATTCATCTATTCCTCCGAATACTACGTGATCTATTGTCTTTTGGTCCCATATGATGATCACGTGCTTGTTTACTAACCTTCAAAAGTTGCATTGATCAGAAGAAAGAGTTAGCCATACAGCTGAACAAAGCTCGTACTTATACAGTTTGTATGGCAGCAAGGCAAGAATGTTATCAGGTTGCAAATCTATTTACAAGTAACAGTTCTCTTCAACGCATGCCTTATACCCCTTATTATCATCTTGATTTGGGCTTTGTTAAGTCCTTTTTTTTGGCGTTCTCTGGTTGGCTCTTTGATTAACTCGAAAGCTATCTGAAGGAATCGATTGTTGTTTCTTTACTTTTCATTGATGTTAAACTTGTCGAAGTATAGATAGGTAAAATGTTATATGCAGTACGTTGTCTCTCACTTCAGATCTCTGTAAATACTCAGATGGGGTGTAAACAATGGATTTAAGCTTCTTGTATATCAAGAGGTTCCTTGATAACCAGATCAAGGTCCTAAACAGTCCTTTAGTGGTAGAAAATAAAATCAAGGATTTAATTGAGGATTCAGACGAAAAAATTTATAATAGCAAAAAGAAGCAGGTTCAATTTGCAATTCACAAGACAAACACGCTTATCAAAAGACATAATAGAAATATGTATAGAGCTCCAATAGTTGATCAGGTCGTAGAGCAAATAATAAAATGTGAGCAGAGGAACTTGTTGATAGTCAATGAAAGGTTATTGAAAGCGCAGAGGATTCTTCAACCGTTCAACGTTCCTGATTCGGTCGGATTGTCTGCAAGAAGATTACAAGAGCTGAGCCAAATTGTGGAGGAAATGCCAGCTTCTAAGTATTTGTTGTTAGATATGAATTCAAGTGACAGTACTGAAGACGAGGACGAGAATGCATATGCAAATGACAGTAGCGACACAGAAGCAGTGGACCGATTAATAGGCGATGCTCAAGAAAAAACAGAGATGGAGGTGAGTAACAAGCGTTTTAAAAGCCATCTAGGAGAAAAGGTACATGAGCTATCTGTTGGTTCTGATCAAAAAGCGCTCTTAGTTGCATATGATCAAGTTTTACTGAAGCTAAGACATTCACTAGGTGAGTTGAGAAGAAAGCATTCAAAGCTAATATATCTTAAAAACATAGAGCATAGACTTAAAGATTCGTTGGGCTCAAGAGAAGATAATGCTTACCGAGACTACGATTCCCCGGATGAGCCGTTTGATAGCGATGATGATATGTCGTCCACAAGTTCTCCAAATCCAGAATCAAATTCAGAGCAGCTTGTTTTTGAGCAAGAACTTAACAGGTTTGTCTCCTTGGTAGAGGCTGTAGAGAAAAACCAGTAGCATTTATGTAATATATAACTTTTAGCAATGTAAGCACGGAATAATGCAATTTATTAAATTAGTAGACAAGAACCTATACTATAAAATACAATTTCTTAACCGTTTAATCGAATAAACCGAATCCCATGTCGTCATCGGATTCTTCCTTTGCTTCTTCTTCCTTCTCCTCAGCAACTTCAGCAGCAGCACCACCGGCAGCAGCACCGGAGGATGAAGCAGCAGCAGCACCGCCTGTTGGAACAGAGGCTAATTTTGAAGAGCCCTCGGAGATCAACTGGTTAATATCCTTACCTTCCAAGTCGCTCAATAAAGCGTTCAATCTGGTCTCTTCGACTTCAGCACCAACGGATTCTAATAAACTCTTGATGTCTGAAGCAGATGGGCTGGCGTTACCACCTTGCACCAATAACAAATAAGCAGCTAAGTATCTCATTTTTTATCCTAGAATAATCAGTTTAAGCTTTAACAGGCAGACTATCCTTTATACTAAAAACTATAGAAGCTGAGAGCGCTTCTGAAAAATTTCTTCCAATTTTCACGTACTGCACATACCACGTATTATTCAGTCCGAGTAATTATAAGCACACCCTGCCCTTACTAATTCCCTTTGTGTAATATTCTTACCCACTGTGTCTTGACTGCGTATTTATAAGCCTCTCAGTGCTACAGTCAACTTAGTATTTGGTAGGCGCACTGCTACAAGGTGGACCAACCCTGCCAAAGAGCAGTCACTGAGCACGTGTGTGCGCTCACGTCTAATATCTTCACATTTTGACCAGTAGAGTGCTGACCTGCACATTGTATTTTTCAACAGATTCGAAAGTAATTTTTTTTTGAGCAGTAGGACCTCAACCAAATACTTTTTTAGTTACATATACTGACATCATTCAATATGGCAGAGACTAGTAAGTAAACTATATTATGATATATATCAGTACAAGGAGCTCATTAAGCAAATAATACTGTTCGTGAGGAGATTATGGAAGATTTTTCAAAGACGGAAGAAGGAAGAGTCGTAATAGAGGTAGATTTGTTAGGGGTGAAAATTTGATGAACCATGTATTTGATTTGAATCTAAAGGATGAAGTGAACGGATCAATGACCAAGTGTACCATTTTCTTGTACTGATTGATTTTTATATGGATTAATACTAACGTAGTACAGCTGAGAGAAAGAAGAGAACCTTCAAGACTTTTTCTTACAAGGGTGTTGATTTAGCACAATTGTTGGAAATGCCAACAGAAGAATTCACTAAGTTGTGTGGTGCTAGAGTTAGAAGAAGATTCTCCAGAGGTTTAGGTTCTAAGCCAATGGGTTTCATCAACAAGTTGAGAGCTGCTAAATTAGCCTGTGAACCAAATGAGAAGCCAGCTATTGTCAAGACTCACTTGAGAAACATGATTGTTGTACCAGAAATGATTGGTTCCGTCGTCGGTGTCTACAACGGTAAGGTTTTCAACACCGTTGAGATCAAGCCAGAGATGGTTGGTCACTACTTAGGTGAATTCTCCATCTCTTATACTCCAGTTAGGCACGGTAGAGCTGGTAATGCTTCTTCCAGATTCATTCCATTGAGATAAGTAAGCGTTGTGGCTATTATTTTTAATTAACAAATTTCACGTTACTTGTATCTTATATAATGGTGTAAACTTCTATTAAATAAATTTCTATAAAGATTTTACTTATCAGCTTATAGTTGCAAGTGAGCGAAGGCACAATATTATTGTGGTGAAAAATGTAAACCATTGAGCCATTTCGATTTTTGGGCCATCCATGAGCGATTTTATCTTAGATTCTCTATATAACCCCATAATAGCCAACAAATAACATAAAGTTATAGATAAATGGATTTTAAGCAAACAAATCCTCTCAAAGAAATTGCTTTTGGAGCAATTGCCGGTATGTCAGCAAAGTTAATAGAGTTTCCATTTGATACAATCAAGGTACGACTCCAGTCTTCTCCCAAATTTTCCAGGACATCAACAGTAGATGTTATCAAGCAAACATATCTAAATGAGGGTTTCTTCAATGGTTTTTATAAGGGATTGAAAGCCCCTCTATTTGGTGCTTGTATGGAGAGTGCTGTTTTATTTTTTTCTTATCAGATTTGCAATTCGACAATTTCAACACAACTCCATGCTTTGAAAGACGAGACAGGGAATTTGCCGCTATGGACATACTGTTTAAGTGGAGGATTCTCTGGGTTATCTGTTTCCTTTGTTTTGACACCAATAGAACTTATTAAATGTAAATTGCAGGTTGCTAATCTAGCCAATGCTCTGGGAGAGTTCACATATTTCTCAGTAGCAAATCATATCATGAAACATGATGGTATACAGGGACTATGGAGGGGGCTATCAAGCACGATGATCAAGGAGGTTTTTGGGACTGCTATATGGTTTGGTACCTACGAATTCTCCGTCAGATATTTCATGAAACTAAATAACGTGGAGGTTTTGCCTGATTCCCAACTACTCATGAGTGGGGCACTTGCTGGATTGGTATTTAATTCTACAATATTTCCCATAGATACTATTAAATCCAATATTCAAACGATGGACGTATTAAAAAATATTGGATCAAAAAATAAATTGTCATCCGTGATGCTGGAAATATCAAGTCGCCCAGGAGGTTTGAGAAACTTGTATAATGGACTATCTATCACTCTTATGAGGGCAGCACCAGCTAATGCAATCTTATTCTACATTTATGAATTACTTAAAAGACAACTTTGAATTTTCATTCTAATCCTTCTATACATAAATGGCAAACTGAAATTTCATTAAACATATCAAACATCTTCATTCTTTTAACTAGAAAAAATATACGGTACCATTCAAATCGTCGACGTTCAATAAGTCACAACCCAATTCCCACATTGATCTTAAATGCGAGTTTCTAATGTAGACAGGCCAATTTATCCCTCCCCAAACTCTAGTTTTAAGGCCTAAATCATGAGCAGCGTCAAAGTAACCCTTCAAATTATCCTTCTGGTCATCTGTTAAGGAAGAATATTTGCTCTTTCTATACGAAGTAGTGCCTAATAGTTGTTCCATTGAGGCACTTGCGATGACAGAAAGCTTAGAATATAACTCAGCCTTTTTATCAACTGAATTAACCCTTAAATCCTGCAATGGGGCGTCGATGAACACGTATCTCTTTTTTTCGTTTTTTATTATATCCAACGGTGCATCTCCCGTAGCTGTAATAACCAATGGTCCGCTCACAAATGTGTCTTTCTCGGTATCGTAGTAAGCAAGATAGTCATTATCTATGAATCTCTGTAAGTGGGGCATCAAAGCATTATATGTAGCGGATCCATTTGTTTTAAAGTCCATCCAAAAGTATAGTGGAGTTTCCGGTGAATTGTAAAAAACACCATGCTTAGATTCATTGATTTGAAATGCCTCAGTTTTACTGGGATTTTCGCTTCTTATTATTTTCGGGTTCGAGTATTTTAAGAAAGAGAACAATGGATCTAGATATAACTTATCCAACGTATTCTCTGGCTCGAGGTATATTTCATTATGCCCTACGTATATTTCATTCTTTTTGAATAAATGCCTTTTCTTGGTGTGCTTTCTAAAATCTTGATACGTGCTACTTGTTTCGGTTCTTTCTAGTTCATAGTCACTTTCAGCTAGCCAAATATCACTTTCAATACTTTGGCATCCAAACCTTAATGCATCGAATAGAGGCTCTTTTCTCCAATAATCATTGTGTGAATGCAAAGGCTTTACGTCAACATCTCTAGTTA
The DNA here is from genome assembly GCA_031081795.1 of Debaryomyces singareniensis. Classification (NCBI taxonomy): domain Eukaryota; kingdom Fungi; phylum Ascomycota; class Pichiomycetes; order Serinales; family Debaryomycetaceae; genus Debaryomyces; species Debaryomyces singareniensis. The sequence continues at coordinate 655,362 of JARYSX010000003.1, forward strand.
AGCCTTCGATACTGTATTGTGAGGAGTCCCACAAACATTGTGCTAAAGGTTCAGGAGTCGAATCCACGGGACATAGTGGTTTAAATACGTGTAGCATTACTTCTATTGACCTTATTATACAATATAAACTGAGTACCTAATATAGCATTCTTCATGAAGCAAATGGATCTGTGCCCCATGTGCTTGTGCGAGCACGACTTCTTTCGCCGAAATCTCAGCGACAGAAGGCCTTCATCGCAAAGACTCTTTATCATGCAGCTTAAAATTCAGGACTATTTGTCTTAAGTATTCATAAACCTTATTAATATCAAGCAATTTATTAGATACTGGTGGTATCAAGCAAAAATCTGACAGTATTTTATACTTCATAAACTCTACTAAAACAGATAAGTGCTTGAATAAGCTCGCTTCGTTAAATGATGCTAATGGGATTATATTGGAGTCAAAATCAACCTCAATGAAGCGAGGCAGTTTCCAAATTGAACTAGTTGCCCTAATTTTTCCATCTCCTTTCTCAAACTTCAAATACTTTGATAATAAAATCAATACACATAAAACGTTGAAGGTTTTACAGCTTGCAGATAACGTAAAATCTGCATATTTATACCAGTTCCCCTTGGTACTTGATCTTGCACTTTTTAATCCCCGCAACAGTTGAGTATCTGCTGAAGCAAATGATGTTGGTCCTATTACGGGCTGGAGTTTGAATTTCTCATCCACCGATGGGTACTGGCCCATGCGCACATATTGAATGATATCGAATGAAAATTTGAGCAACAAAATAATTCCCTTTAATTGTAAATTAGTGATGTGCTCTAAGTTAGTCGATATAGTTTCAGGGGTAAAAAAATCTTTCAAATCAGATTCATTCGTAATGTAAAATATAGGTTGAGACAGATTATTTTGAGTAGCAGAATTAAAAGGAAATATATTTCGCATCAACCTTTCCCATTTGATGATTTCAATAGTCAGCAAAGTAAAAGCTGAAGTCAAAAGAGAATTATTTATCATACAGATATTCATTTCCTTTTTTTCTTCAAGCATATTTTGAGCGACATAGTTTATGAGGTTACAGTCTGTAACAGGCCAATTAATTGGTTCCTCTTCTAGGGGAAAGTTAATTGTATCCTCTAATTTTTTGGTACACAATATTAGAATATTCGAATCTGGTATGTGCTTTTCACGGAAATCTGTCTTCTCAACCTGTGACCATGTGAGTCCATCTTCTGTCAGCTTTAGGCTCCCGTCATCTGACAGCGGTAGAATCGTATCTTCCTTGAGTATATCCATCGTAATATCATTAACTGGTGACCTCGTAGCAGGTGTTCCTACTCTATATTTGCGTAATACGGTTAATAACCAAAATTTCCAAGCTAACCTTAAACTGAGCCTATACTTAAATCTTTGTCTGGAATTTATATCGGCCGGGATCCTGCCTGAACCTATTATTTCACCCTTATCAATTATTCCCTTTATTTTCAAACATACTTTTTCAAACTCGCAAGAATTGTCCATGATTATAGAGCAAGAAGAAATGAGAGAATATCCTAGTAACAACCCAAAATCATCAAGTTGATCCTCGTATTTGAAGAACAATCTAATCCAATATTTTTGATGACATAGCTCCTCCTCGGCAGAAGCAACGGAAGCAATCATAGCATGAAAAATAGCAGCATCAAATTTTATTGACAAATTATCTAGTAATACATCCTTCAGTGGTAACAATTGAAATTTGGGTTGGTTGCAAATATAGTATCTGTCAATATAATCATTTACGTCATCCCACTCTGGAAGATCATGCATTCGTAGCTCTTCTTCTAGAGACAACCTAGTATTTGAGTACGAATCACTTAAAGTATAAATCGCCATTATATCATTCAATTCAGATCCTTCAGTAAACTTTTTTTTGTTCCTTTGGAGGCCTTTGATGTTTAGCAACGAAGTCTGAGATCGCACTCTCTGGTGGTTGTGAGTGTTATCGTGCTTGAAAAAATCCCCTTCTGTAGAAGATTCTGACTTAGAGTCAGAATGACTGCATCTATCATATCTGTGCTTATACGTTAAAGGATCCTTTTCTCTTGAGCTTTGTGTATGATCCCTTTTTCTAGTGTTATTGGGGCGAATGTGAGCATCTTTGCAGATATCATGAACATCAAAGGAGCTTTTTGAGAAACCATAGCTTTGTCTTACATGATTTGGCGGATGTCCAAATCCATGAGGGTGTGCTCCCTGCGATGGCCGTGGTCCTAGCAGTCGTAGATTATCGCCATCAGAACCTACATTATAGTAAGCATGCAGAATATGTGATGGAAGATGGTGATCATGGGACCAGTGGACTTCATGAGGATGTGAGGATGGGGCTGGAGGCGGGCCAGGGAAATAATTATCATGTTGCCCTTCATGCCCTTGGGGAGACAGAGGAGAGAAATCATTATCATAATGTCCTTGATACCGTTGGGGAGGTGGTGGTGGTGGAAAATGATTGCCATGATGTGGTGGTGGCGGTGGTGGAAAGTGATGACCATGATGTGGTGTTGGCGGTGGTGGAAAATGATTACCATGATGTGGTGGTGGCGGTGGTGGAAAATGATTACCATGATGTGGTGGTGGCGGTGGTGGAAAGTGATGACCATGATGTGGTGGTGGCGGTGGTGGAAAATGATGACCGCGATGTGGTGGTGGAAAATTGTGATCAGGCTCAATACTACCATCCCGATTAGGGGGTGGAAGTTGGTATTCGTGAGGTTGAATATGCTTTAGATAAAGATGAGGATATCGCGGCTGAGACCACTTATGCGGCAGCGCATAGTTCCGACGGGGCATCTGTTTAGCTCCATATTCATCTAAAAGCCTAGGATAGCCATATCTTTGATGTGGAGGGTGTAAGTCATAATGTTCTCCATGTTCACTTTCCTGAAAGCAACTGCCCGGCCCACTGCTGAACTCTGATTTGAAAGGCTTAAACCTAGGTGACGGTATTTTTTTCCAACGTCTATTTTGCTCACTATTTGTATCTGTACTAGTAGTCGAACTTGAAGCTGAAGCGGTAGTCATAGATATCTGAGAACGAGATTGTGGAGAAACACTTCTTACAGAATCTTTACTTTCCTCTAAGCTTACAGAGCTCCTAGTCCTATCCAGCGTAGAATTGAATTTCCTTCTCCCGCCCCTCATGCTTTTAACAAATATGCAATCAATTTCTAAAGTTCGACAATTTGAACACATCCTAGTGGTTTTGGTCGTATCACCGTGTTTTCCTATCTCCTCTTCTCCATCACACTTCACTTTCCGCTCTCTACAAGCTAGGCACGCTCTCTTGGCCACTTTCCTTTTGGAATGATTCTTGGCAGAATTTATAATGTTTGATTTTGAATCATTCATAGATGTATTGAATCTTAACGACTAGATGTGTTGTATATGTATAAGTTTGAGTGCGCATTATTGAAGGCTGTGCAAGGCTTAATCAAAATACCTAAAAAGGGCTGTTAATCGAATCACTAGGCTATACTACAAAATAATTCTCTAGTTGCTTTGTTTAAGCGTTCTTTTTCTTTTAATCATCCTTAAAAGTTCAATGAGTTTAACCGATCCATTGAGAAGCTCTTCTTTAAAGTAGAATAAGAAAGCCGCTGTACTAATGGACTGAAGGAGCTTAAGCGTCAAACCAGCATACAAACCATTTACCCCTTCTTCCGTAATTATCTTTCGAATCTCCGTGAGCATTGAGGATTGTTTTTCGTTGTCTCTATTAAAAGCACTTGCTTTTCTGCGCGATTGCATTCTGGCTTTCAAAGTAATATACGGATAAGTCAAACATGTTGCAACTAATTTTCCTAGAGCTCCAATAAAAAAGGCATCTACTGCGGTGAAATGCTTCCTCCCTTTCCTTGTAACAATCGCATTTTTTAATTGCTCAAATATGGTATATTGAATAATAGGATTTGCAACCAAAACCAATGCCGGAAGAACTCCCGCAAACAAGGTCGAGGCTCCTTCGTCCCTTATTATAGAATATATAGTTCTGAAAGCAGAGCCTGAATTATCTTTTTCTGAGGGCCCATTTTGATGAGACGTCATCATTCTAGTATTCGCTACCCAAAATGGATTTGAGCCAATACAGGTAACCGCCCCGGCAATGGCTCCCGCTAACATAGATTGGATAGTACTAAGCCCCCTACGCTTATGCGAAGCATTCGACCTCAAAAACACATTCGATGTCCATTCATAAAAATAATAATAAATAAAATTCGTCAAGGCAATTCCATACAATGCGCTCTCAAGCCCTTTGTATAATCCTAGAACACCACGTTCATTTATAAAGTCCTGAATGTTCGAAAGTGAGCTGATCTCCAGGCTCTTGGGTTTCAGCTGCATTTTCTTAACTTCTTCAGCAGGCTCTTGTTCGTTCTCCTTCTCATCCAACCCCGCGTGCTTCTTCTTTCGCTTAAGGCCCGTTTGTGCTAAAGTCGATAACGTAACTAAAGGATAGGTCACTATCATCGATAATGCACCACCACCAGCACCAGCGATAGCGTGTGCAATCTCTTCTACCTCTGCCATTTCCTCGTGTTCTTAGCTACAAAATAAATATTCAACAAATTTTACCGATCTAAGATCTATGTGTAAATATAGATATCACACAGACACTAATTGGATAATAAATATCACGAAGTCGTTGAAATCAATAAACTGTAGTATTCTCTTTACCCACGGTTTCTTATATCTAACTGAAAAGATGGGGTAAAAGCCGAGGACGTATGTCGCGCTAGTAAGTTTCAGTTTATGTACGAATTAGGAAGTCTACAATATCCTCTCTTTCGCATTTAAACATACGATCCAGCTTACTTATAGAACAGCTATATCTTGGGACAGTGAGTCTGTGTCTTAGTTTAACAAATGGTAACCAGAATCGGTATTTTAACTAGAGTTGGTATTTTCTCTTTCATAGCTGCATCAGCAGTTTATTTCGGTAAGAAGGATATTGCTAATCATAGAGATCAAAGACACAAAATGGAGTCCGATGCACTTGTGGATTCTGTCCAAGGTCAGTTTTATTCTAAAGCTCTTAGGCCTGGTATGCGTGAAGATGACGAAGATAGTCCATATGTTCGAGAATCTAAGTATGTTGGATCTGGGGTCTCCTACAGTAGTAGAAGACCTGGAGATCGGTTGACACTTTGGAATTTCTTCAATAAAGATCGCGATAATTGAGAAATGCATCCCTTCTTTAATGGTGTGTAAATAATATTGAAAGTTCTATAATTACATAATATTACATGTAAATAGCTAAAGAGATAGCGTTACTTTTTTCAGATCTTCATAAGCCAACCTGTAAATGATATTCGATTCCAAAAATTTATCTAGACACCAGCCCCAGACGTAGTGCTCTTCAAGCTCTTGTAATATCATTATAACAATAGACTTTATCTTCTCGCTCTTGTGGAACATGTTAAAAAGCAACAACTCTATTCCTTTGTTTCTATCAAATATTGTTAAATTACCATCATGCAAAGAAGATGACTGCAAGCTAGAAGCTGAAGAAGGGGGCAAAAGATATGTTACGAGAAGGAAAGCTTCCAAGCTCTTAGGGCTCACTAGGTATTTCAAAATATTTATCCATATTGTTTCCTCATCAAATTCATAGTCATCAGCTAATCTGGTCTGGAGCCCTTGTATATGAAAATGTAAGTCTAACATGAGATCGAATTCGTTAGCTAAGTTAGGAAGAATCAAATTATACAGCAACACGCCATTATCCAATAACCTCTTAAATCTCTTTGATATGAACTGGTATCCTGATGTTTCTATTAATTTATTAGTGCCACTTGCCCAGTTATATCCTGTTCCCTCAAGAAGTAGCTCTAATTTCAGGTTTCTTGATAAAAATGAAGGATCTAGGTTTTTCAGACTTAATAAAATTCTACAAATTTCATTAATGTGTCTTCTGAAGATAAGTTGTAAGGTCGTTAAATCGTCATTATAGTTGTAAATTGAAAGTTGAAGATTCGATAAGAACTTTGCGTCTTCTGATATGATGGAAATTTTCTCTATATTTCTAATGTTTGAACTGAAAGGAGATTCGGTGGATAATATGATTTCATTAGTATCAAGATCATACAATACATCCCAAAGTTTATTATGGTGTTTGAAAAAAGGATTAATTGTGGCAGCAATATAATAGTCACACCTTTCTAGTAATTCTATTTTAGAAACATCAATCATCGGAAAAATGTTATAATTAGACAAAAGTCCACTTATGATGCCTCCTCCTGAAACAATCTTTAATAGTAATAACATCACATCAGTCGTATCAGATGCTGGATTATCATAACTTAATATCATTACTCTCAGGCCTACTAATATTGCGTTTATCATTAAAATTATGGCAGGCGTTTGAGCATCATAAATCATCAATTCATTAACTGCTTCTTCTAATATGATTTCTGCTGTTAATAGGTTGATTAAATGGTCCTTGAAATTCAAATCTGTCGGATTAAAGTAGTCGCCAATTGTGTCAGGCAACAGAATCATGGGTACTCGAATTGGAATGTTCATGCCCAGAAAATTCACCACACAGTTAAAACTCAAATCCTTCCTCAAATGAAGCTCTTCATTATCAAAGTATTCAATATCCATCAATTTATTTCTAAATGTCTCATCTGCATAGATTTTCTCATGTATTGGTAAGTCAAGGATTGATGTAATCAATAGTTTTTTCAAAGTAGACATATTTGTTCGAACCTCTAAATCTTTCAGGTTGACAGAATTAAAAAGGCATTCAAGGTGTCTTATATCTTCGTCTTTGAAATATTTATCTAAGCATATTATAAGTAGTGGCTTGAAATTCTTAAAAAAATGGCACTTAGTAACTATTCCAATTGCTTTAATTGATGACCCTCTTCTATAAGCATCATCTTTATAGTTATTCACTAGGGTGTATAGAAAGTATGGCTCACTTTCGCAATTGTATTTATCATATAAGTACTGAAACTCACCTGTGGTCGTATTACGATGAAGTAAAAATAATGTGTAGTCCTCATTCCTCTTATGAATTTGGTCAGGAAGCATAATCTCGGGTAAGAATGTCAAATTTTCGATTCCAGGTAGAAGTTCTGGGACATTGTGAATGACTGACGGTCCCTTATCAACGTGAAATTCCGCCGTAATGATATATTCTATATTCCTCATAAAGGATCTTGTAAAAGCCTCTTCGTGGAGTAGAGTTCGTTCTCAAGAATTTCAAGTATCACGTGATTTTATAATGGCCTGAAAGGGCGAATTTAATCAATATACAAACTACAAAATCAAATCTTACATACTTAATTGTCAAAATAATCAGCCATTTCTTGGTCTAATTGTTCAACAGTCTTCTTGGTCTTTTTTGGTGGTTTTTGCTTTTTACCTGGTGCCTCAGTCTTCTTTTTTGGAGCTTTTTGAGGTTTTTGAGTTTTCAGATTTTTCAAATTAGCCTTCAACTTGGCCTTAATAGAAGCAGCAGAAACGACCTTGTTAGGAGCAATCCTTGAAGCTAATGGCTTCTTAGTTGGATCGATTATTAACTCCAACTTTAACTTGGTTGAGCCACCATCAATTGGTGCTCCATTGTATTTCTCTACAGCCAATGCAGCGTTCTTATTGGACTTGAAAATAATTGTAGCAATACCCTTGAAGTGGCCTTTCTCATTGTATGCCAATGCAACATTTTGAACACCACCTACTTGAGATTGGAAGAAATCCTATTATAGTTAGTTAAAGCTCTTTGCTTAATAATAGAGAAATGAAAACTTTAAACATCCTTGCTATGCGGCCCTGCCTCATTAAAGTCAATGTATAGAATGAATTAGAAAAGAAAACGGAAGCAGTTTAAACCTTTGTCCAAAATCCAAATCTTGAAGCCTTCTAGGGCAACATTTTGATTTTTATCAAGGAAAACATGACGCTCCGATATTTGGCAGCTAATTTGAAGATTCTTATATCTGGTACAATCATATACTTCAATCATCAAGATCTTCAAATGGTGGCGCCTTTGAATCGAAAAAAGCTTTGTCTAGCTCATGTACATACTTAATTGACTCATGAAGCAGGTCCAAGCATTCCAAGCAAATAACAAGACCGCTTCAAGAATTTGAACTTTGAGTCAATGCCACTGAATGTTTGAACCGCAAAAGCATATCACAGTAGAATAAATATAGATCGTAAATGGTAAATCGTAAATCGTAAATCGTAAATCATAAATCATAATCACAACACGAACAGACATCTCTCAGTTTCAAATGCATCGAATAAAGTCGAGAAAGTACTTTAATTGCTTATAACTGAATGATTCATTGTTTTAATGCTTAATGTATCAAGTTTTCATTGAACATAAATCAATTCAACATACCTTAACAGCATCGGTTTTGAGATCTTTTGGCAACCCGTATACCACCACTTTGGTAGCATAGCTCATATCGACGGCTGGCGCCTTTTTGGGGGTAGGTGGCGCTGCCTTCTTAAAAGAAACAATAGGCTTCTTGTTGGAAGATCCAACCTTCTTTCCTATCTTACCCTTGGTTCCACGAACCTTGGCTCTTGGAGCCTTTCTGGTATTGGAAATTATATCGTCTAATGACTTATCTAAAGCAGACATATTACTATAATTAAATATTAAGTTATTTTAATAAGTATTAAATTGTTGAATTATTGCGCTCTTCGCGTCGAGGGCGCAATTTTTAGTTCTGTATGTTACACATCGTGCCCCAATTTACTTACGCTGGAATCTCTAAATAAAGCTTCCTGAGAGAAGGGTCTTGTTCACCTATCATATTAAATGGGTCCATGAGACATCTAGTTCAACAATACCATAAATAGTGAATGTGCAGCGTATATATGCTCGTTTTATGTTTAAAATTTTCTATTTCTAACAAAAAGTAAACAATTCAATCTAATGTTGAAATGATTGTGATGAATACATTGAGCTTTAACATGATATTTCAAAGAAATTATGATTTTTTGCAGAATTAGTAAACAATGTGACAGAATAAATAGAACAAAAAGCTAAAACAAAAACTAAAACAAAATTAATTTAATTAACATTACCTAGTGATTATCTTTTGAGTTTAAGATACATAACTTATATACACAATCTAAAGATAGTTATCAACAAATCTTATTACAAACAGGCACAAAAAAAGAACTGAATATCCCCGGATTATTGAAGCCTTAAGTTGAATTTTTCTCAATATTCATATCACTTAATGGCTCACTTGCATGCAAATTGGGCGTAGATAATTAACCGACAAGCAGATACTTTCTATAATTTTGCTTAATCTTCCGCCTTCCTCTTTACCCCATGAGGTTCCTCTTGAAGTTCTAGACAAGGTTCACCTTTGAACCTTTTAACACTTGGGACTTTTTTAGAACCAAGTTCAGCTTTGTCGGGATTCGGACCGACTGTGTCGTCACACTCTTGCTTTAACATTTTTCGACTACTTACAGTACCTTCACAAGCGCCTGCATCAATATGTTCCTGGAGCCACTGCAAATTATTTTCGAAAAAGCGGAAACACCCAGCACATCTACCACTTGCAAAATTTCTATCTGCCGATTTTGTGCCTGGTGGATATATAAAATGCAAAGCTTTGAGATGAGTTTTGTAAGTATCTCTTCTGGAAAATCCACCTGTTGGATGACACTTTGTACCCGTCGAGCCAGCGTGAGAGGAATCTTCATAAAACGGGCATTGAAATGCTTTTAGCGTATTATGCTTCTTCATATGACGAGTGAGGTATCCTTTTACCTTGAACTTAGCACTGCAGAAAGGACACTCAAACCTAGAAGGTTCAACCTTGGTTTTTTTGGGTAGCTGAATATGTGTCTCCACCTGCGGAGTGAAAGAAGAAATCATCAAAGGTTCATAATGCACCTGTGATCGTGGAAACATTTGGGGGTGGCGATGAATCTGTGTCTGCAGTTGAACATTTGCCAGCCCAACGCAGAAAGGCTGGGGTTGTGGATGCAGATGATGAGGATGAGGAACAGCAACAGCAGTTGGTGTGCTCAAATTGTGAACGAAATCATCGAATAGATTATCAACATCACCAAATGGAGTATACGCAACACTTTGGGTCTCAAGGACACATGAATCTTGAGGTGTTGCAATAGCAATGTTGTTCACGAGCATACCTGAATCAACGCTGCTACCATACCTAAACTGAGTAGATGAATTAGAAAATGAACTAGATAAAGTAGAAACGGCATCAAAATCAACCTTACGCTTTCTGTTGGAACACTGACTAAAGTCAGAGCCCACAGGACTCTGCTTAACATTATATTGATCAAAGAAGCATTCCTCATACGAACTGCTTGTCGCTGCGTAATCATCAGGCCGCACGCATTCATGGGAATCGAACCCCGAATAATTTTCCTTCGAATACGGAAGCCTACCATCAACACTTACCCTAAACTCCGCAGGGCTTAAATCACTATCTACACCAACAGGATAAAGAGCATCTAAACTCACTTCAAGACTATTAGCGAAGAAGTCTAGATCATCTACAGCGCAAGGTACTATACCTTCCGCTTTCAACAGATGGAAATTCTTTCCGCTCAAAGGAGGAAATAACTCCTTTTGCCCAGTTTTTGGATATAATAATTCCAGCACAAGACTGAAAACACTCTTAATATTTCCATTAAAGAATTTGGTGGGAGAAAATCTCGAATAATCTTTATATATTCCTAAAAACAACAAGGTCATTTAAAATTGGAAATCAAGTCTTCTTCATATGTTATTGCAGATTCTGGATATCAAATTTTGATGTCACTTTTACGTCTACTCGATTTAATAAATGCTGATTAACAGTAACCTAGTAATACGTGAAAATTTATATATTTCTTTAATAATTGTGCTCTAGAAATTCAACTCGGACCATGAATAATCGAAACTAATATATATTATCTTTATTTGATTGCGACTAACTGGCCAATCAGTGCAAATTGTCTAATCTAGGTCTTCAAGTACGGCATCGGGTCATATATGTACGAATGCGGAAGTTTATCCAAAAACCAAAAACTTCATCGAATACACACTTATCAGTGGCAGAATGTTACAGTACCAAGATACAGGATACATGTCTATGTCCGGATAAGGATATTGACAGATAATCGTCAAAAAATATTCTAAGGTTGATATTTTTTGTATACAGCTCTTACTATTATTAGAAGACACGGAAACGTCAAGGAAGAATTATTCAAATATTTCGTAAAAGCCATTTGCATCACCAGGTCTTACCATTTAACAATATTTTGTTAAATGGTTGAAATGGATTGAAAGTGAACAAAAAGAATACAATATTTACAATTCAATAAAGGAAAAATCCGTTTCAGATCTACGTAAACCGCTTATTCATCTTCTAATATCTAAATGTGGTTAGCATTAAATAATTGGACTTATGGGACATAGAAATAATTTTTTGCATGTTTCGATAAGCATAGTACTTGAGATACTGCGCACCCCTTGGTGGAACAATTGTTTTCCACGAGACTATCAGGTTCATAAATCACATGTCAATATCAATGCGTGTTTGATTTGAAATCGATGTTGTAAGTTGCTACCACTAGATAATGTATCGATGATAGCAGGCTAGAGGGCATTGCCACTCCAATCTAATAGCAAGTATTAATAAGAAACCTTCTTCTGCAATCAATGCGGGTAACCTTTACGAACTACTTTTCAATACTTTCAAATATGTAAAGTCCGGCTGATGACCCAAGATTAATTTAACTATCTCCTGACTGCAACTCTATATTAATATTTGCTATTAAATTGAACGCTCCGATCCTTTTCAGAGTAAGCTCCATAAAGCTCTACTGTCTCTTCTATTTAGGGCACACTGCAGATTGCAAGTAACATCTTTTCTAAATATACAAAAATGTAGCATTATGTCGCGTATGCTTTCTATGTATGTGTTATATTCGGTGTTGCCTGCTTTTTGAAATTGATAATTATAATACAATATCTCCCGACCGATTGGTGACGCAGGATCGAATTTAATTCACAGAGAAGGATGATGCGCGATGGGCTGGGAATTTGTAAGTATCTCGTGCCTTTAGCAATAAGCGATTTTTCATTAAAAAAGTTTTGGATCGGAATTATCCAGGACGGGTGGTTTTGTGTAACTTGATTATTTACACTTACCGAAATAGAAATTGGTGAGATCTACAGTAAAGAGAAAAGATAGTAGTCTGATGAGTGATGAGATAATGGATGAAAAATATCAATATGATTATCCAAACTCTCATTATCTATCCAATATGGATCATTTGAATCTGTCGAACCAGAAGGTTCAGTTGAATAGGCTTCCTACGATGAGTGAGATATTAGCAAATAAAACTCAACTGCCTGTTAGTCTTCATGATTTTTATAATTACATGAAAGATATCGAAAATAACCTGGATTATATTGATTTTTGGTTTGATTTGGTGAACCATTTTAACCTATGTAAACATTATGTTAAAGGTTTAAGGGATAGCATAGTAAGACACTCCTCTCACCATGAGAGCAGAGGCTCCACTGGAATTGTGGGCCATCCAAATACAAGCTCGGTGACATCGTCAATGCTTCTTGATCTTATTTTGGATGACAACTTGCTACAAGAGAATGATTCTAATAGGTTGTCACAGTTTTTGAGAGGTGACTTAGAAGTTAATCCAAGGTTGTCTCGTTTGATGAGTGAATATGACAAGCAACATAGCCCAAAACTAACTGATATGATAAATCCTAGCAAAAGGTCATCTACTAAGTCTTCATCGACAAATGATAGAACGGCAAATAATTCTAGTGATAATGGAATTCGGGTTTCTTCCGCGAGCAAGCTTTTAGAGGCTGATGATTCTTACGTAGAAAATCAATTAGATGAAGAAGATATTCTGAATGATGTCTTTGGAAGACCAAAATATATGAAGCTTGGTCAAAATTCAAATACAGGCGCATCAAAGAGAGTATCGTCTATTACACCAGGTGCAGTTGAAAAGTTAATCAGGAATAATAGCGAGGCAGCTCCTTCAACGTTTATCACAAGAGAAAAGCTCAAAGAATCTACGCAAAATTTGCTTCTTAAGTATATATTAGAGGATTCAGAGAAGTATCTTAACTTGCCAGATAAAATGAATACAGAAATTATAAATTTTATCGAAATACAAGGTAGAGATGACCCGGAATTGTTCAGGTCCGTCCGTGCCTTCGTTTTCAACCAAATGGAGAATTACTATTTGCCAAACTTTCTAAACTTAGTTGCAATCAGAAATATAAATAGGGCAGGTGGAAACATTCTATTATCTGGATTCAGAATATTCTTAGGGTTCTTTCTCTTCCTAATTGGATTTTGGATAGGTTATATCTTCATATTCCTTAATTACAAGAAAAGCCACCGATTGTACATCATCATTCCGTTCTTATTCGGATCATACTGCCTTGTTTCCTCAATCTACCTCGTAGATCCACTTCTAGTTTGGCTAGGCTATAGTCAGAGCTTAAGCAGAGATAAATTTTTAACTAGAATTGAAGAGAAGTTTATTCATAAAATTTTATTGAAAAGAAGCATATGGGTCTCATCGTTTATACTAGGATTAGCTGCAGTTTTTGTAATTATATTTAGTTTGGTACCAGGTCACCGGTTATAATATTCAATTCTTTACCCAAAACAGTCGCAAGAGATAATGTACTATTAGAGTATACAAGAGAAAATTAGTATATACTTAAATGAAATAACTTTTAAATTATATAAATTAAGCATCGTTTAACAAAGCCTCTCTCTTTTCGTTGACTCTTTGTTGTCTTCTTTCACGTGCAGCCTTGTTTCTCAATCTTCTAGCTTCAGCTTCTTCCTTCAAAGCCTTTTCACGCAAGACTTCAGCCTTAGCTTGGATGATGTGTTCAACTAAGGATCTCTTGTGCTTGAAAGTGTTACCCTTAGCAGCCTTGTATAAGTTGTGGTATAAGTGCTTGTCGATCTTACCAGCATCTCTGTACTTGGCCAATAATTTTCTTAAGACTCTCATTCTTCTCATCCACAAAACTTGAGAAGGCATACGAGCGTCCTTGGTACCCTTTCTCTTACCGTAACCCATGTGTCTACCAAGTCTCTTGGACTCAGCTAAGTCTCTAGCCCTAGATCTAGAGTGGACAACAACAGGCTTCTTGACGATGGTACCATTTCTGTACAACTTTCTGATAGCTTGACGAGAGTTAGCACTGGCAATTTCACTGGTCTCATTAGGATCTAACCAGATCTTTCTCTTACCAACACCAACAACACTAGCAGCAAGTCTCTTTTGAGTTCTAAGATTAGCCCTAATTTTGTTAGTATTATGCGCAAAAACCTAAATGAAAAATCCCTGATAATGTTCAGCTGCTCTAGAGTCCTGATCGACCCTAGTTGATCTTGATCTCTTTCAATTTAAAATCATACACTATAAACTAGCGACATATGATGATGACATATCGACCATCCTCCTATCTCACTGAATTGAAGTGTTACAACTTTAGATTAAAGGTCCAAAAAAAATCCCTTGCTAATGGAGTCAGTCTACGGTAGAGCAAAACCTCTTACTTTACCTGTAACCACTCATTTAACATGCCCTTAGTCAATATCAGGTATTTGAAAGTCCTTCCACTTACATTTTGATAATAAAGTGCTATAGTATCGAACGAAATAAAAATTCTTGAAAGAAACCTAAGGAAAAATTTTGTCCTACAATGGCAACTACCCAATTCCCTGAGAGGAAATTTTTCATGGCACAAAAATATGATCACGAGACAATATCTCAATACAGGGCAGCAGCCCTAGAAGAATAAGCACGTGACCAGTGAGATGAGCTGAAGATCAGATACTATAGGAGGTCAAAAGGCTAATTGCATTATAATGGCTAAATCTTCTAGATCCAAGAGTAAGCTTAGAGCTAAATCTATAAAGAGAAAGGGTGAATTTAGTAAGCATGTTTCAGAAAGGAATTCCCGGATAGCGAAGAAACTTGACGAAGAAACAAGGAGACAAGAAGAAAAAGAAGGTAGCGACGCAATTGCAGAAGACACCGTGATGGAGGTTGAAGAAGATAAAGTCGAGAAGAAAATAAGTACTTCAGGGTGGAGAGATTCGCATAAGCAAAAGTACAAGAGGAACAAGATGAAGAAGAATAGAACTATGAGACATTGAGAGCTTAGGTATGACTGCTAAAATAACCAACAAGCATTACAGTATTTATTTCTTTAAAATTAGTTATAACTTTTATAAAAGAACAGTTTTATTTGATAATCAGTAGCTTTCGTAACCGACGGTTTCAAGCCTCTCAGCTTTGGAGAGAACCTGAGATTCCATGTTATACATGTACTGGTTCATCTCATTTAACCACTTACTATCGGAAGTTCCCAAAATCCTTATGGCTAAAAGCGCAGCATTTGTGGCATTGTTAATTGCAACAGTTGCTACAGGGATACCTCTGGGCATTTGAACAATGGAGTGAAGTGAATCCACACCATCCAAGGATGACCCTTTCACAGGTACCCCAATGACCGGTAATGGGGTCATTGCAGCCACCATTCCAGGTAAATGGGCAGCACCCCCAGCACCAGCTATGATACATTTTATACCCCTCTCTGCAGCTTCGATCGCAAACTTGGACATTCTATGAGGAGTACGGTGCGCACTAACAATAGTAACCTCAAAGGGAACGCCAAATTCCTTAAGTATATTAGCCCCGACTGCCATAACAGGAAGATCAGAGTCGGATCCCATTATAATACTTACAAGTGGTTTAATATTCTCGGTAGTAGTATCGTCTGTAAATGTTTCTGCATTGCCTTGAATATATTTCAATTTGCTCTCGCAAACTTGCATGCTTGAAGCCACAATATTTATGTGGCCCATCTTTCTTTTCGGTCTAGTAGATTTTCCATATAAGTATACCGATGCATTAGGTGTTTCCAATGCTCTACGGCATTCTTCAAGTTCCTTATTAGGCTCTTCAGCTCCCAATACATTATACATTATAGCATTAGTATTTGTAGTAGAGAATCTGGTAAAATCCTTTGGCATAGGCAATCCAACCACAGCACGAACATGTGCTTCAAACTGAGAAGTAACACAAGCATCAATGGTGTAGTGTCCAGAATTATGTGGCCTAGGTGCAATCTCATTGATCAAGAGTTCTCCGTTGGGCAATAAAAACATCTCGACGCCGAATATACCACAACCAGGGAAGGTCTTAACTGCATTCTTGGCCAATAAAGCCGCTTTCAAAGAAACAGAATCAGGAACTCTAGCTGGAGCATAAACTATTTGACAAATATTGTCTTTGTGGACAGTTTCCACAGTGGGGTAAGCGAAGACTTCTCCTTCAATAGATCTCAAAACCATAACAGCCAACTCCTTAGTGAATGGACACCATTTTTCGGCATATAAAGGTCTATCTTTCAAGAACTCTAAAGCCTCCTCTATATCAGACTCCGATTTAACGACGTAGTTACCTCTACCATCGTACGCCAAAGTTCTGGCTTTTAACATTAAAGGATACAGAAACTTTTCAGCTATATCCTGGATACACTTCTTGTCATTAGAATGTACACTAACAGATTCAGTGACAGCAACACCATGGTTAATTAAGTGCTCTTTCTGTAAGTATTTATCTTGAATAAGTTTGATTGTTTCTGGCAATGGGTAAATCTCAATGTTTAGGTTGTCCTTGACTCTTTGCAATGCATCTGCATCAACATGTTCAATTTCCACAGTTAAAATATCACACTTCTTGGCAAGCTTAACGATACTCTCAGGATCAGTAAATGAACCATTAACATGTTCATCTAACGCATTAATTTGCTTTGCTGGGGTCTCGGGGCCATCCAAAATGATGGTTTTAATATTTAACCTATGAGCCGCTTCCACGATCATCCGACCAAGCTGGCCACCACCTAAGATTCCAATCGTCTTTCCGTCCATATTTTACTATCTAGTAAGGTATACCTATAAATAAAATGCTAATTTTGAGTAGCAGTGTGCTTAAAATATAAGATGCTCCAGAGTCATTATCAAAATTGCGATTTTATGAGATGCGAAGTAAAATGCCAGTAGATAACATAATATGTCTTAATTACATACAAAATTTACAGAAAAGGTCGAAAAGAGGATAAAAACAAAAAGAAAGTATTCACAATAAATTCATAAACTCTGTATCTGAACCAGGAAAAAGGTAGCCGCCAAATTGACAATCCTGAGGCGATTTTGGCACATTCATTAAGTTCGCATTCACAGATGGATGAATGGCCTGAGAAACATTTCCCATTGATAATTGCTGATACTGGGATTGATAAAATTCCTGCTTCTTCTGGAGAGCTAAAAATTTCTGTTGTACGTCGCTCAGGGGTGTTTGCATATAGTTAGGAAACTCATTATTGTAAGCAGAGTGCGCTTCCTCTTCAGAAAACCCCGTACTAGGAATAGATAAAGGAGGAGGGATATTTTTCCTGGGAAAAGAAAGCTTAGTGGCCACGCTCGCAGTATCCTTGAAACTGTTAACTAGTGCAAATTCCCAAAGAAGGACGGAACTTATACTCAGTTTTAAAATTTGATTGGAATCGCCTGAAGATCTGTAGAAAATCTGTTTAATCGTAATTCCTTTCATGGCCATCTGTCGCTCCGACAAATCTTTCCTGAGCAAAAGCTTTTTGAAGAAATACAACCAGAATTTGGGCAAAAAAGGTGCACTATGATTGCTGCTTACCTTTTCATTAACCTTGAGAACTTCAATACCGAAGGAGTAAACACTAGTATAAACCGAGTATTCCTCGGCAGCATTAGAGTCATCCTTCAAATAATGACTTGTTTGAAGTCCCTCCATAGAGTATTGATGCAGTAAAACAGGAAGTTGAAGTTTCACCATGTTATGATAAATTGGAATATTTCCATCTTGGAACTCTTCTAATCCTGGGAACCTTGTGGCAAATTTGGCATCTTCTCTCAATTCTAGGTTTTTTATTTCATTGTTTGTTTGATACGTTAAAATAATAGGATTACTTCCCACATTATCATTCACCAACATGAAAAAATTCTCTACACGCATACCTTGTAAATTCACCTGCCTCTTACGTGGTATATCATGCGATTGATCAATAGCAGAATTGGATCTCTTTCTTTCATTAATTCCTAAAGATTTCTTTAAAGCAATGTCCGAAAATATCAGTTCGAAAAGTTTGTTATTCAATTCCTCTTTTTCAGCATTTTCAAAGCTTGGTCCATCATTTATTAATTTAATGACGTCCTGGTTTTGTCCTAAATTCTTGATCACCTGGATATGAGATGATACCTGTTTCCTACTACGAAATACCCCCGTCTTACTGTAAATATAATCAGAGATTAACTCATTTCTTCCACATGAACGTCCACTCACCTTAATCTTGTTAGATCCTTTCTTAGGAATTATTGCTAATATCTCCAAGAAAGCGTTCTCAATATCTTGACTCCAAATATCATTTCCAGAAATCTTAGATTCACGCTGCAGTGCCAGATCCGAAGGGTAGGTCAAGTTAGGAGCAGTTCTCATCCCATTCTTCGAGGCATCGGTATCAATATAGCCCCCAACCTCGTCATTTATTTCTTCTTTAACTTTTCTAGTGTCCAAAGATGAAGGTGAGATCATGAATTGACAATTCCTCACAGGAGTTTGCATGTTGCCCAGACCAAAATTGGTGAATCTTGGCATTTCCTTCCGTACAGTTTGTGCAGACTCATGAACATGATATACTTGTTCACCATCAGATCCAATAGCTATATCAACTATCATCGGAAGCTTTTTTTGGTTTTCTTTCCGGGGGGTTTGAATTGGTGTATGATTCATCATCAAAGAACTATTGGGTTCTAATTATAATTATGAATGTAAATTAACGACAATAAAGGAGCGACTAAAGCTAGTAAATGCTAGTTTTAAAGTTTATTTGTTTGTTTTTGATAATTAGTATTGAATGAGTTTAACCTTAACTTGGCTCAAGTATATCAGTTAGTGATTAGCTTATTACACGTATAGTTGGATGTTTGAAAGGAATGATTGTATTCAACGGTAATGCTAGCTAGATACCGTATTTCAGGATTCTTAACTTATATTTTGAACTCTTGATAACTTCAATATTTTTGCTAATATGAATATGATCCTATATTCTTTATAAGACAGACATTCTCATTAGCGACTGATATTTTTGTTTTCGTGTCGGTGCAGGAGTTTCCCAATGAAGCCGATCAGAGATCATGCGCCCCTGAAAATCTGTACGGACAAAAAGCTTGTTCTCTTTTGTTGACATATATTTATGCGGAATCAGACTTACGTACAAACTTTTTAGTGATATTTGCATATTTTCGAGATACAATTTCTGGGACGGGGCTTTTAATTTCCATTAAAGAACACCGAATATATTACATACAGGACGACATAGTTTATTGTTGACAAAGGATAGGAAAACTACTTTTGACATAGACTAGCTGGAAATGACCAGATATGATTTAACGTATGCAAAGCACTACGATGTCTTTCACTATCAAGGACACAGCATTTTGCTGTGTCCTTGACTGGTGTGAATGCTGGTGCTTTATTTTCCTTGTGGACGCAGTCGCGCTCGGGATTTAAAAGTTACAGATTGAAGAGGTGCATCTATGCACAGATTAGAATAATTGTCAAGCTCGCATAATATTGCTTAGAGGAGAGGATTTGGTATCAAAGCCTCTTTGGCTAGGTATCAATAACAGTATATGAGATGTATAGCTTAGCGGGTTGTAGATACGGACAGAGAAGGCTTCATATTTCAGATTGAATGAAGTAGTATGACTACGAGTGTTAAATTCGATTGAGGAATCATGCTTAGCTTAGGTCTCCAGCGCTTCTCAAGTGGCTTATGTAAATCCGCAGTAATTTGAGATGCCGGCTTTTATGCGTATTTATGGCTTATGAATTCTAGACTATAAAGTTTACGGTGAGCAAAGAGGCATATACCTTAAACACTTAATCGTTTGAGTTTTTACTGCAAACTATGAAAACAGTCATGCCTTACTCATGGGCGCTTTGAGCATCGCAAATTATTGGCACAGGTTATCCAGAAATGTTTTGTAGAATTGAACCATACGTGAAGTATTCTATGAGCTGGTATTAGTTTTTATCCTGTACAATATCAAGATAGCATTACCCTGATAACAAGCAATATTATGTGGGGAATGGTCATGTATTGTTTAAAAATCGCAATAAATATTTATTATCGATCTCCGACATCTCTTCAACTTCGCTAAGATCTTCCATTGCCATTAAAGAAGACGGGTCCGCATCAGTGAAGCTAGTATGTAGACCCTTTAACTCGATGAATGGAACATTAATAGCATGATTCTTATCATCCTGCTCAATTTTCTTCTGAATCAAGTCAAGGGCATCAGCCTTCTGGGTCACAAATTTCTGAATCTTGTTAATAACCTTGGTGATGTTATTTGTGGGTTTATGATGCAAATTAATTAGACGGTGTATCTCTGTAATGTCTTGAATAAAAATTTGGGGAGAATGGTACTTGTATGAGTTTACTTTCTCTTTCATAATTGACCATAAAGGTTTTGAGTCACTCTTAGGACCATTATGAATAAGAAGTCTATGGGGATCGAATTTCTCTAACCTTTGAATTAAGTTCTCTAAAACAACTTTGAGTGGATAATGAATTTTCTCAGCAATGCTCAACTCTAACTTGATTATATTCTCCTGTGCTTCCTGTCTCTTCATTGTAGACTCAGCTAACCCAATTACTTTCTCAATGTCTTTAAGCAAGATGGTTCCTATTTCTGTTTTCCTAGCAACCTCATCTTTCAGATTACCACCATAAACTATAGAGGATGTTGCCATTAAATCATTATTCTTTCTCACTAAAGGTGCTCCGTTCCTGGCTTCTCTCTTGAGACACCAATAACGACAAACCTCATTGCAAACATCCCGTATCTCATTCCACACAGCCTCTTTACCAAGTCGAGGCTTATATCCTAAATCTTTCAAAATCGAGGAATCAGACATATTTCTTATCAAGTTACTCTCGTCTTCTATATTTAGGTTAATCAATAACAGGAATAACTTATCACTGAACAACTTTGGAGCAATAGGTGAGCCTTTTTCAGTCTTCCACTTGAAAATATTGAACCTATTAGCAGTTTGCCTATTTCTTACAATCTGATGTCTTCTTTCGTCAGAAATTTTTAGATCTCTATAGTACAAACGAGTCTTACGTATCCCATCATAGCATAAATCGGTATTCCACCCAAGTGGGCTGTGTTTGTCACAATATGACTTGAGAGAAGATTTATCAACAAGCGCACCTTGAAAACCTTTGGTGAGTGACATATACAAACAAGCCCTTTTAGCGCAAGTAACATGATACGCTTGGAAGCAATTCCTATTGCAGCATTGGATGCATGCACCTACCTTCTGTTTACATATGTAACATGTTAGTTTCCATCTGCTTCTAGGTACTGCCTCTAACCCTTCGATAGGTTCAAGGTATATCGGATTAGCGAAGTATAATTCGTTAATCCATAAGGCGCACACAACATGACTCCACATGCTGTTACCTAACTGTTTGAAGGCACCCGTTTCGCTGGGACAGAAAACACACTTAACACTTCTGCTTTTGTTTATCATACACTTTCTACAGAGCCATTGGCCTTCTGGAATGAAGGCTATACCGTAACACTCCTGATGCACTGCTATATTGCAACCGTCGCAAAACACAATAGCATTTGAATTATCGCAATCACTATCATTGCACACAGCACATCGCTGCTCTTCAGCAGAACCAGCTACGATACCGTCGTCATTCCCATATTTGGCATCCATACCGACATTTAATGAAAAGTTATTATTGAACTCGTCATCTGCCGTCACTATGGTGGATATTTGTTTCTCTAAATTATCCCACTCGTACTCTAGCCTCGTGATCATTATCTCTAGTACTTCCGGTGAAATTTTGATGAAGTTTTTCTCCAGCTCATTTCTCTTGCTTAAATATAACCAATCTTGCTCGTCTAGATCATATTCCGCTTGATTTTTCTTCTTTTTCATTAGCTTCAGGACCGTTTCGTTCCTATACATCGTGAATGGGCGTACCATATAGTCATCGTAAACTCTAGACGTTGACCCATGAGGATCTTGGAAGCCAAATTCATTGATGATCTTTCTACTTAACCTGACATTTTTGACTTCTTTCATGTGATTGACCCGCAACCTAAAAGTCGGCTTATTCGCATTATTTGCATGTGTACTCGCCCCAGATTGTATTTCGTTTTCAACATCATCAATTACGAATACTTGGAGTTGCTTTGTTTCGTCCAAAGTATCATAGAGCTCTTTAAAATTTCTTTCTTCTCTGGGCTTGCTATTGTCTATTAAATTTATTTCCTCTTCATAAAGCATACCTAATTGAACTCTGCCGATTGAATTAATTTCTGACATTGACAAATATATAAATGCTCATCAATAATTAAGGAAAGATCTAAAATGTGTAAATATGAAATCTATGGTAGAGGTTATTCAGATATCGCGATTTCTTTTCGTGGCCGATATCTAGACAACTGTAGTCTTACAATGCTCTAAAATTCCTAAGTAACCAACTAATATAACCTATACATTGACAATGTACCTATCTCGATATATACTACTTGGTAAACATATGTATCTGGAATCTTTTACAAGGAAATTGAACACTTATAGATGGTGTTGGATAAATTCCAATAAAAAGCAGAATCGCTTTCAATTGATTCCTTGTTCAATCACAAATACCGTAGTCTTAATGAAATATGGCTAGTCTTAATGTACTCCAGTTTTCCATGGAACTGTAATCAGAACATCATCATCATTGGAAGTACAGCGGCACGTGACTTTCAATTTTTTTCAAGATGAGCTCTTCTTGATATAGGACATCAGGTATAGACTTGACGATTAGTGATGGAAATTGGTAGCTTGAATTTGGCAAACCTTAAAGCTAAGGTTTCTTCTAAGGTCAAGAAGGCAAACGAAAAAGCTAAAGGAAAGTCAAAAAAAAATGAAAAGAACCAGCTTAAAAGTCAGAGGGAAGAGGTACCTGTTCCAAAAGTAGTAGAAAATGTAAAGAAGTCAAACAGAACTAAAACTGCAACTAAATCTGGAAATGGAAGCTCTAAGATAGAAAGTAAAGCACCTGATACAGATACAGACATGGCTACGTTGAGAAAGGAAGCATTCGAATTAGGAGCAAATGAGGAAGATTTGAAGTTGATTGAAGGTCTAACAGAAGACAATGAAAGTGAATTGGAATTCAATGAACAGACCGAAGGGAAAGTAGATAAAGGCTTTTCTTCCGAATTAAAAGATTTTGTAAGCAAATTGGGCTTTGAAGCACAAGAAGCTGAAGTAATAAGTGAGGATGATATTGGATTTGCAGGTTCTTCGGATGCAAGCTCTGCAGAAGAAGAAGAAGAAGAAGAAGGTGAAGATGAAGGTGAAGACGATGATCATGAAGAAGAAGAAGAAGAAGAAGAAGAAGAAGAAGAAGAAGAAGAAGAAGAAGAAGAAGAAGAAGAAGAAGAAGAAGA